>CM063529.1:31377846-31985624 GCA_032199755.1 Ambrosia artemisiifolia | reverse complement strand
AAAATCAGCCGGAACAGTAACTCGGTCATATCATAGCCGACCTCATCATAACTCGTCATTAATGCACGAGTACTCAAAGCAACTATAAATACCACTTCCAGGAGGTGGTTGAGCCATAACTCCACTGCATTTACTCTCTTCGGAAGTACCTCTGCTTCCGAAGAACACTGTCCATCCCTAATACATCATAAACCTCAACAGTTCCATACCCATGTACCGGAGGATGTTGATGGTGAGCTTGAAATGGAAGATGTGGCCCCCACCCATGAAGGTGAAGTTTCAGTAAGGACTATAAATTTGCCGTTCAAAACATTGGGTGTTAGTGGTCTAATGGTAGAAGCAAAGCTTCTAGGAACACCTAAGGGGAAGGTTATGGGTTCAAGTCCCACAAGGAGTAGAAATTTGCCGTTAAAAAAAATCATAGTCATCTTCTTCTTGCCTGCAACTTTTTTATAACCCATTTTTTATCTTTAATTCTTCTTCTAGAATCAAAATCAAGTGCTTATGACAAATAATACGTGCGGTTTTTATTCATAATAAATATGATTTCGACTGGTTTATCGTCCCATTTATAATACCCTGTTTTTTTCCGATCTTTTAATTTTGAATACTGATAGTATGTTTTCGTTTGATGTAATCATTTTTTTTTTGTGATTTTGATTGTGTAATCATTCATATTGGTTAATCGATTTCAATCGTTGAAAAATTAGGTTTCGATTGATTCTATTGTTACGATTTGAAAAAAATTTAAACGCTTTACCTAATTTACCCCTGGTTAGATTAACCCAAATATGATTAGGGTTGTTAATTACCATCTTGCCACCGCGTAAATCTATTGGCTGAGAATGCTTCTTTTGCTTTGTACGTTAAAAAGCTTTATACGTTATCTCTTCCTTTCTATAATAATTTCTATAGTCAAGAAATATGTGCACGATATAAAGACATTTCCATAACGATTAACGAAACGAGTGATTTAGTTGAAAAGAAAGGTAATACGTCGGTCCTAATCAAATTTTAGTAGCTTATTTCAGACATCCTTAAGGTTGATCATTGGATTTCTTTTATTGTTGGGACTTAACAAATCTCTATTAGTTTATCACGAAGAACAAAGATATATATATAACCATATAAGAACAAGGTACACATTTAAACAGAAACAAAAACAACATTTTATTAAAACATTTGTCACGCACAAATACATAGTGAGATCATATATCCTTATATAGGAATAGCTCTATTGACGGTGGGGTAGACAACGGTAGCAGGGTGAGCCATGATACGTCGGCCTTTCATGTGTTTGAAGCAATACACCAACGCTCCCACAGGCCACTCCACTATCGCCGCGGCCGCAAACGCCAAAAACCCCACCGTGGGTCCCACCACTTTACACCGACACGGGTTGCTCTTCGTTCCGCATTGCACACATATCGGGATTCCGATTGCCATCGTGTAAGCTAGCAAACAGACAGGTGAATAAAAACAAGAAGGGGTCAATAAGATAAGATAAGAAAAGTTTAGAAAGTTTGTTGTTTGAAGAAAATGACGGTTTGGGGTTTTAATATATAGGGGTGTTTATGTAATTTTATAATGGATTAGGGTGCAGCTGGGGTGCTACGTGGCATGGTGGGGAGTGGTGTTATGTATACGTGTTGCATGGTTAGGAAAACTAGGACACATGGCAGAAGATTAGTGAAGGCGGTGCAGGATTCATGGATGTGGTGCTTCGTGTTCGTTACTCGTACTTGTTTAGTAACCGACACTACATGAAGACATGGCACAATAATAACAAAACGTTAAGGGGACGGGGCACTACCATGAATTTTTTCAACTTCACTGATTTTAACTAATACTACATTTTCACATCACTTCACTGATTTTTTTCACCAAAACATGTTTTTGAAGGCAATGCTTCACTGATTATTTACCAACAATCAATGAGAGAGAGATAGAGACAAAGAGGAGAGAGAAATAGAAAAATCATGGGTACCAGCCCGTTAACTAGAACTAGAATTTGACTCACGAGACCACTAACAGCATGGGTGACGGCGATGTTACCGTGCTGGTAATGAGGTACCCGTGACCAATTCTGATAGCATCCCGTCCTCCCTTAGATACGTACAGTACATTCTTTAAAAAATTAGCTATGTAGTCATAATATTTTGAAGGAGATATGTAGGGCTGTGCAAAGGGTCAGGAACCGATCCGAGCCGACCCGGACCCACCAGAACCGCATACCCTTTTATTGTGGAAATTAGGAACCACGAATCGAACCTTAAAAGGTTATGTGGTTCCGGGTCCTAAAGGTTCTAATGGGTCGGGTAAAGGGTCTGACCCTCTAGAACCTTTTAATGTAATAGCCACTTTTAGAGGATTACATATTCCTATTCTTTTACGAGCATCCTATTCTTTTACCATGCTCGTAAAAGAATTCCTCCATATGGTTCTAACAATAGCCCATGAGTTTCTTTTTTAAATCACTTTTCGTTTCCTGACTTATGTTTTCGTAACAGTTGTCTTTTTCATCACTCGAAATATTATTTGAATATGTTATGTATACATCACACATACACACACATCAGAGCAACATACATATTTACTTCAAATTTGGATATAATAGGGGATGGTTCATTTTAGAACAGGTTTTAGTGCGAGAAGAAAATAAATAATTCATATTTATCATTTTTTTTAAAATAAAAATATAAGAATATTTTTGAAATGTGTTGTTTATTCATCTAAATCGACAATAAAACAAGTATATAAAGTAATTTCATTAATTTATATAACCTACACATG
This sequence comes from Ambrosia artemisiifolia, assembly GCA_032199755.1. Classification (NCBI taxonomy): domain Eukaryota; kingdom Viridiplantae; phylum Streptophyta; class Magnoliopsida; order Asterales; family Asteraceae; genus Ambrosia; species Ambrosia artemisiifolia. The sequence goes on along the minus strand of CM063529.1, from coordinate 31,982,831 downwards.
TACAAATTTTGTGCAGGAACATTACCTATGCATAATATAACACATGTCTAGGAAAGAGTTTAAACCTTAAAAAACATTTGATTGCATTAATTTTATAGGTATTTGTATATATAACATAAACAATGATATATAAAAAGTAAAAACTTCATAAATATATGAACCATTACTAATAAAAATTAAGATTTAGGTTTCTTATCGCACTAAAACCCTCTGCTGAAAATAACCTAACATGGATATACTATATGACATCTATGTATACACATCAAGCCGAAAAATATTTAAAAAAAATACGTTGTTATTCTTATAAATAATATTTTTAATATTGTATTAACTTTACATGAATTCGATTACAATAACACGTAAAAACGAATAGTGAAAAGACTAAAAATGATTATTTTTTTATTTTTAATATAAATACAAACGGTTCTTGTGGTTCTTATATTAGAATCGTGGGTTTGGAACCGACCCGACCCGAAACCGATAATTCATATAAATCTAGAACCGGAAACCAACCCATATATTTAAAAAGGTTCGGGTTCAAGGTTCTCACGGGTCGGGTCCAAGGCTCCTATGGGTCCGAACCACGAAATGCTCACCCCTAGAGATATGTTCAAGATTGTTCTATGCCCATCGGTTACTAATAATGGCAAAATAATAATAATAAAAAAAAACCATTGCTACTTTTTATCAAACTTAGAACCGATAGTGAGGTATTTCAAAAACTAGAACCGAACCATATACAACATGGTTGGTACAAATATTTTTGTTTATTTTTTTTTAGCAGCAACTTTCGTTAAAAAAAAACTTGCAAGCAACAACTAACAACTTACACATAAAAATAGTCCACTTTTCCGGGATCTCACCAGCATGCCACCAAAATAACAGCCTGAACAATCTTCTTTTTTGCAGCCTTTCCCCAAGATATGGTTATGAGCATTAAAAAGTATTGTTAGAAAATATATTGAGGATCATATTTCTAAATCATCACTTCCTCCCTTGTTTACAATTGGCTCCCACAAAGGAAAGGAACCGTTGGTTCCAATCCTCCCTCAATCAACATTGATTTTGTTTCCTTTAACATGTTTTTCTATTCTCTATTTATTCTCTGTATTTTATCATTGTAAAACACAATTTGACTCAATAACAATTCTCAGTTTTGTATTTTCCACTTCTCTAGATGGTATCAGAGCAGTGTTAATCCTAACTTGCTCATCACTTACCTCAATTCAACCTTCAATCGTTTTCGTTTTCAAGAACAACAATGGGTGACGAAAACAAAAACAATGATCTTGCACTACAAATCACAAACCTCCTAAAAACCAGCCTCAACAACCATGACCAAACCCAAAAACAAAGTCTTTCAGACACTTTGAAAATCAATATCAGTCTTAATAGCCAAAATTATGCTTTGTGGTCTCGGATGATCCGAGTGGCAATCGGGGGGAAATCAAAGGCCCTCTTGAACCACTTGTCGGGGAGTCCGGAACCACCACAGCCTACCGATTCAGAATATGAAAGATGGGAACAAGATGATTTAATTGTGTTCTCGTGGCTAATCCAGAACATCGAACCCGCGCTTGCAAGCAATCTCACCGAGTTTCCCACAACAAAAACGCTCTGGGATGCTTTGGCGATTACTTACAGCAGCGGTAAGGACAAGCTCCAAACCTTTGATCTTCATGTTAAGGCGAATGGGATTAAACAAAACAATTCACCACTCGAAGATCTATGGATTACGCTTCAAGGGATTTGGGGAGAACTCGACAGGAGAGACCCAAATCACATGAAGTGTACAGAGGACATAACGACCTACAGTCGAATCCGGTCAGAACAAAAGCTATTTCAGTTCCTGAACGCCCTTGACAAACAGTATGACACCATAAAAAGAGAGCTTCTTCGATGTGACCTGTTACCCTCAGCCGAGGGCGCCTACGCTTCTGTCCGGAAGGAGATGGCACATCAGGGAATATTAGGTTCAAGCAACACAGATGGCTCATCTTCCCACGGGGGTGGCAGCAGGGTTTGCTACCAACCGATCACATGAAGGTCAAGGGCTCCTCTCTAAAGGGCGAACAGGTCAGAAAAACCCAAATACTGGATCATCATCCCGGATTGACAAGACAAAACTAAAGTGTACCCACTGTGGTATGATGAAACATACCAAAGATCAATGTTTTCAACTTGTCGGTTATCCCGACTGGTGGACAGACGGCCACAAAAAGGGACACAAAGAAGGAGGTCAGGCGGTCGCCGCCACCAGCGCCAACACCGAGGCACAAGACGGTGGCAGTGGAGGCTTTGGAGGCATAGCGTGCGGCAGAGAAGAAGACAACGACTATGGAGGTACCGGGTTTGGGGAGAAATCCTCAGACCCATCTTTTTTTATAAACCCCCATATTAAACTTTCAAACAATTTTAGGGTTTTGGAAACCAGTGTCGATGATACTGGACAAGAAAGAAAGTCAAATGTTTTCTCAACCAAACAAACAAAACCTTTTTGTAAAGATAAGAATAACACAACCAAACAAACCAATGGTATCAAAAGTAGTTTTATAAAAAATAAAAAGGTGAAGTTTGGTAGAAAACCGCGGCGTGGTTTAGTTTGTCTCAAAAGTGGTTTTATAAAAAATAAAAACAAAAGAGTGAAGTTTGGTAGAAAATCGGTTCCGCTGTATAATAATGTTATGTCCACCTACCAAACTAAATCAAAGTGTTTTTATAAAACACAAACACAAAAAGGTAAAATTTTGACAAAAAACCTTCGTTTTAAACTTAAAAATAAAAAGAAAAATTATAAACCTATTGGTCAAGCGAATATGGCTCAAATATATAACGATTTAGAACAATCTTGGATATTTGATTGTGGTGCTACTGACACCATGACATTTGATCCAGAAGACATTGTCTCAAAAACCAAGCCACGAATCAATAATATAAAAACCGCCAATGGCGAAACTATGCCAGTTGAAGGGGGAGGGACTGTTGAGATAACTCCCACTCTTAAACTCTCAAACTGTCTATACGTACCATCCTTGTCACATAAATTATTGTCTATTAGCCATGTAACAAAAGAATTAAATTGCATAGTTTTAATGCACCCCACGTTTTGTATACTTCAGGATATCAGGACGGGAGCGATCATTGGGCGTGGCACTGAACGTCAAGGATTATATTATGTAGAGGAAGTGGCTCAACGGGGTACTGTGATGCTTGCTCATGGAACTGCAAGGAGGGAAGCTTGGCTATGGCATAGAAGACTAGGCCACCCATCTATCGGTTATTTGCGTCTTTTATTTCCTAAGTTATTTCCTTTAAATAAAACTTTTCATTGTGAGACATGTGTTTTAGCAAAAAGCCATAGACATACTTATAAACCAAATAACACAAAAGTTGAGTCACCTTTCTCTATGGTTCATTCTGATGTTTGGGGTCCCGCAGAAATTAGTGGGGGACAAAATTTTCGTTTCTTTGTGCTGTTTATTGATGATTGCACACGAATGACATGGATTTATTTTTTAAAACAGAAATCTGAAGTTTTTGAAAAATTCACTATTTTTTACAATATGATATAGACTCAATTTAAAACAAATATACAAATTCTTAGAACCGACAACGGAGGAGAATTTATAAATGAATCAATGAAACTTTTTTGTCAAAACAAAGGAATTATCCATCAAACTACTTGCTCGCATACTCCTGAGCAAAATGGTACCGTAGAAAGGAAAAATCGTATACTTTTAGAAATTACTCGAGCCTCTCTCATTGAATCTCGGGTTCCTAAATCGTTCTGGCCCGAAGCTGTTGCTACCGCCACATACTTAATAAATAGACTCCCAACGAGAGCTCTTAACCTAAAGACACCTCTTCAAGTCCTTTCTGAGTTTACAAAAATCCCCCCTCCATTAACACTTCCACCTCGTGTTTTTGGAAGCTCTGTTTTTGTCCACATACCTAAAACTGATCGGGGAAAACTCGGACCATGTGCTGAAAAATGTGTTTTTGTTGGATATGGCATTGATAAAAAGGGATACCGATGCTATAATCCTAAAACTCGTCATATGCACACTACTCTCGATTGTACTTTCCTTGAAACTGAGTTCTTCTACAACTCCCAACACAGTAGTGAGGGGGAGAAAGAATATGCTCACACACTGAGTTGGCTATCACTCCCATTTACTCCCAAAGAAAATCACGGGATCCCTCAAACTGAGCCACCCGTTTCTAGCAAAGACGTCAGTGCCACCAGCCGTGATTCTCCTAGTTCAAACACCGAGGTAAGTGATTTACAAGACTATTCTCAAAATAATTCTCAAAATTCAGAAAATTCTCAAAATCATGAGGAAATTCAAAATAACGAAACACGTGAGGAAAGTCATCATCATGAATTTGATACAAACATCTCTAACGAGTTTGAGTTTCCTATAGAACAAACCGTGCAGGTAGAAACAGTACAAGAAGGAACAACCAGCAGGTATGACCTTCCACCCAGAGCGAACAGAGGAGTTCCTCCAAAAAGGTACTCACCAGGGAAGGAAACAAGATCTTCCAGATATCCCATAGCAAATATTGCCAGAGGGAGTTTATCAAAAGAAGCCAAGAAATTTACTAACGCCTTATACAGTGAAGAACTCCCAAACACCGTTGAAGAGGCATTAAAATCAAAAAATTGGAAGGATGCCATGGAAACAGAAATGGAGGCTCTGATAAGAAATAGTACATGGGAAAAATGTGTCCTTCCTCCAGGAAAGAAGCCTGTTGGTTGTCGTTGGGTCTTTACAGTCAAATATAATCCAGACGGCACCATTGAAAGATATAAAGCACGATTAGTAGCAAAAGGGTACACCCAAACCTATGGGATAGACTATTCTGAGACCTTCTCTCCTGTAGCAAAAATAGACACCATTCGTGTTCTCTTCTCTATAGCTGCTAATAAAGGATGGCCTCTTCACCAATTTGATGTAAAGAATGCCTTCCTTCATGGAGAACTAAAAGAAGAAGTGTACATGAATGTTCCTCCTGGATTTACAAAAGACTTCCAAAATAACGAAGTTTGTCGACTGAAAAAGACTCTCTACGGGCTGAAACAATCTCCTCGTGCATGGTTCGGCAGATTTACCATGGCTATGAAAGGATATGGATTTCGACAAAGCAATTCTGACCATACATTGTTTCTCAAACGAAGAGGTAAACTTATAACTTGTTTAATTATATATGTTGATGACATGATAATTTCAGGAAACGACGAGGAAGAAATTAGGAAATTAAAGACAAACTTGTTCAAAGAATTTGAAATGAAAGACTTAGGAAATCTCAAGTACTTTCTTGGAATTGAGGTGCTGTGATCAAAGAAAGGGATCTTTATATGTCAGAATAAGTACATCCTCGATCTTCTAGCTGAAGTAGGGATGGTCGATTGCAAGCCAGCTGATACTCCAATGATTGCTAATCAAAAACTTTGCATGGAAAAAGAAGCAGAATTGACAGATAAAGAAAGATATCAACGGTTGGTGGGTAAACTTATATATCTCTCTCATACTCGCCCAGACATAGCTTATGCAGTCGGGGTAGTAAGTCAGTTTATGCACCAACCCCAAGTTGCGCATATGGATGCGGTATGGAGAATCATAAGGTATCTCAAGGGAACTGTTGGGCATGGAGTTCTTTTTCAACCCAACAAACACCTGAAGATTGAAGCCTATACTGATGCAGATTGGGCCGGAGACAAAGGGGATCGAAGGTCTACGTCCGGGTACTTTACGCTAGTAGGAGGGAACCTTGTCACCTGGAGAAGCAAGAAACAGAAAGTTGTTGCTCTTTCTAGTGCAGAGGCAGAATTCCGGGGAATTGCTCGTGGTCTGGCAGAAGTTTTGTGGATTCGCAAACTCCTGAGTGAAATTGGATTCCCTCAACCTAAAGCCAGTACAATCATGTGTGATAACAAAGCTGCCATACAAATTTCAGAGAATCCGGTTCAACACGATCGTACGAAACATGTAGAAGTAGACAGACACTTCATTAAGGAAAAAATCGAGTCAGGAATTATTGAGCTTCCTTTCGTCAACTCAAAAGACCAACTTGCAGATATTTTAACCAAAGCAGTCAACGGAAAAATTTTCAACTCTTGCCTAGACAAGTTGAGTATTGGAAATCCCACTACTCAACTTGAGGGGGAGTGTTAGAAAATATATTGAGGATCATATTTCTAAATCATCACTTCCTCCCTTGTTTACAATTGGCTCCCACAAAGGAAAGGAACCGTTGGTTCCAATCCTCCCTCAATCAACATTGATTTTGTTTCCTTTAACATGTTTTTCTATTCTCTATTTATTCTCTGTATTTTATCATTGTAAAACACAATTTGATTCAATAACAATTCTCAGTTTTGTATTTTCCACTTCTCTAGAAGTATCATGTATTGAGAAAGCAAAAATAGGATTACGATAGAATCGCAAAACAATGAGAGGCTATCACGCTAGTATCAATTACAAATTACCAAACCAAATCCTTGTCCAATAGATCTCATTTCTAGAACTCTTAGGAACTGAAGGCTAAAGAACTAGGTTTCAAATAAAGTATAACTGATTACAATCAATCAATAAAGTAATTAGCAAAAAGCGTTAAATGCTTAGATTGCTATATCTAAAAGAAAATAAGAAAAATAGGTTAAAGATCACCAAAAGTTTAGCCAATTATAATACTAATAACAAATCTATACTACATTATAAAGAAAAAGGCATGGGCAAATATATCTAATTGTCCAAAGTTAAGATTGTATACCAAGGGTTTCTTTACAATTTTCTAAATTTTACCATGCACTTTTCTTCCCTAAATGCCTATGGGGTAACTTTATCTCATTAAATTATCAAAATTCACAATCAAGTTATCCTTCATTATTTTTGTATCTATATTGAATTATTACATCTTTCTATGGAGTAACTTTATTTCATTAAATTATTAAAAATTCACAATCAATTTGTCCTTCATTATTTTTGTATCTACCTTTGTGATACACCATTGTTTATACTCTCAACCCACTTAAAAATGATTAGTTAATAATTATTGTATGCACATGTCTTAAGATCAATTATATGTAAATTAATGAGAAACACACGGAATTTTTAGGTTACTATACAGAAGTCCGGTTCAGTTCACATATTCTTTCACTACAATAAACTTGTTTTTACCCCTGACCCTATGATTTAAATATGTTAGTATGAGTTGTTTGTTCTAGCACTTGAAACATGACTCTAAATGATGGCAAACAAAGCAAACAGAATGTTAGCGATGTTGATGCTTTTGATTCTCTCATCATCTATTAGGTCCCTCGGTTTTTAGGTAGTTAAACAGAAAGCAACATAATTTTTTTTATCCTTATGATAATGTAGGGCTAAAACAGTGAAACCTATATACATGCTTTGAGTTTTGAATGTTATATATTTTTTAATTTGAATTATTGACACTGTTATATTTAGAGATTACATTTACAAGTAGTATTTTACGGTTTTACCCACATATGTTTAAAAGGGAATAACTTGCTCAAATTCCTCATAACACATACATATTTTTACCCAAATGTATATATATTTTTAATACTCCAAAAAGAAATATTATTCATGGCAATATTATGTGTTTGTTTACAACCATATAATCTAACTCCTTAGGAATGCACTTGAAGTACACTTTGTTGATCTTCTTTTTTCATTAGCAATATTGCGAGTGGCGAAGGACATGCTATCTCCTCGAAAGACGAAAAGAGACTCAATTAAAATACATGCAAAATACTTGTGTTTGATGCATATCATGTTCTTCCCACGTATTGTTGACTCCATCACAACGCGCGGGTTACCCACTAGTTTACACAATGTTGCTACCAAAATCATCATTAAAATTTGTGAACTAAAAATAATTAAACTTTTCTTTAACTCCAACACCCTTTTGACTCCTCTTAATTTGGAAGCAAGCAGTAAGCAATGTTTTCAGGACCGGATCGGACGTTAAATCGGTCTCTTTACCGGTTTACTGGTCCGACCGGTTGGACCGGATTTAAGAACCGGACAATGTAATAAATAATATAAAATTAGTAATTATCTCACACACGTGTGTGTGTATATATATTATATTATATGCTATCTAATATAGTTTAAATATATTATTTTTGATATGGATTTTTCATTAGTAATAAGAATATGAATGACAAAAGTAATTAAGATACCAAATTATAAAAGAGACCTCCATAAGACCATGTGTAATGGTGGGTTAAATTTGGTGGGTGAAATGGGCGTTTTTCGACACGTGGCAATGTGGGGACACCTTGTGGGTGAAAGGGGCTTGAAATGGGTAAGGGGTGTAATGGTGGGTTAATGGTGGGTGAAATTTGGTGGATGAAAGGGGTATTTTTCTGATTGGCTATTTAAGAAAAAAAAATAGATTCATACACATGGCAGCTCCTGATTGGCCAAATCAATATTTCACGTACGCTAAATATTTAGCGGTTGCCCATTTAAGGCCCCTTTAACTTGGAGGGGGGCGGTGTTGGTGGGTTAAAGGGGCGCCAAATGCCCCATTTAACGCCCATTTAACACATCACTACGGGTGGTCTAAGAGTAAAACTGTGTCCGTATATATATAGAAAATGTCATTAATAAAAAAATAGAAACTCTCACTTTTACAGCTGTTTACAGCCACAAAATTCATTTAAGAAAAAGTAGAAAACCCTATATTTTAATTTTCTTTATCTTATTCTTTCTTCCCACACCATCGTCACTTTTGATTACTGTATCATTTATAACCATTCCATTTCCACCAACTGTAAACCAATTCATGTCTTTGGCGGCGACATTAACATCTTATCAACTTCGGTTTTCTTCTAAATGTAGCGAGAAGATGAGACCAGCTCTTCAGATCCAAAAAACTAGATGAGATTTTGATTTTTAGGGTTGGTTGCTGTTTCAGGGAGGAAATGAAAAGAGAAAAAGGTAACTTACCGGTTCAACGAACCACCGAACCAGAAAAGTAATCGAACCGCCCGGTTTTTTAGAAGCTTGACGAATTGCTTTAACCGGTTCGCTTGGGTTGACGAATCCCGGTTCAACCGGCCGGTCCGATCCGGTCTCCAAAACCTTGGCAGTAAGGCTGCTGCCCTTTTATTCACATTGAAGATATCCTCTAAACTCTTACTAACGGGCCTAATAATCTTTTCTTTTTCGTTTCCAAAGCCCAAATCAATACTAAACTATTAATCCAATATTATTTTAGTTGGAGCCCACTGCAACTATATAATCAATTGGAGCCCACTGCAAATATATAATCAATTTCTTGTGTTGTCGTCATGAATAAATTTAGCCCATGATCCATTTGATTTTCTTTTATCTATTGCCCATCATTAAGTCCATGTGAAATCAATCCTTTAGTTAGCATTTAATTTTTTCCGGAATAGGTTATTTGGTGTGTGTTAGCTACCCAGCGCATTTTAAGGCGGGCACCTAAGACGTGTCTTCACCTAGGAGCATATGGGTGTTTTCACGATTGTTGGGTGCCCGGGTAGCTAGCCCATCAGTTTGTTGACCGTTCAAAAAAAAAGTTAGCATTTTGTTCCTACACAAATTATTAATGAAACAAGTAAATGCATTTAATTGATTAATTGCATTAACAACTAGTTTAATTTAATTGTCTTAAGTTTTCCTTCTTTATTTGGTCGTGACTCAACAACACAGTTTTTTTTTTTTTGGAAGGAGTAGATCAACTGGTAAAGCCTTTGGACTCCCTATGGGAGACCCCGGATCGAATCCCAGCGGTTGAATTTCTGCCGCTCTAGCGGGACCGATCCCCTCTACAACCCCAGGCGGGAACCCCACTTTTAAATGGGTAAACCCTCCCCCCCTAAGAATCGAACCCATGACCTCATTCGGTCAAGCGTCCTATCCCTCATTGGGGTGGCCAACTGAGCTAGCCCAGTTAATCACTAACTGCTAAGTTTTATTATTATTAATCAACCAATTTAAACTCATTGTCTCCTTAGTCTACCGAATGAAAAACTAATAAAAATAATATATTTTTCTAATAATAATGCTTTTATATCTTATTAATATTCAATACTATGCACCTAAAATACGTCGATCAAATATCCCCTACTTACCCTTTTTGTCCCGAAAAAGAATTGCCATGAGGTCATAATTGATAGCCAATCTTATTGAGGAGCCAGACATTAGAACCGCCGACCGCCGTGAGTTAAGCTATGCCACAGGAGCCCATCTGGCCGTCGTCGCCGGTCACTCCGACTGCCTTGAATTCTAATCGTATACCTAATTTCTATTAGCTTTCACTCTTTTATTTCTATCCAACTAATACCTTTGTCTTATAATTGGTTCCTCTAAACGTTTTGAATGATTTAATCAATGATTACTGCTAGATTTCTTATCAATACACTTTGACGGTTACAAAACAATGACTTGGAATGAATTGCAGTAATGAATAGAAGAGGGTGGTGAGGGATGTGGAAGGGACAATGTCATTAAAAGCAGAATAAATGAACGGTTTCAAAAACAATGATAGAATTCGTGCATAGGTCATTTGTACAATTGTCACCACAGGTTGCACATTAGGGCCATAAAGGGAAGAATTTGGTAAAAAAAATTAGGAAATTAAACTATGGCTCTTTGTTTGCCATCTTAAAATTGATGTAAAATTACATATCTATCAATCGAGTTTCTTTTTAGGTATAACTAGTGGGGTGCCCGCGCGTTGCGGCGGGAAACTACATTTATAGCGGTTCCGTTAAGCCATAATCAATTAATCAAAATATTTGTTTTTGTGTGTTACATAATCATTAGCGGAGCTTGAATTGCATTAACCACAATCGAAACATTCGAATCGTATGTGCTAGTGGAAGTTAAACCCTAACTGGGAAGTTACACACATAACGACAAACCCTAATTGTAAACACATTGGTGATTGTCCGGAAATACATAATCTAACCTGAAATTGTGAAACAATGTTAATTCAACGTTTATAAAAGACAGATACGTTGGTTGATTTCAGGTCGTTTTCGTTTCAGTTATTACTTAACCCTAACATATTTTTTAATTGAAAACACTATAACAATACTATATTCAAATTAAAGAGACCGCAATGCTCGTTTATACAGTGTAATAATACTAAGAAAATATTAACGAATGAAAAAATTATGAACGTTTAACAATCGTGGGGGTAGTTGGTTAAAATAAGGGTGCGAAAATATAATTATTATTTAAATAAATAAAATTTGAGTAAACTTGAGGGGACAAATGTGTAAGCATTGTATAAAAGACATATGGTGTGTTATACTCTAAGCAATTATAATTGTAAAACTTAAATATTAAGAGGTCATTGGGAAATGCATTATAATATAGTATAGATTGGTTATTACTTAGCCCAACATATCATTTTTTAAATTAAAAAAAACTATAGCAATACTATACTCAAATTAAAAAGAAAAAAAATGTCCGTTTATACGGTGTAATAATATTAAGAAAATATTAACGTGTGAAAAAGTTATGGACCCTTAAAAATCGTGGGGTAGTTGGTTAAAATAAGGGTGAAAAGTGTAATTATTATTTAAATAAAATGAATTAAGTATAGTTGATGGGACAAATGTGTAAGTATTGTATAAGTAGTTAACATGGGCATTTTTGTGTTGTAATCTAAGCAATTATACATGTACAATTTGAATTTTAATACATCGATGGGAAATGTATTATAATAAAGTTTAGATAATTTCAGTTCATTTTCGTTTTTTTCTTTTGTTTTTGTTTCGGTTATTGCTTAACCCTAACATATACGAAGTAATTTTTTAAAAATTAAAAAACTATAGCAATACTATACTCAAATTAAAGAGAATAAAATGTTCTTTTATACGGTATAATAATATTAAGAAAATATTGTCGTCTGAAAAAGTTATGAACGTTTAAAAATCGTGGGGGTAGTTTGTTAAAATAAAGAGGCAAAAGTGTAATTATTATTTAAATAAACAGAAATTGATTAAAGTTGATGGGGGCATGTTGGATCAGTGGCTTAGTTTTATGAACACTTATGTATCAAATTTATATATGAGTTATTAAGCAGCGGAAAGACAAGTGTTCAAAGGTCTAAAAGATCACTTTGATGAGGAGTTATTACTCCCCCTTGACTGAACAATAAATGAGAAACAATAAATACAGTTAAGTGTAAAGCAGTAAGAACAATTTATGTTTCTCTAATGTGAAATGGAATTATAAGTTTAAAGCCGAAGGATTTCAATTTATATCAAAGGAATTACACAAAATCACATATCGAAATAGATGAACAAACTCATCTATTTATAGACCAAAGGACTAAACCTTTGTCTGAAGTAACCTAAGATATTTCGGCTAAAAGATAAGGTTACAAAAGTCTTTACATCGAAACTTGTAATCAAGACTTTAACAAAACAATATAATAACAAAAACTAAAACTGCTGATCTTCAGTCGGTTAGAAGCTTCTTAATACAAAGTGCTGATGAGTGACAAACTGCTGATGAGCAGTTTGTCTTCAGCAGTTCTTCAGTGAAATGTCTGGTTAGACTTCAGAACTTCTGATGAGTTTACTCTTCAGTACTTTGGTGTTTGTTCTTCAGTACTTCTTCATTTGTTCTTCAGCAGTTCTATACTTAGGCAGATATGAATTAGACTAAGGTTATCAAAAGGTGGTTTCGTCAATCCTCTTTGTCCCAACAATCTCCCCCTGGATTGATGAAGCCAAAACCTTATCTATTCTTTATTGTTGTCATTTTCTCTCTTCTAGTATCCTCCAGATCTCTGCTGTCATCCGGGTAGTAAGAGTACATCTTTGTTGCTCAGTGAGAGGACCAAGTTCAGGTGTTAAATGTTGAATGGTAAGAAGGTCTTTGGACGATAAAACACTCAACTCCTTTGAGTTTTTGTAGACCTTACTTGAATGGTCTCTCCTGGTCACAATTACTGAGTTGGAATCAGTAAAGGACCACTTGACAATATTTACCTTTGACCTGTCAAAGTCAGAGGCATAGGAAACCAAGCCTGTTTCCTTAGGTTGACCTGATTGAGGAATATCTTCTATTTCAGTGACTCTCAGGTGAGATTCTTGACTACCTTGAAGTTCAGCAGTACCTTGAATAGGCATGTTGGGCAGGTGATGCTTTGTAACAACCCTTGTATGTGTCTTCTCTTGGATGGATTGTTGTAACTGATAAGCATAAGTAGCCTTGTCTCTGAATTGGGTTAAGATGGGTTTCTCTTCAACATCAAAATCACCATGTACTAACTGATCTCCTTCTAAGAGTATCATCTTGAAGTCAGTCTTGACAATGGGTTCACCCTCTGCTTTTCTCTTGGTGGCTGGCTTCCTTAGTGCACCAGATGATCTCCTAATAATAGAAGTTGTTTGGACTTCTGGAGTTTCATATCTCTCCGGCTCTGCAGCTTTCTTGGCCTTGAATTTCTTGTAAGCCTCATAAAGAGTTTGTTCCTTCCATTTGGAGATTGAGGCCTTTGAACCATAGCCATTTGCCACTAATTCTTCAATCACTTCAGCTCTTTTGGCTTTCCTCTCATCTTCTGTTGCTATTCTATCAGATAGCATTTGAGCTCTTCTGGTCAGTTCTTGTGTTGAGAGTCTTTTGAGGGCCACTTGTTTTGATTTGGAGTTCTTTGTAATGAATGCTATAAGCTGTGCTCTTTTGTCTTCTTCAGCAGCAGCTTCAAGTGCTCTCTCTTCAGCCTCAAGCTCATCAAGTTTTTCTTGGTAATTGATTAATTTTTCTTCAAAACTCAAATCATCTCTAGCCTCTAGGCTGTTCCATACTCTGTCTTCTTTTGCCTTCTTTGCAGCCTCTTTCAAACTCTTCTCCAATAAATCTTTAGACATGCTGATGGGAGTAGGGCTTAAAACAGTTGTGGAAGTTGTTGTAGGCAAAGGAGTGGGAGCAGGTTCTCTTTCTGTTGCCTTAGGAACTTCTGATGTTGGTTGAGGAGGTAAAACTGCTGATGAGGAAATTGGAGTCACAACTGCTGAAGGATTGTCTTCAGTAGTTTGAGAAATGGGATCAGCAGTTTCCTCTGATGCCTTAGACAATTTGAATTCTGGTGCTACTTCTTTTCCTGGTCTTTGGGATGGTCTATCAGCTTCAGGATCAGGAGTTTGTCTTTGTGTAGTAGCAACTTCAGTTGGTTCCTTAATCATCTCCCCCTTTTTGGCTTCATCCACTTCTGGAAGCCTAATAGAGTGAGATGTTGCAGCAGACAACCTTGCTAGTTGATATTGTGTTTGGTCCATTTTCTTGTTCAACTCAGCAAGTCTCGAGTTGATCAACCCAAACTGATTGTTAGCTTTTAACTCCCAAGCAGTTGTGAAGAGTTTGAGTTGATCAGTAATAATTTGTTTGAGTGCCTGGTACAGGGGACCATCTGGGCTGCATAGTTGGTTCAAGTCTATGCTTGTGAGCCCAGGGAATTGGGTAGGTTGTTTTGGTGAAGGGGTGCTTTTTGGGTGATCCTCAGATTGCTCTGAAGATGCCAGTTTTGGGGAACTTTGGGTTAACTGGTCTTTAACCTGATCTTTGGTGACCAGCTTCTTGAGCTTGGATACCTTAGATTCAGGACCTTCAATATCAATCGTCAATTCAGTTTGTGGAATGTTTGATTCATCAGCCAAATTAATGGAATCATCTGAATCCCTGATAATGTCCTCAGAGAGGACAGGATCAGTTATATCATGAGCTGGACCCAAACCAGTAGTCTCATGAACCTCTTTGTCTTGGTACTGAGGTTTTCCTACTTCTGGCCTTAGGCCTTCATCAGTAGTTGCCAAGTTTGAGGTCTTAGCTATGTTACTACTGTCCTCAGGTTCACCACTGGGTGATAAGTAAGTAGTAGCAGCCTCAAAAGTATCAAAAGTTTGTAAGTTTGGGCTTATAAACTCTTGTTCATCCTCATCTCTCTGGGTTGGGCTAACAGGATCCACATTCATGTCAACTTCTGAAGGCATCTCCCCAATTTGATGTGTTGCTAGGGGAGTGACATGTGGTGAATGGGTTCCTTTTAGTCCTGAGAGAAGTTGGGCAATTTCTATTGTTGTGTGTGAGGGTTCAGGTTCAGTAGTTGTGAGGGGTTGGTGTTCAGGAGTTTTGATGGGTTCAGGGTTGGTTTCAGCAGTTTCAAAGGCAGGGTCAACAGTTATTGGTTTCTTAATTTTCTTTCTTTGAAAAATAACTGTGACTGGTTTTCTTTTGGTGGGTGGAGAAGGAATGTGCTGAGAGGATGTTTCAGCCACTTCCTTATCAAGTGTAGATTGCACATCAGTAGTTTCAGGTTTCTCCACTTCCTGAACTTTCTTTTTCAGTGATTTGGTTTGTTTTGGTTTTTGTTGTTTAGGCTTTTTGGTTTTCTTTTTAGGTTTGGAAGATGTGGGTTCCTTGGGGATGGGTTGTTCTTCCCCTTGGTCATCTTCTAGCACAAGTGCTGGTTTGTTGTGCCTAGAGAATACTTGAGCAGTTAAAGGGTTTAAAGTTGTTGCTTCTCCCTCAAGTACTCCCTCTCCAAGCTCTTTTATTATGAATTGCATAACAAATCTTGGATACAACAAAAATTTCTTTTTATCATTTTCATGATGTAAAACCAGTTCATTGAAAAATAATTTTGATGCCTTGAAAGGAGTTTCATTTATGATGGAATGAAAAATAGGTTGAAAAGTAGAAGGCATCTGATCTATTGACCCAGTTTTTGGACTAAGACACATAATAATGTAATGAAATAACAGTTTATATTGAGGGTCAAAATATTTCTTATAAACTGTTGCTTGTGCCAAAGTACCTTGATAACCACACTCTGTCATGGTTAGATGGATGTCTGAGTTTGGAATATGCTCAGGTGCCTTAGAATCCTTCAAACCAAGCCTGATGCTTAGTGTTTCTGGTGAGATGGCAATCATTTTCCCTTTTATGGAAGATTTGAGGGAAATCACTTCATTGTTCACCTTCACCGTCTCTGAATTAGCCCAGAACTCATTAAGAGTTTCTTCATGAATGGGTGGATCGATGGTGAAAGCATCATAATATTGGGATTTCATGATGAGATCAATCATCTCATCATACTGGGACCAGGCTTCATCTTTAACAAAGTAGCCTCTTTGGTTGTGTCCCTGTTTTAACACAAGAGCCATGGTTGTTTTTGATCGAACAGTAATTTTTAGGTTAGAGAAGGGGTTTTGCTTTGAATTTGAGAGAGAGAGAGGGAATTTTGCTTTTTGAATGGATAAGTGTTGGAACAGGGTATTTATCAGAAGTTTTTAACCGACTAGGTCAAACTTCTGATGAGTGAAAAGTCTGTTTTACCCTTTTTAGTCAAACTGCTGATGAAGAAGGTTTCTTCATCAGTGGTTTTAGTCATCTCTTCAGCAGTTTCAACTGCTGATGCAAAATGACTTTTAAAAACACTATACTAACTTCTGATTTTCATCAGTAGTTATATCCATTTTGAAAATATCCCATTTTTGATGTTTAACAGTAGTTTTCAAAAATTGTTCATCAGTACTTTCTCTTTCTCAAATTTTTGGTCTTCAGAGGTTTGTATGTAAGTGAAAAATAAAATATGTGCAGAACTAAAAAGTGAAACACTTACAGACTTTCTTCCAAATTTAACATCCCAAGCATGGATACTAACCTCTGAAAAGTTGTAGAATCAAGGGGTTTGGTGAAAATGTCAGCTATTTGATTAGCTGTTGTGACATGCTTCACCTCAATCTTGCCTTTTTCATAGCAATCTCTTATGAAATGATACCTGATTTCAATGTGTTTAGTCTTTGAAAACTGAACAGGATTTTGAATGATGCTAATGGCAGATTTGCTGTCTACTAAAAGTGGAGTCTTGGTCTCTTTGATTCCATAATCAAGCAGTTGATATTGGAGCCATTGTATCTGTGAAGTACAGCTTGCAGCAGCAATGTATTCAGCTTCAGCTGTTGAAGTTGCCACAGATGTTTGTTTCTTTGATTGCCAGGACACCAGACAGTTTCCTAAGAATTGACAACCACCAGATGTTGATTTTCTTGACATCTTGCAGCCTGCATAGTCACTATCTGAAAAAGCAGTTAACTTGGTATTGCTTGAAGCAGGATACCAAATTCCTAAAGTAGGAGTTCCTTTCAGATATCTGAAGATTCTTTTGACTGCAATTAGATGTGATTCTCTTGGTGCAGATTGGTATCTAGCACAGACACAAGTTGAAAACATGATATCTGGTCTAGAAGCAGTTAAATACAAAAGAGAACCTATCATACATTTATACATGGTTTGATCAATGTGTTTCCCTTGATCATCTGGTTCAACTTGTGTGATTGGTGTCATGGGAGTGGAACAGTTTTACAGTCTTGTAAAGAAAATTTGTTCAATAATTCTTTAACATATTTTGATTGATGTATAAATGTTCCATTTGACTGTTGCTTGATTTGCAGTCCCAAAAAGTACTGCAATTCTCCCATTGTACTCATTTCAAATTTTGATTGCATGAGTTTCTTAAATTCTTCACACAGTTTTGAATTTGTTGAACCAAAAATGATATCATCAACATAGATTTGAACAAGTAAGACATGATTTCCAACATGTTTTATGAAAAGAGTTTTATCAATGGATCCCCTTGAGAAGTGGTTCTTAAGTAAAAAGTTTGAAAGTGTTTCATACCAGGCTCTTGGAGCCTGTTTTAGCCCATAAAGAGCTTTGTCAAGTCTGTAAACCCAATCAGGATGAGAAGGATCCTCAAACCCTGGAGGTTGACAGACATACACTTCCTCTTTTATTTTTCCATACAAAAATGCACTTTTGACATCCATTTGATAAACTTTAATGTTGTTGGAAATTGCATAAGCTAAAAATAACCTGATAGCTTCAAGTCTTGCAACTGGTGCAAAGGTTTCATCATAATCAATTCCTTCCTCTTGGGAATAACCTTGTACCACTAGTCTTGCTTTGTTCTTGATGATCATACCAGCCTCATCTGATTTGTTTCTGAAGACCCATCTTGTTCCAATTGGTTGCTTGTTTTCAGGTAAGGGACAGATTTCCCAAACCTGTTGTTTCTTGAATTGAAACAATTCTTCTTGCATTGCTTGCACCCAATTGTTGTCTTTGAGGGCTTCTTGATACTTCTTTGGTTCCAACTGAGAAATGAATGCTGAGAAGAGGCAAAAGTTGGAAAGCTGGTTTCTTGTGAGTACCCCTGATGCAATATCACCCATGATTTGATCCAATGGATGATCTTTGTGTTCAATCAGTTGTTGCAAACCTGTACTGGATGATGGCTCTACAGGTTCTTCAAATAAACCACTGAGATTGATAATATCTGGTTCAGCTGTTATTTGAACTTCAGGAGTTTTAGGTTCAGCTGAATCAGTAGTTTCAAAATGTTCATCAGTAGTTCCTGAAGTTGAAGCTATTGAAACTTCTGAAGGTTTGATAGTTGATCTTCTGACTGTGTTTGGAGTCCATGGTGCAGGACTATCATCTTCAAATCCTTGAAAACCATTTTGAGGAGGTTTGGATGATTCAACAGTCTTCTCAGGTTCGAAATAAAATTTGTCAAGATCAAATAATTCAGCAGGATTTGCTGGAATAAGAGTGTGTTTTGATTCATTGAACTTGACATTCAGTGTTTCTTCCACTATCTTGGTTCTTGAATTGAAAACTTTGTAAGCTTTTCTCAAAGAAGAATAACCAAGAAAATAACCTGTATCAACTTTTGCAGCAAACTTAGAAATAGAGTCTTTGATGTTGAGGATATAACATTGACATCCAAAAGCCCTGAAGAAGGAGATAAGGGGCTTTATGCCATGAAGAATTTCATAGGCAGTCTTGGTATGTCTCTTGTTGATAAGAACTCTATTCTGAACATAACATGCAGTGTTGACTGCTTCAGCCCAAAAATACAAAGGTAGGCCTGAATCAGCTAACATTGTTCTGGCTGCTTCAATTAAGGTTATGTTCTTCCTTTCTACCACACCATTTTGTTCAGGAGTTCTGGGAATGCTGAACTGTCTAACAATCCCCTTAGACAGACAGAATTCATCCAGAGTTTTGTTCCTGAACTCTGTCCCATTGTCACTCCTGATGACTTTGACAGATAGAGAGTATTGCTTCTCTACTTGTAGAATAAAGAACTTGATGATTTCAGCTGCCTCATCCTTGGAATATAAGAAGAAGACCCATGTGAATCTTGAGTAGTCATCAATGATGACCAAGCAGTACTTCTTCTTACCAAGGCTCATTATCTTGACTGGTCCAAATAAGTCCATATGGAGTAGTTGAAGACATGCAGTTGTTTTTGATTCTTCAATAGACTTATAGGAGGACTTATGCTGTTTACCTTTAAGACAGGAAACACAGTGTTCTTTGCACTGATATTCCTTCAAAGGTAGACCTCTGACCAAGCCCATTTTTGTGACTTTATTGATGGTTTTAAAGTTCACATGGCCAAGTCTCCTATGCCAGAGATCATTTTCTGAAGTTGATGCCTTTGAGAAGAAACAGGCAGTTTTGTTCAATACTTTGTCTTTTTCAATGTCCACTGCATAGACATTGCCACATCTTTTGGCAATCAGCAAAGTATGATCTTCAATAATCTTCTCTATCAACTTCTGGCCTTCTGGTGATATGATCTTGCATGCTGTCTTGGTGAAAAAGGAAGAATATCCTTTGTCACACATTTGTGAGACACTCAGCAAGTTGTACTCAAGGTTTTCAACCAGATTGACCTTGTCAAACTGCATTCTGCCTGAGGATATATTGCCATATCCTAGCACATATCCCTTGGCATTGTTCCCAAAGGACACAGATCCTTCTCTTTGGCTGATAAAATTGTTTATCAGGTATCTGCATCCAGTCATGTGCATTGAGCCTCCACTATCCACATACCATATGCTGTTCAACCCTCTGGAGACCCTCTGCACAAGATAGCAAATTAGTTAGATTTGGCAACCCAAGCCAGTTTGGCTTTGGGTTTGCTCTTGAGAACAGGTGCAGCTTGTTGTGGACCATTTTTAGAAATCCATGTCTTTTTGGCAATGGATTTGTCATTAAGAACAATGGTGGGTTCTTTTTGGTTTCCACCATCAACTTTGGTCATCAGAAGTTTAACCAGGTTTATCAAATCTTTAACTTCAGCAGTTTGTGAAACTGCTGATGAGTTAGGTAAAACTTCTGATGTTGAACTTTGAGAGGATGACCTTTGTTGAGATAAAGGCCTCTTCTTAGAAAGGGTTTTGTTTGATTGTTGTTTGTTGGGAAAAAAGGTATTTTTAAAATCTTGTTTTATCTGTTTTCCCATAATCAGTTGTTGTCTTTGTTTATTTAACTGATTTACCTTTCTATATCTGCAAAGTTCAGTTATGTGGTTAAACAGACCACATATTTCACATGCTTTTGCCTTCTCTTTCTTTTTAGATAGATCAAGAGAGCTGGAAGGCAATTTACTGACAAAATCAGATTTTTCAAATAGGTCATCAGCAGTTTTCAGGGTCTCAACTCCTGATGTAGTTGAAACTGCTGATGACTTATTGTCAGTAGTTTTAACTTCTGCAGTACTTCCCTTTTTGAGGAAGTTCTGATGGTAGGATGTGCATTCCTCCATATCAGAAGTTTGAATCAATTTCTTCC
The DNA here is from genome assembly GCA_032199755.1 of Ambrosia artemisiifolia. NCBI lineage: Eukaryota > Viridiplantae > Streptophyta > Magnoliopsida > Asterales > Asteraceae > Ambrosia > Ambrosia artemisiifolia. Next base: position 31,962,159 of record CM063529.1, on the reverse strand, counting down.
CATCATTATCAGTTTTGTGGGTGAAATCTGTTGGTGATTCAGTGTGGGTATATCCAATGCCAAACTTAACATTGGCTGCAGTTTGTTTGTTAAGCAACATTTGATACCCTTTACAAGACTCAACCCATTTTTCACAATCAACCTTGGTGTCAGCAAGCTCTTGTCTGACATTTCCTAGGCTGTCTATCATTGTTTTAATTTGTGCTTCTGTTTCAATGGCTTTATCATTCAGTTTGGAAATTTCTTTGTTTTTCAAAACAATTTTTCTTTCCAAATCACACTTCATTTGTGTGTATTTTCTTTCCATGTCAATGGATTTGCCTTGTAAATGCACATTAGTTTCTCTAATTAAAGCAAAAGATTCTTTGCAAGATTTAGAGCAAAGCTTTAACAGAGATTGTTGTGATACCTGTGTGAGAGCAGAATTTGAAGAGTATCCTTCAAAAGCCATTAAGGCAAAGTTCTTTCTGCCATTATCAGGTTCTCCCCAGTTGACATCATAGACCTTATTGTCTGCATCCTGACTGCATTCTGATGTGTCATAAGGAAGACTGCTCCAGTCAACATACCCTGAGGTAAATAAGCTTTGTTGCTGAGGGGGTTGTTGAGTTTGTGCAGGTTGTTGAGCAGTTGGAAAAGGAGGCATGAGCTGCTGTTGTTGTTGAGCAGGCATCTGAACATATTGTACTTGTGGCACATATTGAACATGTGGAGCTTGTGCCTGTACAAAATGAGCACTCCCTTGAGTTCCATTATTCCTATTATATGAGGGGTTAAATTGATTTCCAGACATTGGTTGGTTGTAGCTAGAGCTTCTACATTCTCTAGCAAAGTGTCCCAACTTTTGACACTTATGACATCTAAGTTTAGATTTGTCAAAACCAACTTTTGTTGAGTTGTTTAGTCCTGGAAATTTCCTTCCTGACCTTTTATAAAATTTGTTAGTTTTTAAGCTTAACAAGGCCAGTTGGTGCAATATTTCCATTTCTTCTAAGTCATCACTGCTGAAATATTTTAAATCATCCATGATGAAACACATGTTGTCAGCAGTTTGACTCAGTTCTTCATTGTCATAAGCTGGGAAAGATCCATCTGATGAGATCCCAGCTGTTATGTCAATGTGGTCAAAAGAACCAAAATTATTAGAACAGGATGGTGAGTCTTGTCCTAATAAGGCTGTGCTACCAGGAGTATAGTCATCAGCAGTTTTACCAGATTCTTGTAACTTCTTCTTTTGATTAATTTCTCTTTCAAAAGTTAACAATTTACCATGTAACCTAGTTAGGTTTAAGGTGTTAAAATCTGAACTTGTTCTGAGGACTATAGAGTAAGTTTCCCATTTAGAAGGTAGAGATCTTAAAAATCTATGTAACATAGATTCATTTGAATAGATCTGATTATTAATTTTTAACTCAGAAATAAGTGAAGAAAATCTTTCAAACTGTTGAGTTAAAGTTTCTCCTTCTATGTAAGTAAAAGTTTCATATTGTTGAGCCAATATTTCTCTAATGTTGGCTATCACCTCAGCAGTTCCTGCAAACTGCTCTTTTAGGCAATCCCACAGCTCTTTGGCACTTTCACAATGTAAAAGGCCAGCATAGATTTCGTTTGGGAGAGCCATAGCCAACATGGAGAAAGCTTTTGCATCAAGCTCAAATTTTTGGAAATCTTCCTCCGTGTATTCTTTTGGATCTTTTGGTCTTTCAGTCTTTCCCTCTGGATCACTTACAACTGGTTTGTGAGGTCCAAAAACTACAGACCTCCAACATCCAGTGTTTGTTTGGGAAATAGTATGTGCCAACCTTTTAGACCATATGTTATATTCATTTCTGACTAACATAGGAGGTTTGTTGGCAGATCCAGTATTGTAGGGGTCCATTTTTAAGAAGTTTGGATTTGTCAATACTTCTTTAAAGTGATGGATTAAAAAGTGAGCCTTTTATCCTTTATTGAATATCAATATTGAGCCTGTGTCTGAATCTCAATTTGTTAGATTGATTTTGATCAGATTAACCAGTGCTCTGATACCAATTGTTGGATCAGTGGCTTAGTTTTATGAACACTTATGTATCAGATTTATATATGAGTTATTAAGCAGCGGAAAGACAAGTGTTCAAAGGTCTAAAAGATCACTTTGATGAGGAGTTATTACTCCCCCTTGACTGAACAATAAATGAGAAACAATAAATACAGTTAAGTGTAAAGCAGTAAGAACAATTTATGTTTCTCAAATGTGAAATGGAATTATAAGTTTAAAGCCGAAGGATTTCAATTTATATCAAAGGAATTACACAAAATCACATATCGAAATAGATGAACAAACTCATGTATTTATAGACCAAAGGACTAAACCTTTGTCTGAAGTAACCTAAGATATTTCGGCTAAAAGATAAGGTTACAAAAGTCTTTACATCGAAACTTGTAATCAAGACTTTAACAAAACAATATAATAACAAAAACTAAAACTGCTGATCTTCAGTCGGTTAGAAGCTTCTTAATACAAAGTGCTGATGAGTGACAAACTGCTGATGAGCAGTTTGTCTTCAGCAGTTCTTCAGTGAAATGTCTGGTTAGACTTCAGAACTTCTGATGAGTTTACTCTTCAGTACTTTGGTGTTTGTTCTTCAGTACTTCTTCATTTGTTCTTCAGCAGTTCTATACTTAGGCAGATATATGAATTAGACTAAGGTTATCAAAAGGTGGTTTCGTCAATCCTCTTTGTCCCAACAGGGCAAATGTGTAAGTATTGTATAAATTTATAATATAGTATAGATAGATAAGGGGGGAAACTATAACTAATAAGGGTATATGTGCAAGTTATGCTTGAAAAGACATAAATACCCTTAAAAAGTAGTTACTACATGCATTATGTGTTGTACTTTAGGCATTTATAATTGTATTACTTAATAATTAAGAGGTCCTTGTGAAATGTTTTGTAAGATACTAGTAGTATGCCTGCGCGATGCGGCGGGGAACACAACTACTTTTACGGGTATGCATAATTTGGTTCAATTCAGTTATTAGCCTTAACCAAAACCAAAGTCAACGGTTAAATAATCTTATTAACCGATTGGTTAATTGGTTCGGTTAATGGTCTAACAAGTTTTTTAAAAATTATTAATGTATGAAAAAATTATGACCGTTTAAAAATCGTGGGGTAGTTTCCTTAAAACAAGGAAACATGTAACTATTATTTTTCGTCTAATTCGGTTGGGTTTTCGTTTCAGTTATAACTTAATTCTACCATATCATTTTTATATAAAAACTACACCAATACTATACTCAGATTAAAAAGAATAAAATATCCGTTTATATGGTGTAATAATATTAAGAAAAATATTCACGCACGAAAAAGTTATGAACGTTTAAAAATCATGGGGGTAGTTGGTTAAATTAATGGTACAAAAGTGTAATTACTATTTAAATAAAAAAAAAGTTGAGTAAAGATGGAGGGGCACATGTGTAAGTATTTTTTAAAATACATATTTGCCTTAAAAAAATAGTTAATATCTGCATTGCGTTTTGTACTCTAATCAATATACTTGTAAAACTTGAATTTTAAGAGACCATTGGGAAATGTATTATATTAAAGTTTAGATTATTTCAGTTCGTTTTCATTTTTTTCCTTTGTTTTCGTCTCGGTTATTGCTTAACCATAACATATAATTTTTTAAAAATTAAAAAAACTATATCAATACTATACTCAAATTAAAGAGAATAAAATGCTCTTTTATACGGTTTAATAATATTAAAAAAATAATATTGTCAGAAAAATTATGAACGTTTAAAAATCGTGGGGGTAGTTGGTTAAAATAAAGGTGCAAAAGTGTAATTATTATTTAAATAAACAGAAATTAAGTAAAGTTGATGGGTCAAATATGTAAATAATGTACTCCCTCCGTCCCATTAGAAGTGTCTTAGTTTGAAAAACACAAAGTTTTAGGCACATTAAATGATTGCTTTTTTTGCTTGCCAAATGACAATAATATCCTTGTCATATGTGGGTCTATCATATTCTTTGTTTATTTTAGTTATGTTTTTAGGGGTAAATTTGGAAGTTGGCTAATAATTTTTTAAAGTGGACACATGAAATGGGACAAATAAAAAAGGAAATATGGACACTTCTAATGGGACGGAGGGAGTATAAAATTATAATATAGTATAGATAGATAAGGGCGGAAACTGTAACTAATAAGGGGTATATGTGTAAGTTATGTTTGAAAAAGCATAAATGCCCTTAAAAAGTAGTTACTACATGATCATGTGTTGTACTTTAAGCATTTATTGTTGTACTACTTAAAAATTAAGAGGTTCTTGTGAAATGTTTTATAAGATACTAGCTTTTATCCCGGGAGCGTCCCGGGTTGAAATATCTAATATAACATAATTTTACATATGGAATAGACTGATGCGCTTTACAGTTACATGCAGGAAAGCTGTAATCGATCATTCTAAAAAGAACTAACATGAAATAAGAAAAAAAGTTATTTATTGAAATAGTATTATAATAACCATACATATATTTTAGCTACATACTATAAAGTTTTTAATTTATGATGGTGCACGTATATTACAAATATCGAACGCATTAGTCTAAGGGTTATGTGATGCGTTAAAAAATTGGGTATATGATCGGGTGTATAGTTCAGGTATTTGGGTATGTGGTTTCGGGTATATGAAGTTATGTTTATCGTTTGTGATTTATTAGTAGAGTAAAATATATTTGAAAACAAAACCGCACAAAAATAGTTGTTTTTTTCTCCGTTTTTTATATAGCACTATGGTACTCGTTGGAAAGATAATAAAACGCTCGTTAATTTGGTGTGATTTTTTTCTTTAAAAAATCTCGTATATAAAAGATATTAACGTTTAAAAGTTATGGAAGGAAACATTAGAGAGAAAATTTAATTTTGTTTTTAAATTCTTATCTTTTCCTAAAATAATTATAATATATATAGATTTATTAAAAAACTCAAAAATAAAAAAAATTCTACATGATGCCACGTGGCACATTCAAGGAAGGGTTGAGGCCTCCATTGAATGCCACATCATCAAAGTTCAATTCTTTTATTATAAGTTATAGATTATAAGATAATAATAATAATAATAATAATAATAATAATAATAATAATAATAATAATAATAATAATAATAATAATAAATAAATAAATAAATAAATAAATAAATAAAACCATAGTTTCTCGACCGTCCAACTTGTAAGAAAACCGGCTGAACCAGTAGCCAGTATCCCAAACCCATACCTCAGTGCTCTCCAACAGCTGTAACCAAACATAACATCATATCATAACAAAACACTTTCCATCTCTCATGATCCAAAACCCAACTCCTAGTCCTGTTCAAGTCAACAACCACCTCAAACCCATCTTCCTCAACTCAATCAATCAAACAACCCCAACCATTTAACCATGGGAGATCTGTAATGCTTGGAGGAAAAGGTAGACGCAAAAGTAATGAGACGGTGACGTGTCGAAAGCTGTTGAGCTTTGGTGAAGTGTTTGATTTAACTTTGGAGTACAGTCAGGAGAATGAGGCTGGCTTTAATCTCAAAACACATCAGGACTTTAGTAGTGGTACTCACTCTTTCATTTCATTCTTTCAGATTTTATTTTATCATCAGTAAATATATAATCTTACAACTTTTTTTTGGATTTCAATGTACTAACTGACAATCCTTTTGTGTTTTGGCTGTTTGGAGCATTTTCAATTGACTTCATTTGGAAGCATCGGAAAGTAAAATGTAAACTGTGAACCGACTATTTACATCTTGATACTCAAAACTATCTGTTTTAATGACTTTTACATAGGCTTGACTATTCTGCACAACTTTGCCTGCTTATTTAGTAGTCGTATTTCAGTTTGATTTAGCATATATTAATGTGTTCAAATTTGTTAACATTTGTGTAATAGGTTCCTATACCGCCACGAAGCGTTGGATTGTAATAGCAAGAATAAGGTAACCAAACATAACCTTGAACTTAATCTGCACATGGTGGTTGAATTTTATTTAACAAATTTTGGTATAACAATCTTATTAATGTTCAGTTCAGTTATCTTTACTGCATGAGGGGTTTTCTTATCGGTGTCGAAAGATTTTACTTTCTGATACATAATAGTGATGGGTTTTTCATGCAATATGTCAAAAAATTGTTTCTTCTTATCTGGTTGATATTGAAAGTTGAAACATTAATGTTTCTGAGTAGAATTTATGGAGGGTTTTTTTTCGAATGTTGAAATTAGTGTTCCAGTTGTTTATGGCGACTTCGCTCTCAGACTCGGGAAGAAAGCAAGCGAGTGAGTTTTCTATAAATTTCTATTTTGATAATTGTTTTAAGAGGCGTAACTTTGGTAGTACACAAAGAAATACCTTGCATATGGGCAATTGAGATCTAAATGCCTCGCTCTTTTTTAAACCAAGGATACTACTTGCTAGGTGTTTGAAAGAAATGCGAAAGTGAAGTCTAATGATGTGATATTTTTCTTTCATGTACCAATCTCACAAATGGACAGTTTATGTTAGTGGGGAAACTAATGAGTGTAGTCGTTAAAAGATTCGTGGTCCAATTGCATTCCAGTTTTAATAACCCAATGTGGGTTGTGGAATGTCTTCCATTTGAACTATCAAAGTCTTTGCAGTGATGTCACTTCCTCTCTGTTTCAGATCGTCGTTCTCTCTCCCATTTTTGATTGCCACGCATCTCGAACAACCATTGGAGCAAACATAAAGCTGCAGATTGAGACCTTCCCGTGGCGGTTTAGGCGATGGTGGATGGTGTTGACGGTGGCGGTTGAGGTATTGTTGAACTAATCAAGGGCTTCTGCCGTATCCACTACTTGGGTGAGTTATTTGGCGGTGATGTCGACGGTTAGTCGGTTAGGGTTTCATGCCAATAACCGATCGTACTTTATGTTTACGGTTTCAGTCACCTGTGGGTGCTTCGTTTTAGGTCTGTTGGGAGTTTATACTTGATAATGTTTATACGATGTAGGATTTATTTATAATGATTTTCGACCGAACAAGGGTTTATATGAGTCCTTGCTATTGCTTTCCATTTGTACATTACCAGAGATTAAAATTTCTTGCATTCAGTTTTTGTGTTCATTATTTAATTTGTATTCGACACTACGTTCCATGTTTAATTTTTGATATGTTGGGGTATAGATATGAAAATTGAAAATGTTCGTATGTTACAGAGTTTTTGTGCCCACTTTTAATGTCTATTACAGTTGATGTTCAGCCTTGGTTTATCTTTTACTATTGCTTTTAGGCTTATCTACTACATCTTATTAATCAAAATTTAATTTTCATCTATATTGGTTGATGTTTAAAACAAAATGTTGTCATGAAGGCGATCAAGAAGGTCGGCTCTTGAAGGAGAAGCTGCTCAAAGCCGGATACGGTTGCCTATTGCGGTCAACTTAGATCTGGATCAAGACTTTATGACTCTGCAAGTATGAACATTTTACTACTTACATTGAATAGGTGTTCATCTCCATTAACTATGAAAAATAGGCTTTAAGTGACTTTCAAATCGTTTGATGTGCCTTTTTTCACCATTTGATGAGCATGAGATGCTCACAATCCAATTCAACCCATTCATCGTCTTCTACAGGTTTCAATGCATAATTTACTCATTCAAATCGTGATGTTAGTGTTGGAGATGCAAAGAGGTTATTGGATTATCCTTTTGTGCAAGTGAGTTTTTCACTTTCATCCAACTCTAAATCATATTTTATTAATGGTGGATTGAATATTGTTTAATTAATTTATTTTAGTTGAATGGCTATAGGCTTATACCACAATTAATGCAAAAGTAGTATTCATCCAGGCTTCATAATGGCAGTTGCTATTCCAAATTACCATTGCTGGTGACCACCGTACATTCTTTTTGTGATTTAGACTTTGAAAGGTGTTCTTAAATTCATTTAACCTTTCAAAGAAATGCATATCATATACGGTATGAGGAACACGCACCATCATTCAAATAATCACATTCTATTTTTAGTATCACATGGGTGCCTAAGGAGGTGTTTGGATTCTGCATTTTATCCTAAGAGGCTGTTGGGATTATTTGTGTATTGCTGTTAACTAAATTATTATTTATGTTACAAGTTGCACGGAGGTAAAAGCATGCAGAAAAATACAAGTGACAAGTCCTGGAGATCAGAATAGCATGAACCGTGATGTGCTCACATATAACTACTAACTGAAAATGCGGATTTGATATATATGTCGTTTATTTTCTGTTGCATAAAAGTGAAGGTCTATTTTAACACAATGTTTTCCTTTCCATGCTACAACTATGTTGGTATAATATTTATGGGCTATTTAGTTGCAATTACGACTATATTACCAGAAGAGAGTGTGACGTATGAATGAAGCTATGTTCTACATAAGCGCAACACTCAAATTTATTGAATGAAGTTATGTCACATTATGCCTCCCCAATTTGTTTTAACGTCGCGAATAAACCCATAAAGAAAACTGATTTAGACTCGCGCAACGCGCGTTCATCGAATACAACTAGTTGATAATAATAATAATAATAATAATAATAATAATAATAATAATAATAAATAAAAGAGTTAAATGCCAAAATGGCCCCTGTGGTTTGACCCAAATTGCCACTTTGGTCACTTTTTTAAAATTTTTTGCCAAAACCACCCCTCAAGTATCGAAAAGTGCCAAAATGACCCATATTTAACTGAGTTTTTAACTGAGGATAGAAAGTCAGTTAAGTATCAGGGGCATTTTCGTCCTTTCACTCTGTACTTCATCTTCTCCATATAAATGGCCCCTGTGTTCTTCTTCCCCCTCTATTTCATCTTCTCCAACAACCTGTTCATCATCACCACTCCTAAACAAGAGGTAACCAACACCTAATCCAACAACAATCGCAACAAATACACCTCCATTAAACGACAACAACCTGTTCATCATCACCAACAACCTGTTCATCATCACCACTACTAAACAAGAGGTAACCAACAACAATCCAACAACAAACACACCAATCGCTGAATTAATCCCAAACAGAACCGATCGGAATCCTCAGCCTGAACAGGACCTCCATCCTCAGCCCTAATCGGAACCCTAACCCTAAACCACCGCCGCCGTCTATTCTGTTAACCACCACTTCCACCGTAATCACCGCCGTCGTCTTTTATGGAGCCAAACCATCGCCATGGCCTCCATAACCACCTGACCCTTCTGGTGATGTCAAGATTACATAATCAGGCTTCGGGTCTTCAAACCCAACCTTCAGTTGGGTGATCCCGGCATTGTTTTCAAGCGTCATTTTGATTGGTAATGATATCGAATCAAAATCGCAACAAATTGATCACCTGAAACAGGAAGAATAGCAAAAGGGTGTTCTGGATGAATTAAATGGAATGTGTTATGGTGAAGGAAACGTAGATTGAAAGAGACCAAAGTGAGATAGAAAGAGAACAGGGGAGTTTGGGATTGATGTCCTGTTTCCAGTTTGGAATTAAATGGAATGTGTTATGGTGAAGGAAACGTAGATTGTAAAGTTTTTCTTGTTCCTTTCTTTCTTCTCTGTTTCCAGTTTGAACACCCTGTAGGTGGTGGTGGAGGGTGAAGGGTGGTGGTGGATGGTGAAGGGTGAAGGGTGGTGGTGGTGGTGGCTGGTGAAGGTTGTGGAGATGGGGGTTGCTTATATTTGCAGAAGAAGAGTAGGTGGTGGTTGGGATGAAAGGACGACAATGCCCCTGATACTTAACTGACTTCCCTTCCTCAGTTAAAAACTCAGTTAAATATGGGTCATTTTGGCACTTTTCGATACTTGAGGGGTGGTTTTGGCAAAAAATTCAAAAAAGTGACCAAAGTGGCAATTTGAGCCAACCCACATGGGCCATTTTGGCATTTAACTCTAAATAAAACCATAGTTTCTCGACCGTCCAACTTGTAAGAAAACCGGCTGAACCAGTAGCCAGTATCCAAACCCATACCTCAGTGCTCTCCAACAGCTGTAAACATAACATAACAAAACACTTTCCATCTCTCATGATCCAAAACCCAACTCCTAGTCCTGTTCAAGTCAACAACAACCTCAAACCCATCTTCCTCAACTCAATCAAACAACCCCAACCATTTAACCATGGGAGACCCAATAATATCCTCAGTCATCACCCACGTCATGGAACGTTCCACATCCTTAGCCACCCAAGACTTCGCCGTCTTATGGGGCCTCAAGTCCGATCTCCGTTCTCTCCGTACCATCTTCACTCAAATCCTTTCTGTCATACCCGATGCAGAAATCAAACAAAGGAATAACATTCCCTTACAAAACTGGTTAAGGAAGCTTCGAGCTGCTTCTTTTGAAGTTGAAAATGTTCTTGAAGAAGTCTCTACTGAAGCCTTGCTTCGTAGGCTTCATGTTGAACGTGGTCTTAAGAATAATGTTAGCACCTTTTTTGCTGCTAGTAACCCGCTTAAGTTTAGGGTTAGGATGGTTAGCAGAGTTAAAGAAATTAAGGAGTTGTTGGATAAGATTGCTGATCAGAGGAGTCAGTTTGAGTTGGTTGAATGTGGATTTAGTTCTCAACATGATTATTATAATATTAATAATAATAATAATAATAGTTGTTATTATAATAATGATAATGATAATGATAATGAGATTCGAAGTAGATCGGTTAGATCGATCTGTTTGAATGTTGTTGGTAGAGATTTGGATAAGGAAATGATTGTTGGACACATTTGTAATGATATAGGAAGTTTTTGTGGTTCAGATCATGTTAATTCAGGCGTAGGCGTAGGCGGTGTAACGGATAATGTGAGTGTGAATGTTAATTCAGGCGTAGGCGTAGGCGTTGTAACGAATAATGTGAGTGTGAATGTTATTTCAGGTGTAGGAGGTATAGGTAAAACTACACTTGTTGAAATGGTTTATAAGGATTTGAAAATAGATAAGTTGTTTGATTTGAAAATATGGTTATCCGTGTCGAGTTCTTTTAGCTTAGTAAGGGTGATTAGGGAGATTTTGAATTCGTTAGACGGTGGTTCGACGGATCTGTCGTGTGTGGAATTGGTAGCATTGCGAGAACTGATGCGAGAGAGATTGGGAGGGAGGAGGTTTCTTTTGGTTTTGGATGGGGTTGAGGATGGGAATGTAAGGGAGTGGGGTGGGTTTATGGAGGTGTTGGAGTGTGGGGGGAGGGGGGGTATGGTTATGGTGACGACTCGGAGTGTGGAGGTTGCGGATATGATGGTTGGTTGTTGTGCGTTTGTGTCGGTACATCCATTGAGTAGGTTGTCCGAAAGTGATTCGTGGTTGTTATTCAAGCGATATGCGTTTGATGTTGTTCAGAAGGATGTGGATGGTAGTCATGGTACGGAATTTGAGACGATTGGTAAAGCGATCGTGAAGAAATGCGAGGGGTTGCCTTTAGCGTTGAAGGTTATAGGAAGCTCGGTGTGCCATAAAAGTAGCGTAAGCGAGTGGTTATCCGTGCTGCAAAGTGAAGTTTGGGATTTGACTAGTGAGGGAAGTTGTATTTTACCGTCTTTGAAGATAAGTTACGATAACTTGCCTGCGCACACGCGACAGTGTTTTGCGTTGTGTTCGATATTTCCAAAAGGGCATGAAATGGATAAACAGTTGTTGATAGAGCTTTGGGTGGCGTATGGCTTTGTTCCGTCAAGAGGAGATGCTGATTTGTATGATTTAGGCGAAGAGATTTTCAATTCTTTGGTCTGGAGATCCTTCTTACAAGACGTTAAAGAGTGCATCTTCGACGGTGTAACCACTTGTAAAATGCATGACGAGATGCATGCGCTTGCGCAGTCTGTTATGAAATACGAATGTTCGAGTATAATGTCGGGTGAAACACTGAAATTCCCGGAAGAGGTTCTTCATTTGTCGTCGAATGACATCTTATATTTCTCAAATGAGGTAATGGCGAAAGCAAAATCTTTACGATCGTTAATTACTTTAGGCGGCTTTTCAAAAATTGCTACCCCGGATCATATATTCGAACAAAGGTATCTTAGAGTATTGCATTTAGGATCAAGTTCAGATATGATAACAGATTTACCCGAATCGGTTGGAAATCTTAAGTTTCTTAGGTATCTAAACGTCTCACGCTCGAAAATAGTTGCATTGCCTAACTCCATTGTTCAACTCCAAAATTTACAAACTTTAAAACTGTCGTTTTGCGAAAATCTGTGTGAGTTACCTGAAGGCATTAGGTACCTAAGAAATCTTCGACACTTGAACATACACGGGTGTTCCTCGCTTGATCATATGCCACTTGGGATGGGACAGTTACGCCACCTACGCAGACTCAGCACGTTTCTCGTAGGCAAGGGGCAGGGGGTCCAACTAAGCGAGCTGCAAGAGTTGAATCTTTTAGGAGGAGAGTTTAGCATAAAGGGACTTCAAAATGTCAACAGTTCATCGCAAGCGGAGAGTGCTAATCTCAAACAGAAACCGAATATAAACTGTTTACATCTCTCGTGGGACTGGAAGAATAACAACAGCGAAGACGAGTCACCAGAAAACAACTCGGACGAGGTTTTAGAAGCTCTTCAACCCCATAAGAATTTAAAGATGCTAACAATATCTGGTTATCAAGGCTTACGTCTCCCAGATTGGATCGCGGGTATGGTCAATCTTGTTAGCATTACGTTTGAAAACTGCAAAAAGTGCGAAAATTTGCATTCTCTTGGGAAACTACCGTTACTTAAGGTTCTTGAACTGAAACAAATGGATAGTCTTAAACATCTAGACGAAGACGTATTTCCCTGTTTAGAAAAACTAGTCGTTAACGATTGTCCCAATTTGGTTAAACTGCCTTATTTTCCGAAACTGAAGTCATTATGCATCGTTGGAGGTAACGAGAAGCTTTTTAGATCAGTTAGGAAGCTTACTAGTATTAGCTTCTTGGAAATAAAGGGGTTAAAAGAGATGAAGTGTCTTCCGGATGACGCGATTAGCAATCTAACGGCTCTAGAGGAATTGCATATCCGGAGTTGCTCGAATCTGAGGTGGTTACCGGACGGGATACAGAAGCTTGGAGCGTTAAAATCTTTGGTTATTGAGGATTGTGAGTTAGTGAAGGTAAGCTGTGAGAAAGAAGTAGGTGTGGATTGGTGCAACATTGCTCATATTCCTTATATAAAGATTGATGATGAAGTGATGCAGTTTTTGGACACCTGAATGATGATGAAATCAGGTACTTAACTTATATTTTTGAAACCTAAATGTATTATGTTTTAAGTCTAACAATGTTTATAGATACAATACTTGATTTTTTTTTTTTACTTTTATAGGCATAGTTGTATTTATATTATCTAATTGATTTTGTAATACAATAATCTTGGTTCTCATCTAAAATTAATTTGGATTCTATCATGTTTATATATTTAATATTATTTATTGTTTCAAGTGCTCAAACTTTTTTTTTTCTTGCTATAAAAGTATAAAACCACTTAAGTTCTAAGCCATTTAGTTAACAAGTTTTGCAAATGTTCCATCTAAGCCATTTAGCTTTAACCCTATATATAAAAAAAATCAATGCAGTGGAATAACATCTGAAACTTGAGGTTTTCGGAAGTTCGAGGGAGCGAGTTTGGTGGAACAGTAAAGAAAACCTTGATTACTACCCTGGTACTTATGCCCGAGCGTGCGTGTGATTATATTTGTACAAATAGGGTTAATGTGTGCACAGACATATGTGTGGTCACCTTCAGTGAGTTTCGAGCTACGGCCTATTTTTAGTAATTTGATTATCTTCTTGATAGAACTGTAAAGACTTTAAATTGGTCATGATTTGAGATGAATAATTTTTTTGACCTAATAGCCTCAAAGTTGTTTTCAAATGATAACAAAATTGAGCTAATTAGTTAACATTTTATGTATCTCATTTTTTTCCACAGTTAAAGTCTTTAATAAGTTTTGTTTGGTTGATTAAAATTTAGATTTGTGTTATAGAATAATATAAAACATAAGAAGTCTGTAGTATTTTTAATAGTATTTGGGTGATAGATTGTTTAAAAAATGATTATATACAAGTTAGAAAGTAAATTTGGGTCTTTAAATAACTATATTTATACATCTTAAATCAATTACAATTATACCTTATGGGAACTATCCAACTGGTAGGCCGGTTGAACCGGCAGCCGGTTATCAAAACCATGATTTAGTGGTTTCTGAAAGCTGAGCTGAATGATTTGCATGATCCAGCGTCCTGTGAAAGCGAACAATCCGAAATCCTGGTGATGTTTGCTGGGAGGATTTTTTTGATCAAACCATGAAAAGATCCAATTCATTAGCGGCACAAGATTCTGCTGTGCTGTGAGACCTCAAATCAGATCTCCGCTCTCTATGGGCCATATTTACTTAGATCCAAGCCGTATTGAGTGATGTGGAGGTCAAACAGAGGAAGAACACAACTTTACAGGATTGGCTGAGGAAGCTCAAAGCTGCAGGCTGCACCCTTCGAGATCAAAACCATAGAGAGATGAACCAGAACACAGGCATTTGTTTGGTATTTTTATTAGTGTATTAACTTGTGCACGAGTGTGTCAATTTTTGTCATGGGCAGCCATGTGCCCATGTGGATAATGTACACATGACGGCATTAGGGGGGAAGCATGTTAGTAATGCCTGTCTAACTACAAGTCGGGAATCGGTTTACCTTTTTATTTGTGCAAAAACGTTTCCATGAATCCATAACCTTATATTTGTTCATCACATTTAGACAAATGTTACCTTCTGCATGCACACAGATGGCCAAAATGCAGATATTGTAATTCACAAACTCGGTTATGATCTGTTTTGAGTATCTAAATGACTAAATTTTTGTGCAAGTATGAACATTGGATTTTCCGACATCCAGACAAGATTAAGTCATGTGTAAATGAAGCATGGAATGTAATATCATGGTGAATGCTACAACATCTAAATATATAGCCAATGCATTACAGGTTTGTAAAATCATGGTGGATGCTACAACATCTAAATATATAGCCAACGCATTACAGGTTTAAACAAACTATAACATTCATTGTATTCGATATAACCGAAAGTAAATTCCTTAGGAAATTCCAACTTTAGTCACCAAAGTTCAGGAATAAATACCGGCTAGTGTATAATTTGTAATTTTGTATCAGCTCAATATCTAATACAAAATTATGATATACACCGCCGTGGTACCAATATTGTTGATCCGTTATGTATGTATACCCACTTCCTGGACTCATAGTGATTTGATCGTTTTTCGCTGCCACACTGCAGTGTCGGGATTAAACCTCAGTTCCCAGGTAGGCCAGTAGTGCAAGTCCTGTTTCAACGTTAGCACGCGTGGCTTCCCGTTGAGGTGCACTGTTTTTATACGAACAAACTCCCCATTTTCTATTTCCTGTTTACACAACGAGACTTAGATGAACTCCGATTATAACCAAAAACAATTTGAGGTACTGGAATGATGAAATTTACCTTTGTTACATTGACAAAGGCTTCCAAATCAGGAGTTGGTTTTCCATTAATTTCTACGATCCATTGGAGGGCGTATAGACCGTATCTGTGCACCGGACTCCCATGCGACCACCTGAAAATATTACCGAAATCTACCCGTTTATATATTACTGGTCCAAAAATAGGGGTGGTAATTCCTGACACTGCCCGGAACACGAAACGGGACATGAAAATAATCTGATTTTTGGTTGTCAATTGTCATATAATCATATCTAATTCGTTTTATATACAAGTGTTCGGTGGCTTGTCTAACCGTTCATTTAAACAAGTGGCCCGTCAACCTATAGATTGGCTCACCAACCCTTGAACCAAATTATTACAATTTGTCGACCCGTTCAACACAGTTACAACCCATTTACACCCATCAACCCTTTTGACTAATTTAGATAAATGAGTGAAATAAGTAGTATCCGCGTTACACTATTTTAAGTAGGTCCAGGTTAGATTTGATGTCTTTCGCATGAATAGATATATGGTCGGGTTGGGGTTTCAATGATTCAACCCACCAACCCAACATGATCACCACCCGTAGTCGAAACTGCCACAATTACAAGAAAAGGAACAGATGGATACCTTGTCACGTAAACACCATGACCTTCATCAGGCAAAAACCCAAGAGCACGCACTGCTGGGTGAGGATCCTGTAAAAAACACCCACACCAATTGATGACACGCGTCGTTCCATTTCCATCTCTCACATCAGTTCCCACAAGAACATCAATTTCGACTCCCTGAGAAATCACAAATAACAACCATCGTCAACACCTCTTCTCATTTCTTGAATATGTGGGTCAATAATCACGTTGCACATCGACTGACCTGGCGAAACACAGTCAGTTCAAGTTTTCCTTCCATGTCATCACACAGATCCAAGGCTTGACATGCATTTTCGATATCACGAAAACATGTAACAGGCTTTTTGTTAATAGCTAACACCATATCACCTTGTGTTAATAGGTTTTCAGCTTTAGACCCTGCTAAACAACCTTTGACTCGTAAAACCTGACGTCTAACCGGATCTTGTTTCACAAGAACTTGGATCCAGTGGTCACTCAGTCCAAAACTTCTAGCCTTGGAAAGCAAAGTAGGATAAAGCTCAACCTCCAAAATCCTAACCATAGGCATTGGTCTTTTAATGCCATTTATGAGAAGAGGTTGTCCTTTTGCACCAGATATAATCTTTTCAAGTATTTGGGTTATTGTATATATAGGGATACCCCTCACAAACTGATGATCTTCAGATGAACTACCACCATATTTCAGCTGCAAAAAATAAATATCATCAATTCAGTTCTTACTTGTGAAAACGTTGTGTACAAACTAGGAGTGTTCAAAGACCGTTGCAACCGACTGATCGGTCCAAATCGAAGCAAGTGGCCGGTTTGACGGTTTGAGATTCAAATCGTTTGGTTCATGTTCAGCTGTTTAACGTTTCGGTTTGGAACTTGGAACCAGTCGTTTAACCTTCATTTTATTTTATTTTTCATTTTTTGAATATGTAATTTGTTAATTGTTAAGAATCTTGATGTATGGCAGTTAACAACAACGAAATAATAACAATATTGTGTGCAGAAATATTTGAGAGAGAGTTTGAGAGAATGGACAGAAATCGATACTTGACATTGATACACAGATAACCTATATATACATACTAACCGGTGTGTGTTTGTTACATCTCAAAGAAATATGATAGACCCTCCTCTATTCAACCGAATATTCATTGTTGGAATTGTAATGAAATCCACAAACCATACTCATGTCCGAATATAGAAGAATATGAGAGAGAACTAAAGAGAAAGGCAAGCAGAAAGTGGAAGAACATCTTATGATGGATAAAGATTATGAGAAGAAATCTTTAAGGAAGCATCATGAACAATTCAACAAAGATAGAGACAGAAGTGCACCGGGTTCAAGCAAACAAGAAGGGACAATCCTCTATCCGAAACTTTCAACTTTAGAGGATTGTATCACACTCATGGACATGATCCATAGAGCAACCCAAATAGATGTGCATAGAATCAAGTTTAAGGCAGAATTTGAGAGAACCGTATTATGGTTTCTAAAAGATTTTTTGGAAATCAATTCTGCCATGCCTATTCCACCAAAGGATTACATGGGAAGGAAGATAGATCTACTTGATCTTTACATGACAGTAGAGAGATTTGGAGGATATCATGCTGTCAACAAGTATGATTTGTAGGTACAAGTTGCAATCCGAATGGGCTATGGTTACGGGCTGCCAAGAGAGATGAAAAATGATGGCATAGTGGAGGACATACGGGTCACTTATAATCAGTACTTAGAGATACTAAACTGGCATCATTTGAAGTTCAAAGGAAGGGAACTACGAGTGGAAAGCAATGAAAACAAGACTGATTTAAAGGTGGGCTACAAGGAATGGCAAGACAGTGACCTCCCTCCAAAGAAAAGATCAAAGACTTCAAGCAGTGAAGAATGATCAAGAAGAATCAAGACACGATGAATCAAAGGTTAGGGGCGTGAAAGTTAGAAATATAATCTTTGATCATCTTAGTATAAGTTTATATTATGTCTAGGAAAATAAGTGTGACATTGTATAGTTAAAATAAGTCACACATGTGTCATTAAGTTGGTAGTTATAATCGGTTAGTTTACACCGATTCATATGGCAGTTATAAGCAGTTAGAGTCCCAACGGTTGTGATGTTTCAAACACACACCGGTTAGTATGTATATATAGGTTATTTGTGTATCAATGTCAAGTATCGATTTCTGTTCATTCTCTCAAACTCTCTCTCAAATATTTCTGCACACAATATTGTTATTGTTTCGTTGTTGTTAACTGCCATACATCAAGATTCTTAACATGGTGTTTGAAACATCACAACCGTTGGGACTCTAACTGCCTATAACTGCCACATGAATCGGTTTAAACTAACCGATTATAACTACCAACTTAATCACACATGTGTGACTTATTTTAACTATACAATGTCACACTTATTTTCCTAGACATAATATAAACTTATACTAAGATGATCAAATATTATATTTCTAACATAATTATGTATACGAATTATGAGATCTTTATCATTTTAAAAATATCCATACAAACCAATGAATTTGAATTAAAAAAAATTGATTTAAACTGTAAAAACCGAACCATTGAACTGCCAAACTGGTAATACGGGTCAACTTGGCCAACCCACTCAACCCCTCCGGTTTGAGTTGTCGTTTCCCGAAATCATAGTTAGCGTTTACGCCTAAGTTTGTCAAACCCCATTTTTTTAGGCAAGACGATGCAATTGCGCTTTGAGTCGAGGAAATTGCGCTTTAATTCTCCTGGTGATGGTTTAGGCGCAGATTTTGGCTAGATTCCCATATTCCAGAGAGTTTTCAGCCAAATTTGTTGAATTATGGCTAGATTCCAGCCAAATTTCTACTTTTATCAAAGGAAAACTACTTTTATACACTAATACACCAATATATCAAAACCTTTTTAGACTAACTAGATGATACTAAATGTTATATAATAGCTTTTGTCTATTTTATTTGAAGAATAGGATTATTTTAATATGTTTTTACTTTATTTTCTTTGTTCGCTTTTTTTTTCTATCTTAGGCCCTCGCTTTTTTTGCGCCTCGCGCCTAGGCCCCAGGAGAGGCCTATGCGCCTTGAGTGCGCCTAGCGCCTTTGATAACTATGCAATGAACACCCCTAGCTCACTACAAACCTGAGTTGAAAAGCTTCCCCATATGGCTTTGACCCTTCCTTGCTCATCAGTTAGTACTCCCGAAAAACTGCTCCCAAAATCTACACACATAAAGTCGATAAATAGCTGATTTCAAAATAAAAGTAATAATATATAAAGTAAAAAGTTATAAGATATACCAGTGTCGAGCTCGATTACTTCCATGTTGGTTGCTCTGTACCGTGGAGAATCGGCTGAGCTAATGTTCAAGGCAGCAAACGGGTTTGTAACCACAGATTTTCTAGATGTTGCCTGTAAACTCCTACTTAAACCCACTAAATAGACAGACTCACCACGTCGTAATGCAGGTTCTGACATTAAATGAAAAAAAATGTAATTAACATTTTACCCGAACCATTGGTTAGCATGGTATTGGTGGATCTCGTTAGTTTTTCAGTAACAGATTATCATGATTACCAAAAAAAAAGTAATCAACATTCATATGGAATAACTATAACGAAGAAACGTAATCAAAATTCATATTAACCTACCAGGACGAAGCTGAGCTGCTCGCACTGCAGAAGCCCCTGCAGATCCTAGTGCAGAAGGGTCATATGCAACAAGAGCATAGTTGTGAACTGGATGAAGAAAGACAACCTAAAAATAAGAAAAAAAAAGTCAACGAAAGTGGATTCGATGGTAAATGGACTCGAATAAGACCAAAAGAAAGTCAACCTCGCCGGGAATTTCGACTGGAAATGCAGCAAAAGAAAGCATAATGTCAGATGCTGATATAGCAACGGTGTTCTTGTCAACGGCAACCAATCCCATGTTTTCAGAATGATGTATAATCACCCCAGTTCCAAAAAAATGCTGTGAGTGAACCCCATCAAGCATACATGATGATGGCACAAAAACCTCAAACATGACAAGTGTCGGCTCTATCTCACGCTCGGCAACCGAACCATGTGGGTCCCTCAAAACCGCATCTTCCTGAGATCTTGGATCTTCATGGTTGTCAACTTTTGGTTCATTTAAATTATAATCAGCAATCATATTTCCATCTTCACTTAGTCTCCGCTTTTTTATTCCAGAGTCAGATTCATCTTGATCACGTGGTTCAGTTTTACTACTTGTCTCCATACTTATAACACCGTTAACCAATTGTTTACTGACATCTGGCAAAGCTGGTTTTCCTATCCAAAGACCAGAATTGTCATCACGAGTGTAGATCTCAGGGGCGGCATACCATTCATGTCGATCCATAGTAACTAAAACAGACTACAGCCAAATGAAAGCCGCAAGATACCAATCAGTCATGTTTTAAGAATTCATACAAATAACGTCTGTTGATGATATAACGATGCATATATTACCTTCCTCCTATGACGATCCGTGTAGCTTATATATTCCAATGGAACCCTAGCTCCTCTAGAAAGCGTAGATAGAACCCTGATGAAGTCTTCAAGGTGTGAAACCTCTTCACCTGCGAACTTCTTTATAATGGCATGCTTTGGAACTCCAGCTCTATAAAGCATATAACTGTAGACACCGCAATAAATCTAATTAAATGAAAGACTTCTACAAACTCACTTTTAGCAGAAGATGTAAAAGAACATACCCAGGTTCTGAGACGTAAACGAGACCACATTGAAAGCGGAAATTCCTAGCCTGTTTAAGAAGAAACCGGTTTAAAGCTTCTATAACTGGAATGCTTCCGAAAACCATACACGAATATAAATATGTAATCAGACAGACCTGTTGATAGGAAAGAGAGTGTATCACAGCACCACTAACTTCCAAGAAGTAGTTTGGAGTTATCGAGTGCAAGTCCTGAACCTGTATATAGCATAAGGGTTTGAAAAAAAATAATGACATCAATATCAACGTGGAATCCAATAAACCTACAAGGGGGTGGTGCAGCGCTTGAGTCCTCTAGTAGGGGTCTCAGATGAATCCACAGTCCACTAGTTTTCTGCCTTTAACCCCCTTAAAGGCCGTTTGCAGGATATTGGTGGGCTCCGTGAGTTTACTGGTAACAGGTGCTCACAGTTACAGAAAAAGAACATTGAATCCAAAAATTCAAGTAACTCACCGTCAATTGAACAGTAAAAGGTTTGCCACCTCTTTCAAGTTCTAACTCAACATTTTGGCCAACATTGTCATCAAGTAGGGACTCCATTTTCAGAAACTGAGTAGTTACCTGCATCAAGATTTAGAACAAGTCAGATGGTAAATTTGATTTTAATGTATGTTAACATGTGTTTAAAGTGTGCTTTATAGCACAAAGAATACACACCTCTTTGTTCATACGAACGAGCACATCACCTGGCTCTAAGTGTTTATGAGCTGGCCCATCTGGCACCTAAAGAATGACGAAGATTTCATCAGCTGCAAACATAATGATGAAAGTATACAATCTAGTAATTCACTAACGGAAATGAAAAAGGACTTACTACAGAATCAACTACAAGCATTCCAGTTTCGCTTAGTGGAGATGCATGGCGCACCAACTAAGTAAATTAATAACTCAGATAAGACCTCAGAAATTACAAGAAAACCAAAAATAATGATAATAACAATGAGGGAATTAAAGAAAGTGGAAACCTGCTCTGTCTCACTTTGCAAACCAAGGCGACGAGTCTCATCAAATCCTTTGTGGAGAAATGTTGCCTGTATCAGACATTCAGACGTATCATGCAACATTAACATAAATAGGTCATGTACATAAGGACATGATGATCACAGTAACTCACTACTTAACTACAGTTACAAACATTAAGTAACTCACTACTTAAGGTCATGTGCATACCTGAAGTGTACCACGGAGGATTGTAACAGCCTCCCATTTATCTTTAAAAGAATCTCTTCCCTTCTGCAAGAAATTTAAAGCCCTCACCACCTGTACGGTCACACAAAAATGTTTTTTTGTAAACTTGACATGTTGCTTCTTCACCACCTGTAAAAATGCTGAGTTGAATATAGGAATATTCTATTTACTCGCTCTAAAGGTAAGAAAAATGCTGAAGCACTTGAAGACTTGCTGCCAGCATTCAAGGCAACTGCTCGGCCTTGCCAATCTATGACTGGGGAACCACTCGAACCACCTTTAGTGCCTGATGCTGCCTGTTGTAAGCACAGAAATGATTAAAACAAAAAAAACGAAACAACAAAATCAACATTTGTTTAGTAAACTTGAGTTGTAACAATCAAATTTGGAACAAATATCTCAACAGAAATGAAAAGAAGCAGAAAAAAAAAATCCTAACTTAGTTTCTATAAACTTAGGTAGCAACAATCAGAAATGGTTACCTACACAGAAAATCCAACAAACCACAACAACAATACACAAAGAGAAATCTTTCATGGGCCATGTAATGAGGAATATAATGGGAAAATGATAAAATAAAAGAAAAAATTGGACAACACAAAAAAAGACCAGTAATTAAGCAGAAGTCTGCAACATTTTTGCTTAACCTGCATGTAGAACGTATTGAAATCGTTGTAGCCGTCCCTGCATCAGAAAGAAGACTTACAGTTAATACTTCAATTCTTCAAAACTAGTGGCAAAACCGTCATGTATATTTGAGCAAGATAACTGAATGTAAACTGTATCCTTTCAATAAAATTCAGATACATAGGCAACAGCAAACAACAAATGTACCAAGTAAATCCCACAAATAGCAAGACTATTGGTAGCGAGCAAAGCTATTGCTAGGGTATACATAGACAAAGAAAAATTTATAATACACAATCATGGTTTAAAAAAACGGGTGAGGCGCCTCAAGGCGATTCGGTAAGAAAACGAGTCTGAGGCGGCGCCTCAGGGTGTTTTTTTGTACGTGCGCCTCATAGTGCTGAGGCAGTAACAAAAGTTGCGCCTCAGGGACGCCTCAAGGGTTTTTTATGTTTGTTTCTTATGTTTTAGACTTTTTGTGTCAATTCGAGCATTCTATGTCTTTTTGAGGTGTGTTTTTGATGATTTTGATGAATCTAATGATGAAATTAGTTGGTATCTCATTTTTTTATAAGATATAGAATATTTGTACATATTTTTTAATTCCGCCTCGAGCTTACGCCTTGTGAGGCGAATGGAAAACGCTTCGAGTCACGATTCCGTACTTTTAAACTTTGTACACAATTACAATCTTTATGTTAAAACCTAACCAAGATGATTTGATTTACTGAAGACAGATTAAAAGATGAAGATAAACTCAATTCAAGATGGGGAATCTCCTAAAACTTGACTGAACAAGATAATTAAAAACACACAACACCCTAATCTAAACAATACGCATATATGTCAAATACCCAGCTGAAGCCTGGAGCTGCCCACGAGACGCAGGTCGACCCACGGGTTCGTATCACTTTATTCGTTGCTTTTTCTATTTGAGGTACACATGATTGGTATAGGCTTCTTTACCTCATTTAATACTCCCATTACAAAGTTATAAGATTTTAGATTTCTCACTTATAATTTTATGTTTCCAAAAACAATGAGATGCATAAAGTCATACCAATGATGCTTCACTATTGTATAGTCTGCACAAGATCTTGTGCTTGACATAGGAATACATGCTTATGACCAACAAATGAAAAGACAAAAAATGAACGATAGTTGCATATTCATTAAACATGTAATCTAGACCACAATAATATAAAATTAATAGATAAATTAACGAGTATAAACACAACTTTTGAGTCACATAAAATGACAAAGAAGAAAAATATGATGCGTTACATACTTTTTATAATGTGGAGCATCTCTATCCAGACGAGCAAGGGTACCAGCCAAAATAGAGACCTATAAATTCAGACCAAAAGTAAACAATAGTGTACATGAAGACTATGAAACAGATGGTATCTAAAATACATTAAGCTGCAACCATGACAGCATAGTCCTAGATCACTTTCATTCTCTAATTTCCAAAAGCAAATAATATTGTACATGAAGAATATTATATACCTTCTCTCCACTATCATTACCAACAACTCTAATTTCCAGGCCAACACAAGCAGCATCTGGAGCAAGAGGAATCTCCTCATAGCTCAGAAATTGTACTGCAGCAGGATCGTAACGAAAGAATCCAAAATCATGAACCTAAAAATTGAAAAGGCATAATGTCAGTGTCATGCACAGGAAACAGCTATTTGGGTCAAAAAAATTCAACAATGCGCATATCAAACAAACAAAGGGATGAACAGGTGCATAATTTTGAAAACATGGTATTTAAAGTGTGACATCTTTATGCAGATTGGAGAGAAATGAGTACATGAGAATGTGAGATACTGAGACGTGACATGGATCATTGTTATTACTTGAAGAAAATCCACTCCTCTTATATTATATTGTTGTATAATAGTGACATGCTGATAGCAGATCATAAGGTACTCTAAAAGACTAAAACAGTAAAACTATCCCAAGAAAAGTACATTGGGGAAAGAATTACGGAAATTCAGTTTTAAGAATGCCAAAGCCAGAAGTGCAAATCTACAAAGAAGCAATCGCCAAAGACATATGAAAACAATGATAAGATGGCTAAAGTTCCGTATGCATCAACAGTGGTGTTTGATGTATGTATTTTAGCTGAGTCTGATAAATAAGTTGCACAGTTTGTGCGGGGGTCACATGATTTTAAGAGTGTTTGGGTTTGGATTAATGACACTGATACGAATATATATGGGTTATGTCAAATATATCAATCTAGCCTGCTAATCCAAAACCCATCGAACTGAAATGACTACCATTTCTCTTTTTTATGAAAACAATAATATATTTCCAAAAATAACAAAATGATCCCTTTAAAAAGATTGCACGGTTATGTTTCATTAAGATGGTGGTCTAAAATACCAAATAGACAAATAGAAATGTACAAGTGTGAAACATGAAAACGGTTCCAGTTCGGGTCGGTTCGGCCCTGTTCTGAACCGTTGGACACCCCTAAATAGAACTGTACAAGTGTGAAAGATCAAAACAAATTGTCATGTCAGCCACGGCCACGTGGTGCCTTGACTTCGCCTTAGACATTATTATGACCCACAAATGTAGGATCAATATGATAGTGTAATCCTATCGAATAATTATTGTACCACTTTCTTTGGACACATTGCATGAACGGCCACAACAACTGACAGCTTAGCTTGCAAGTTACAACATCAGTGTTAGGGCTCATGGCTTTTTAATGTTTTAACCTTGACCCTTAAAAGATACTAAATTTCCGCAAGAAGTTTGTATTTAAGATGATTCACATTTTGTTCGCTCATGGACATAGCCATAGTCTTGTGTTCTTTATCGTTTTAGTGTTTTATTCATATTGCAATTGTTACTATGGGTGTTTATTGGGTCACACGCTTCCCAACAAACTAGTCATAATGTTGATAAAAATACAGTGATGTAAAAAGATGTAAAAGAATACATGGAATGGAATTGAACATTATAAAGGAGGTCCTTCAACAGGATTTATGAGACCAATTGAGCTTCAATTTGGTAACAAAGTAAAAAAAATAACGAAATAATAGTACTACTACTTTCTCATAGTACTCTAACGTAAGCACTACGCAGCACAATGAGTTTATATGCCTTTTATTGTAGTTACATTTTGTATCAATGATAAACTAACTACTTATGATGTAAAACATTTTGTTGAGTCTGAAAACAAATGTTGATGTCGAAAGTCAAAATTTTAGGCATTGACCAGCACTTTACAGAAGAAATAAAGGTCTAAAAATTGCAACACAAAATTGTTGGTTCTCCCCAAGTATAGAACATCTGGCTAGAACTACAACAACAACACCCATACCCAGTAGATCCCACAAATAGCAAAGCTATTCGTAGGGTCTGGGGAGGGTGAGATGTAGACGAACATTACCTCTATCTCATAGTTATCGATAGCGAATAGCGGTCAATAGCGACAACCCACCGATATGCTATGTAGCGATAGCGACCGCTATTTGGTAAATAGCGATAAGGTATTAAAATATTCAAAGATATTTTTATGTACAAATTTAAAAGTCTAAGGACCAAATGTTTATATAAACAAACTAATTTTATAGTTTCTATGTAAAATTTAGAAGTTTTAGGCACTATATGTAAACAAATGAAAGTTAGAGGGGTTAAATGTGAAAATATTTAAAGTTTTTAACCTAAAAAGACTAATAACATAGCACACAGCCGTCATTTTCTTCCTCCTAGTTTCCACAGCCCCTTTCTTCTTCCTCCTTGTTTCTGGCAGCCGGAATCGTCGCTAGAAGTGGCCACATCGCCGGAATCTCGCCGGTAAGTCGCTATATTCACGCTATTGACCCGCTAAGCACCAGATAGCAACGGTTAGCCGATACGCGACGCTATTCGCGATCGCGGGCGCTACCGTCGCTATTAACAACTATGCCTAGGAATAGAGAGGCGGTTTCCAGAGAGACCCCCAACTCGAAAACAAACAAGAGACAAACGGAACTAAAGGAAAATAGGTAGAAAGCTACCAAATACCACACGCAGTGATGATAGGGTAGCATAGTGGAACATAAACATCAAGAAAGCACATATCGACATACGTACGGGAAGACAATCCCATGCATAGGTCTCCTAAAGAATAGGAAGATCTAGGCCCCTGAGACCCAACTAAAGCGCTATTGTACCTTCCCCTAAAAATCCATAACCTTAATCATATGCCTCCATGAACTCCTATCCTGAACCATGGCCTCGGAGAGCTGCAACTCTATTAAATCATATCAAATTTGCCCATCCTAAGTCAACTTGGGTCTACGGTCTACCTCTACTCCTCACCCTCTCCACAATGAGGGTTTCCATTGCTCTAAGCTAGAGATAGATAGTAAAACAAAAACAGATATACCAGCATAAAACATCTAAATAGATGCCAAAAGGTAATCACATGCAATATTGTAGAAAATTAAAACCCTAAGACCCAACTGTACGTTTGTACCCTTCCCTATAAGCCTTTAACCTTAATCCTACGTCTCCAAGAACTCCTATCCTGGCTAAAACTGTTGCTGCTAAAGACAAGAACAAGAGCCGCCCAGAAGAGTTGGCTTGTGAAGCTTTTGGTAAGGTTGTTCACTAATGGTTCTCACGAACGGACGGACCAATTGTTTAGTGTCTTTCTAGTAATTTGTATTGATCATTAAACCACCAGTTGTCTACTCTCAAGTGTTGGGAATCAATTATGGTTCAGTCTAGTTAGATTGTCACTATCAAGGTGACGACGTCACCCGTAGTTCTCTCTTGTGTATAAATAGAATTGTTCCTTCATGAACAATTCAAACCTATGATAACTGTTTCATTTACTAATCACTATACTGCTTGTGATGTGTTAACTCATCTTATCTATTCCTTTCTTGTACTAATTTCACTATTTGATCAACTAATCCAAAACACACACACATCTGCTCCCAACACATTTTGAGTAATTTTTGCATAATATAGCATATCAAAAGCATATTGAAACCAATTTTAGAGTTCCAAAATCATAATGTACTATGTGTTAACCAACTCACCGGATCTCTGTAGATTGGATGGACCGGAACCTCTTCCCGATTCACAAACATAGCTTCAGCTACCACAGGACCTACAAATACATAATATTAACCAATCAATAAACAAAACAAAACGTTACAACTTCACAATGTCACACTCTCCAACCCTAAAAAAGCACTACAATTAACAATCACAACCTCAGTTTACATCTTTATCCTTCAATTAGGTTAAAAACAATTAAACAAAAACAGTAACAAACTAACTAACTAACTAACTAACCAGGTTTAACAACATGACGATTGGTTAGAATAATCCCACGCCTCTTATCAACAACAAACCCTGTAGCGTAGCTAGCAGCAGCAGACTCAGTATCAAACGCTCTACAAGCAGTGGTTCGAAGCACAACCACTGCTGGAACCACCTTCTGTAACGCCTTACGCCAGTCCTCAGCTGTGGCTTGGTTTTCGTTGAACGGAGGATCGATCTCCATAGACAGTTCCGATCCTAATTTATTCGATGAATCCGTCATAATATTATTACTATTATTATTGGGGTGGGGGTTGGTGAGATGTGAATTAGGGCTAATGAGTGTGTGTGTGTTTTAAAAGGTGATTTGTGTGTGAAGGTTATGAGTGTGTGTTTATATAGGTGGTGGTGAAACACCGGTGATGGAAAGAGAGGGTGGTTTTTGGTCCGTTGACAGTGAGATATGTTCAGAGTGTTTTGTCTCTTTTCGTTCTTGCAGTTTTATTTTGTTTTCAAGTTGTGGGTGATTAACTGCCGATGAGGGAGTTACACGTGCTCACAGTCTTGGCCAACCGGAAGAAGGCGTTTGGATTGCGTTTAAAAAGTCTTTGTTGACTTATTGATTTCTTCAAAAGGCCCGCTGTTGACACCAATGTTTTTAAAACCGGATCAGATGTTAAATTGGTCTTCTTACTAGACCATTCCTCCTCCAATACGAAGACCCCAGGTCTCCCTTTCGAGTCCTCATGCAGGTGGAGGTGGTTGTGGTGGGTTGGAGGTGGAGGTGGCCGGTTGGAGGTGGCTGGTGAGGCGACGGTGGTGGTGGTTTTGGTGGGTTGCAGGTGGAGGTTGTTGTGGTGGGTTGCAGGTGGAGGTGGTTGGTGAGGCGACGGTGGTGGTGGTTTTGGTGGGGGTGGCCGGTTGGGGGTGGGGGTAAGGGGGAGAAAGTGTGTGCAGGTGTGGATTTGGGGGTGGTAGTTTATGGTTCAGATCCGGATTCGGGGGTTAGGGTTCAGATCGATGTGGTGTAGTGGTGGTGGTTTATGGTGCAGTGGTGGTGGGATGGTCGATGTGGTGTGGTGGTGGTGGTTTATGGTGTGATGGAGGGGTGGAGAAGAAAGTATGTGTGAGAGAGAGAGAGAGTGTGTGTTGTGTGTGAGAGAGAGCTTTATTATTATTATTATTATATTTTATTTATGCATTAAAGACTTGTACGTTATATCTTATGCATTAAAGAGTTGTACCTATGTGTAAAATGACTGAGATACCCCTGCAGTTAACTGACTTGGTTAACGACGTTAGAAAATTGGACTCAAACCATAACAAACTTAAAACACTAGCACTCAGAATGTTAAAAATGAAAATGTTGGACTCAAGTAGTTAAAATCAAGAAAACTGAGGGATTCAAAAAGGAATTTACTCAAAAAACTATTATTTTCGGTTTTCATATTCAGTAGTTACAATTTTTCTTAAACAACGAAGATTCTATGCTTTATAGAAAAAAAAGGGCCATCAAACATTGTAAAACTCGACATATCTTATGATTACGAATTGGTTCCAACTTGGTTATACCCTATCTTAATCACAACATGGAAATGTGACTGAACTGATCACTTTCCTCTCCATAACTGGTTTGATACTCGAAGCGGTTTCCAAGCACTACCTGGTTATTGACTCATTGACTAGAACGGGTTCCATGGCTGAAATGTCATGGGTTCGATTCTTGAGAGCGCCGGATTTTACCGATTATTCCATTGTCGTGCTTTCGGGCGGGTGGATAGTCGGATTTTTCCCGGAACTGGTGAACTTGGTGAAACCATGAGCTCTCTTACATGTCTCGTTATGCCAGGTGGAAGAGGTCCTGACTTGACTGAGTAGGGACTCCAAAGGGAGTTATTGGTGAATTTCGTTGGCCGTTAAAAAAAAGCATTCTACAAATATAGTTGCTAATTTAAAAAACAAAATTGCCCTTGGTATTTGAAGTGCATATACCTATCTTTATATATTTATATCGCCATCGTTAATGTAGGTTTGTTGTGCATTTCAAGTAGGTTGATTTATTATCTTCGAAGTGTCATCTACTATGTTAACTAAGTGTAGGGGTCCATTTTATACAAGAACACACATAAGCTATCCTTGTCACTGTAAACGGTGATGATACATGATCCACAATCATTGGAGCAAAGATGCTAGTGTTTCCACTTTTATTAGCCACGACTTATTTCAACAAACTTGAGCCATGTATGTCCTTGATATGTTTATAAATAGCAGACATATCATCTTCTAGTTCGCTACATAGCTTAGTGGACTCTCTAAACACATACCACTATCTCTCAATCAGTCAATCACCACTTAACTTATCATGAAAACCTATATATTTTTTGTACATATGAAGAAGACATTTCTTCGTTATATGCTAGGTTAATTTTTAATTAATCAAAATTAACAGTTTTACCATCTTGTTTGAAATGTATCAGCATCGTATAACTATTAAAAAGAACAACAAAACACTAATTTTTTAGTTTCAATTTTTACGACATACAATTACTACAAAATCCCTTTTCAATAAGGATTTTTTTGAAGGGTCTGAAATCATAATACACACATAATTCCTATGAAAAGGTGCAAAACAATTCAATTCGAAAGTTTTTATATATTATTTTGTAAACGTAGCATATTACATTAACTAGGTATAAATCATATAATATACAATATCCTGTAATTTTACATGTCATCTTAACTTAAACTCCCTTCAAATTATATTCTTAAACCTATAAATTTTTTTCTTAACACATGACTTGAATGCTATTCTCAACACCTTGATACTATTAAGCCAAAAACCCAATTGTTAACTATCATCATAGTTATTCGAGAGAAAATAATAAAATGGTAACGGAACTGGTTTAACCAAGTGACAATTGATTAGTATAATTCCACGCCTCTTGTCAACAACAAACCCGGTAGCGCACCTTGCACTTGGTAATTCAGTATTGAAGGCACAAAATGCGGTGGTCTGGAGCCCCACCACTATGGGAACCACCTTCTTCAGTGCCTTAATCCAATCCTTCATCCTCGAAGACTCTGATCCTAATCTTTCCAATGGTTCCCTCATCTCCTGAAGTCCCTCAAAACTCCATTCATTGCACATTCTGATGTGGGTGTAGTTATCCTGTTTTAATATGAATAATTGAATATTCTTAAGTGTTTAATACTATGAAAACGGTTTACTTTGAGGCTGATTTGGTTCGTAGGTATTTGGAGCTCAATGGATGGCTTTTTGAGGCTTAATGAAGGATTCCGGGGAACTACACGAATTATCAGGAGTGCATACGCAAGTTAGGAGTCGTACACGTGAGAAAACAAGAAGAAAAAATGTTACCAGCCCATGGTTGCGCTGGTTGGGTGCAGGGATGTGCTGGCAACTACATGTTGGGCGCGTCCATGCATTGATCTCAGCGGAAATAAGCACATTTTTGGTCCTCAGCGCAACCATGCACTAGGGGTGGTGCCACCCTTGTGTTGGATGTCAGGAAAGTTTCGAAATTCAAGGTTTTTACACCGTATTTAAGGATAAACATCCCAAACGAAATCACATTTAAACCTAGCCGTTTATGTTTATTCCTTAGGTGTTTTTCCATCATCTGATCATCTTTCAATCATTCCTCCATACAATTAATATTCAAGACAACCATATTGAACATCATATGATGATGAGCAGCTAAACTCCCTTGTAATCACCTCTGGTTGGATGGTTCGTTTTTTGAAACGTAAATTTGTTGATTCTAGTATTTTGGATTGTTTTTCATTGTTTGAAGAATACTTGTGGTTATTTTAAACTAAATAAATTGTGGTTGTGTGTGTGTTTCCATTACTCATATTTTATCATTCGCATTCGGTTTTCTTGCTGTTGAAAATAACAGTTATCCAATCTCAATTTTATCACTTGTTCTAATTTTACAACGTATTTTATCGTTTTGTATAAGATGTGGTTGTAGGTAATATCGGACTTGTTGATTGGGCTCAAGAGGATGCAAGATGGTTTGCTGGTAATAAGAAAGAAGGAATGGTTTATCGGGAATGAGTGTAGATGATTCATTCAATTCAGATCTAGTTCAATTCAAGTTCAGTGTCCATTTCGTTACTGGTTGCTATCCAGTTATCAAGAGCCCAAGTCAGCAGACCAAATATAAACAACCTAGTGGGCTCGTGATTTACGAAAATTGTTGGGCCTGCTTGATTATAATATTGGCCCAGCTTATACCCTTATTACACTACCTCTTCATCTTATAAACAGGAGAACCAGATGACATTTGCATCTCTATATTATTACCCTCTCAAACCGATTAAGGTTCTTTCTAGAAGAGAGATTACTTCATTCCACAAATCTGATTTATCATATAACAACACAAAGATTCTGATCGGGTTCATCACAGTTTTATTCAGATAATGTTTTATTTTACTTTTTATCTTTTCCATCTAGTGAGTCTTTCCAGATTCGTTCCTATGATTACTGATCTTGAGTCTTAGATTAGGTTTATCTTGTTTCTGTGGTTCATAGTGTTGTTCTGAATTTGATAAATCTTGTGGTGTAATCGTCGGGGTTATGAGTCGGTCTGATTATGTGACACCCAGAATTTTTTTTTCAGAATTATCTCTCACTTGACACCAACTTTACTGTTTACTTACTGAATTTCGGGACGAAATTCTTTTCAACTTGGGGATGATGTGATACCCCGCAATTTCAGGTTCTTACTTAAACTAAACTCTAGTTACTTGTACTTACATTCCTTGCATTGTACTTAACTAGGGTTAGCTAGATGAGTCACACGTTGCACAGTTATAGGTTAATAACGGCACGAAGTATCGAACCCCGGACGTTGGTGAATTGTGAAATTAGATAATTGTGGATTAATTGATGGATATTGATTGCAATTACGTGTTTCTGTGAATTTGTGTGTAAACTGTATGTGATTACGTGAACATAAAGTAAACACGTTATTCAAAACCATAATCGACGAACCGTTAGGAGGCTTGGGGTCTAAATACATGGGGTTATGCTTGATATGGTCCAAAATAGCGAAAACATCGAAGAAAACATGCAATATATTCGACCAGACCGCGCGAAACGGACCACGGATGAGTGAGCGGCCGCTCACTCAACCCGAACGGCCCGTTCAGCGGGTATGTGCGTCTAAACCGACTTTAAACACTTATTTAAGCAATCTTAAGCCCCAAGTACCTCATAACCTTAACCTAATCGTCCCTAACACCTCTCCTACGAAAACTACATCCCCTAACACCTGCTAAAGCTCAAGAACATCATTTGGGAGGCGTAGAAGATTTTCCGTTGGTGATCTTGAAGTGCTTTCGGTATAACATTCAATCTCTTGTGTTTTAATCTTCTTTAAATTGTTTTTAAACATCATAACAAAGTTTTTCCAGGTCTGAAACGTTTTCATAAAGATTAAAACTTGAGGTTTATAAAGGTTTAATAGGTTAAACATAATACTATGTGATGATTATTGTATATGCTGCATGATATTGCATGTTCTTGATGTTTTAGACTTTTAGGGTTTATGATTGATGATGTTTAACATGTATATTGTAATTTTTTGATCAGGTTATGTCTTATTGATGTTGTATGATGATTGTTGGGTGTTATTAATCATTTATATGCGTAGATGTTTGATTATAACTAGGGTTTATGCATCTTTAAAATCTGGACAAATTGTTTAGGTCGACTTGCAGAATCTGCAACGTGGCTTTAAATTGTTTGTTTTGATTATTTCTTTGCATGAACATCTGTACAAGGTCTTAGCTTTTCGTAATGGGCAAAATAATCTGATTTGGACGTTGTTTGATATGTTTTTGGAATTTTCTTTGATTAAAGGTCTAATCAGATTTTCGGATTAATATTTTGGGTCGACTTTAAACGACCATAACTTGACTTTTACAAGGAGTTAGATTATGAAATTTGGACAGTAGGTCGAATTGGTAAAACTTGTTTTTTTTCCAAGTGGATTCCTCCCGTTTGGATGAATACACAATTTTTGGAAATTTTTCTACTAAACTGATCTGTTATGAGTATTTTCTGGACCTAGCTGTATTGTACGAGTTTTCATAATTTTTGTGTATTGTTTTATCCCGAAATAAAAATATGGAATTGACCGGTAGACTCCCTGGAATATTTAGTAAAATTTTTGGAGTCCAACCCATAGGATAAGAATTTTTAATAAATTGGTTTTCATGGCGCATAATTTGTCCTAAAAACGCAGATTATGTATTGTACGCTTATGTGTCTAATTGGAGTCCTATATGGCTTGTTATTAACATGAACTTGTATGAGCACTTATATGAGATGTATTTGAAGTGTATGACTGATGTTAATCATAATGTTCACCAACGGGTCCGTAGGGTTTACTTGTGCATATAGAAACACTAGGTGTCACTCACACGGTTTTGTATTTTCAAACGTCTTGGACAAACGGGTTATATGGTGTATTGATTATACACATATACTCACTTAGTGACACATGTAATATGGAGTCGTTAGCACGTCCTATTTGTGAAGTTTGAATTATTTGCTTGCAACCTAATGTGAGTTTCACTACTCTTTTCTCAAAAGCATGCGTCTCGGGGAGACAACTTACTTAACGTTTCTAGTCTAGGTTTGGGACTACTTTTTTATCCCCGGTTTTGGGATGGGTTGATTTCTGTGAGGAATCGGGTTTTACTAGTTTCACACCTTTTGTCCTTGATGAAATAAACTACATTCACTATTTACCGAATGAGTTGTCGGGTTATGGCAAGCGGGTTATTAGTTGATAGCGCTATTAGGTTTGACGAACCTCACACCGTGCTGGGAGCCGGGAGTGAACTACGACCTTAGATTTTATCATTGTTGATAGGCAATGATGGGAGGCAAAAACCAACTCACGGGTTGAGTGGATCATTTAAATAGCAGTTCGGTATATCATTGTGTAGTTATCATGAATGGGTTAGCTACCTTTGGCATACGCTGAGCTAGTGGTTCTTGGTTACTAGTTACGTGATTTTGGAAACCCACGCATTTACTTACTCATTTACTTTACTTTGTGAACTCACCAACTTTATGTTGACACACGCTAATATGCTTTTGCAGGTCACTAGTTTCAGAGCATGAGTAGGTCATGCATCATATGTGTCATGGGACACGAACACCTTAAAATACTTTCATTATTTACTTATTTACGTTTGGTTTTGGGCGCGTTGTTTTGCGCACACTATTACTTAACTGCTTTTGATTTCCCTTCCGCAATTACTTAAATGTTTTGGTTAACTTTTAAACTTGGTTTTCAATAACGAACTAAATGGTTTGGGCATTTAGAGTCGTTCATGTGACTTATGGCTATGGGATCCTGGTATGTCATGCGCCTCGCGGTATAAACCCTGCAGTGGAAATTTGAGGGTGTGACAGATTGGTATTAGAGCCACTGGTTATAGTGAACTAGGACTGCATGGTGAGTCTAGTCTATAACTTTCATAGCATAAGCATTGCATTAGTTAGACTCACAGCTTAAGTGCACAACTAGCTTTCGGGCTATGTATACTTGCTTAACAGGTTATAGGGGATACATAATCCTTTAACACTAAATTCGATACTGAGCACATCCTTAGTGAAGGACAAAAGCTAGGTCATGTGGCTCATTAATTGGGACTAAAATTCCAACCAGCTTCATGGATGGGGAGGTCAGCAATAGAGTACCAGTGAGGGTACCAACTGTTAGATACATAAGAGAGAACCCTTAAAGGCAGTATAGCCACTATAACGGAGAACTACGCAGTACCCACGGCACGGTGCTACTATGCTCTGATTAACGAAAGGGTAGTTGCAGCCCTTGCAGCCTTTCAAGCTGGCCAACCTGCTCATCACCCGCCTACTTGCACTTTCAAGACATTTATGGACTACAAGCCACACTCTTTCGGAGGACCAGAGGGAGCAGTCGGTTTGTTAAGGTGGTTTGAGAACACTGAGTCAATCTTTGCCATGTGCAACTGTCCCTAGGAAGATCGGGTGAAATTCGCTACCGGCAAGTTAGAAGGTGCAGCTCTAACCTGGTGGAATGCATAGGTACAAATGTTGGGTGTGGACCTGGCTAATGCCACCTCATGGGAGGATTTCAAGAACTTGATGAAGGAGGAGTACTGTCCTCGGGACGAGATCCAGAAGTTGGAAACGTAGTACCTCAACTTGAAAATGGTGGGGTCGGAAATGATGACAACAACCCACTTCAAAAGGGACTGTCCCTAGCTCAACGGTGACAACAACAACAACGGGGACAATGATGACAATAACATGTGACGAGTACGTCCTTTATGAGTGATAAACTTGCTAATGTCCTATTTGATTAAGATGCTGATTGAGCATGTGCCTTTGGACTTTAGCGCAACTCTAGGGTTAGACCCAACTCTCTTTGAATTCAAACACACCATAGAACTAGCTGATGGTAAGCTTGTCGAAGTTACCTAGCTCTATTGAGAATAGAAACCCGTAGGGTTTAACTAACTATTAGGTGTCAATCTCATCATCCCAACTGTCATTCGTACTATGACATCATCATGGGCGTGGACGGGTTCTCCAGCATGGACTGAAATCCTTGGCACGTGATAGTGATTGGTGTCCCTCGTTCTGGTGGGGGAAATCTTATCTGGCCAGCGACATCGAAACAACACCAGTGTTGGCACCACACTTTTAGGAGAACACAGAGCTTGTAATCGAAAACTCGAACTGAATTTCGGGACGAAATTCTTTTCAACTTGGGGATGATGTGACACCTAGAAAAATTTTCAGAATTTTCTCTCACTTGACACTCACTTGACACCAACTTTACTGTATACTTACTGAATTTCGGGACGAAATTATTTTCAACTTGGGGATGATGTGATACCCCACAATTTCAGGTTCTTACTTTAACTCAACTTTAGTTACTTGTACTACATTCTTTGCATTCTACTTAACTAGGGTTAGCTAGATGAGTCACACGTTGCATAGTTATAGGTTAATAAATGCATGAAGTGGTAATTCGGGGAATTACCAAACTACATACATGAGTATCGAACCCCGGACGTTGGTGAATTGTGAAATTAGATAATTGTGGATTAATTGATGGATATTGATTGCAATTACGTATTTTTGTGAATCTATGTGTAAACTGTATGTGATTACGTGAACATAAAGTAAACGCATTATTAAAAACCGTAATCGACGAACCGTTAGGAGGCTTGGTGTCTAAATATATGGGGTTATGCTTGATATGGTCCAAAATAGCAAAAACATCGAAGAAAACATGCAATACATTGGACCAGACCACGCGAAACGGACCACGGATGAGTGAGCGGCCGCTCACTCAACCCGAACGGCCCGTTCGGCGGGTCTGCGCGTCTTAACCGACTTTAAACACTTATTTAAGTAATATTAAGCCCCAAGTACCTCATAAACTTAACCCTAATCATCCCTAACACCTCTCCTACGAAAAATACATCCCCTAACACCTGCTAAAGCTCAAGAACATCATTCGGGAGGCGCAGAAGGTCTTTGGTTAGTGATCTTGAAGTGCTTTCGGTACAACATAAAGAGAGCATGTTTCTAGTGAAGAGAGATCGTGAGTTGACAAGGATATAATTACTCGGACTCCCTTTCTCTCAATACATTCATGGTGCAGCTTTCAAGTTGTGATTAAGGACCAATGACGACCTTACACGTGGCTATCAGTTTAGTGGGCTTTTTTTAGTGAGAGAATTCTAATTATAGCTCATATGCCGTTCTCTGTTTAATGGGCTCTTGGCCCCCGTATAATCAACTATTAAATGTTCAACAATAGAGTAAGATAATATTTTTAGTTTTCTACTTTGAACGAAAAACGGAATGAGTTTTCGGTTATGGTATTTTCTTGAAACTTCAACTTTGTTGGTCAAACTAAATCTCAATGTTTCAACTCATGTTTAGTGTTTGACTTCAATAATTAGTTATCCCAATTGTACTATTCTAAAGTTAAATATGTATATGTTTGCGTTGGATGCCTTGATAACGTTGTGTATTTGATTAAACTGTTTTATTAGTTTTGTTTGGTTCGGCTATCCGATCCAACTGATTATTCAGTTTATTCGATTAAATTATGTTTGGTTATTCTAATAAGCAAAATTTGTGGAACCGATAATTGATCTGAATCTACAACTCGGATATGATTATGAACCAAAAAGAAAAGTGAATTCATAATTTAGATCGATTTTTTTTGCTTATGATACTGATTTCACAATTCAGATTGAAAGCTGAATTCACAATTAAAGCAGTTTGTTGTTTCCCATTTGTCCACTTGATAATTTCATGATCTTTTAGGTTGACGGTGTTAATTCATTTGTCATTTCAATGTTGGTGACTGGTGTAAACCTATAACGGGTCCTTAAACATGAAATAAAGCAAACGTGTCGTAGCAGTATCGAAATGATCTTTTCTATGGGAGGTCGCCAATTGGAATCTCCTTCCTGAAAAAATATAATGCGCGTAAGCCAGGGACATTACCACGGTGTGCCTTCGGGCAGTGAGTTTTTTCTGAAATTGATGACCGGTCTGGTCACCAGCGCAGTCTGTGATTGCTAGCGTGGTTGCCTTTTGCCTATGAGTGGACCCACATGACTGAGCTTTGTTTGGCGTTAAAAAATTCCATTAATCTCTATTTTATATCATAAACCACTACTAGAAATTAGGCATAATGCAACTTTTTTAAAGCAACCTTTACAAATGAGTTGCATTTTACTATAATCCAACTTTGTTAAACATAAAGGTTGCATTTGTTGATCTAATGCAACCTTTTCTATAAAAAGTTGCAAATCTATATTGAATTTGCAACATTTTTATTTAAAAGTTGCAAATTTTACTAATAATTGCGACACTCTTTGAAAGGTTGCGAATTATATTGAAATTTGTAACATTTGTTACAAAAAATATTTCATTCTTGAAACTTTAAATACAACTCTTAATTAAAAGATTACATATATAAAATTTTCATGTTGTCTTAAGTGTTGCATCGATATTACAATATTAGTATTAATAATTTTCATAATTTTATATTTACTAAGGAGTATCATGCTCTTT
Organism: Ambrosia artemisiifolia; assembly: GCA_032199755.1. Taxonomy (NCBI): domain Eukaryota; kingdom Viridiplantae; phylum Streptophyta; class Magnoliopsida; order Asterales; family Asteraceae; genus Ambrosia; species Ambrosia artemisiifolia. Next base: position 31,923,101 of record CM063529.1, on the reverse strand, counting down.
TTAATACTTTATAAACTTTAAATAACCATTTGTAATCAACTGTTATTAACTAATGTTTACAACATAATAAAGTTATTTATCAACTTTACTTATATATTTAAGATAAATATGATTTTTTATATAAGTATACTTTACATGTTTAATCAAAATATGCTATACGAATCCTTATAAGAGTAAAATTACATATGATTTTTTAAAAAATTAAGTTTCCCTCCATCCATGACTTTTTTTCCCCCAAAGAAAATTTAACTTCCCTCCCCCTGTGACTTTTTCTCAAAAGAAAGTTTAGGTTTCCTTTCCCCATACCCTAAAAATATAATCTTCTTCCTCCTCCCACTTTTTAGCCTGAAATGGTTATGTCATCCCTCCTTAACTTAAATCGACCCTTACCCTACGTCCCTACCATCATATCGCCTCCACGATCATGCCCTGTAACCATCGCACATGTCCAGTAGCCTTTTGATGTGTTGCCAAAACCGATCTGTAATTCTTAATTACAATTGTTTACAGGCGTTCGACCTTAGCAATCAACTCCCTAGAATTACTTCGACTACAACCATCAACCTTACATTCCAATTGGCATCTCATGCAAGTGTGTAAAAGTATAAGATATGATGATGCACCCCAACTAAGTGGATCTTTAGCAATTTATTTATATGAAAATTGTGATTAGCATATTTCTGTATGTAAGCCTTATAAGGAGAAGTCATGAATCTGTAGTTTTAGTGTTGATACCAACAAAAAGATGTTGCAATATGACTTGTTCAGGGTTTTGATTATTAAGTTTTCACCCATCTAAAATTATTAGTGGAATAGAAGAACCTGAAATTTCTTTTAGATCTTGTAGTTCAATATTTTCACCCATCAACAAATTAGTATTTTCATTCATTAGCTTCATTTTCTTGTAGTGAACCATGCAAAAGTTTTAAATATATTCTTACCCAGAAAACAAAATTCATTACGTTAATGAAATAAATCGAAATATACGTAAAATAGGAAAACTAACAAATCACAACAAACCTTTGATTTCGTCAGAACTTGTCATCTTTTAAATTTTAAATAAGGAAACAAAAACAAAACAAATCATTGTCGTCCACTTACCTATAATTCTTCTCCTTTATCTAAGCATCATCGATCATCAACGGAAAGTAAACACTTTAATACCACCATAATGCAACACATAGTAAACACTAAATCGTGTTCTACTTTCTTACTATTAATTTCAAGATTATTTCCTTCGATCGGACAATGGATGACGGTATCGAATCTCAACTTTCCGTCATGGAAAAAGGCAACATTACCTTAACTATCTCGACAAATCATAAAGTCCATTTAGCTCAGAAGGTATGTTCATGATCGTTTTTCAATAGTGTTTTCAGAACCGGACTAATATCTTATTGGTTCACTGGTTAGACCAGCTAGTTCGGTTGATCTGACTAGATTTAAGAAATTGATGACGTCAAATATATAATATAAAAACTAAAACTATATACATACATACATCTTTTTATTTCAGATGGGCAAACTCACACACTCACTAATCATATCCTATATCTACACACCATGTCTACTATAAATAGTGTACACCACCACTAGGCGTCCCCCGCGACTGGTCTAACGGTCAACATGAGTGTGGTAAATCATGTGTCTCGAAATAAATCATGTGGTGCCGAATTTTGACCCCTATACCTCTGTAACATATTTTCACCTCAACTATGGGAGTATAATCCTCTAGCTCTCGGTGGAATACCTTTTTAATACACTTTGGTACACTAGCTCAAAACAAAATAGGAAAACAATTTATGTTTTGGTGTGAATTTGCAAATTTTATAATATATGAACTTAAATAAATAATTAATATGGAGTATTGAGAACTAACTGAATAAGAAAATTATATTTTGATTGAAAAATTATTTAAAAAATAATGAAAATATTGTCCGAACACCTTGTCTGGTAACCAATTCAACCGTTTCAAATGGGAATATTAAAAGAGGCTTAGCCAAAGTACCAAACCGGTTCCATGCCCAGTTCTCAGTCTTGTCGATCCTGTCCGCTTTTGAAAACACTGATACTTTTTTAATGCAATTATGTGACGTTTATTTATCACGTAGTTGATGGTTCACGTCCTATAGTGGAAAATGATGCAAATTTATACGTAGAATCAATTAAAGGGCGTAAAAAACACATGACCTTTATATAATTTACGATTGTATTAATTAATTATTAATGTCGTTTATTCATTGTGTTGTACAGTTTTTAGCAGAACTGATGGGCACATATTGTATTATCTTTGCTGGTTGTGGATCGGTGGCCGTTAACAGGCTTTATGGCGGCATTGTAACTTTTCCGGGAATATGTATAACCTGGGGCTTAATAGTTACGGTTATGATCTACACCCTCGGCCATGTCTCCGGTGCACATTTTAATCCTGCCGTCACTTATACTTTATCCCTTTTGGGATTGTGTCCATTAAAAGAGGTACACAATTAGACATATGATTTATGTCACCTCCTTTCGGACTAATCTTTTATATACTTTATGAAGTTTTATATTTTCTGTTTAGTAATCAAGTTTCACTCAAAGTTTTGTAGCTTTTAGTTTAATTCTTGTTTAATTGTTATGAACATTCTTTTTAATGATAACAAGTTACTAAATAATAACTACCTTTTATAATTGTTTCATTTTGGGACTGTTTGGTTGATTTTAAGTGTTGAATCATTTAGAGGTCTGAATGGTTAAGTGTTGAATCATTAAGTTGAACCTCTTAATAGTTAGTTTTCTTGTCCCACATTGGTATGAGAGTCCCATTAAGGTTCAGTCTAGTTCAATGCTTATTGGTTCAGTGCTTAATGGTTCAGCAACATCCCAAATCTTAATGATTCAGCCTTAACCATTCCATTAATGGTTCGGAAACAAACACGCTAAATGCTGAACCATTAAGCCCTGCATGGTTCGTAGTCTTATTAAAAGGCTTACCAAACAGCCCCTTAGTTCAGTTCATTTAAGTACAACAAGTTATAGAAAATTTTACAACGGGTAGTGTTTTTTTTATGGTTAAAAATAAGTATGTTTAAATCATTAAAACTTGGTCATTATTTTCATGATTTTATCTCTATATCAATATGCAATGCAGGTGGGTCTTTATATAGCGGCACAATTGTCGGGATCGATCCTTGCAAGCGGAACGTTGGCACTGATTATGACCGTGACTCCGGAGGCGTTTTTTGGAACCATGCCAGCCGGTTCTAGCATACAATCACTTGTTGTTGAGATCGTCCTTACGTTTATCCTAATGTTTAGTATCTCGGGTGCTTGCAATGATGATCGAGCGGTATGTTTCTATATAATCAATATATTGGTTTTATGTATTTGAATCATAATTTATTGGTTTTTACTAATGTATCGATTTAATATTGTAGGTAAAAAAGCAAGGAGGGATTATAGTTGGAATGACGGTCATGTTAAATGTCTTCGTGGGAGGGTAACCATTTTTTTTAACGATAGACTTTGGTAGCGTTTGGTATGAAGGAATCAAAGGTGGAATGGAATAGATCATTCCCATGGAATGAAATTAAACATGTTTGGTTACCATGTAGTAATGGAATGGATCATTCCATAAGGAATGGGATTCCTTCCTTTTTAAGAATTTTCATTCCTTGGTAAGGTGGTGTTTTTTTTTCATTCCTTCAAGGAATGGAAACAAATATATTATTGTTATTATTATTATTATTATTATTATTATTATTATTTATTATTATTATTATTATTATTATTATTATTATTACAACCCACCATCGTTGTCATCATCCAACCACCACCGCCTATTGCCGCCACCCACAACCATTGCTACCATCGTCGTAACCCACCATTGTCACCATCGTCCAACCACCACCACCACTTGCGTCACTGCCACCCACTGCCGCGACCATTGTCATCGCCACCACCACCCACCGTCACCGCTGCAACCCACCATTACCGTCGTCGCCCACCCACAAATCGTCACCGCCATCGCCCACTGCCACCACCACCGTTGCCGCCGCCGCTACCCACCACCACCGTCACTGCCGCCACCCACCACTCACCATCGATTTTATATTTTCGTTTTTTCTTACATACCAAATAACACAAAGTAAGAATTCATTCCATTCCCACGTGACAACCAAACAAGACATGGAATGGTAATGATCCATTCCATTACCTCTCCCATTCCATTACCTCACCCATTCCATTCCCTCTCTCGTTCCATTACCTCATACCAAACAGACCCTTTGTATTTTGTTTTTGGCCATTCCACTTTTTAAATTAGAGAGTTTTATTGCTTCAGAGTTTGACTTTGATGTTCCCCCATAATACCTTATCACCGGGCATCGGCTGCTACTTGACAGTCGTTGTGTTGCCCGTCAGAAGAGCAAAACTCTCTGACGTAACACACAGTGAGATGAAAACCCGGGTGGGTCGGAATTTAAACTAACAACCTCACAAGGCGTTGCCCAAATCATTCATTGTCATAATCCACCAAAAGTGATACACGGGGGGGACTGAACTTGAGTCTCCACTAGAGAATCCAAGCCTTACTACGACTAGGCAACTAAGTCGGGATTTGGGAGGGTAACTATTTACTTTATATAATGTATTTTAACAAATATAAAGGGTTATGATCAAATACACAGTGAAAAATAATATTATGAAGTCGTAGGATGGGTATCAAATAAAGGCCGATTGAACTCATTCAAGTGGCATTGGAACCGTCTCATCGAACCATACGATCTTAGTTTTTAGATTTTTTATTTTTTGGATTTTTAGCTTGTAGTTTTTTAGAATTTATGTTATATCATTATGTCTTCTATGCTGCATATGCCTTTTCTTTATTTTCGCCATTGTATCATTTCTGCAATTCATTGTGTCATTTTTCCTCAGCAGTGTGTTATATTTATTGACACTGTGTAATATTTTTTGACTCATTGTGTTATATTTCGTGATCTAATGTATTTTTTGTATCCTTTCCACCCTTCTTATTCTGTTACACTCTATATGTGTATGATAACTTGAACCCAAATATAAATTAAAATTTTGGAAATTAATTATATATTTAACGGTAAAATAAATTGCAGGCCGATTTCAGGAGCATCAATGAATCCGGCAAGAACCCTTGGACCGGCCATCGTTTTATGGAACTTTACCGCAGTATGGGTGTATATCCTTGGTCCGACCATCGGAGCAATAGCCGGAGCATTTGTTTATAAGTTGTTGAAGCCGACAGACAAATCTTTTAGTGATATCGTGAAAAGAAGTTAGTTATCATTCACAAGTTGAGATTGTTTTTTTTTCTTCTTTAATTCTTTTGTAGTGTGGAATAATTTTGTTTTCTGAAAAATGGGACGGGCTAATGGCTGATACTAAGTGCTTATTTCCATCAAAGCAGTATAAGTTAAGTATAATTTAAGATGATGCGTGTTCACCATTAAAAATTATGATGATAATGAATTAAACTTGTAATGTTAAGGCTATATAACATATTTATGTTTTGCACTAATTACATAGGAATTTTTTACTGAGATAAAAGTATGTTAGTAACAAATAATCTTAATGTGGATGTTGTTTATTTAGATGTAGAATTGAACTAGTGATCAAAGGCTTAAGTAACGGGCTTTTTTCTTTCATTACGAAATATCTTATTAAAAGGGATCCCAAATTGGTAGTATGACCAAAAAGTATAGCCTTGGTTTAAAAAAGACCTCAAGCTAAGTCTAATATGATAGGTTTCATTTTTTTATTTTGTAAACCCATTGCCTTTTAATTTTTGAACTATAGCCGAAAGTTATTTTAGTTGAAGTTTTGGTTAATAATCGAAATAACTATAGCCGAATTTATAACCGATTAACCATAACCAAAGTTCCGTTATGATTATGATTAAGAAAATCTTGTAATTGAAACAAGTGGTTATGATTATGTTAAATAGTAAAAACCGAAGTAAACCGATCCATGCATACCCTTACTTGTGGCTATACAAGTATACATCAGATAAATCTGATGTAATATGTCCTAAATTTGACTAGTAACAATGAAAATAACCTAACAATATTGCTGAGAAATAGAATGTGATTTTTTTTTGCTGAAAATTACCTAACGATATTGTTGAGAAATAGAACGTGATTTTTTTCTTGTTTTTTATTTATTATTAGGTTATAAAATTTAATATTGCACGAGGTTGGATCAATGAAATATTAAATGGTCATTAATAAGCGGAAATATAAAAAGAATTAGTTAAGAAAATAAATATTTAATAAATTAGAGATAAACGTCAAATTATGATTTAATTATATTATTTCACATGCGATAAAAGTAAGCTAATTATAAGATTTTTAGTTGTTATAAAGTAAAAAATAATAAAGATAATGAAAAAGTTTATAAATTAATAAATATTACTGTCATTTTATCAAAAGTAAAGTTGCATTAATTTTAATGTTATTTTACCAATTTCGTGAAAATAACGTTAAAAATGACGGACGGTTAAAATAACATTATTTTACCAACAGCGTTTATATTAAGCAAACGACTAATTTAAATACGTGTGGTAAAGCAAGGAATGTTTGAATGTAATTTAATTATTTTATTTCTCATCATCATCATCATCATCATCATTATTATCATACTCAGTTAATCCCAACTATAGCAAAACTAAAGTAGGGTCTGAGGAGGGTAAGATGTAGACAGCCTTACCTCTACTCCTAAGAAAATTATTTTATTTCTATAATTATTTATTTCAACATGTTTAAAAAACACATAAATAAATTCTACATAGGATAGGTATTCTGCTATTCAGGTAAATTATACAGGATTAGAACATAAAATAAGCTTCAATGATTTAATTGAGACAATTTTTTTTATAAGTGACCCGATTGTAACACTTCTAAAAATTGATTACTATTTTGTGAATTATTCTTTTTATGTCACTTGATTAGTTTTCATTAGAGTTTTATGTCTTTCATTAAATCCCTAATTAAGTGAAACTCTTCATCATCATAGCTCTTGTAAAATGGTAGGCTTTGTGTCTCATTTGATGATACTAGAGAAAATACAAAAAAAAAAATACGTAAGTTTATAAATGGAGAATTTTTATAGTGAAGACCAATATGTTGGTGGACAATATAAAGGAGTACTCTCTACTTAATTACGTCACCTTCACATCCTTATTCGTTCCATAAGTTCAAGCACTACAATTTACTAGGTGTAACATCGGGTGTGTAGCCTTCTCATGCTTCAGCTGTTGTACACTAGGAGACAGATACGTTGTCTAAGTGAGGCACGAAAACTGTTTTAAGAGACATGTGTTGAACTCGAATTCCCAGCTATAACCGTCAACGAAATTTGCTCATTGATCCAGTTGAAGACTTTGCAGTCAAGATTGAATTGGGAGACTATTCATTTGTTTGAATAGTTTTGATTTATTTTGAAGACTTTGCAGTCAAGATTGAATCGGGTGACTACTCATTGGTTTTAATCAATGTTTTCATAATCGGACCGGATATCGAACCTGACATCTTACTGGTTCACTGAACCGGTCCGTCCGGATTTATGAACCGGATATAATTATTACTAAATAAAGTTTATATAAACTATATATAAAAAACTAAAATTAAAGGTAATTTAATTTAATATAAATAAATTAATCCTGTATACGGAGTATATTGGATGAGAAATTCACAACTTCCATATCCGGTTGAATCGCCGATCTGGTCACCAGTTCAACCTCCTGGCCATCTCCAACCGGCGGGTTCACTGCATCACCGGTCTTGCACACCAACCCGGACCGGCCGTGGTCCCGTTCCCCGGTCCGACTGGTCGGACCTGCCGGTCTGGTTCGGGTTTCAAAACACTGGTTTTAATCATTTAGATATATTATAATTGTAAATTTATTTACAGTATTGTTAAATTGTTTTTATATCATATAATATGATTAATGTCTAAAAACATTTGTTCGTTAGGTTTTTTACATGTTTAGTTTTTTTATTAACATTCCAATATAAATTTTATCAAAAGCGAAGTTGCATTCAAAATAAAGTATTTTCTAGTATTAGAATCTACTTTTCCACATGGTGGATCGGAAGCCGCGAAGAATTTTCCTCACTACGGACACCTTGTATGAACCCGGCGCGAGTGAGTTCTTCTCTGCTGCTTATTTGTAACGCCTCCTTATTGTAGCGTACAATATAGTCTTTTACGGATTTATTGTCATTGCGTTGACACAGTAGGATGTGAGCCTTGTCTTTCTTATGTTTCTGCAGGTGGGAAAACTGATTATAGAATTTTGAGATCTAGTCGTCAAAATCCATATGCTGCCCGCAAAGGTTGTCGAACCACACTCTGGCGGCCCCAGTTAGCGTTTGAGTAAATAGATGATACTAGACTTGGACTGGAAAAAGTACTATACCTCATGCGCACTCAAAGTCATGCAGGTGATCGGCTGGGTCACACAAACCATCATACTTCCTGATGCTACTAGGAAGTTTGGCTTGCTTCGGGATGGGTGCCATCGCGATGCGAGTACATAACTTAGATATTTCGCAAATGCTTTCGGCCTGTATAGTTTGACCAGGTCATCATCGTCATGCGCATGCGTGTCATGCGTTGTTGTTACAGAGCGAGAGTTATGTTGGTAACTCTGGTGGTCGTAGTCTCTATTTCCGGAGGACTCGTACCCATCTGATGCGTAGGCCATTTTGGCGTAGCCCCGAACGTGTGTGTTTCTCTACGTTCCCCGCTACGACCTTTATGCCTACCATCTTGTGGTTCTTTGACTTTGTGGCCCTTTCCATGTGCGAGGGAGCTGAAGCTAAGTGGTTTCCCTATTTTTTTGTTTCTGTTTAGCATCATCAGTTGGTATTTCGCGGCAATTCTAACTTGGTCACGAAAAAGCCACTTGTTTGGGTCAACCGGTGAGTCTTCGTCATCGTTTTCAGCGTCACATAGCTCGTAAACTGGTTCTTGAGTTTTTTGGGTTGTTTGTGAGTCTTCGTCGTCGTTTTCAGCGTCACATAGCTTGTGGGTCTTTGTCGGACGGGAATACCGAAGAGTGAGGGTTGGGATTGACCATGAGGTGGGCTAAAAGATGGAAAAGAAAATGTTCTAGCCGGTACGGATGAGGCCAATAAAGAAACAACGAGATGTAATTACCTTGCGGGGAGGTGATTATGGTTTGAACTTGGTCTTGCTGCAGGGTATAATCCCTTGCACACACTCGTGAATTCATCCAACCTATAAGAAATGAACAAGAGTGGCCGTACGAAGGGAGACGACTGCTAGGTAGTCAAAGAGACTCCAATGTATAAACACAAAAAATGGTGTTGGCTTGCTAAGTGCAACATAACATGTCAATACAGGGGGTAGCCTCCTTTATATAGAACATGCATGGGCTAACCATCACTAACCCTTAACCACGACGATGGGCCTGGGCCCGAGTTAAGGGCTTGCCTCCCTTCGGCCCAATAAATTAGTATAGGAGCATGTGGTAATAAATGTTGATGTGAGAGAAAGAGTATACCGCCATATTATAGAGCCACATGGCGCGACTGGAGTGGTTGCAGGCTGGTACTTTTCTGACGGGCGAAATGGTTTGACTTGTGGAGGCATCTGACGTGACGTCTGACAGGTTGCAGGGCAACGCGTATGGCTTCAGCATGTTCAGCATGGAGGTTTTCATGTCCCTGTAGCTATAAAGGTGGTTGATCCAACCCTGCCACGCGCCGTCTTCTGATTGGCTGAACATGAGCCCAGACTTTGACCGGATATTTCTGATTCAGGATCTTCCGTACGCAATCGTACTAGCATACGATGTTACTTGATTGTCTTGCACGTGTGTTCCTGTGCAGAGGACATTTCTTGTTATCCATGTCCTTTTGTGCAGTTGAGGAGCTGCGCAGTATTCATGCGCATATAAGGCTCCGCGGGTATTTGAGAGTTTAGTTGGTTTTATGGGTTAGGGATACCCTTATCCGCGTGAGAATTTAGGACCCTATCCCTTCAAACATCAAATAAATTTGAGTCAAAACAGGGTGAGTTATTCCATCAGCTATATTAAAACAAAAGTTTTGTTCTTTTGTTTCATAAGCTATAGTCAACTTTTGTTATTCTCTTTTGAGAAAGTATAGGGTACAAAGTTCCTTAACGTGAGAAGTGCAAGAAGCCACTAGAATTTGTCACCTGTCAATTTAACCTAACCACAGTTAACCACAATTAAACCTATTTTCCTCTTCCCTATTTTGAAACAAACCAATCGAGATCTGACCACCACCACCACCATCATCATCATCCACCACCAACACCACCACCACCACCACCATCATCATCCGACCAGTTATCCACCACCATATTTAACCCGATGCCACCCCATGACCTGACGTAGCCACCATCGGAAGGCACAACTGAAACAACCAGACCCGTCACCATCAACTTAAACAAACCTAATGAAAAACCCATGCGGACCAGTGCCAGGACAAGCAAACAGAAGAAAATTGAGGTTACCTTTGTCGTAAACAGGAGACCACCTGACCAGAAACAAAATGAGTGTAGAATTTACATGCTCTGTTTTTTATAAAAAAAACAATTGTGTGAAGGAAGAAGTGAGATGCATATTTGTGATTAGAATATACACGTGGAGTTAGAAGAAGAATGGAGATTATGAAAGAGATATGGAGAGATTTTTCTTTAAGGCTTTTATGAAGAAGACACAGATGACAGGTAGGAGTGTGTTTTGAGTGCGTCCAACAAATAATTCAAACGCATGTATAAAATATAACGTGCGTTCAAAATGATTTCATATTTTAAAAATGCAAACGCATTATATAATCATACACGTGCGTCCAAAATGGTCTAACCCCTTAGTGGCCTGTCGCGTCTTGTTTTTCTTCACCATCTTCGATTACAAATAAGAATAATTCATTCTTTTTACAAATGAAAATTCTCTTAACACCAGAAACAATCATCCATTATCAAAGATAAAATTAATTATTTTCTCTGCAAAAATTGAAATATTAATTATTTTCGTGACGGAACTGTATTGATCACATGCCTAGCATCACAATTATTGAATATTAAAATAGCTTCCAAACTTTTTAATGAGTGCTTCTAAATTTCAATGAGTGCGTCTGAAATATTGATAAGCGCGTCTGAAATTTTGATGAGTGTGTCTGAAAATTTTGATGAGTGTGTCTGTAAATTTGATGAGTGCGTCTGGGATTTAAAAAGACTCTGCTTTTCACCAACTTCATCGTCTTCCTCCACAACTTTTTTTAACCTAATTTTTATGTTTAATCATCCTTATTGAAACAAAATCTTTATTTATAATTGTTCATATGATTATTTTAATCCTCTGTTTTTTATTATTTTTAGATTCAAATACCGATCTTACGTTTTCGTTCATCGTAATCGATTTTTTTTGTTTTTGAATTGTGTAATCATTCTGAACATGAATCGATCTGAAAACGATGAAAAATCAGGGTTCAAATTAGTTCTGTTGTTACGATTTAAAAAAAAATTAGTCGGGTTTTCCTATTTTACCCTTGGTTAGTTTAACCCAAGTATGATTAGGGTTTTTAATCTGCATCCAGCCATGTTGTTAATCTAATGGCTGAGATTGTTTCTTACGCTTCTTACGTTAAGAAGCTTTGTACAATATCTCTTTCCTTCTCTTTTTACTTTCAACATTTCTAGTTCTAAATTTCTAATTACATCAATCATAATTGACCCATCTTCTTCTTAAATAGTCTTTCATCTGAATCCAAAAACAATGTTAACAAAAATTCAAATATGAAAGCATAATCTGTAAGACTGTAAGCAAATTATACGAATTCAACTTTTTTTTTTCAAGTATTTATTTCTTTATCGCTTCATAATCTTAATTTAGATGGAACAATCCAATAAGAAGGACCTAATTGAGTTTCTATTGGGCCGTTTTGGGCTTCTGTTTAAAACAATTGAACCCAGATATTTTATCAGCCCATTGGGGCATGAACATAGCCCAAATATATAAAACTACTGATTCAAACGGACCCATTTTAAAAAGCTGGGTACGACTTAGGGTATGTTTGGCAAGTAGCTTTTAAGAGCTTCAAGCTTTTACGAAAAAACTCCTACTCAATAAAAAACATTGTTTGGTTGAAGGAGCTGGAAGCTTTTAGTTAGGAGAAAAAACCCTATAGTGAAAAACTACTAGTACTAGCGTTTAATAAAAAGCTCTACTAGCTACAAGCTTTTAATTAGTAAATGACACAAATACCCATTCTATTTTAAAAATAAAATAAAAACATTCTTTGCAAGCTTTTAATTATGCCCATTTTGGTCATTTTATACATCTTATTAAAAGCTCCAGCTACTCTGCTGAACACCAAAATATGGGTATGTTTGGCAAAACTAGCTGGTGGCTGGTAGCTGGAAGCTTTTTAAATATATTTTGATGTTTGGCAGAGTAGCTGGAGCTTTTAATAAAAAGTTTAAAATGACTAAAATGGGCATAATTAAAAGCTTGTAAGGAAGGTTTTTATTTTATTTTTATAATAGAATGGGTATTTGTGTCATTTACTCATTAAAAGCTTGTAGCTAGTACGAGCTTTTTCTTAAACGCTAGTACTAGTAGCTTTTCATTGTAGAGCTTTTTCTCCTACCTAAAAGCTTCCAGCTCCTTCAACCAAACAAAACTTTTTATTGAGTAAGAGCTTTTTCTTAAAAGCCTGAAGCTTGAAGCTCCTAAAAGCTCTTAAAAGCTCCTTGCCAAACATATTTAAAAAGCTTCCAGCTAACAGCTTGCAGCTACCAGCTAGTTTTGCCAAACATACCCTTAGTGGTGCACAAATATTTCAATAACCAGGTCTGGTGTGGAATTAGGTTTTAAAGAGAAAGTGATTTTTCTTTTTCGGGATTTAACCGATTTGGGTTGAGTATAACTAAGTTGGAACATGTGTCAAGTCATAGCGTTTGAAACCGATATAATTAGCGGGTAGGGCCGGGTATGAAACTACGTCATACCCATTTTTTTAATACCTGATTTCGGGTTTTTTTTGTTGGGTTGTTTTGTTTTTTCATTTATGTCATGAAAATAAAAAGAGATAAGATAGACGATAATCCTGCCAAGAAAGATAATTTTAAAAAATAGAGCAAATGAATTTAATTCAAAGGTGAGTCATAGTGGGTTCATTGATTGTATTGATGATTGTATTTAAAGGTAAGTTTAATTTTCTTTTTTAATGATTGTATTTAAAGAAAGTTTGATTTTTTTAAACCGTTTGCCTACGTCAACATCGCAAAGAAAAAAACGTTAAAAACGTTATGCAGTTTAGACGGAGATATAACATATTGGGCTAATGCGAGACTAGTCCACTTGGTAGAGACACATGCTTTTAAAAGGGAAAGGCGTAGGTTCAATTCTAAACAAATGGAGTAATTTAGAATATTGGTATGTAGAGTAGAAGCGTAAGCGTTGCCATTAAGAAAAAAAAAACACATATAAAATATTATCTCTAATCACTTAATATTTTTTCACACCGCTATTCAAGTATCATATCCACTTAAATATAATCTATTATCTATTATATAATCTATAATCTATAATAACTTATAATAAAAGAATTGAACTTTGATGATGTGGCATTCAATGGAGGCCTTAACCCCCTTTTTAATGTGCCACATGGCATCATGTAGGATTTTTTAATTTTTGAGTTTTTTTAATAAATTTATATATATTATAGTTATTTTAGGAAAATATAAGAATTTAAAAACAAAATTAAATTTTCTCTCTAATATTTCCTCCCATAACTTTTAAACGTTAATATCTTTTATATACGAGATTTTTTAAAGAAAAAATTACACCAAATTAACGAGCGTTTTATTATCTTTCCAACGAGTGCCATAGTGCTATATAAAAAACGGAGAAAAAAACAACTATTTTTGTGGGGTTTTGTTTTCAAATATATTAAACTTTACTAATAAATCACAAATGATAAACATAACTTCATAGGCAGAGATTTTTTTTTTATATTTGAATATGATAACTTATGGCATAAATTTGTTTAAAATAAATAATATTATTATTATTATTATTATTATTATTCATTAATAATGTATTGGCAAATCATTAATTATGTTGTCATATTAGATATTTTATTATGTTATATTAGATATTTCAACCCCGGGACACTCCCGGGATAAAAGCTAGTAATATATATAAAAGAATTGATAGTTGCTGACGTGACGTTCAATGGTGGCCTCAACCTCCCATTGAATGTGCCACGTGGCATCATGTATGTGTGATTTTTAAATTTTTTGAGTTTTTTTAATAAATTAAAAATTATAGATAAAACCCTATTAGTTTATCTCCATCTTATTCACTCTTTTACAAACCCAAACCCTAGCTCCAATCTCTCTCTCTCTCTCTTGCCGGTCCTTGATCTTCTTCACAAGTCAACATGTTCCTTACCATTCATTCTTCTCCTTACTTCAGGTTGATGAGTCTAAAGGGATATTTAAAGTTGATGCATCATTGGTTCCTGAAGCTATTGTGGACGACATAAAAGGGTGGCTTTTCTGATCAAGAATGGCATCGAGATAGGTTCGTATTTTTTATTAATATTCGTCATGTATTATTAATAGGAATTCTTAATAAGAAACGATGAATTTTATTGAGGGTTCTTTATAGATAATGAATTTGAAGTATAGAAAAGTAATAACATATAACTGTTATTTTTTATATTGATATATAAAACGATTATGTATATGACATAATCATCTTCCTATAAAAAAAACCTATTTATACACAGAATTTAATAAATATTACCCATGAGACCATCTGCAAGAGGTCGGTCAATCCCACGAATATAGTATCTACACAAGAGATGTCCTGAAGAAACAAAATCCCGCACCAAAACTATAATTCATAGATATGTTCTTTAATGTTAGAACTTAGAAGAGAGCTTTACAGAGGTTCCTTAACTTGAACGCCATGCATATTCATATGATACTTATGATGTGATTAAGAAAGGCTTTGTGGGAAGGAGAGGATCCTAAAAACATAAGAAGTTGCAGCACAAAAATTGAACCCTGAAAGAAATTACATGTGTAAGGTACTCACAATATATTTAAGAAACTACTATGCTTTGGTTTTAGGCAAAAAAAAAAAAAAAGACTGAAGTGGAATCTCATTCCTACCAACAACTACCGCTCTTCAATCTCACCTAAAAACACATTAATCGTGTTTTTATGATGCAGAATTGAATGGATTGGTTGATGATTTATCAAGTTTTGTATGATCTTATTAATTAATACATTGCGATGTTTTTTATTTAAGTTAGTGTTCTTATTGTTATTAGTTAAATTAGTTTAAAGGGATCAATGGTTATTTTAACATGCCAACAACGCCGACGACCATCGCAGTACAGTGGTGTTGTGATGGAAGGAAACAGAGGTGAAAGGGATTTTGAATTCAGATGATTGTTCTGGCACTCAGTTGGCAAATGACAAAGAGTGTTGCATTGCATGAAAGTCCTGTGGTTGAATGTTGATCCATATGACTGAGTTTACGTTTGGTATGTTTTCTTCTTTTATCATTGTTTATTAAGTCATATTACATTTTTCAACCCCGGGACCTTCCCGGGGTAATCAACTAGTAAATGATATATACTAAAATACTAAATGATACAATAATTTATAGAGTAAATACTAAAGTAAACTAGCATTTTATCAATGTGATTTTTTTTCTTCTAGATCCTCTTATAGTTCTAAAATCTTGTCACTTTCATATGGTAAAGCAACACCACCCATTTTTCTTAGTTAAATGAGCGATATTTCAGTCATATTAAATTATTTACATGTTTGCTTTATTTTCATTTTACTCTATTTAACTATCCCCTATTATCTAAATTCTAAACAATAAAAACAAAAAGGCAAAAAGCTCTGCTAGCACTTTATAATTCAAATCTTACTTAGGTAATCAAACCAAAAATTACTCAATTTGATATGTATGTTTTTCTGTGATCATTCCAATAGTAACTCAATTCGTTATGTTAACATTGCTGAGAAAACCTTTACTAAATATGTTTAATAACTAGAGCGGAAATCGAATGTTAAGAGTAACGGCCATGTATAACTTTATTATGCTAATAAATAACCTTCAGACTTCAATGTTCATCATGGATCTTAAATTTGTACCTAACTATGTTTCCCAAACGTGAAGAAGTTGTTAAAGTTTTATGTGTTTCATGTTTTTTACTCGGTTTTTTTCTTAAGTTTTGCTGTTGCATGTTTTCACTTTTCATGAAGTAAGTTCATAGCATCCTGATGCAAAGAAAAATAACATTAAGCTATGTTACAATTGTTTTTTTTATTCATGTTTATTCTTGAGAGTTTATACTGGAATGAGAATCTGAATTGCAAGTACAAACAAATAAAATAAGTCAATCTTTTAAAGGCTCAAAAATAGCTATTGATGCGAATGATGGTTTCCAATCCATGAGAGCAAAGCACCTTTTTTTCTTGAAGATGATGAAGATTGAGCGAACCAAAGATGAAATTGTTTGGTTAGGATATATGAGGGAGGTTAAATTGGGATAATAATAACATGTTTAATGGGTGGATTTAGGAGATGCATTTAGATGACGTGACAAAATCTTAGGACGAATTGCATTGGAGCAGGCTGCCATTTAAGGATGATGTTTTTAGTCAAGTGCAATGCATTTCGACTATTGTGAGAGGAAAAGAGAGAGAAAGTCAAGAGAGAGAAAGAGTATAAAAATAGAGAAGTTGAAATAAAATGTTGGACAAAGCTGATGTGATGTGGTACGGACAACAGGAGAAAGAATGTGCATTGATAACCTTGTATTGGAGATGGTCTAAAATGAGAGTAAAAAATGAAGAAAATAAAACAAATATGTTTAAGGATTCAAGTACCTCTTATTCAACAGTGCAAAATGGTTGGTATTGATTGATAGGATAAGAGTGATAATATTATAAACCATAAAACCCAAATATCAAAAAACAAACTATTAAATAAAGAGTTAAATGCCAATTTTGTCTCTAAGGTTTGGTCCAGTTTACCACTTCAGTACAATTGTTTTTTGAATGGAACCCCTGAGGTTTGGATTTTCTTGCTGTTTTCGTCCTTTTCATTAACTAGGTTAATTTTTCTGTTATCTCATGGGTATTGTAGTCATTTTACCTAATATTTTTGTTTTTAATTTTTTTACTCTCTTTTTATACCTAAACAGAAAAAAAAAATCATTACATAAAACCCACATACAAACACCTCTTTACTCTCTTTTCATCAGCCGTCATCATCAACATACAACTATCTCCAACCATTCTCATCATCATCCTTCTTCTGTAACCGGGTCGAAGTTTTTGGGCCTGTAGTGCTAACAATAATCCGTCGAGACCACCACCACCAATCGTTTGTAAACTCAACATCACCACCATGACTATATCAGAATGTATTCAAAGGAAGAGGAGGAGTTTGTATTTCGAATCTTTTGTGTTTTCTTGAGGTTTTAGGTTTAATGGCTGCTGGTCTTGAAATAACATGTGAATCTCAATCTGTAGCTTCTGTTGGAGTTGCTGTTGTTACTAAAGAGAATGAGAGTGAGAACGTTAATGTTGCAAATCCCAATGATAATAATGGTTCAGTTATTGAATCTAAAAAAGGGTCTGAGTCTGATTCAAATTCAGAAATGGGAATGCAAGGAATTGTTGATATTTTGTCCAATTTGAAGCTGAATCCATTGGCTAAAAAAATCTTTCCCTCATCGTATTCACCGATTGCTTGAAATGGTGATATACTTAATTACTTTGCTCCTACTTTTTATCTCAAGCATCCTGTTGATGCCATTGAAGGACACCCCCTACCGCAGGGTATATTATTGTTAATCCTAGTGGAGTAATTGTGGCAGGGTATTCTAGAGAGAGAAACGAGGAAAGAGAGAGTGTGTGTGGGTGGGTGGTGACATTGTTAGGGTTTTAAGCCTTTAAAGGGGGGAAAGGGGAAGATGACTGATGGTTTTTTTTTTTATAAAAATAATCATAAGATGAAATGTCCAAATTGTCCCTTATTAAGTAGGCAAAATGACAAGCCTACCCCTGATTTTAACGTTAGTTTTTAACCAAGTTAGTGAAAAGGACGAAAATAGCAAGAAAATCCAAACCTCAGGGGTTGCATTGCAAAAAAAAAAAAATTGTACTGAAGTGGCAAACTGGACCAAACCTCAGGGATGAAATTGGCATTTAACTCTTAAATAAAAGTAACACTATTATACAACTGGGAGATGAAATGACACTTTACTTTAAAAAGTGTAACTACACTAGTGGGGTGCTTACGCTTTGCGGCTAGAAACAACATTTTTATGGGTTCGGTTAAACCATAATCAATTAACCAAACTATTTGTCTTGGTGTGTGGCATAATTATTAGCGGAACTTGAACTACATTAACCACAATTGAAACATTCAAATCTTATGTGCTAGAGGAAGTGCAAGCACATGAATATACACATAGCAATAGTTATGAAATACACTAAGCAAAAATTTAGGGTGAGACATAGTTAACAAGAAATTAGGGTCATAATAGAGAATAGGAAGTTACATTATTTTATTACTACACGGTGTGGTCATGGCCTTGAGGGGGCAGGGAAAGACATTGGCATCCACCTTAGTGTTGGGGGTATGGAACAAAAACAGACATAATCGATCGGGTGGTGCTAGTGGCGTGGACAGTGGGCCCATGTTGGGGTAAAAATGATAAGATGAGTTTATATATAAGGGTAATTTTTGTTTTTGTTATTTAAAGGAATCATTGTGGGGACCAACGGTTCTTTTTTCATATTCAACAAGGAACCGCCACATCACCGAGCTCAGTTGTTCCACGTTGGTGGAAAATCCCATGGGGGGTTGCCCCACGCTGGTCTCCACGGTAAACCTGGGTGGTGTGGCTGTCATGGAGGGGCTTCACACCCCCACGCCCCCACACTGTGTAGTCTAAAAAATTTAAAATTCCATCCAAGACTATTTAATCATGAAATATATATATTTTCAAGTGTTTTAAGAAAAAAAAAACGTCGAGCTTTTTTTTTTAAATCCATGCGACGGGGAACATAGACACTCCCCAGGGGTGTGTAAGGTTCGGTTCCATTCGGGTATTAGCGTTAGCCGAACCAACGTCACCCGTTAATCTGTTTTATTAACCGGTTAGTTTTTAGTTAATTAGTTTGGATTATCATTTAGATTGTCGACTCTCGGTTCGAATCTATTAATAACCAAAGTCAAACTTAGGTTAGATACTTTTCATAAGACTATCTCCAATGCCTAGGTCGCCTTAGGCGCCCTTAGCTGTCAAGTCAGCTGCCACATCATATCCTTAAAAAACCCTAATTTCACTCCAACCCTATAAACATCCTTACATATTCCACATCATCAACTATTTCTATTTTTGATATAAATATTATAATAGATTTGTATAACTATTTTTTAGTTAAATAATATAAAAACAGAATTACATAGAAGTATTCATATTTACTCCAGAGGTTTCAACTTTGGGATCAAAAGTCAAAAAGCTGAATATTGAAAAAAAAAAAACAAAAACAAAATTGTATATCCCCATTTATCTTTCTGCAACCATCAAACTCCATCGTCACTAGTCACCACCATACCGTCACAACCATCAAACTCCATCATCCCCATTTATCTTTCCGGTTAAAACCTTCTCGTTTCCTTCAAGTTTCATCCTCATTTCTGGTGAAAAAAGTGTGAAAGAATTGATATGAGGGAAAGCAATTGAGGAAACACAATCTATTGGGTTCACACCCGTTGGTTGGATCGAGGAAAACTCACGCCTGTCTGCAAGGACTCCTCATCTTCGGACATATTCGGGCGCCAATCTCCAATGCAAAGGACAATTCCAGTGTGGCACGGGCGAAGGAAGCTTAGGCGCATTAGAGAAGGTCTAAGTACATGAAATGGAGATATAAAAGATAGATATGTTGGTTTCGGTTTGTTTCATTCCAGTTATTGCTTAACCCTAACATATCTTTTTTTTAATTAAAAATACTATAACAATATATATTCAAATTAAAGAGAATACAATGATCATTTATACGGTGTAATTATAGTAAGAAAATACTAACATATAAAAAAGTTATAGACGTTTAAAAATTATGGGGTAGTTGGTTAAAATAAGTTGCAAAAGTGTAATTATTATTTAAATAAATAAAATTTGAGTAGAGTTGAGGAGACAAATGTATAAGTAGTGTATAAAAGACATATCTACCCTTAACAAGTAGTTAACATGTGCATTATGTGTTATACTATTAGTAATTATGTTTATGAAACTTAATTTTAAGATGCTTAGAAAAATATATATATATTTTTTTGAACGGCAAATTTCTACACCCTATGAGACTTGAACCCATGACCTCCCCCTTAGGTGTTCCTAGAAGCTTTGCTTCTACCATTAGGCCACCAACCCCAATGGCCTTAGAAAAATATATTATAATATAGTACAGATATCAGGAGAATACTAAATTTTCATGGAAACTTTCTTAGCCTGAAAATTTATTGAAGATGACGATTATACTACTAAACTTTATGTAAAATTTAGCAAGAATCCAACTAAAGTTTTCTTTTCATTTTCAATACATTCAAAAAGTTCACACTTGTTGAAAGTACGTTGTACACAACAAATTCAAAATTTTCACCTTTCACGTTATTTTTAAGAGGTGGTAGGTGAGTCTTGGAGAGCATATTTAAGTGTCATTCTCCTTATCTTTTTTCTTCTTTTTCTACATCTTTTTTTCTTTAATTCCAAAAGTCATAATTTCAAACTTATGAACTATTGGTCTAGGGGTATGGTGTCCCTCCTTACAAGTGTAAGGTTGTGAGTTCAAATCCTTGCAAATGTAAGGTAAATGTGGAATAAAAGGGTGTTAAAAAAAAGTTTGCCTTTCAAAAAAAAAAAGCACAAAAACCTCTAGAAGCTCATTTTCAAACCATTACCCAAACACTTTTTTTTTTTACTTTTGACTTATTAAATAAGTTAGAAGTCAAAAGGAGGTGAAAAAATAGAGAGCCAAACATGCTCTGAATATTTGAAAATTGCCTTGCAAATTTGGATGTGACTTGAAATAGTAATCAATAAAAGAAAACCAATATTAAGATTGGCTAGAACAATGTGATAATAAAAAAGAATCACTAAGTAACTTAATAAAATTGATACAACTGCTATAGATGCTATGAAATAGGTATTTCTTACAATTGCTCTAACAGAACGGGATTGGCTTTCAGTCTCTTTTAAGAATTTACTTCGATCCGCTTCACTCATTCCGTGGATCTTAGTCATTGGTTTGTTTATATAGTATACTAATAATAATCAGGTCCCTTTCATTACACACTTTTTGGGCATTTTTGAGTAAGAAAAAAGTGCATCTACGTGCCATATACGTGGTATCACTTTTTTCTCATATAAGCCCTATAACACATAATCTAAAGAATCAATATATGTAGGTAACTTAATCAAGAGAACCGAGGTAAGAAAAAAGAGTAAATAATATCTTTTATAGTAGGCACCTAGCCACCAACTGCGACTAACCCAAAATTAAAACAGTAATACTAGATATCTATACATCTAATAAAACAAAGTCCATGAGGACACTTGGCACTCCCTCATTTCACCTCAATTCCTCTCTCTTCCCATATTGTGCCATGTGTCCTCCTCTTGTAATTTATAAAATTTTTCTTTTTTAAAAAATAAAAATTAGAGTATAATACATAAATATGGTCAAAATTGGTCAATTAATACTTTCCTAATATCATTAACCTACCCAATCAATACTCTAAATCAAAACATACGTTCTCTTTCTTCTCCTCATTCTCTCTCATTCGCTCTCTCTCATCTGAAGAAGAAGATTGCGATCGTTTCTTCTTCATCAAAGCAAAGCTTCTATCTCCGATCATTGGTAACGATTCTTTCTTTCTTTTTCATAATATTCCTGTTACATATTGTTCTTTGTTATACTTATTTTCAGATTTAATAGATTGTTTAACATCAGTCTGTTTGTTTTGTGTGTGTTCGTCGGCTCCGATCATTCATCTTCTTCGTGTCACTCATTCAAGGTAACCATTGTTTCTATTTTTTTAATACGATTCCTGTTATATATTGTTTGTTTGTTATAATGATTTTCATATTTAGGCGATTGTTTGTTTCTTATAATGATTTTCATATTTAATGATTTTCAGGGATAATCGATTGTTGATATTAACCTATTTTTTGTATTGTTGATTGCTTTTAAATAATTTTGCAGATTTGGGGGTTTAGGTTTCATGTTCTTCGTCTCTCTCCTTCAAGGTAACGATTGTTTCTTGCTTTTTCATACGATTCCTGTTATATATTGTTGTCTCGTTATAATTATTTTCAGATTTTTCCGATTGTTGATGTTTCTCCATGTCATGTTTCTTTGTCTCTGTTCGTCGCCTGTTAAGATTGTCAAATCCTGTTATGTATTGTTTAATGCTATTTGATTCTAATATTAACCTTTTTTGGATTGTTGATTGGTTTTTAATAATTTTTCAGATTTGGGCGTTTAGGTTTCATCTTTCTTATTTGACTACGGATATGATATTGTTAGTTTAAGTTTCAGTGTTTAGGTATTGTGTTTTGTTTTCAATGTTTAGGTATTATGTTTGTGGTTGTCAATTTTGAGATTTTAATAATTTCCAGAATTGTGCTATGATGTTTCATGTTTTCTCATTTACTTCAAAGTTTAGGTGTTGTTTGTTGTTCTTAATGGTAAGTATTGTTATTATGGTTCATGCCCTGTTAAGTATTGTTTTTTGATTCTAATTCATGATGAGAATCATTCCTCAGTTGATGTTTGTTTTCGGGTGAGGTTGAATGTTCATATGTTCTTCGAGGTGTTCTTGAGGATTATAATATTAGATGAAAGGTAAAAGAATGTTGGATAGTTTTTAGTGATTAACCCGCTTAGGAAAGCTATTCGGGTACGGGCTCTATTTGTTGATTCGGGTCTCATTTATTAGCATTTTATTTGTTTCCTAAGTTGGTGGCTTAAAGTTTGGAAGGATAAGTATAATAATTAATTGTTATAAATGGTGGTTTGAAAAGTCTTGGCTGTTAAAAGGAAGGGTCGATTTTTTTGGTAAGAGATTGATTGATTGTATTATAGGAAAGTTAATAGCACAATTAGTTGTACACTTTCCATATAGTCATAGTCAAATGTATTAACTGCATAGTCAAATGTATTAACTATAATTGTTAGAATTATGGATCTTGGTTTGGAAAGTTGTTGAATGGAATTGATGGTGAAATTGGTTTGTAAAGTTATTGCACTAATTTTAATACATTTTTAAAATTTTGATTTGTTTTTTAATACTTTTTTATGGCGGTTGCAGGTGTATAATGATTGTGTTGCACCAGTGAGCAACGGTGGAGGCTGTCTTGTGGGTATCGATCATGGTCGTACTCATGACAACTGGGTAGTTTATTACAACTTGGAACAGCTATGGACCTCAAAAGAATCAACTAATGAACAGAGTCAAAGTCAAACTCAGGTAAATATAAGTGTGATAATAATTAGCTTTTATGATATGGTTACATTTTTCTATAATCATTAACACTAACGAATTTATATGTTCATCAGGACTTAGGTAAAGCTTTCGTGAAGGTATGCCACAATGAATTTTCCTGATGTTAGCAATATAGAGTTTGTATGGTTATCAGGTTTCACTTTATATAATTTTTGCTTTACATTTGAGTGACTTTTATCTTAAGTGAGAATTTTATTTTGAACAGATAAATATTGCCCCAAGAGCTGGTAGGGAATTGGGTTATGTGAGGATGAAAATGGACCAGATCAAATTTAAGGAAGGGTTGCTGAGGTGCAGAATCTTTTTTTCTTTTTTCTTTTTTTTTTCTAAATTTTCTGTACATTATATTTGTTTAATATCACTTACCTTCTTTTCCTATGATTTCATACAGTCGACAGTCGATTTTAGATCACATTACTGTTCAACTTGCGCCACGGGCAGCTGATGAGATGTGGAACGGTGAGGGTCAGGTGAGTGGATATTTCAGTTCTTTATAGAGTTTGTATATTGTAGAAAAAGTATACACTTTAAGAATCTTCTATAATGATATAACTTTTTTTAATACTCCTGACCCAAATTAATGCAAATTGAAAGTTGATAATTATTTTCGGAAAAACTAAAATTGAAATGTGGAAAATATTTTTGGGACGGACTGACAGAGGGAGTACGGTTTGGACAGTGATTATGAGCACATGATTCTAAGTATTTAGTTTGGATATATCTGAAGGTATGGGGGAACCATTACAAATCAGATAAGGCGGCTTGGTGCTTCTTGTGATTGGACCAGAGAGCATTTGACACTTGATGAGCAGGTAAGTGGTAAGATAGTTTTTGAATCATATAGTCACCTCCAATAATTTGATAACTATTTTCAAATGTATAATGATAAATAAATGTTTACATTTTATTCTTTCTCTTACATCTTGAAATAATGTAGACTCTGTTCATCTATTGTTAATAGTGCTACTGTTAAACGACTTATTGAACTCTACGTGTTTGCAGAGCAACATTACTTCAATCATCTGACATTTCATGACTTGTGTATTTTTTTTGTTTGTTGCTGAAGCTATTGTCGAGGCATTTCAAATGTTAAGATATTGATCCAATTTACATTGTAAGTCAACTTAAGATCCTTCATCAGGATATCAAGTCTGCAAATATACTTTGGTGTCGTGAGAAAACGTTGCAAGTCATTTGCAAGTTTGTTTCGACTCAAAACTGATAAGAACAATTGGAAAACTTTTAAGGTATTTTGAATATAACAAGTGCGACTTTTGAATATGCAGAAATTCAGATTATACTTGAAGCGATTAAGCGGTATGTGACAGTCAGCAGGTACGGAAACAAACAATTAGTTGTATAATTGTGTATTGAAGCCAAAATAAAGTGAGCGTGTGTGTGTTTGCTGTGGGAGCCCATGAACAGAGGGAGCAATCTGGTAATGTGTTGAAGCGAAAAACATCCCTAAAGCAAGGAGGATCTGTTGGTAAGTAATTCTAGACATTCAAATTAAAGAAATTGGTGTAAAAGTGGGTATTTGTTGGATGATATTGCAATCCATAATTCCTTCTTAAATATAAAAACTTTTGATGATGCAGTGTGAAACTTTCAGACATGCTTTAGTTCATCAAATAAGTAAAATGGTGTTTAAACTGTTTAGTTTTTTATTTAAAAGTCACAATCATTATTTTTATTAGGTACTGGACTCTTAATCAACAACTTGCGTCCTTTGGTTTCTAATCTATAATTAGTCTTTTAATTTGTTTCTAATAAGTATATTGTGGATCAGATGATCTACAAGTGATATCACTAAATTTTAACAATATCATAGAATTTCATATCTTTTTTGGTTATTGTAGGTGTTATGGTCTTCTTCAGCAATAGATAAAGGAGTGTTTGCTTATTGTCGATTTGTGTCTTGATACAACAATGAGTTGTTTTTTAGTGTTTTTGGAACTACTTATCAAATTATTTATGAGCAAAATATATTTTCAATCAAACAACATTTTACATCTTTGCATGTTTTTATAGATGATATCAACATATATGGCCTAGAGGAGAAACCAAAAGGAAAAAAAGTTATGGGAATACTTAACAAACAGAAGCTCACAAGTAATTTTAATGCGCTTAAAGTTTAGTTAAGATTATCTTAGACTTTATCAACATGTGCTCTTAATATAAATGTGTGTTGTTTTGATAATAAATGTCTGTATTTATAGGTAAACTGAAAGAGATGAATGTCATAAAGGAGAAAGCGCAAGTGAAACCACTTGGCGAAAGAGATGAATGTGGTGTATAAGGAAATTTTCAGCGATATTTGAATAAAATGTGTATTTGTTGCAGGGCCGTCTCCGAAAACGGCGAAAAAAATTTGGGCCTCAGACGAAAAAAATTTTGGGCCCACAATTTTGTAAAGAGTAATGAACTAAAAATTTGGATATGGTGCTAGAGCTAAGATCCATCATAAATACTGATGGAGGAAATAAAAGGGAGTAGAAAAAACTCAAAACCAAAATACATGTAAGATGGGATTCGAACTCAAAATCTCAATGATTGAAAAGAGGAGTGCAAACCAATTTGCCATGTCATGTTTTCGTTATTATTTTGCTTTAGCGATTATATATAATACTATATAGAAACGATTTTTTTAAGCTTTCGGGCCCTCGGGATTATCGGGCCTTGGGCAGTCGACCACCCTGCCCTCCCTCAGGGCCGGGCCTGATTTGTTGCTTTTAAATTTTAATAAAATTTTTCTACTGTATTTTTCTTATACGTTATACTACTCCAAATAATCGTACATTGTTAAACTGCGTGTCAACGCGGGCAAATATCTAGTGCAAAAATATTATATAAAAATAGAAGTATAATAATTAAGAACTACGACGGCCCATGGTGTTTTGGATTCACGAGGGAGAAAGAAAGAAAACAATGACAAATATCTAATTGCACCGACAATATGGGGGGGGGGGGGGGGGGTCGAACTATTGGCATTGAAGAATTGTGGAGGGTTGACATAAGTGCATAATCGAATGACCAATGGCTGTAATTGGTAAGTCAAGCATCAAGTGACATTTTACCTTTTTACTAATCTTCTTGTAACATGATTAAACGGATTGGATTAGGATTCATCATCTCTTGGTTTAGTGGTATAGTGATTTCCTTCATAAAAGTATATCAATTCAAATTATGAAAATGTAAATTTAGTTTGAGTTCGAAATGGGAGAAAAGAAATAAACAAGGAGGAGAAAGATGAGAAATTTGACGAGTTCGCAAAAGATAAGGATTAACATTTTCTTGAACGAATTAGGGTGGTTTTTTTACTTTTTATTTTCTAACCGTTTTTTTATTTAGATGTTTTTGAGAAGGTCGAAAAGATAAAGATTGAATGTAGATTCATGGAACACCAATATTGGAAATTGAAGAGACAACAAAGAAATATTTTATTTACCATTAATTTGAAGAAAAAAAAAGTGAACTATTGTTTTGTTTATTTTCATGCTTTGAAGTTGAAGGTTGGTTTTATTAATGCCACTTACTGAGTTTTTTTTTTTTTTAGTTATTGATGCTGCTGTTAACGAATGATGTTATGCTATTGTTTAATTTGTTTTTTTTTTTAAATTGATCTACGTTCATATGTGTTTACTTTTTTTAGACACATGCCTAAACCCAAACTAGATGAAATAGGAAGTGGGAACCATCTTCAAAAACCGAAGTATAGATTTTAAGGCAGTATACAAAAATTGATTTTTTAGCTACCAGACCCATTTGTTTTTACAATATTTGTGGCCCAAAATCAAAGAAATGGCTCCCGCAGAACTACCATATGGGTTTAGGACCCGTGAGACCCTCTTAGGACCTAAACCTTTACAGTTTACATTACTAATCGGTCCGGTTAACGCTCTTATAATTTCCTCATTCATGGTTTCAGGTCAAGTCGGTTTAAGGTCGGTTCGAGAAGGGTCGGAACCAGATGTAACTAACATCCATAGGTCCTATATTTGGTGGTATGAGATTTACTCAGCCCCTCATTTTTTTTTCACAGAACATTAATTTATTTGCGTGAGTACACATTCTATGGTATAGTTGGATTAAAAAAAATTGAAATGGAAGGCAATTAAGCAATGTGGTGGGAAAGGAAGCTGAAATAAAGCGGTGTGTGTAATTCTCTAGATTGGGGACTTTGATATATTATATCGAATGCATAGGTATATAGGGGAAAGATCTGGTACAAATAGTTTTTTTGGTAAGAACTGTGAGAATCAAAGGAGGGTATTTTTTTTAATTTTTTTTTTCAAATTTTTTTTTCCCATATTGTTAAACATGTATTATAGTATTGAAAACTAAAAAAAAAAAAAAATTGGTGTAGAGTAATTACGTGTAGAGTAATTACATAATCACTCTAGTGTAAACTAATGTATTTACCTTAATGACGTAATTACACTAAAATTTTTTTTTTGTATTATTCATCTAGAAAGAATGTTTAAGCACATGGGAAAAAAAATTCTAAAAAAAAAAATAATTTTTTTTACTCCCTTTGATTCTCACAGTTCTTACCAAAAAACTATTTGTATTTGATTTTTACTCTAGGTATAGGGTATACATACCTCCACAGTGGATCAAGCAATTATACAAAGTCAGGGGATACCGGTGGTAAAATTTGTGTTACAATTTACAATATAATATCTCTTTCGGGTAGGTTTTTATTTTTAATAATAATATATGTTAATATATTTAGTAAATAGATAATGTATTCATTATCTCCACCATATTAGGAGATAGTCTATTGTATTATAAATATTGGCAAAATCAATGAAACACATCAAGGTTTCATCACTTTCATGGTATCAAACCTAATATCCGGTCCCTAAAACCTTCCGCCGCTATCTCAGCCGGCTGCCATATCTCTCCTTCCTTCGTCTCCTTACTTCTGCTTCTATGGCCTCTCTTTCCCTTCACCCCGCCCTTGCCGTCACCAACATTATCACATCCCAATTGTCCTTGAAAAAGACTCTCCCTACTATAATACTTGGAAGACTCTTCCAAGTCCATTGCCAAGCTTATGAAGTTGCCGACCACTTGTCACCAAAACTGGCAGCCGACCCTATCCCTCCTTCCTCATCTGATCCTGCCGTCGTAGCCAAGGCAGAGGCTCCTGCCCTCGCCGCCGATCAGCTGTGGGCACGGCTTGATGCATTGGTCAAACAGTGGATTTATGCCACCCTTTCTCAGCCCCTCCTCCGCGTTATTTTGCAGCCCGGGCAGATGGCCTACGATGCCTGGCTTGCCGTGGAGAGCGAATTCAACAATAATCAAAATACCCGAGCCATCTTCCTCGGTCAGGAATTCACAAACCTCTCCCTAGACAATTTTTCTTCTATGTCCGAGTATTGTGATCATGCTAAACATCTAGCCGAACAATTGGCTAGCGTCGGGTCAGGTCACCCGTTGAAGACAGGTTGCTTGTTCTTAAAGTTTTAACCGGGCTTACGGAGCAGTACGACAGTATATCCATGGTCCTCCAGAACCGTGATCCGCTCCCACCATTTACCGAGGTGCGTTCCCGTCTCAACATGGAGGAGAGTAAGAAGAAACGTCAAGCCAGTCGGGGGTCACAAGCCGCTGCCACGGCTCTCGCTGCCACATCCTACTCCTCTCCTAAACACCCTGAGCCCAGTTCACAGCCCAGTTCGCAGCCTACTTCCACTTCCTCAAGGCCCAGAAACTATCGCGGGAGGAATCGTGGCAGGCCCACTAACTCGCAGCAGCCCAAAACCTCCTCCACTCCCCCTACCAACCCAAGTCACCCCTATATCATTTTCCCACAGAACTGGACTGCGGCCCAATGGGCTTCGGTCTTGAACAATAATAAGGCTGCCCAACCACCTTGTCCCTACCCATCCAGGCCCGCTAACCAAAACTCTCAAGGTATTCCTGGCCCCCAACCTGATCAAGCACATCACACTCAATACTCTCCCACGGACATTGAACAAGCCCTCTACTCTCTGGCTCTCAATCCACCGGATAATGGCGTAATGGACACTGGTGCCTCCTCTCACTCAGCTAAAGCCCAAGGTATATACTCCCCGTCTAATTTTAATTCTTGCACTAATAAATTTATTATTGTTGTAAATGGCATGTCTATACCTGTAGTGGGCCAAGGCAACCAAGTCCTACCACCACCATACCCACCACTTAAATTAAACAACGTCCTTTTTGCCCCTAATATAATTAAAAATCTTATTTCTGTCCGTCGCCTTACGAGGGACAACTTAGTTTCCATTGAA
This sequence comes from Ambrosia artemisiifolia, assembly GCA_032199755.1. Lineage (NCBI taxonomy): Eukaryota > Viridiplantae > Streptophyta > Magnoliopsida > Asterales > Asteraceae > Ambrosia > Ambrosia artemisiifolia. Next base: position 31,893,191 of record CM063529.1, on the reverse strand, counting down.
TTTAACCCTTTTGGCTTTCTTGTGAAGGATCTCAAAACTCGGGCTCCTATCCTACTTCCTCTCAAGACCAATCAACCATCCTCCCTTGTTGCTGTCTCTCAAGATCGCTGGCATCAACGTCTAGGTCATCCAGGAGACCACTTATTACAGTCTTTAAAATTATCTTCTTTTGTTGATTATGGAAAACATAATAAAACTCTTTGTCAGTCATGTGTGTTTGGCAAAAGTGTTAGATTGCCGTTTTATGATTCTATTAACTCTACTCGTGTTGCTTTTGACATTGTTCACAGTGATTTATGGACCTCTCCCATACTTAGTACGGGAGGTCACAAATATTACATTTTGTTTTTGGATGATTTTACTAATTTCTTATGGACATTCCCGCTATCCACTAAATCACAAGTGTTTGACACCTTCACCACTTTCCACAACTTAATCCATACCCAATTTGAACGTAGAATCAAACAATTTCAATGTGACAATGGCAAAGAATATGCAAACAACAATTTTTACAATTTTTGCAATCATAATGGCATGCAATTTCGGTTTTCCTGTCCTTACACCTCTTCCCAAAATGGTAAAGCGGAACGCAAAATCCGCACCATCAACAATATGATCCGCACCCTTCTTGCCCAAGCCTCCTTACCACCTAACATGTGGCATCATGCCCTTGAAACCGCTACCTACCTTCTAAATATCCTTCTCAACAAACTCCACAACTTTCAATCCCCAACCACTCTCCTCTACAAATGCATTCCGGAATATGACCATCTTCGTGTTTTTGGATGCCTTTGTTATCCACTCACCCCCTCTACCACCATCCACAAACTTGACTTCCGTTCCCATCCATGTGTTTTTCTTGGATACCCCAACAATCATCGGGGTTACAAGTGTCTAGACCTCAACTCTCATCAACTTATAATCTCCCGACATGTACACTTTGAAGAATCCGTCTTCCCCTATGCCATTCAATCACCCACCACCCCCTCCTATGATTTCCTCAACCCCACCATAAATCCCCTAGTCTGGGATTACCTTCAAAAACTGTAACAACCCGACAAAGGGGGTCGGGAGTAATCGATTGTTATCATATTGTTTAATTCTTACTTTCAAATCTTAAAATAAATATGAGCGCAACGGATTAAGTCCAAAGGATAATCACCATATCTACATAATACTAGCTATTACAAACGTTTAAAATCCATACACACATAGTCAACAAACATTTTAACATAGTTGATACCCTACTTAGATGATTATTCACATCAGCAAACTTTCACAACACTTCCAGAAACCAGCACTTCAGAATATCCACAATTCCAGTCTCTTACCTTGATTCTCTTATCCTGAAAAATGCATATCAAAATACGTCAACTAATAGTTGGTGAGACCATGGTTTTTGGACTTATAAACCGTACATAAAACAACATGAATCGATGACCCTCAAGCCACACCCTCAACCCTTCCCTCGAATCAACAAACTGTCATATTGATTCGTAAACAAAATGTATGCCGCAATGGTTCCATAACTTTAGTGGAGGGTTTCCCGGGCCCTTATGTCCCGAGTCCACTTTGCGTGGGGGTTTCCCCAAATAGTACTATTCATACATTAAGCGGCTCATAATCGAGTTAATGAGTTGTGAGTTAAACGACAGTTCCAGTATCTTGAGTTCATCAAGCGATATGACATTTTCCCCAAAAAGATTTATAATCAGAAAGATTTAACAAAAAGGGGCTCATGGTACTCACCTTTATGATTTAGATAGCTTTTCCTCCTTCCTTGATCTATCAAACTACCTATGATGCCATAACACAAATTACGATTTCATTATCTGAATTCTATATCCTATTATTTAACTTTCTAAAGATAACACCAAGTTCATACCTATATATAATATGCTAATCCAGATCCGAAATCCTCCTTAGCTGCTGCTTCTTATTCCTTTCATAATAAACATTACATATTAGTTCAAAATAGAGTTTTCTTATTGATTAACTTATAATCATTCTTACCTACGGTTGTTGTACAGGCTCCTCTTGGTTCATCCCTTCTCCTTGTTGATCGCCATCTGCTGTGTTTTTAATAATAATGTTTTTAGTTTGCATGTAACAGTGGTGAAAGGATACAAGGGGGTATTTATAGAGTCCTTTGAGTTTCTAGGGTATTGACAACTGTCCTATGAGGTGTACGCAGCCCCTGGATTTTAACCCTGGTAAGTCTTAGTGAGGGCCGATGGTTTATTCTTTTCCAAGATGAAATCATAAATCTGGTATTTATTTGTTTACCTTACATGTTATATATTATCCTAGTTGTTGTTTTATTTATAAATTCCATCATCTAATGATATAACTTTTCGTATGACACTAATATTAGTGTTTTAATAACCTTAGTTTTTACCTCTAAAAGTATATTGTTACATTCTCCCCTCCTTAAAAAAAAAATTTGTCCCCAAAATTTTGCTATACTGAATTTACTCGTACCTTTTGGGAATAGATGTGGGTAGTTCTTTTTCATAACATCCTTTCTTTCCCAAGTATATTCAGGTCCTCTCTTCGAATTCCATTTCACCTTGACTATAGGGATCTTACTTCTTCGAAGTCTCTTCTCTAATTGTGAAGTTATCTCTATAGGTTCTTCTTTAAAGCACAATTTTTCATCTATATGAACCTCGTCTATTGGTATGACCTGATCCGGATTAGTAACACATTTCTTTAAGTATGACACATGAAAGGTGTCATGTACTCCTTCCAATTCCGGGGGTAGTTCCAATCGATAAGCCACTTTGCCGATTCTTTCAATGATCTTGTAGGGGCTTATATATCTTGCATTTAGTTTACCCCTCTTTCCAAATCTAATTAACCCTTTCCATGGTGAGATTTTTAGTAACACCTTGTCTCCAATTTCAAATTCTAAAGGCCTTCTGCGGTTATCCGCATAACTCTTTTGCCTGTCTCGGGCAGCCTTAAGTCGATCTTTAATTTGATGTATTTTATCCGTTGTTTCTTGGATAATTTCTGGTCCGGTTAGCTTGTTTTCTCCCACTTCCATCCAACATAACGGAGATCGACATTTCCTTCCATACAAAGCTTCATATGGTGCGGCTTGTATGCTTGTGTGATAACTATTATTATAGGAAAATTCGATTAAAGGCAAATGTTTTTCCCAACTCCCTCCAAAGTCCATTGCACAAGCTCTCAACATATCTTCTAAAGTTTGTATCGTCCTTTCACTTTGTCCGTCTGTTTGTGGGTGGTAGGCCGTGCTTAAATCTACTCGTGTTCCTAACGCCTTATGAAAAGCCCGCCAGAAATGAGAAGTGAAATGACTGTCTCTATCTGAAATGATTGATGTGGGAACTCCATGTCGACTTACTATTTCCTTTATGTACAATTCTGCCAATTTTTCCAGTGAACATCCTTCTTTTAATGGCAAGAAATGTGCCGATTTAGTAAGTCGATCCACAATTACCCATATGGTATTATATCCCTGAGATGTTCTTGGTAGTTTTGTAATAAAATCCATTGTAATTCCATCCCATTTCCATTCTGGAATTTCGGGTTGTTCCAACATGCCCGATGGTTTCTGATGTTCGGCTTTTACTTTTGAACACGTCATACATTCTTGTATATAACGTGCAACTTCTTCCTTCATCCTTGGCCACCAAAAATTTTCTTTCAACCCCTTATACATCTTATCGATCCCCAGATGGATTGAGTACTTAGACCGGTGAGCTTCATCTAATATTTTTCTTTTTACCTCTTTGTTTCTTGGAATCCATATTTTTCCTTTGTAGGTTCTGATCCCGTCTTTTCTGATCTCCATTGGCTTATTGATTCCAATCAACTCTTCTTCCTTCAAGTTTCCTTTTGTTAAAGATTGTTGTTGTGCTTCCAACACTTGTGTTTTTAGATCTTCTTGGTTTACCAATGCCATTGCTTTTATTCTCAACGGTTTTTCTCGTTCCTTTCTACTTAAAGCGTCGGCGACTAAATTTGCTTTTCCAGGGTGATATTTGATTTCGCAATCATAATCACTAAGCAATTCTACCCATCTTCTTTGTCTTAAATTCAGCATCTTTTGATTCAGAATGTATTGGAGACTCTTATGATCCGTATAAATTGTGCATTTTGTTCCGAACAAATAATGTCTCCAAACTTTTAGAGCGAAAACTACTGCTCCTAATTCTAAGTCATGGGTAGCATAATTTTTCTCATGTGACTTAAGTTGACGTGATGCGTATGCTATTACCTTTCCTTTTTGCATAAGTACGCATCCTAATCCTTGATGAGAGGCGTCACTGTAGACAACAAAATCATTGTCTCCCTCGGGTAAAGCCAATATGGGGGCACTACACAATTTTTGCTTAAGTGTCTCAAAAGCTTCTTCCTGCTTGTCTCCCCATTCAAATTTCCGGTTTTTCTTAGTTAAAGTGGTCAAGGGAATTGCTATCTTAGAAAAATTTTCTATGAACCTCCGATAATAACCTGCTAGTCCAAGGAATTGCCTGATCTCAGTTTGCGTCTTAGGGATCTCCCAGTTCCTAATGGCCTCAGTCTTAATAGGATCTACCTGTACTCCCTCTTGATTGACGATGTGTCCTAAGAATCGAACCTCTTCTAACCAGAACTCACATTTGGAATATTTTGCATAAAGTTTTTCTCTCCTAAGAACTTCTAAAATGATCCTCAAATGTTGCTTGTGTTCTTCTTCAGTTTTTGAGTAAATTAAAATATCATCTATGAACACAATTACAAATTTGTCTAGGTACGGTCTACAGATCCTATTCATTAAGTCCATAAAAACTGCGGGTGCGTTTGTTAACCCAAAGGGCATCACAAGAAACTCATAATGCCCGTACCTAGTTCTAAATGCTGTTTTCGGAATGTCCTCACTTTTGACTCTTAACTGATGGTACCCGGATCTTAAATCAATTTTTGAAAAGTACTTGGATCCTTGTAACTGATCAAATAAATCATCAATTCGTGGGAGGGGATATCTATTCTTAATGGTTATCTTGTTTAACTCTCTATAGTCTATACACATCCTAAAAGTCCCATCTTTCTTTTTAACAAATAATATCGGCGCCCCCCATGGTGAAGTGCTTGGCCTAATAAATCCTTTTTCTAGCAACTCTTGTAATTGATTCATTAATTCCTTCATTTCAGAAGGCGCAAGTCGATAAGGGGCTTTTGCTATGGGTGCCGATCCCGGGATTATCTCAATCTTAAATTCTACCTGCCGAAATGGAGGTAATCCGGGCAATTCGTCGGGAAAGACATCAGAAAACTCAGACACTATAGGTATATCCTTTAAGTCTTTGTTTGAGTTTTCAACATTCACAATGTAAGCTAAATAAGATTGATTCCCTTTCCTTAAATATTTATTTGCTTTCAAGCAAGAGATCATGCTTATTCTATTTTTGGGTTTTTCTCCATGAACGATAAGTGTTACTTGATGCATGGGTATTTTTAATAGTCTTTCTCCACAAATAATTTCTACCTTATTTTTGAAAAGCCAGTCCATTCCTACTACTACTACGTCAAACCCTCCTAGTTGTATAGGCATTAAATCTATTTCAAAGTTGTGATTATCTAAGGTAAGTGTACATTTTGCAAAGATTTCCCGAACTTCTAAAACCTCCCCATCGGCTAGTTCTACAGAATAAGTGCTTTCTAGTTTTTGTGACTTAATTTTTAGTTTTTCACTAAAGATTTTACAAATAAAACTCTTACTAGGCCCTGTATCAAATAAAACGGTTGCTAAATGATGATTGATTTGAAACGTACCCATAACCAACTCGGGTTCCTCTACCGCCTCTTCAGTTGCCATTACAAAAGCTCTCCCCCTTGGTCTTCCTCCTTGATTCTGTTGATTCTTAAGTTTCGGACAATTAATTCGGAAGTGAGTAGCATCTCCGCATTCAAAACATCCTTGATTCTTGTCCAACTTGGTCTTGCAATCTTTGGCCATATGTCCCTCTCTTTTGCACCGATAACAAATAGTTGCCTTGCATTCTCCTACATGGTTTCGACCACACTTATCACACCTAGGCTTACATTCTCCTTGATGGTGTAGTCCACATTTATTACAAATTGGACTATTTCCTTGATAACTAGTCCCCTGATTGTTATATCTCTTGGCAGAATTTTCAGATTTCCTCAAATTAGCTTGTTCCCAATTCCTTTTGTTTCTTGTGGAATCTTCTTCCTTTATTCCACCACATCTTATTAATTCATCTGTGAGTGTTCCGGACATTTCCACTGCTGCTTGGAACGTAGTAGGCTTTGCTGCTCGTACCATTCCTCTTATTTGAGGTATGAGACCCCATATGAACCTCCCAATCCTTTTACTTTCCGGGGTAACCAAATGAGGGACCAATCGAGACATTTCATTGTAGGTATTGACATAATCCATGTGAGCCAATCCTTTCATTTCTAATTTCAAAAACTCAGCTTCAATGCGATCCATTTCATTACTTGGACAATATTTCTCAATCATTAAACTTCGAAATTCTTCCCAACTCATCCTTTGAACCGCATTTCTTCCTCGGGTTTGTATTACCATGTTCCACCAGGCCAACGCTCCAGATTTTAATGAATGAGTCACAAATTTAACTTTATCCTTTGGAGCACAATCACTAATATCAAGAACTGCTTCCATCTCTTCCAGCCAACGTATAGTTCCAGTTGCTCCTTCATGACCATAAAAAGGCTCTGGTTTGCATGCCATAAAGGTTCGATAGGTGCATCCAGTTCTACGAAATCCTGGATTCGGTTCAATATCATAAGGATTTTCTTCTTCATTATTCTCTTCCTCATAATCATTATTGTTGTTACCATTTCCCCCACCACCATAATTTCCTCCATCATAATTTCCACCACCACGATTGCCACCACCCTGATTACCCATTGTTAATCGGTGTTCCGTATTCCTTTCCGGTCCTAGTTGAGCCACAATTGTTGGTATTGCTCGAGCTATTCCTTCAGCGATCATTCTTTCCACACGAGCTTCAAAGCTCTCATTTGTTTCTTCAGCTCTCTCATCCCTCTCAGTCCTATGGTCATTCTGATTGTGTTCCACATTCGTAATTCGCTTTGTTGACCTTGTTACTCGAGCATTACTTTGTCCAGTATCATGTGTTTCTGGTTGTTTCCCAGGCCTTCGTCCAGTCATATTTCTGAATTTTTATAAGATAATAAGATTTTTAGTAACACAACATTTCATAAAACCAAACTTAATATTTATATACCATTTGATTATATAATACATTATCAAAATTTACCAAAATGGTTTACATAATATTCCTAATAAAGTCTAAACTGCAGCGCACACTTTGACTATACATAGGTCATTATTCTATTTACACAGGCTGCTAATACTTGCTTCTACTAATCTAATCAGACCCATCATTCAACGCCCTCCTAACCCTTAGCACTAAACGTTGTAGTTGTCTAGCAACCCTCCTAGTTTGCATTTCAGCCACATCCCTTTGAATTATGAGCCTTTCGAAATCTTCACACCTGGTACACCTTTGATTCCTGTTTCTATTCGCCCTCATGTTCCTGTACCTCCAACTCCCAGCTTGCCTCCTAGCTATTTCATACGGATCTTCGTTTGATATTCTTACAGCCCTGAACCTGTAATGCACTTGACTTCCATCTTGTTCTTCCTCTTCACTAACAGGCCTTTGATCTCTAGTAGCTAGTGGTTGATTAGGAAAACCAGGTCTTACTGAAATTCTTGCTCCCTGATTTCTAGTCATCCTCGGGACTTCCTGAGTTTCTGGTACTAATTCCTGGGACCTACTTCTGCTTCTCTCAGACCCAAACGGTCTAGTTTCTTCGTTATCAGGTTCTATGTCTTCCAGATTTGGTTCTTCCTCAATCCGTTCAGTTTCTATAGGCGAATCCTCCTGACTATTGTTCCCTGGATTATCTACCTCCATCATTACTTCCTTTCCTCTACCTGTCATTCTACAAAATCAACTTATATTTTGAGTTATTTTCTTATTATTCACATTTCACTAATCCAATTATTCTTTCTTATTGGTGAATATCCTTTTTCCCTTTGGTTAAAACTCGTTTGGCTCTGATACCAATCTGTAACAACCCGACAAAGGGGGTCGGGAGTAATCGATTGTTATCATATTGTTTAATTCTTACTTTCAAATCTTAAAATAAATATGAGCGCAACGGATTAAGTCCAAAGGATAATCACCATATCTACATAATACTAGCTATTACAAACGTTTAAAATCCATACACACATAGTCAACAAACATTTTAACATAGTTGATACCCTACTTAGATGATTATTCACATTAGCAAACTTTCACAACACTTCCAGAAACCAGCACTTCAGAATATCCACAATTCCAGTCTCTTACCTTGATTCTCTTATCCTGAAAAATGCATATCAAAATACGTCAACTAATAGTTGGTGAGACCATGGTTTTTGGACTTATAAACCGTACATAAAACAACATGAATCGATGACCCTCAAGCCACACCCTCAACCCTTCCCTCGAATCAACAAACTGTCATATTGATTCGTAAACAAAATGTATGCCGCAATGGTTCCATAACTTTAGTGGAGGGTTTCCCGGGCCCTTATGTCCCGAGTCCACTTTGCGTGGGGGTTTCCCCAAATAGTACTATTCATACATTAAGCGGCTCATAATCGAGTTAATGAGTTGTGAGTTAAACGACAGTTCCAGTATCTTGAGTTCATCAAGCGATATGACATTTTCCCCAAAAAGATTTATAATCAGAAAGATTTAACAAAAAGGGGCTCATGGTACTCACCTTTATGATTTAGATAGCTTTTCCTCCTTCCTTGATCTATCAAACTACCTATGATGCCATAACACAAATTACGATTTCATTATCTGAATTCTATATCCTATTATTTAACTTTCTAAAGATAACACCAAGTTCATACCTATATATAATATGCTAATCCAGATCCGAAATCCTCCTTAGCTGCTGCTTCTTATTCCTTTCATAATAAACATTACATATTAGTTCAAAATAGAGTTTTCTTATTGATTAACTTATAATCATTCTTACCTACGGTTGTTGTACAGGCTCCTCTTGGTTCATCCCTTCTCCTTGTTGATCGCCATCTGCTGTGTTTTTAATAATAATGTTTTTAGTTTGCATGTAACAGTGGTGAAAGGATACAAGGGGGTATTTATAGAGTCCTTTGAGTTTCTAGGGTATTGACAACTGTCCTATGAGGTGTACGCAGCCCCTGGATTTTAACCCTGGTAAGTCTTAGTGAGGGCCGATGGTTTATTCTTTTCCAAGATGAAATCATAAATCTGGTATTTATTTGTTTACCTTACATGTTATATATTATCCTAGTTGTTGTTTTATTTATAAATTCCATCATCTAATGATATAACTTTTCGTATGACACTAATATTAGTGTTTTAATAACCTTAGTTTTTACCTCTAAAAGTATATTGTTACAAAAACACCCACCCTCATCCAATCTGTAAGACCCTAACCCGTAATCACGCGATCAACACCCAAATCATACGGGTTTTGACCTTACTTAAACCACTCCCGATTAAAACCTTGAAATTTGTTATAAGTTAACCCATTAAGATCAAATACATGTTTGATTCACACAATTTTATTTTACATTTTAATAGTTAAAACATATTTTACGATGTTGCGTTTTAACGGGAGTTCCTTAGATTCTAGTGCGGAAGCTTGAATGAGTGACCGGGTGTGTTCGGCTCTTATCGCGACTTGATCCTTGCTCCGGGACTTCCTTCACTTGTTTACCTAGCACCATTACACAAAGAATGGTTAGTGGGTTGTCAATGATACATTTAAACTAGTACGGTAGTCGTTACACGTTGAAACAGAACGAACCAGGCCAAACGGCCTTTTTATCAGGAGAACAAACTGCTGCAACTTTTGCGCAGCAGCTGTTCGGATCGCTTTTACCCCTACTAAAACCCAAAATCCGACTTCGACTTTCAAATAAAAATTGTTCTACGCTCCGAGAGCTTTCCAGGCATATAAAGAACACCTTCTAACGATTTTTCTACGATTTTATATGCAATTTTAAAAATCATGCCGTCATGCTGTTCTCTATGAGCGGCCGCGCAATCTCTGTGAGCGGCCGCTCACAGCTTCTGATGTTGGTTTGGTGATTTTTAAGCATGGGAATCATGTCGCAACCGCATTTGATGATTCCCGAAGCCTAAGTATCGACTTGTCGACTAAATAAACCTTTGTTTGACTGAGATTAGAGTCCGGTTCATGATGCTATGATCCGGTTCAAGGTTTTAAGTGTTTATGTTGATTTTTACCCATATCGACCCGTTAAGGCCTTGAATCAAACAAGGCACTTTTTGACCACACCAAATGCCTACCGATTAAGTTGTCAAGTCATTAGACACTTGATCAACAAAAGCGTTTATCCGCTTTGTTTCATTATGATTTAGTTTCTTAGATTCAACCTTTAGAAATCTTTTAAATTCCAAAAATGCCCTTCATGGTTAAATACTTCAATTTAGCCATTCGTGGCGAAACTTCTTGTTCCAATCCCAATGTTTTTGACTCATTGACTTGTTTAAAAACCTCTAAGTCCTTTCAGACTTAGATTTTCATCCTTTCTCAAGTTTTCACTTGTTTTGTAGATTCTAAGCGCATTAGCGCGCATTAGACATAGTTATGGAAATAACTTACTTGATTTGCACCCACATTTCTTGTGGGTAGTTTTAGTAACCTTATTGCTTCGCTCGAAGGCGTTTATCTAACTACCACTTACCGAGTGGCGTTGATCCATACTTGCACCCACATTGTTTACTTAGGCATCATGTGCCCGATTTCCAAGTGTTTTCCTGCACCCTTTCTAGATTAACCACATTAGTCCATCAAGACTCAATTGTGATGCATTTCCCATTGACCCGTTATCCCCAAGGTTCTTAAGACTTAGATTATTGACTTTGATTATCGGGTTCGAATGGTGAGAAAATCACCATTTGACCCATTAAGTCTCATGGTTCATAACCTTACGACATTCCAACTTTTAACTAGGGGGAAGTGGCAATCCCACTTGACCCATTCACCCAAATTGTATAGATTTCTTATTCAAGTGATTTTTTATCAAGACTTGAGTTTAGACTTACCACATAGCCTTATTATTTGACCCAATTGATGATTTCCATCATATAATCACACTCTTGATTCGTTTATTACCATAAATCATGTTTTGACATGGATTCACATAAATCGTCCGTTTAAATAGGTTTCACCCCTCGGGGTCCTACCTTTATCCCTTATCAAGGTTTAGGTCATTACATCAATACAAAAGATATATTTGTGATCTAGTGAATGTAAGTATTACTTACCTCGCATCCATTCTTGTTTCCATAAGCCTTCGCCTTGCATCCGTTTGACCCGTTTGCTCCCTCTTTGTTGTACCTAACTTGGGGATGAGTCAAACTTGTCTATTAGAATACATAATATGGAACTTTGTTCGCTATCCATAACATCATGTATTCATTATCATTTCTAGCTAAATCCATAGCCATTTTCTTACATGTCTAGTTGAGATTAACTCATCTAGGCATTTCATCAAACATTTGGTATGCATCCATCAAAATGCTTAGTTTTCAACATTCTAAGTTTAATCGATTGTCCAATTGACATCATAACATGTTGTTTAGGCCCTTTTTACCTAAATTCCTCATGTAACAACTTCTAAGAGCCACAAAGATTACTAGATATGAGTGGATTCAACCTAAAGTTTAAACCCCAAATTCTACTCATTAACATAAGCATATGATCAAAATCAAATACACATACTAAGTGTAATTTGCAACCGAGGTATACATGTTTAAGGCTCCCCAAGACTAGAGCAACCCATATTAACCATCAATTCCACGTTTTTTTTATCAAAACCCTAGATTTTCATAAGAATAAAAAACGATTGTAACATCAATTTCCACCAAATAAAAGGTACCTTGATGTTCTTTAGGCCCTAGATGACCCGTTTCTTGATCATGCACTGAAAAGCCCTTTGATTTGGCTGGGATTCAAGCATGTTCTTGAGTATTTAGGGTTGGAGGTTGAAGGAGAATGATCTCCTGATCATTCATACGACACACACACACAATGTGTGTGTTATATTGTTTTATTTTTTTTATTTATAAAACCCACTTTGACATATTGGCAACTATGGTCCCTCAAGTTTAATCTCGAGCTCAATTTTATATTATAACATTAACTAGAATAGTTTCTAGTAATGAGTTTAGCCTCGTTTTATTATTTTGTTAATCACGCCTAATGGCGTAATTAAGCGAAACAAATAATTTTGGGGTGTTACACAATCATACCACACCGTCTGTTCCCTCCTCACCCACTCCCACCACAAATTCAAACATACCACCTATCCCCAACTCCTCTACCCCAGCCCACTTAAGCCCACCTCACCATGGCCCAACTACTACTAACCCCTCTCACGGACCTACTGTTCCCAACCCCACGACCCAATTTCCCAACCACGCTACCACCCCTGGGCCAACTCCTCAGTCCGATCCTCCTTCGCACTCGGTTGTCTCCTCACCCACATTGCCTGGACCCACTCAGGGCCTATCCGTTCCGAACCAAAACAGCTCACAGCCCCTCCATAGCCTCGTACCATCCATACCCGCTCCATGAGCGACATTCACAAACCCAAACAACACTTTTACCTCCACACTTCCACCACTATCCCACTACCTAAAAACCCACAGGTTGCCTTGTCCACTCCAGAATGGTACAATGCCATGGCCAATGAATTTAGTGCACTAATTAAAAACAAGACCTGGGAGCTTGTACCTAGGACCCCTGATATGAATGTTATACGTTGTTTGTGGTTGTTTAAACATAAGTTCAGGTCTGATGGGAGTTTGGAGCGTTACAAGGCTCGTTTGGTTTGTGATGGTCGTAAGCAGCAGACAGGTATTGACTGTGGCGAAACATTTAGCCCGGTAGTTAAGCCGTCTACCATTCGTCTGGTTCTCACTCTTGCTCTCTCCAAGTCTTGGCCAATTCATCAGTTGGATGTTACTAATGCATTCCTTCATGGCAACTTGGAAGAGACTGTCTACATGCACCAACCCATGGGATTTCGCCACAGAGATTTTCCTGACCACGTATGCCGACTCCGGAAGTCGCTCTATGGGCTTAAACAGGCCCCAAGGGCCTGGTACCAATGGTTCACGGACTTCGTTATTTTACATGGGTTTCAACAAAGCAAATCGGATAACTCGTTGTTTATTTATCAAAATGGCTCAGACATTGCTTACCTGCTCATTTATGTGGACGACATTATTCTCACCACTTCTACCGAGGCTCTCCGCATACGGCTGTTACATATTCTATCCGGGGAATTTGCAATGAAGGATTTGGGTCCTCTTTCTTATTTTTTGGGCATTCAGGTCACTCGGGACGGCGATCACATGTTTCTTTCTCAACAAGCTTATGTCAAGGACATTATTCATCGAGCGGCCATGGACTCGTGTAAACCGGTTGCCACCCCGGTCGACACCCAGTCCAAACTTTCTGCTACTTCTGGCCCTCCTCATGATGACCCATAGACGTATCGTAGCCTGGAAGGGGCGCTATAATACCTCACCTTTACTCGTCTTGACATCTCTTATGCAGTCCAGCAGGTTTGTATGTTCATGCATGATCCCAGGCAGGAACATTGGAACGCTTTGAAGCGTATTATTCGATATCTGCAGGGAACCTCTGATCACGGGCTTCACCTCGGCCCTGCACCACAGTCCTCCTTGATTGCTTACACAGATGCTGATTGGGCTGGTTGCCCCGACACTCGACGCTCCACGTCTGGTTACTGTGTCTACTTCGGTGATAATCTTATCTCTTGGTCCTCCAAACGGCAGTCTACTATCTCCAGATTCAGTGCTGAAGCAGAATATCAGGGCGTCGCCAACGTTGTTGCTGACATTTGCTGGATACGCAATTTATTGCTTGCGGCTTCCTCTCACTCGTGCAACATTGGTTTACTGTGACAATGTTAGTGCTGTCTACCTATCGGGCAACCCCGTACAACATCAACGCACCAAGCACATCGAACTGGACATTCACTTCGTGCGTGAACAGGTGCAACGAGGACACGTTCGGGTTGTACACGTTCCCTCTCGACATCAGATTGCAAACATTTTTACTAAAGGCCTCCATCGCGTGCTGTTTGAAGATTTTCGCTCCAGTCTCAGCATCAGTCCACCAAACGTTTCGACTGCGGGGGTGTAATAATATATGTTAATATATTTAGTAAATAGATAGTGTATTCATTGTAACCAAATCTCCACCATATTAGGAGATAGTCTATTGTATTATAAATATTGGCAAAATCAATGAAACACATCAAGGTTTCATCACTTTCATTTAATTTTTTTTTAATGTAGAGTGAGTATTTATTTATTTCTTTTTCTTCACTGGTCGCCGGTCAGACTGGATTTAAGAACCGGATATATTTATTGTTAAATAAAAATAGAGATAATTTAAGAATAAATATAATATTTATATATACGATCTTGGAAGAGACTAATATTAACATTTCACATATTTCCAAGGAATTTCTCCGTATACCAAGTTCCAAAGAAGTTCATTATTTCACATTTTTTATTTTGAGTTTAATTTCCCCAAAGGCGCATATTACCTTGTGTGTGTGGGGGGGGGGGGGTAGACAAAAGAAGAGAAAGACTCACTATTGTTTATTTTAATTTCCTTTTCTATTTTCTTCCTTTCAATTTGGACCGATAGAATTTAGCCTAAAATCTTTTCCTTTTCTCTTCTCTATTTTTTTCTTTCTAAAATTTAAATCTCTAGAACACACTTTTTATCTTTCCTTCCACTTCTCTCCATAAAAGACCTTCGGAACACCATTATTTTCTACTTCCTTCTAAATCGTTTTTCTTATCTCATTGAATGAAACTCGAAAACACAACGTATAGGATGGGTTAATGGTTACAGATTTGTTTGTTGGATGACCGTTGTTTAAATTTATTTGTGGGACGACCCATGCTCTTTCAATAGATTTTTTAGGTACCACAATATAATATTTGAAAAGGATGAGACACTAATAATATCAAGAGTGTAGTTGCTATTTTTGGCCATGACATTTTAGTCCTTGTGGTTTGGCTAGAAATATCACTTCTCATTTGTGCCATGAGGTTTTGAATTTTTTGTTATTTTAATCCATTTCATTAACTTCGTCTATTTTACGTTAAGCCAAGGGATATTCATTTTACCTATATATATTTTTTACATTTTGACTTTATTAAACAAAATGCTTTTATAGATAAAACCAACCCAACCCCTACCCCTCTCTTTTTCTACTCTCTTCCTCACTTTCCCTCTTCTTCTCTCTGCAACCTCCACCACAACCAACAATGTCACCTGATAGATTGTTAAAGTTCCAATGTTTAACGCGTTTAATTAATTTTACCATTTTCTATGAATTGAAATTGAGTTTTAGAACACACTACTTTGATATGGTTTGTATTTTGCAGGACTCGCCAGGTTTAAGGTGTACTTTGAATGTTTAACGGAGCATTGAAATGAAGACAATAAAAACAGGGGGTTGGATACTAGTGGTAACTTTTGTGTGTTACGGTATAAGATCTCTTTCGGTAATTTTTTTTCATGTAAAGTAAGTATTCATTTTTTGGTAGACAAAAGAAGAGAAAGACTCACTATTGTTTTTTTTTTAATTTCCTTTTCTATTTTCTTCCTTCCAATTTGGACTGATAGAATTTAGCCTAAAATCTTTTCCTTTTCTCTTCTTTATTTTTTTCTTTCTAAAATTTAAATATCTAGAACACACTTTTTATCTTTCTTTCCACTTCTCTCCATAAAAGACATTCGAAACACCTTTATTTTCTACTTCCTTCTATATCGTTTTTCTTATCTCATTGAATGAAACTCGAAAACACAACGTATAGGATGGGTTAATGGTTACAGATTTGTTTGTTGGATGACCGTTGTTTAAATTTATTTGTGGGACGACCCATGCTCTTTCAATAGATTTTTTAGGTACCACAATATAATATTTGAAAAGGATGAGACACTAATAATATCAAGAGTGTAGTTGCTATTTTTGGCCATGACATTTTAGTCCTTGTGGTTTGGCCAGAAATATCACTTCTCATTTGTGCCATGAGGTTTTGAATTTTTTGTTATTTTAATCCATTTCATTAACTTCGTCTATTTTACGTTAAGCCAAGGGATATTCATTTTACCTATATATATTTTTTACATTCTTGACTTTATTAAACAAAATGCTTTTATAGATAAAACCAACCCAACCCCTACCCCTCTCTTTTTCTACTCTCTTCCTCACTTTCCCTCTTCTTCTCTCTGCAACCTCCATCACAACCAACAATGTCACCTGATAGATTGTTAAAGTTCCAATGTTTAACGAGTTTAATTAATTTTACCATTTTCTATGAAATTGAGTTTTAGAACACACTACTTTGATATGGTTTGTATTTTGCAGGACTCGCCAGGTTTAAGGTGTACTTTGAATGTTTAACGGAGCATTGAAATGAAGACAATAAAAACAGGGGGTTGGATACTAGTGGTAACTTTTGTGTGTTACGGTATAATATCTCTTTCGGGTAATTTTTTTTCATGTAAAGTAAGTATTCATTTTTTGGTAGACAAAAGAAGAGAAAGACTCACTATTGTTTTTTTTAATTTCCTTTTCTATTTTCTTCCTTTCAATTTGGGCTGATAGAAGTTAGCTTAAAATCTTTTCCTTTTCTCTTCTTTATTTTTTTCTTTCTAAAATTTAAATCTCTAGAACACACTTTTTATCTTTCTTTCCACTTCTCTCCATAAAAGACATTCGAAACACCATTATTTTCTACTTCCTTCTATATCGTTTTTCTTATCTCATTGAATGAAACTCGAAAACACAACGTATAGGATGGGTTAATGGTTACAAATTTGTTTGTTGGATGACCGTTGTTTAAATTTAATTGTTGGACGACCCATGCTCTTTCAATAGATTTTTTAGGTACCACAATATAATATTTGAAAAGGATGAGACACTAATAATATCAAGAGGTAGTTGCTATTTTTGGCCATGACATTTTAGTCCTTGTGGTTTGGCCAGAAATATCACTTCTCATTTGTGCCATGAGGTTATGAATTTTTTGTTATTTTAATCCATTTCATTAACTTCATCTATTTTACGTTAAGCCAAGGGATATTCATTTTACCTATATATTTTTTTTACATTCTTGACTTTTTTAAAACAAAATGTTTTTATAAATAAAACCAACCCAACCCCCACCCATCTCTTTTTCTACTCTCTTCCTCACCTTCCCTCTTCTTCTCTCTGCAACCTCCACCACAACCAACAATGTCACCTGATAGATTAATAAAGTTCCAATGTTTAAAGCATTTAATTAATTTTACCATTTTCTATGAAATTGAGTTTTAGAACACACTACTTTGATATGGTTTGTATTTTGCAGGACTCGCTAGGTTTAAGGTGTACTTTGAAAGTTTAACGGAGCATTGAAATGAAGACAATACAAATAGAGGGGTTGGATACCAGTGGTAACTTTTGTGTGTTACGGTATAATATCTCTTTCGGGTAATTTTTTTCATGTAAAGTAAGTATTCATTTTTGGGCAGAGAAAAGAAGAGAAAGACTCACTTTCTTTTCCTTTCATATTCTTTTCTCTTTTCTTCTTTCCACGTCTTTCTAATTTGGAATGATAGAATTTAGCCTAAAAACTCTTACATTTCTCTTCTCCTTTTTCCAAACTAAATCTCTAGAACACATTTTTTATCTTTCTTTCCACTTCTCTCCGTAAAAGACCTATGGAACACTATTATTTTCTACTTCCTTTAAATCATTTTTCTTATCTCATTAAATGAAACTCGAAAACACAATTTAAAGGATGGGTTAGTCATTACAGATTTGTTTGTTGGACAACCGTTGTTGTTTCAATTTATTTGTTGGGCGACCCATGCTCTTTCAATAGATTTTTTTGGGTACCGCAATATAATATTAGAAAAGGTCGGGACACTAATAATATCAAGAGTTATTGTCGTTTTTGGCCATGCCATTTTAGTCCTTATGGTTTGGCCAGAAATGTCACTTCAATCCAAATAGATTTTTTTCCTTCTCATTTGTGCCCATGAGGTTTCAAATTTTTTTTATTATTTTTATCCATTTCACCAGCTTCCTCTATTTTTACGTCGAGCCAAGGGCGTTTTTTCATTTAAACTATATCTTTCGTTTTTTTTTTACTTTAATTAACTTACTTTATTAAAAAAAATGTTTTTTATATATATAACCAAGCCAACCCCCACCCCTCTCTTTCTCTACTCTCTTCCTCATCTTCCCTCTTCTTTTTTCTGCAACCTCCACCACAACCTACACTGTCACCTGATGAGTTGTTGAAAGTCCAATGCTTAACGTGTTTAAATTTATCGTTTTATTCGAAATTGAGTTTAAGAATACAATACTTTGAGATGGTTTGCAGTTTGCAGGACTCGTCGGGTTTATGGTGTATTTTGAAAGTTTAATGGAGCTTTGGAAACAACAAGAACGAGAGCAAAAAACTGAGCAAAACAGAGGAAAACGGGTTGGAAACCAGCCTAGGGCGTCCAGGATTCCCACAACGTTCTGACCGGCACTAGAAAAAGGTGCCAGAAATCCTAGACTCCTCTTGGCACCCCGGATGCCTATATCAACGTCTCGAACTCCTGGACTTGAAAAAATGAGTGAAACTCCCGTTTGACTAGGTTTTTAATGAGGATTTCGGTTTTCCACTTGGCACATATATTTTTAGGGGAACCAATATATCCATTATCATATTCCATCAAGTTTTGCAGATCAATCATTAACAACGAGTGGCTAATCTTTTCAAGATCATCCCCGGGTGATGATTTTAGGTTGATCTAGAGTTTTATTTGCAGATTGGTTTGATAGAAGCAATTGAGTAATCCTTTGATTATAATATTAATACATTTCACCTGTTGTATGAATTATGATTGATTATGATTTTCTTGCATCCTAAACATTGCAAAAAGATAACTGTTATTGATTTTGATTTGTGTGGGTTGTTTCTTGTGTGATTTAACCCTATTTACATGCCAATTCAAGACCTGGGTGGTCTTACTTTTAAAATTTTGTTTAAGAACTTTTTAGTTAATTCTTTTGACAATCAACAGGTTAAATTATTATTTGTTAAGACAATCTTGAATCACCTCGTGAGTCTTCCTTCAAATTAACTTTCCAATAAACAAAATAGCAAGCTTTATAAAGAATAACTCCTTCATAAGTGATCTGTCTTAATCAACTAAAACTCTAATCACCGACCATAAGCTTTTCATGGTTTGACACGCTTTCTACCACTAACTACCTACATTGATAAGGAACATTATAAATGTTAACTAAGATTTTTGAATGAAGTTAGGGTGTTGGATTAAAGTGACATTTTTGGCCAAACCACAAGGACTAAAATGGTAATTAACTCTAATATCAATTTATTTAGGAGTATTGGATTTAAATAATCCTAACTATTAACAAATGGCCGCCCAAGTCCAAACTAACGAAATGTGTGGTGGCGGTCCCATCTTTTAACATATTGGCCACTAATGGACTATGACTAGCAAAATACTAACTGATTATATAAATGGAACATATTGTTTAAGTCATAGTCCGTTGGTGGCCAATATGCTAAAAGATGGGACCGATAGCACACATTTCGTTAACTGAGACTGTTTGCAGCCAATTGTTAATAGTTAAGATTATTTAAATCCAATATTCCATTTATTTATTAGGCGGTTCAAGCTGCTTTTGGTCTAGGTGATGTCTGTTGGTAATAAAGTTCACAATTAAAAAAAGTAATAATTTGACTCAACTTGCTAGTTTCATCATTTTCATCAAGAAATTAAGTGCCTAATTTTTTTTTTATAAATTATTCCATGACTGAGATAAATTACATCAAGATAGCGGGCATGTTCTAATTTATATATGACCTTTTATCTCTGTTCTTATACTCAGATTATATATAATGAGGCTGTGGCGATGGTTAACCCTATGGTTTTAGCAATTTTGATTTTTGCTGACATAAATGTTGCTTTCTCCATTATAGATTGATTAATTTCAGGACTATAACAGTCTTTCTATAGGAAGCGATGTGGCTAATTTTGGAGAAGTGAACCACACTAAAGAAGACGTGGTCATAGGGAAGAAGAAAATGTGGTTGCACACGTGTAAGAACCCTAATGAGATGAACACAACACTATTCATTGGGCTTCGGTAATCATATACAGATAATAGATAATGTGAAAGAAAGGATAAACGGGTCACTGTGAAAGAAAGGATCAGAAGCGAGGAAGTGTTTGAAGGCTGCAAATGGGATTGGAAGGCGCTGCCTAATGATTTGCAGTTGCAGCAAATTGATGAGTGCAGCGCTTTGCTGTTGAATTATAACCTCCGGTTGAGGCCGGATTAATGGAGTTGGTCCACAAGTGAAGAATCGGATTTTGTAGTCAAGGATGTAAAGAGATGGTTGAGGCAGGAGGATGGTGCTGCTGGTAATGTCCTCTCTTTCGAATGGTGCAAGTGGATACCTGGGAAATGTCACAATTTTATTTGGCGCGCGGCTTTGGAAAGAATACCAACGAAAGTCGCTTTGAGACCAAGGAATATCGCTAGAAATGATGATAAATGTATTTTTTGTGAAGAATTGGGGGAATCGGCGGAACACATCCTAATTGGATGTGTGTTTTCAAATGCAATTTGGCAAGGGATAGCGAATTGGTGCAATGTGCCTAATATATATTCTTTGAACGTCCGTGATCTGCTAGAGGTTTACAAGCATGTTCTAGGTTCGGTTATCAAACGTAATATATTTCAAGGGGTGATTATTATAACATCTTGGAGAATATGAAAGGCGCGGAACGAGAAAATTTTCAAAGATAAGAATCCCAAGGTGGTACAAATCGTGTCGGATGTGAAGGTGTATGATTTTATTGTGGTATAAGAATAGATATAAGAAGGAAAAAGTAGATTGAAAACGATGGTGTAGATTCGATTTCATGTAATTGGTTGTTTGCGCCAGGGCTATTTCCTCCTTGGAAATAGTTTTCGGCTTTGTCTTTGTTAATGAAAGTCAATTTCAAAAAAAATAAAAATAAATAGATAATGTATATGAACCAAACACAAAACTTAAGTTGACTCTATTTAAATCGGTTAGACTAGTTAAAAGTTGCACCGAATTAGATGATAATATAAGATTTCAAGATTTTATATTCTCATTTTTTCTTTCACAATCTAATTACTACTTTAGAGTTTATATTTCATAAGATACAAACTTAGAGTATTTTCATATAACAAATATTTTGTTATGCATATATATTTTTATTGATCAAACAATCATGACTTAGGGATTTAGTCAAGACTTGCTAAACTAATTAAGAGAATCGTATCCTACTTTTAATACATCATACTTTTTAGTACACATTCCGAGTAATGCAAGATCTTTCCTTTAACTTATTGATAATACTAGTTTATTCCTCGGTTTTTCTCGAGATAGACAAAACTAATATGAAGTAATAAAGTGTGTGTGATTTTTTTAAAGGATCAACACTCGACAACTCATAAAGCATACTTCTAAATCTACGTGTGCATATCTTGCTCGAGTGAAGTCTTTGTACAACTTTGTCACTTTCTCAAGACATTTTAAAGTTGTGATGTGAACCTGAAAAAAAAAAAAAACCAAATTGGTATCAAATGATATGTCATGATGATGATTGATTTAAGAGGCGTGCATGGTGAGAGATTAATTATCACTTATCACCTATAGATTTATATGGTGTCTAAGAATCATAGGCTACATCTAATGAATTTATACCAAACGTGAATTTATATGTAGTTAGCGGATTCTTATATTAATTGTAGGTTCAAAAGCATATATAGTGGCTTGCCTAGACATATTTAATGAATTACCTAAACACAATGTGTTGTTTTCTGTATGAATAAAAACACACTAAAAAGTCATTTTTTATTCGTTTTTTGTATAACACTATGGTGTTTTTTGGGAAGATAATAAAACACTCGTTAATTGGGTGTATTTTTTTTTAAAAACTATGTCGTTTTTAAAAGTTACTAACATTTAAAGGGGTGTGAAGGCCTCACCTAGTGCCATGTAGCATACCCCTTTCCGTTTATATATATATATATGGTTGGGTTAGGGTATAAGGTGTGTTTTTTGTAAGAAGGGTAAGAAGCCATGAAAACTTGACAAGTGGTAATACTAATTATCTTGCAACAAGGGTAGATTGGTCCATTTAGCCTCTAATTATAATTTGTTCATTTAATTATTTACAGAAATTGATATGTAATTAATTACATTTCCATTATTTATGGAAGATTATCTCTCCTCTTCAATACATGGTGTTATACGTATAAATCATGTTCACTATTCTTAAAACACCAAAGAAATCTAAAACACATTAGCATACAACCTAGGCGTATAAAACACAATATGATGATCATGATAAAACACAACATCTCCAACCAATCAAAAATCAAAAACTTATAAACAATCCAGAATATTACAAACATAAAACATATCACAAATAGGAAACAAATAAAACACCATGTTTGAAACCCGACTAATACACAAAGAATATAAAAAACAAAAGGATGCTGATAAAACATAACATACAATAGGTTTACAATATAACACCATATTGAGAAATGACTTCCCAAAAATAAAACACGGATATACATACTTAGTAAACAAATATGCTCTTGAAAATCTCAATGCATGTATTAAGCAATAAGATATTAAACCTACAACAATACAACTTATAATAAAGGAATATTTTTGTACACAAAGACTGCAACTCTTTTGGTAGCTAGAAGTCACTGGTATTAGTAATTTGGTATCCAATCTCTGCCCAAAAACATCCTTCTTTCATGTGTTTTAGTATAACCGAAAAACCACGCTCCCTTCCGACATCATCCAGTTATAATCTGTTGAACATAAAACACCACTATCTTGCTGTTTTAAAAAAGGGGTTCTAAAACATGATGATGAGATCATTATGTATCCCTATCATAAACAAAGTGATTGTAAAGTTAGTTTCTGGATCTATATGGATTTTGAGAATTCGTTTTAGGATCGTAATCACGAACCGTGATCTCACGAATACCAACCGTAGGGTGCGGAATCCCCTCATGTTATGCAAAATGATTCAGAAATAAACAGTAACGATCGTGATGAAAACAGATAACGAATCACTGAGCAATTTCCATAACTTTACTCGTGTATTAGATCAAATGTAGAACAATTACAGATCAAAACCTAGACCTAATACAAAGAATATCACACACACACACACAAAAACTGGGAAAAGCTCAAAATGATAACTAACTCTTTAAAATAACTAACTTTTCCCTATTTATAGGCATTCCATTCGACCCCTTGCATAGGTCGAATGGGTTCATTCGACCCCTCGTGGGTTCGAATGAATCCTTCACTTTATATTCAATCTTCATTGGGCCCAAGACAAACTCCATTCGACCTCCCGACTGGTCGAATGTATCTTCAAGCTAAATTCTTGGTTGTTTTCTGATTATCCGAACCTTCGACATTCAGTACTTGATCACTAGCTGGGGACATACATGAATAATGCACTTAAAATCTCCCCCTTGGACCTAGCTAGTGATGTACAAAATCAGAAAGTTATCAATTCTTCAAGTCTTGAACTCATTATCTTGAAAAACTTGAAAACCTTCTATTTTCTTGCACGTTTGTGTCGAAGTTCTTGTCTATCTCTACAGTAAGCTTTGAAATCTCAGACAGACTCAAGAAATCTTCACTTTGTCATTTGTTGGTCCAGAGATGAAGACATACAACAATTTTGAATTCTTCGATCTTCAATCATTTCTTTACAACTTCATTTGGGTGTTAGTTGTTCTGGTGATCATGATGTTCAGGTTTGGGTCTTGTTCAGTTACACGCTTTGTCGATGAGTCTTGAGCAGTGCACTTGTTGTGTTTGATTCTGCAGAAAAATTTACTAAAAACTGCACAAACTACAACCGGCGTTAGACACGACAAACATCTTGGAAGTACTCTTCACATTCCTTTTGACCCTCAATAGTTCTCCCCCTGAACTATTAAACATTTTCAATACGTACTAGAAACTTGAAAATTTTCAATCTTTTTCAACTTTTAAGTATCTGAGCATTCACATTAAGTATCCGAACATCGGTTATCGAAAATAAAGTTGAAACGAAACTTTTTGATTTTTCAAAGTTTATGCTAAAACACACCTAAAATCTTTTTAAATTTTCAAATAGATTTGCATAAAAGTAAACTAGACATATTTTTGTGTGAATTTTCCAGTAAGAGGATCATATCAGTATTGAAACAGTCAATCAAAACTCTTTTTGATCAATTTTCTGTTTTTGACATTGAGTATCCTACAACCATTACCAGTATGTTTGTTCACTTAAACCTAAAATCATCATTCATTGTTCAGCACTTCAGATACATTATGGTAATATTAGATACTGAATAATCTATGGTCCCCACACACGCAACACATTCCCGTATCAAGAATTGCACAAAGTTTCATCGTAACGCGTGATTATATTGTAGTTA
Source organism: Ambrosia artemisiifolia (assembly GCA_032199755.1). Lineage (NCBI taxonomy): Eukaryota > Viridiplantae > Streptophyta > Magnoliopsida > Asterales > Asteraceae > Ambrosia > Ambrosia artemisiifolia. The sequence goes on along the minus strand of CM063529.1, from coordinate 31,868,512 downwards.
TCCGTTAGTTACAAGGTATGAAGCATAGAGGTGACAGGTTAGCAAATTAATGCTTCAAAGCGACCTGTGCACTCTACCAGGGTGAGGACTAATATCATACATGATTTTCATCATAGTATTGATACGATGTATTAGATAATCTTTGATTATCATCACACATGCTAAGTTCCTCATTCGGTAACTTAAGGTTTTGGCTTTATTAGCTCTTTTAATAAGATACCCTAACTGAATCTAGTTTTGTAAATCAATACAACAGAAGATCAGTTAGGCCATCCCCAGATAACTATCAATATAACGAGCCGAAACCTCTGATTTTGGCAAACTATCAAACGAAAGTTCGGTACTAAGACCATATGTCAACGATACGTTGATCCACATGATTATCAATTATTGATTTTAAGTTTATATCACCATGCTGAACTTTAAACTTTGATTTCAAGCCTACCAATATATAATTGTAATGGCTACTCAATATTGTCACTTCATTTTACTTTCAGAGTTGTCTGACAGTCCACTGATGTATTATCATCTCCTCTTTTTCTTCAGGAAAACTCATTTTTGATTTTCTAATAATTTTTTTTTAATTCTGATTTTTCTAAAATTCCCCCCCCCCCCCTAAAAATCTAAAAATAAGCATATTTTTGGATTTTTAAACTTTTGAAGAAAAACAAAATAAAATGATATCCGATGCGGTTTACTCATTGAGTTTCAAACATCTTTTTCCACTCAGATTACTTGACTCACTTTGTTCTTTCAATTAGTAAAGCCATTAACAAAGATAAGAGAGTTTAGAATAAACCGTTTTGTCGCATCTGTTGTAGAACTCCAGAACCTGAGAGCAATTGCATGAGATTGCAACGTTTTCCGGCTTCACAGGTAGGAAACAGACAAGAAACACTCTCCTCTCTGTTGAAATCATGTTTTCCTTTTTCAATATCCCTTCTTTGACCTTCACCTCTCCAATAAATAGCTTGTATATAGATGCTCCACTATCAACTATCAAAGCATAGCTAATAGGTCTGTCTGGAATAACCTGCACTCGTTAAACAATTAGTAGGAGAGAGGTACCCATCCCTTCACAATGATGGGTCGTCCAAGGTCATCAATCCTCGGAATATCAATCCATTCTCCTTTTGAAAAATCAATTGGTTTTTCAATGGATTGATTTGAAATAGAAATTGCTATTAATTTAGAAAGTGATTTGGGTGTCCAAACACGTTCAGAGTTTATTTTAGATTTTGTTGAAATCGTTTTGATTGTTGAATTTTTAGATTTCTTATTTGAAACCTGCTTATGAACTTTGTTTGGAATCTTCTCAGACTTAACTGATGAAAACCCATGTTTAGAGTTATTTTTAGGCTTAGCCTTAAAACTCCCCCTTACCGTAGCAACCCTATCACAATCTTCAATTTTATTCAAGGCAATTTTGTTGCGATTGTCATACACAACAGACTGTTTTCCCTTTTGTTTCTTTGTTTGTTTTAGGGACACGGGCTTTTTGACATTGCCTGAATTGCTAGCAACATTCACTTCTGTCCTTTTCTGTTTAACATACGGACAGGCAACAACCAAATGCCCACACTCTCTGCAGTTAAAACAGGACCTATACTCTTCAAAATCACATGCATACCCTTCATCCTAACACCAATAAGGACAATGAGCAGCAATATGTCCAACTTCACCACATTCAAAACAACTTCTCCATTCAACATATTCATGAGAATACTGTGGTGAGTTGTTTCCCCAATAACCATCAAATCGAGAGCGACTTGAATAATCATAAAAGTCATGTGATCTAGATGTAAAATTTCTTGAATTCTTTTGATGAGAATTTTTCATCTGATCATTACCTTTCAATTTGTTTGGTTTTGGTCCTTTTGCCCTAGGATTTTTCTTTTTGTTCCCAGGCTGATCCTTTTTATTCTCATGTTGGTTAGGATTGAGTTCAAAATGAAGATGACCAAATTGATTTCAAAATTGATTTATCAACTCATTATTATCGACAAAGATAGATTTAAGTAAAGATTGTTTAATGTTCTCAATTGGAAAATCTTTGTTGAAAATCAATTTGTCATGTCCTATTAACATATAGGATCCTTCAACTCCTTCAGGAAATTTGAATATTGGTTTTTCTTCAGATTCAGATTCTGAAGTTGCTACCACATTTTCAGTTTTCTCTTCAAACATTGGTTTCACCTCAGAATCAGGATTAACAACACAAGGTGTTGTGACATCTAATTCTGATGTGAAATTATTCTTTGAAATAGTTTCATGGAGTTCTAAAATCTCTTTCTTAAAAGATTCAATTTGATTCATAAAATGTTTTTCATTATTTCCCAAAATTTTATTTTCAATTTTATATCTTTCAAGTTTATTTCTAAGTTCTATTTGTCCTCAAGAAGTTTCATCACTTCATTTTTCAATTTGACACATTCAGAACAGTTAGCACATTCAGATTTTAAATTTACCTCAGCATCTGAATTATTACCATTTTCAGAATTTACATCAACATTTGATGTATCACTTTGTCTTGATTCACTCTGTTCTGAACTCGTATCAGAACTCAAATCGCTCTTTGACAATTCACTTGAATCATCATTTCTCATTTGTTTAACAAGACACACAACATCATTTTTAACACTTTCTCTGTTAACAATCTTGTCAACATGTAGCATTTTATCAGTTGGTTGCACAGCTGGAGCTATTATGTTTCCACAATAATCAACAATAGGTCGTGTAACAGATTGTTGAATCGTAGATGCAAAGACTTGTTCCCATGTTTGCTTTTGTTGTATTGCAGCTTTTATCTGATCTTCACTTCTTAACACAAGATAGAAACATGGATTTGTCATTTTTCAACAATTATTATTTCAAAAATTTCAAAAAACAAGCTTTCGAATTTTTTTACACCTTAAAATTTGAAAAATATAGTTAAAAGAAATGGGGGTTCGAACCAACAAAAATACAGTCTTATTCGACCTTTCAAAAGGGTCGAATGAAACTCAGAATTGGTTCGACCTCGAGAATGAAAATTTTTGAAAATCGGATACTTGGTCGACGTGATGAAATCTTCGTTCGACCTCCCGTAAGGTCGAATGAACTAGAAATGGTCGAATGAAAAACAACTCACTCTGAAAAATCTGATTCGACCTAAAAACACACTTGGTTCGACCTAAAACAAATTGATTCGACCTAAATCACTCTAGGTTCGACCTCTCGATGCTCTCATTCGACCTTTTCAGGTCTGTTCATCATCTTCAACCTCAAGAACACGAATCAGATCGGTTTTTAACAAAATTTTCACCAAATGTAATGAAATTTGTTAGGTTTTGCTCGGAGTTGAATTTACACAAACATTTGTGAAAGAATTTTTGAAAACAACATCAAATTCAACTCCAATTTAATCAAAAACCATGTTTTTATGAAAAGCTTCAAAATTTCTAGGGTTTTGATCTTTAAAACCAGAATTTTAATCTGTTTTCATCAATTCAGATTAGTTTGCAATCGTGAAATCGAGTCTATGCTCTGATACCACTTAAGAATTCGTTTTAGGATCGTAATCACGAACCGTGATCTCACGAATACCAACTGTAGGGTGCGGAATCCCCTCCTGTTGTGCAAAATGATTCAGAAATAAACAGTAACGATCGTGATGAAAACAGATAACGAATCACCGAGCAATTTCCATAGCTTTACTCGTGTATTAGATCAAATGTAGAACAATTACAGATCAAAACCTAGACCTAATACATAGAATATCACACACATACAAACTGGGAAAAGCTCAAAATGATAACTAACTCTTTAAAATAACTAACTTTTCCCTATTTATAGGCATTCCTTTCGACCCCTTGCATAGGTCGAATGGGTTTATTCGACCCCTCGTGGGTTCGAATGAATCCTTCACTTTATATTCAATCTTCATTCGGCCGAAGACAAACTCCATATGACCTCCCGACTGGTCGAATGTATCTTCAAGCTAAATTCTTGGTCTTTTTCTGATTATCTGAACCTTCGACATTCAGTACTTGATCACTAGCTGGGGACATACATGAATAATGCACTTACAGATTTTGTAATCATATCAAAACATTCATTATTTATAACAGAAAAAAACAACTAAGGATCACTACAAGCCTACCACGGAATGTTTTCACTTAAAGAGAGAGAGAGAGAGAGAGAGAGAGAGAGAGAGAGTGGGGGTGGGTGGGTGGGGGGGGAACGGGATTTGAGGATATGGAATTGTTTTCATCTTTTAAGCAAACACAGTGACTATTATAACCATAAAAGTAATATAATACCCCCATTAGGACTAATTAATCAATTAACTTTATACATAAACCAATTTCAACCATCCATCCATACATCTAACTATCTAAGGGCTATAAACACTTCTTACCCTTCTTACAAAAATCACCCTTTATACCCGAACCTTTACCTATATATATATATATATAGGGGAGGGTTATCTTGAGAACGCTAATATTGTGAGAACCGTGAGAACAAGTAAAAAAATCAATCAAAATCAATTTTTTTTAATACAAACCTCATTATAATTAAAATAAAACATTAATAAATGAATGTTCTTTTCAAATAATTCATCTTTTCTAGCAAAAACACTTTCAAATTAACTTTTTACACATGTGTAAATGAAACAGTTTACACATGTATAAACAATAAATTTACACATGTGTAAAAACAATTTATTTTCATATACGTTTGAATTTTTACGCGTAAATTGTGTTTTTGTGATTGTATTTTAGTAATAAAGATAAATGTAAAAAGAAATTTTGAATTTGAATGGTTTTAGATGCCGTTCTCACGGTTCGCACGAAATATATGTGTTCTCAAATTACCTTTCCCCTATATATATATATATATATATATATGTGTATAGATTATTAAATTACTAATATTAATATATTTGTTTTCTTATAAAATAAATGAAAATATTTTAACCCTATTAAAATCATAATTTTCTTCTATTAAAAATCATATTATCTTTTTATCTATCTTATTAAAAATCAAAATTATTTTTCTGTCTATATCTCATGTTAAAAATCATAATTATCTCGAACTATCATATGAAATAATATTGTTAAATCATGATTTCAATTCTATCTCTTATTTTTTTATACTTATTTTCCTTACCCATTTCTTTTAATTTTTTATGGTTATTGATAAACATTTGATACTTCATTGATCCAACATTGTGTAATATAAAAGTTTTCAACCTATTAATAAATTATAACAACATTACAACCCGTGTGAAACACAAGTTTCTTACCTAATATTAAATAAAAAACAAAGTAAAATATTATAATAAGTAAATAGTACATCAAAGTTCATTTTTTAAAAAAACATATCTTTACTGTGTTTATGTTAACCGATTACATTATATTTATCTAATTCGCGCAATACGTCGGGTTCTAACCTAGTATAGAAATATAAAAAGCATAAAACTATCTTTTAGGAAATTATGAATTAAAACGACCTACTTTTAATAATTTCTTTTTGTACCGCATTATCTTTCTGTATGAATATGTGTGTGTGTGTTTTAGGGTAAGGATCATATAAAAGTGGATATGAAGATACTAAATGTGAAAAATGAAGTGATGTTTTTCAATAAAATTTTCCCATCTTGTCAAGAAAGTTTTCTAAAACAAATATCTTTTTAAAAACATATTTTTTATATAAGTTATTATTTTTATAAAAATTATTTTTGTTTTATTTCTTATATTATTCTTTGTATAATTTAATCTTAACTTTTATTTTTATAAAAGTATCTTTTATGATTAAGTAGTGAAATAAATGTTTCAAAATGCCTAAAATATAATTAAATATAAGTTTTCTGAAATTTAAAATTACATCAGTGAGTTAAAATAATAAAAGTAATTTTATAAAATCTTATTTTTACAAAGAGGCCTCGTAAACCATGAGACGTCTCCCAAGAGACGTGGGAGATGGCCACTTTTATAAAACACCAAAGTCAAAGGCCCGTTTGGTGTTTTTCCTTGAATTTATTTACACATGTATTGACTAGTCATTAATTCCAACATCAGTTGCCATTAGAACTTTTTTTACACACCACCGTTGGGAATCATCAGACCTGGTAAATGCAACTTAAATAGTTAATTTGGGGTAATTTTTACAAGGCATTGCGTTATTATGAGCTAAAACAAAACTAGTAGTGGGTTCAGATTAGGAGTGAGCATTTCGTGGTTCGGACCCATAGGAACCTTGGACCCGACCCACGAGAACCTTGGACCCGAACCTTTTTAAATATATGGGTCGGTTTCCGGTTCTAGATTTATATGAATTATCGGTTCCGGGTCGGGTCGGTTCCAAACCCACGGTTCTAACATAAGAACCACAAGAACCATTTGTATTTATATTAAAAAATAAAAAATAATCTTTTTTAGTCTTTTCTATCCGTTTTACGTGTTATTGTAATCGATTTCATGTAATGTTAATACAATATTAAAAATATTATTTATAAGAATAACAATGTAATTTTTTGAAATATTTTTCGGCTTGACGTATATACATAGATGTGATATATTATATAATATATGTTATATCCAAATTTGAAGTAAATATTTATTTATGTCGCTCTAATGTGTGTGTGTGTGTTTATGGTGTATACATAACAGATTTATATAATGCTTCGAGTGATGAGAATGACAAACTATTACGAAAACATAGGTCGATAAACGAAAAGTGATTTAAAAGGTTCTAGTGGGTCAGACCCTTTACCCGACCCATGAGAACCTTTAGGACCCGGAACCACATAGCCTTTTAAGGTTCGGTTCATGGTTCCTAATTTCCACAATAAATGGGTATGCGGTTCGGTGGGTCCGGGTCGGGTCGGGTCGGTTCCGGACCCTTTGCACAACCCTAGTTCAGATGGATTAAACGGGAGCATTGAGGGGAACATCCATGGGTCAGGATGGGTCAAGCAAGAAAGAAGGGCGGGTTAGGATGGGCGGTGGTACACCGCAAGTTACCATTCCAAGCCTTCATCCCGTTTTCGACCATCGTCTCCGCCTATACTTCCAATCGTCGTCTCCACCAATACTTCTGACCGTCGTCGCCATCTTTATTTCGATCGTAGTCGACACCACCATCGATAACCATCCACCGTTGGTATAAACTAAAAAATGTCTTCGTCCACCATCTGTTTGTTTTTTGTGGTGTCCACCATTTGTGTTTAAGAGAGATAGAGCATCTTCTACTTTGAGAGAAAGAGAGAGTGAAAAAAATGTTGGGTAAAACATCTATTAATATATATAAAAGAATTGAACGTTGCTGACGTGGCGTGCAATGGTGGCTTCAACCTCTCCATGAAACTGCCACGTGGCATCATAATTGAAAGATTTTAGTAATTTTGAATTATTTCAATTTTTTAATAAAAAAAAAAGAAAAAGATAAAACCCTAAAAGAGATTGAGTTATTTTAGGAAAAAAGAATTTAAAAACAAATTTAAATTTCTCTCTCTTATATTTCCTCCCATAATTTTTAAACGTTAATATCTTTTATATACGAGATTTTTTAAAGAAAAAAAAATTACACCAAATTAACGAGCGTTTTATTATCTTTCCAACGAGTACCATAGTGCTATATAAAAAGCGCAGAAAAAAAAGACTATTTTTTGTGGGGTTTCGTTCATACAGAAAAAAAAACACAAAGTGTTCAGGTTATTCATTAATCATGTTTTTTCTTTTAAACCAGCTTCTTATCTACGATGTTGAAATTCAGCCCAATCGTCATGCTATCATTGGAATTTTACTCTTCTAAAGATGGATAGGTATACTTCATCAAGAGAAGCTAGGAGAAAGAATCGTGTAACACTGCAACACATGGTATCACCTTATAGCAAGGTTATTTTTTTATTTATTTAATTACAAAAGTAATAATTATTACTATTAGTATTAGTATTATTAGAATGATTATATTTTTCAACCCCGGGATCCTCCCGGGGTAATCAGCTAGTCTTTTATATTCTTGTAATTTATTTGTATTTTATAGATATATAGATTATTTAGGTTTTTAGTTTTTTTTTAATTGTCTTATTTATTTCTAAATAATCAGTTGTTTTTTTTCGTTTGGACTAGGCTACACAAAGCCCACATATTTCTTTTTTTAAATAACCAATTTCTAGATCGATCTATTCTGACTTGAACCCATCATGACCTAAACCTATTACGACCCTTTTTCTAATTTACCCATCTAAATCTAAACGCATCCATTTTGCAACCTCATAAAGTATGTTCCACTTTTCTAGATTGCGAGTGCTTATATATAGAGGGATTCAGACCAACTAAACCCATAGTTCATATTCTTCTATTCACATAAAATCTTTAGTTCTGTTAAAAAAATATACAAAACCTTTAGCACACTACATGGATCAAAACAAGCTTCATGTAGCAATAATCTCAAGCCCGGGAATGGGCCATTTAGTACCCGTATACTTACTCGCGAATCGGCTCGCGACGCATCACCACGTCCGCATCACCATCCTCGCGGTCACGACCCAAACATCACCCGCCGAATCGCAACTCCTCGGCTCGCTGGCGGACTTGGACCACATCAACTTAATCAAAATCCCATCACCAGACATCTCCAACCTACTAGACCCCGATGACACCATGGTCACCCGACTAGCGGTCATAATGAGGGAAGCCAAAAACAATATTCGGTCCGCTATCTCTACAATGAGTAGCCGTCCACACGCTCTCATCGGTGACCTCTTTTCTAGCGAATCGCTTCCCATAGCCAACGAGTTTCACATGCGAAAGTACGTTTATGTTCCTTGCTTAGCGCGTTTTGCCGCTCTAACTATGCATCTACATGTTTTCGATAAAGAGGTGAAAGGTCAATACGTTGACCTGGTTGAACCCTTAAGAGTTCCTGGATGTGTACCGGTCCGGGGTCAGGATGTACCTGACCCCATGTTGGACCGGAACAACCGCGAGTACAATGAGTACGTTAAGATGGGAATTAATTTCACAACTTTATCTGATGGGGTTTTGGTTAACACTTGGCACGATCTAGATTGTACATCACTTGATGCGTTAAAGTACAATGAAACCTTGAAATCTGTTGTCAAGGTTCCGGTTTATGATATTGGACCGTTGACTCGATTGGCCGATCCAGCCGGTTCAAATGATAGTAAAGTGATCGAGTGGCTCGACATGCAGCCGGTTGAGTCCGTGATTTTCATATCATTTGGGAGTGGAGGGACACCCTCGGCTGAGCAAATAGCCGAGCTGGCTTGGGGTTTGGAGCTGAGCCGACAAAGATTTGTATGGGTGATACGCTCACCAGCTGGCAGTGCCAAAGACGGCACGTTCTTCACCTCAGGGTCTGACGGTCCAGATGGGCCGCCAGACTTCCTTCCGGAGGGTTTTTTAAACCGGACTGGAACCCAAGGGTTAATTCTCCCATTATGGGCCCCACAAGTGACAATATTGAACCATAAATCCATTGGTGGGTTTTTAACACATTGTGGGTTAAATTCAATTTATGAGAGTATTAGAGGTGGGGTGCCGATGATTGCATGGCCGTTGTACGCCGAGCAGAGATTAAACGCCAGCCTGCTGACGGAGGAGCTGCAGGTGGCGATTCGGCCGGCAGTGCAGCCGGCCGAGGAAGTGGTAGGAAGGGAGGAGATAGAGAAGATGGTGAGGAGTTTGATGGAGGGTGAAGATGGAAAGAGGATGAGGGAGAAAGTCAAATTATTAAGGGAAAGTGCTAATCATGCATTGATGATTAATGGTTCATCGTATAAATCAATGTGTGAGTTTATCACTTGTTGCCAAAATAATAACTAGAAACCATATTAAATATCTTTGTAAGGGCCGTTCTAACAACAAAAAAAAATCTTTGTAAGGATCTAGAAGTTGTAATAATTTATCTTATAGCAAGTTCTTGTGTCATGATAAGTTTTAAATATCACTGACTGTTTGTATATTTTTTAGTTGGTTCTCATTCATTACATGAATATTTTATTAGGCTATAAGGTGGGCAGACATGAAAAACCTCATGTCTCAGTGCCACGTAGGCTGCCACATCACTTAGGTGGTGTCTGAGACATGGGTGTGGTGTGCAGACATGAACAACCCCATGTCTCAAGCATTTAATATATTTTTTTTTGTTTTCTAATATTTTTTTTATTAGTTTTATAAAAGTAATAAGTAAATAAAATAATGTTCAAACAAATACTAAATTATAAAAATAAAAATTACAAAAGCATCCTAAAATTAAAAAAAACAAACATACTTAAAAATAACATACGATTTATTAAAAACAAATAAAACTACTTCCATTTTGCAAGAAACTTTTCTTGCAACTTCTTCAACGGGCCGCGTCGTTCTTCGGGATACTTTGAGAGATCCGCCTCCATAATTTTCCACTCTTCCACCGCCTTCGATTCATCAATCAACCGAATCTTTTCCTTCTTGAGCTTTATTTTTTCTTCGTTAGCTCTGTTGAAAACTTCCATAGCTTCGGTTAATTTATCAAGCTTTGAAGCGCTCCCGCTCGTGCTACTCGACCCCACCGCTTTCTTTCCTGCCGCCACTTCCTTTCGAGCTTTATCCCGACCTACATAAAAAACGCAAACATTTTATAGTATAAAAAATAAACGAACAAATTATATAAAAAAAACTATAAATTTATAAACCTGGGGGGCGTTCCTCCTCCACATAAATTGGTTCTTCATAATCGGGCTCGTCGTTCATATCAATGTTGATTGGAACGGACGGGCCTGCTTTCTTAGCTTTGGTTTTTCGTTTGGCCCGTTCAACCTCGTTTCGAACCCCCGCCCATTTTTGTTCATCCTTCAAAACCTGCCAAGCCCGTATCATCGAGAAATTTCTTTTCGATTCGGTTTTATAGTCCGCCATCGCTTTTTCAAAAATCATTTGCTCATTCCATCCACTAGGCGGTTTGGCCTTAATACGGTTGTAAATTCCATTGAATTTACCACAATCCGCATTCAACTTTCTCCATTTCGAGCTAAGAGCGTCGTTTTGTCGATACGGCTTTGCTTGCATATACTTATGAAAAAAATCGTTGGCCGTCTCCCATAAGGCCTCAACACTTTGGGCGGTACCTATGAACATATATATTTTTCGGAAAAAATAAATACACATATATATATATATATAATCGGCTTTTTAAAAAAAATAAATAAACATATATATTTTTTTGTAAAAAATAAATACACAAATATATATTTTGCACAAGTTTTAAAATTTTACCAACTGTCGGGCGTTTTGAAGCCGCGAGCCAAGCCTTAGCCAAGGCTTCCTCTTCAACATCGGACCATGGTTGCGCGACTCCTTGAACCGGTTTACCACGTCCCGGTCCTGGATCTCGTTGTTTTCCTTTGCGCTTCCCTTTTCCTTTTTGGGTCGATGGGGTCTCTTGGGTTTCGGCAACTATCTCCTCATCGGTTTCGTTCTCATCGTCAACGGGGTGTGATGTTTCCATAGGTGTAGTGGGTTGTGATGTGCCGATAGGTGTAGTTGCTTGTGATGTGCCGATAGGTGTAGTTGCTTGTGATTGTGGAGAAAATTGTGGTGAAAAGTGTGGTGAAAAGTGTGATGTAAAACCCGCTTGGCTTGCTAGGTTCATATAATGTTGCATTTGCATGTAGTTTACCGGGTGTAATTGGGCATAAGCCGCCGGGTTTTGAAGCATTTGAGCCGCATGCGGCAATATTGGAACGGTTTGCGATATGGGTGGATCAATGACGGGTGTGTAACCGGGTGTGGTGAAAGGGTTATTCGGGTTAGGTTGATTCGGGTCTTGGTTAAATTGGTGGAAAGGATCCATGAGTTTTTTTATAAAAAAGCTAGGAACTTTATATAAAATAAAGGTTTAGAATGAGATGGAGTGGATATGGGTGGATAAATGGTATAATATTTATAGATGGAATTGAAAAAAAAATAAATAAAAAAAAGAGCCGTTAGTTAACTAGCCGTTGGGATTTTGAAAAAAAAAAAAAAATTAATTATCTTCAACCTGATTGGTCCGTCCGTGGCGTCCTGGGGGAGACGGGGGGGACGGGGCTGGGTGAGGACGGGGGAGGCGGTGGGGTGTGCAGGTGGGGGACGGGGGAAAATGGGTGGGACGGGGGTGGGAGGCGTTTGTTCACCGCATAGCCTTACTAAACTATATACATTACGTAAAGTAAATCTAAAAAAAATATATTCACACAATTCAGAATTTAATGAATTTAAAGTTTGATCAGTTTTCGTATTTTAAATAACTTCAATTTTGTTAAAATCCATAATTTAGCATCACGTACGCATGTATTTAATTTTAACTGTTTTGTAAATATACAAAATTTATAAATTATGTAAACACTTTCTTTATATTATAAACATTAATAGGTTAAACACAATTATACACTAGTGGGTCTACCCGCGCGTTCCAACGGGATCTATAAATAGGTTGCAATACAACATTATGATACTTAGGTTTTTTGCCACAAGTTACGCAAAAAGAATATAAATGTGCAAATTAACTATGTTTTAACAAGTATTCGTAGAAAGAAAAGAAACGAAATGTGCACTGTCACTTACAACTTATTGCAGTTCACAACAAAAACCATGTATTCATTATTGAACAAATCTTAATAAACCAAAGGTATGTTACTGTAATAAACCAATATGAACATAAACATCACTCTTGTGTAAGCTGTCCGGTCATTGTATATCTACATAACCATGCTATTAAAGACACCTTGCTAAATGCTAACGTTTATTTACATGACAAAAGCATGTAGTAATAATATGATATTGTATACACTATCATATGAAGGTCACTGTCCAAGCTGTAAGTTTGTAATAGACTTGCCCAAGCTGAGGCCAGCAGCTAAAAAAATCCACAATGTAGCCAGTGAGCCGAACCATCATGTCCACTTTGTCGCTGGGTAGACGCATATATATGAAAAGGGTTTATAATATAAGTATTATTGTGGCAAAGTTTTAAAACTTATACAAGTTTAGCTGAGATAAGATTATTCATTGTGGTAACATAATTTATTATCTTTCATTGCCATTATATGAAATTTGTTCAAAAATATTGTTATCCCGTGTGTTTATTTAGTTTGGATGAGTTCCATTTTCAGATAAAAGTTGAATATCTTCTAGGGGCATTTAGAGAAGAAAAATGGTTAAATTTAAGAAATTGTAAAGAAACCTTTGTTATGCCATCATAACTTTGGACAATTTAGACATATTTGCCCATGCCTCCTCATTTATAATGTAAGTATAGATAAGGTTTACCGGAAGTTATATTAGTTTGGAATTTTAAACTAAAATAACTATGATGGCATGGGAAAATATAGATAAGGTTTACCTGTGGGGTTTCTATCGGAAAATATTCGTCAGGTCACGAGTATACCCACAGATTATGGGTAAATCCGTTAGTTAAAAAAATATATGTTGGTTATACTTGACTCAAAATCTGTCGGGTAATTACTAATCAATTACATTCAGTATTATTATTGTTAAATTATGTCAAATAACTATAATGTATATAAATAAAATACCTAAAGGTGAGAAACGCAAACATAAAAAATTCCTAAGTCATTAAGTCACAAGGAATAACAGACCGGAAGATTGGGGATTAAGGAATTTAGGCGGCTTTTAGTTGCCTTAATAAAAATTTAAAAAAATGGATACATCATATGTATACATATTTAAAAATTAAAAATAATATTATATACATAGGGTATAAAGGCACACTTTATCGAATAATATATATGTATCATCAAATCCTAACCTCGTCCTAAATCTACGATAAAAATAAAAACTAATCCAAAACCTGACCTCATACCAGATTATCCAACCTCAAACCCATCCAAATATGTTGGGGTTTACCCATCGAGTTCGGGCTCAATTGCCATTCCAAAAACTAACAAGTTGTACATATATAAAGTATCAATTTGTTTTTGGACCTTTTTTCGGTTTGTATTAATGGGACACCCTATCATTCTCTTTCTATTTCTCTCTGTATGTATATATGTGTGTGTGTGTGTATGTATGTATGTTTGTATGTATGTATATAGGATTCGGTTCATTTGAGAACCAGTTTGAGTTGTGAGAACTGTGTGAACTCTAACGTAAAATGTGAATTAATTTTTTTTACACAATGATGTAAAAACGGCTAACCCCGCCGTAAACAAATGAAAAAATAACTATTTACGACGGTTTTACACATGTGTAAAAAAAACGGACACACTTATGTAAACGATATATGTAAATTAATATTTTATTCAATATTTTATTATGGGTTAATTTATAATCACAGATTCATTATTGAATAAAATAAGTGTGTGATTATAAAGTTAGTTCCTTAGTTCTCTCAACTCAACCTAGTTCTCATTTTAACCATTCCCTATATATATGTGTGTGTGTGTATATATATATATAGTACAAGGTTTTATTGGAAACCCTTGTTATAGTGAAAACTCTGGAAACTCTAACTTCCAAAGATTTTTTTCATATGAAAATTTTAGGGTATAATATACATGATTTTAAGCATTTTGAGCCAAAAAAATCAAAAAAGCGCCGAGCACTGTTTAAAAAAAAAACAAATAAGTTTTCGGGTAACACATTGTTAACACATGTTAATTTCGCTTAACATGTGTTACTCGAAAACTTTTTTTTTTAAAAAGTGCTCAGCGCTTTTTTTATTTTTTTTGGGCTCAAAATGCTTAAAATCATGTATATTACATGCCCTAAAATTTTCATATGAAAAAAGCTCGGGAAGTCAGAGTTTTCAGTATAAGAGTGGGTTTTCATAGGATCCTTATACTATATATATATATATATATACGTATATATATATATAGGATTAGGTTCAAATGAAAACCACCCTTTCGCGTAAGAACCGCGAGAACCCCGACGTAAAATGTGAATTTAAAAAAAAAAAAATTTCCACCGGTGTAAAAACGGGTAACCTCGACGTAAAAAAAAATTAATTTACAGTGGTGTAAACGACCATGGCCCACGCTATTTTGTCTTATTAGGCAAGGGAATATTCCCCTTTTTTTATTCAACTTTAATTGTGGATCACAAATCTTTTTGGATTAAAATAAGTGTGTGGTGGAAAAGGTGGTTCCTTAGTTCTTGCATGAAAGTGTGGTTTTCATTTTAACTTTTCCCTATATATATATGTCTATATGTACATATATATATATATATATATATATATATTTAGGGAGGATAAATTGAAAACCTCTTGAGTTAAGAAAACCCATGAAAACTCAAGTTAGAGCATTCACATCCCCTCAACCATTTTATACTGTATATAACAAAAAATCATACTTTTCAAAATTTATCTCTCATTTTAAAAAACCTTCCACATCCCCTCCACCATGTTTACCTTTATCTTACTCACAAACAAATATTTTATTATATTCCTCGTTGAAATACACTCACAATAATTTGATGGGGGTGAATAATAGCTTTTTATATATAAAAAGCTAGAAGATGGATTTTTCAAAATATAAAGATGGGGTATAAATGGTGGATAAAATGTAGGGTGTTTTTAGTACGTTTTTTTTTTAAATATTAGAGATGGGGGGAGAATTGATGGTGGGGATGTGAATGCTCTTACAAAAGGTTTTTGATTTTGAAAAAATTACACAATGTAGTAAATATGTTTTTAAGCATTTTGAGTAAAAAAAATATAAAAAAGCCAAATTTGAATATATATATATATAGAGGAAGTATATAGGAAAAACCTTGAAATTTGAAGAAACTCCCACAAACCCATCATGTGGCTAATAAGCTTCCATATTACCCCACTTACTTCTAACCTGTAAAGGCTCAAGTGTCATTTTACACTTCCCCCATTTTTTCTAAATTTTGAATCTTTTTCCTCCACATATATAAACCAATAAATACTCTCTCTCCCTCTCTCTCTCTCTCTCTCTCTCTCATAACTCTTTCCAAACCAAAGATCTGCATCCCCAACTCTTCATCTTTTCTTTCCTTGACCACAAAATCAACCAAACGAACAGAGATGGTGGTGGTGGCTTCGGTTGTCCACTCACCTCCATCAACCCTTACCAAACACTACCCAGATCCACTCACCTCCATAAACCCGTACTCGTTGACTAATGACCGACATTAATCATCAGTTAATCATCGAAATTGGTTATAAAATCAAACCCATAGGCCTTTTTCGTCATCTTCTGTACACAAATTAATCACAACTTAATTGCTCAAACTTAGCCTCTGAGATTGAACTAGGACCCAACGTCGTCGCACTCAACGCCATCACACTCTTGATCGAACCAATTGATCATCGTTTCCAACTTGTAAGTTTGTTTTTGTACGTGCTACAAGGTCGATTTTATGTATAGAATAAAAGCCCTAACATTTGATTTGTTATCGAAAACAATTTCTTGATCAAATGTAAGGATTAGGGTTCTAGGGTTTATATAAGAAATTGGGGATAATCGGTTCATTTGGTTTTTAAACTTTCTGTTTGGGTTTTCAAAAAACTAAAGGTGTTCCAGTGGTTAGGCGTGTTGTATTATGAGGCATAGGTCACGGATTCGATTCCTGAACCCATTGATGTGCGGATAAATTGACATGTTTTCCACACATATTCTCACCTATCTTATGCTCAAAGTCATGCTTTTATCTCTGTTTTGACATGATTTATCTCTTTTTGTTGATAATTGCAGGATCAAAGACCAGGAGGTGAAAAGAAGTGAAAAACAGCGTAAAACGACATTATCTGACGAAGATTTGAAGACTTTTGAAGCTCAGCCAGTTGCAGCACGGCCGTGCTTACGGTCGTGCACGGTTGTGCCACTGTCCCGGGTCAACAAGTCAACATTTCCAAGTAAACGGAGGCCCAAAAATCAGCTATGAAGATGTGCACGGGCGTGCCAACTACCATGGCACGGGCGTGCCTGTTGAAACGTGTTCCCCAAGGCTCGAACCGACCAAAACTGACAAGACGGTTGCACGTACTAGGAAGCATGGGCGTGCCAAGTACTATGGCACGGGCGTGCTTAACCTACGGACATACATCTTCTGCAAAAAGGAGTCTGCAACAGTACCTGCTGTCGAGCATGGGCATGCCAATGTTTGAGCACGGGCGTGCTTGAGCTGATTTGCCTATAAATAGAGGCCTCCACCCCTCACTTTGAAGCATCCTTTCCCACTTCGAAAACCAACACTTCTCCATGAAGTTTTTGCCCTCTTTAAGAATTGTAAGTGTCCTTTGGAGCCTGGGATCACTCCATAAACACCACATTCAACAGAGAAACAACCTGAAATCTCCAAAACCCACTAGAAATCTTCATACAACCCTTCACCATGTCTTGCACACAAACCCAACTTTGTGAGGTTGTTGTATCAACCATGCTAGGCTAGATTTCTGTTAGTGGTTCTAGGGTGATGATGGAAACTTGGTATAAATTAAAGACAAAATTACAGAAAACGTCCTTTATGTTTACCCAAAGTTGCAGGTTTAGTCCTTTATCTTAAAAAGTTGCAGGATACCTCCTTTATCGAAGTTTTTGTTGCAGGTTTCATCCTTTAATGAACTTTTGGTTGCATAAAACGACCTTTACCACTAACGGTGTTAAGTTATCTCGTTAACTCCCCCTCACATGCCAAGCATGTGAGGGTATTTTCGTCAATTTGTATTTAAAGGATCTTTTCTGTAATAAAAGTCAATTTGTATATTAAAGGACGTTTTCTGTAATAAAAACAAATAACAAAAATATAAATAAAATATTATATATTCCGAAAACATTAAAAACAAATAACAAAAATATAAATAACAAAAATATTATATATTCCGTTCTATAGTATATATAAATAAAAACAAATAACAAAAATATAAATAACAAAAATATCTTCTCTTTCGAAAACATTAAAAATATTATATATTCCGTTCTATAGTATATATAAATAAAAAAATCAGTTGTTACATCCCATAACAATAAAATTATGAGCTGAGACGATTCATATGTTTTCATATTCAGTTATTCATATGGGTGGGCTTTGTATTTTTTTTATCTCAAAGAAGTCAAATAAAACATCAAACTTTCTATAAAACAAAACATAGTATTTTTTATCTAAAAGCGGACACATTCTAAACATAGTATTTTTTAGTAAACGACTAAATTGTCCGTTACATGACTAAATTGTCTACCTTTAGCATAAAACAAAAATTCAACAAAACATATACAAACTGCATATATGAGAAACTATTTTTTCAATAATGTGCTATCCAGGAACACTTGTTTCATGTGCTTAAATTGGCTGGCCCGATCCATTTAACATGTTGGAGTTCAACATATATTACTTAATTGATTCGTGTAATGTTTTATTAGTAATGGGTCGAATGGGTATTTAAAAAAAATAGCTAAAAAGGAAATACTTTGGATTGTGGAAAGTTATAATATTTTATATTGTTATTTGTTTATATTTTTGTTATTTGTTTTTATTTATATATACTATAGAACGGAATATATAATATTTTTGTTATTTATATTTTTGTTATTTGTTTTTAATGTTTTTGGAATATATAATATTTTATTTATATTTTTGTTATTTGTTTTTATTACAGAAAACGTCCTTTAATATACAAATTGACTTTTATTACAGAAAACGTCCTTTAATATACAAATTGACTTTTATTACAGAAAAGGTCCTTTAAATACAAATTGACGAAAATACCCTCACATGCTTGGCATGTGAGGGGGAGTTAACGAAAACACTAACAGAGTTAGTGTAAAGGATGAAACTTGCAACAAAAACTTCGATGAAGGAGGTATCCTGCAACTTTTAAAGATAAAGGACTAAACCTGCAACTTTGGGTAAACATAAAGGACGTTTTCTGTAATTTTGTCTAAATTAAATAGTTTAACTTTTCTTTAAGGTGGTGTTTTTGTGTTCTTAATAATTCTTACTATTCTAAACTTTGTTTACTGAATTAATTAACTAATCACTTTGTCTTTGGTCTTGTGGGTGTCTTGATAGGAAGTGGGAAGACTCATGAGTGTACCCATGGTGTGTAACAACCCATGCACTTGTGAGCTAACCTAATCCCATGAGTAGTGATTGGCCCATTTGTGCGTAGAAATACACACACTTAGTAGCTTAATCCTCTAGTATCAAGATCTCATTTAGGGTCGGTACGGTCTTTATACTCGTCCTGGTAATAAATTAAGACTTGATTGCGCGACTTGGCTTCATTGTCTATGTGAAAGCTTTGGCACAAGTCAAGGATTGGTGAACCCGTGTTGAAAGAAAACGGTCTTTATTTTCTTTCATTACTATATTGCCACACAATTAGTAATAGACCACTCACTTTTTGATAAATTAATTAAATCAAGTAAAGGATGCACGTGTTCTAGTTAGTCACGACTCCTCTAGGATATTAAGTGGTAACTTGTTCGGTCATGCTCCGGCCACCGGCAAGTTATTCATAAAAGTTTAGAATAGTTAGATGTCTATATTGCAACATTGGGGAGTCGGTAATTCGGGGTTGGGTCGACACAATCTCGAGTCACTTTCTTTTCATTGTTGAGAGGTGAGCTACCCGGTTTGGGAGACCCTCATAAAAACCTTAAGAACACAAGTCGTTTATAAAGTTATGCGAAAACAGTCACCTCTAGAGAATGTGTTAATACAACTCAAAGTTAAGCACAAGTGCGCAACTTAAACACACCACTCTAATAAAAGTTTACTATTAATTCATACCCGTTTCCATCTCACCCCGAAGCAACACCTTTGTTTTGTTATTGATTTCTCACACAATTTACATCTCTCTTCTACTTTTATTTTCTCACAATCTTAAAACTTTCTTTTAAAAGTAATTTTTAGGAAAATGAGTAGTAAAATCCGTGTCCTTTGGGTTCGATAGTCGGTACTTGCACATCGTTATACTACCCACGATAGGTACACTTGCCTGTTGTGTGGGTTCTAGAACTTTGAGCAAATATCGTTTTAAATTATAAATTTAAAACTTGAAATCGTACCACCATTTTCAAACTTAATTTCCATTTCATCAAAACTCTCGGCATCTCCTTTGCTGTTTTGATTTTTTTTTGGCTTAAAATGCTTAGAATCATGTATATTACAAGCCCTAAAATTTTCATAAAAAAAGCTCGGGAAGTCAGATCCATAGTTTTCACTATAAGAGTGGGTTTTCACAGGATCCATCCCCTATATATATTTGCTTGTATCGAATGCTCAGAAAACCTTTTGTGCCATATTTCCCCCATTGGCATGGTGTGACATGTATTTGACTATGTGAAAAAGGATGACATTGCGGATCTGGTTACAAAAGGCTCAAGCAAAGAGGCAGTGCATAAGTTGTCGATAGGAACGGGACTAAAACCCTTGGAATAAGTTTTTACAATGGAAAACCTATCCTAGAAGATTGGAGATCCCATGATCTAATCTCAATAGGACTACCTAACTGTACGAACTGAGGTCACCGTGGGGGAGTACCCTAACACACAAAGGGAGTTGCATATTTCCTAGTCCCTCCTCAAAAATAAATCAGTGATGTCAAAGGAGGTTAAGCATATGACTTTTAATGATTTTAGTAAAATCCCTTATATTAGAGAGAAGTGGGGTCGCTTCCAATGGAATTGTGGAGGGCACAATTTCTAGAGCTCTCACGGAACCAGGATAGTGTTCCATGACCGTAAATGGACACGACAGTGAGGGGTTAACCAGACCAGGTAGAGTAATGTGTGATGTGTGATGTGTAATAACATCTACATAACAAGGTCCATACAAAATGGTCAAATGGGTCAGCTTTATAGATCGGGTTAGTCAAGTCGGGTCCATCCTAAATGGGCCAAATGTGTCATGTAGTTCGGGTCCATACTAAATGGGTCAAATGGTCAATTCTATAGAATGGGTCAAGCACGTACAAGTTTATATATAGGTAGATGTATCATGGAATTAATCACTAGATATATAAAGGTCAAGTTGCCATTATAAAAAAAGCTTACCTGAAATGCTTGAAATAACCCCCCCCCCCCCCTCTTTGAAAATTTCAAGCTATCAACCGCCCCTTGTCTTGTAAGCTCAACCGCATGTGCATGAGCTTCTATTTCCACCTGATTGTTTCGGGTCCACCCATGGTGCACTGCTTATGTTATGACCTGTATGGAGTGTGTGTTTATATTGTTGAGAATTGGTAGGGATCAACAACAATGAACAATCTTATAATAGACAAAGTAACTTTGAGAGAGTTTGTGACAGAAATTGATAAATGTTATTGATACACTTGAGTCCTATATATACAAACTAATCGGTGTGTGTCATAACCATCACAACCGTTTGACCCATAACTGCCTACACCTGTCCCTTTAAACGGTGGGAACATAACCGCCAATAACTTCCTATCTTATGACCATGTGTGACTTTATTAGACTATACATGTTATCACACTTATTATTAAAACATAATACAATCTTTGAATCATCATAACTTGATCTCTTTGATCATTCTTCACTGCTTGAGGTCTTGGATCGCTTCTTTGGTAGGAGATCACAATTTTGCCCTTCCTTATAACTGACTTTCATCTTGGTTTTATCTTCATTTCTTTCCACTTGTAATTCCCTCCCTTTGAACTTTAGATGATACCAATTGAGTATCTCCAAGTATTGGTTGTAGGTGACTCTTATGTCCTCTACTATTCCATCTTTCTTCATATATCTTGGCAGCCCATATTCATAACCCATTCTTATTGCAACTTGCACCCAAAGGTCGTATTTGTTGACTGCATCATAACCTCTGAATCTCTCAATTGTCATGTACAAATCCAACAAATCTATCTTTCTTCCCATATGGTCCTTTGGTGGTATTGGCATGGATTAATTGATCTCTAAAAATTCTTTTACAAACCATGAGATTGTCTTATTAAATTCTCCCTTGAATTTGATCCTATGTACATCAATTTGTGTTGCTAATGGATCATATCCATAAGTGTAGTGCAATCTTCCAGGGCCGAGAGTTTTGGATAGAGACTTGAACCTTTCTTTTGACTCGAACCCGGTGCACTTTTGTCTTGGTTGCAGTTGAATTGATCTTGATGTTCTTTTAGTGCCTTCTTCTTATACTCCTTGTCCATCATAAAGAAATCTTCCATTTTCTCCTTTCCTTTGAGTTTCCTCTTCTGTTCCTTCTCATATTCTTCTATCTTTGGACATGTATATGGTTGATGAACATAATGGCAATTCCAACAATGTATATGTAGTTGTATGAAGGAATGTTTCTCATAGTTCTTTGAGATGTAACACACACATCTCCTTCATACTTGATCTTAAAACCTTGTGAGACTAGTTTCCACACTTAAAACGTTTCTCCTTAAGGTTGGAATGTAATAAGCATTCCTGATAGTATGATACCCCTTTGACTGTATGTCTCTACACAACCCTTGCCTTTGTAGATATCTCTCTTGAAACCGTCTGTACTTACTTCTATACCGAATGATCCTTCAATTTTTGTGAACAATTTCTTGTATCATGTGGCGTGTTGTTTTCGGTTTACACTTGCATACCATATTTCGTTCCATGTTTTCTAATTAGTGCCTTTAATCATAAACTCTATCTTGCCTATTCTTTTTGGACAATATTTTCTATAATTGAAGGTTGGCTACAATATCAACAACACATACCTTTTGGATACATCCAATCGATTTCCTTTCTTCCATAACTTTTTTTGTTGTCTGCCTTATAGTCCCTTTCTTTGTTTGACAATAACTTTCTGTTAGAATCCATAAAGGAAGACATATTCTGGTTACCTTTGATGCCAAAATTCTACTGATGATCCATATGATCATGCAACTTCTCCTTGCCTTTCTGCCTTTGAGAATTGTCTTGGAATAAGGGTGAATTCCTACACCCACGGGCCTTGTAACAATCGCTGAAATCTTCTTCCTTTACGTCTGAATAAAACGGATTCCTTTTTAACCAAATCACTTGGTTTCTTCCACAAGTTCCACGATCTTAGGGCTCTGATGCCATGTTGAGAATTGGTAGGGATCAACGACAATGAACAATCTTATAATAGACAAAGTAACTTTGAGAGAGTTTGTGAAAGAAATCAATAAACGTTATTGATGCACTTCGGTCCTATATATACAAAGTAATCGGTGTGTGCCATAACCATCACAATCGTTTGACCCATAACTGCCTACACTCGTCCCTTTAAACAGTGGGAACATAACCGCCTATAACTTCCTATCTTATGACCATGTGTGCCTTTATTAGACTATACATGTTGTCACACTTATTATTAAAACATAATAAAAACTTATGATATGATATATTTGATGATAAAAAGATTAGAGTCTAATATATATGACCACTAATAGCATCATGTATATTTAGAGATAGATTTGTATTTAGAGATAGTGATTATCACTTCCGTAATTATAGGGATTTTTATTATTATAAATATCATGTAAATCAATGAAGAGATCAAGGGTTTGAATCCTATTATGGTATCAAGAGTCTAGGTTCCCTAACCCTAGGCCACCCTCTTCCATCGATCGCCCACTGCGATTGATCCTCCCCTGCTCTTCTCCGATCGCTATCTGCTGCTTCCCTTCCTTCCCTCTTTCGTCTCTTTTCTTCCCCAATCTACCCATCCCTGCCTCACCATGTCCACCGAGTCCAGCCTTACCTCCCACCCGGCACCCAACACACCCGGTCACCAGCCCCTTCACCCGGCCACCACCGTCACCAACATCAAAAACGTCATACCTATTGTCCTTGAAATCGAGTCATCCCAATACTCCACATGGGCCACCCTCTTCCAACTCCATTGCAAAGCCAATATGGTTGACGACCACCTCAAACCACCCCCACCCCCTTCCGCCGAATCTTCCACCTCCCGAGACACTTGGGAACGTCTTGACGCCATTGTTCTACAATGGATGTACGCGACGATCTCCAATGATCTCCTCCACACCATCATTAACAACATCTCCAATGCCCACGAAGCCTGGATTGCCATTAAGGACTTGTTTCATGACAATAAAAGCGCTCGCGCAATACACCTCATGCACAAGTTCTCCAACACCCGGTTGGATGGCTTTCCCAATATGACCACCTATTGCCAGACCCTTAAAGTTCTAGCCGACCAACTAGCCAATGTGGATGCTCCCGTTGATAACGATCGTTTGGTCTTGCAACTTCTCGCGGGATTAAACGATCAATACGAGAGCATCTCCACCATCATCAAAAACCAAGACCCTTTACCCTCCTTTTACAACGCCCGCTCGAAGCTATGTCAGGCTGAAACAGACAAAGCCGAGCGCGCGTTGGCTGCCGCCAAAACCGCTTCCACCGCCCTAGCTGCCACCACAAACCGCACCCCACCCGCTGACCATACCCGACCCAATGACCGCCCAGCCGCCACCCGCGGACGCGGACGTCTTGGACGCCGTGGCCGTGGACGTGGCACCAACACCGGCCGCTACACCTTCCCTCCGTTTTGGACCAACCAGTACCCACCGTGGTTTCCCTCATGGGGTGCCTCACCTTCCACTTTCTACCAGCCCAATAGCCAACCTCACTCGGCCCAAACCACCTTCTCTCCGGCCCAATACTCTTCCCCTTGGCCCATACCCCCCTGTCCTTACCCAACTGCTGGCCGACCTGCTCCCCATTCCGCGGCCCAACAGCCTGGTCTCCTAGGCCCAAAACCCCAACAAAACAACTATGCAGCATATAGCCCAACGGACATAGAGCAGGCCCTCTACACCATGTCTCTCCAGCAACCTGATCCGACTCAGTACATGGACACCGGTGCATCCTCAACCATGACTCATGAACAAGGTGATTTCCATTCTTTTTCTAACTCATGCATTCCTCAACATATTATTGTCGGAAATGGTAATACAATTCCGGTTATAGGTCAAGGCACAAAATACCTACCCAAGCCCTTCCCTCCCTTTATCCTTAGAAACGTACTTTATTCCCCTAAATTAGTTAAAAACCTTATATCCGTACGTCGTTTTACTAGAGAAAATTCCGTGTCTGTTGAATTTGACCCGTTTGGTTTTCTTGTGAAGGACCTCAAGACGCGGGCTCCACTCCTGCGATGCAACAGCAGCGGTGATCTCTACCCTCTGGTGCTATGGTCCTCCTCAACATTCCCCACTGCTCTCACCGCCATTACTGCTGACCTTTGGCACCAACGTCTTGGCCATCCTGGACGTCCCACTTTGAAGTCTTTTAAATCTATTTCTTCTATTTCGTTTGATACATTGCATAATAAATTTTGTGATTCTTGTGTGTTTGGTAAAAGTACTAAATTACCTTTCTTTGCTTCGAACTCTCATGTTTTGCAACCGTTTGATTTAATTCATAGTGATGTTTGGACTTCACCAATCATTAGTTCGTCTGGTCATAAGTACTATGTTTTATTTTTAGATGATTATTCTAATTTTTTGTGGACCGTACCCCTCACCCATAAATCGGATGTGTTTCAATCATTCACCCATTTTGCCACCACTATTAAAACTCAATTTGAAAGGACCATTAAAACGTTTCAGTGTGACAATGGTCGTGAATACGTTAATGCCGCTTTTCAAAATTTTTTCACGACCAACGGCATACAATACAGATTATCGTGTCCTTACACATCTTCCCAAAATGGCAAAGCTGAAAGAAAAATCCGTTCCATCAACAACATCATCCGTACCATCATGGCTCATGCCTCCTTACCCACACATTTATGGCCATTTGCACTTGAAACGGCCACATATTTACTTAATATATTACCCAACAAAGCCACTAAAAACAAAACACCCACCGAACTAATTTACCTCCTCACACCCACTTATGACCATCTTCGTGTCTTCGGTTGTCTCTGTTATCCACTCACTCCTACAACCACCATACACAAACTTGAAAACCGCTCCCAGCCTTGCGTCTTTCTCGGCTATCCCCCTACCCATAGGGGGTACCGTTGTCTTGACTTGCAAACCAAACAGGTCTATATTTCACGACACGTTGCCTTTGACGAAACCACTTTTCCCTTTAGGCAAACCATTGGACCACCACCGACCTATGACTTCCTCAATGCCCCATTCCCGTTTCACCTTGCCCCACATATACAGACCACCACCAGACCCACACCCTCACCCCACACACCTACGGCCGCCCCACATGTGTCTCCACCGCCTGGCCCAAGCCCAAACCCCTTACCTCACTCTCCACTTACCTCGGCCCATCCTCAAAGCCCAAACCCACCTACACCTTTAAACCCGTCCCCTACACCCTCCTCGGCCCCACCACCACCGCCTCCGCCCCCTACCCGAACCATGCACACCCGCTCTATGAGCGGTATTTTCAAACCCAAACACCCACTGAACCTAACCGCCACCACCACACCCTCTGTCATACCACTTCCCAAAAACCCCACCGAGGCCTTGTCTATACCGGAATGGTACTCTGCTATGACCACCGAGTACAATGCATTAGTTAGAAACGGAACTTGGGAATTGGTACCTAGACAGCCTGATATGAATGTTATACGTAGTATGTGGTTGTTCAAACATAAATACAGGTCGGATGGTTCACTGGAGCGTTATAAGGCCCGCTTGGTTTGCGATGGTCGTACTCAGCAGGTTGGTATTGATTGTGGGGAGACGTTTAGCCCGGTTGTTAAGCCGGCCACCATCAGAACCGTACTTTCCATTGCTCTCTCTAAGCGCTGGTCCATTCATCAGCTGGATGTTACCAACGCCTTTCTTCATGGGAATCTCCATGAAACAGTCTACATGTACCAGCCTATGGGATTTCGCAACAAACAGTTTCCTGATTATGTCTGCTCTCTTAAGAAATCACTGTATGGTCTTAAGCAGGCACCTAGGGCATGGTACCAACGGTTCACGGATTTTGTCCTCTCTATTGGTTTTCACCATAGCAAGAGCGACGCATCACTCTTTACTTTTCACCACGGGCCGGACACTGCTTATCTGCTACTTTATGTTGATGATATTGTGCTTGTCACCTCCTCTGACAGGCTTCGGCACTCTCTTATGACCAAACTAGCAGGCGAATTTGCCATGAAGGACCTAGGTCCCCTCAGTTATTTTCTTGGCATTTCAGTCACTCGCACCGCTGATACGTTATTTCTCTCTCAACAAACTTATGCTAATGAAATCATAGCTCGGGCCGGTATGCAATCCTGTAACTCTGTTGCTACTCCAGTTGACACCAACAGCAAGCTCAGTTCCTCACAGGGCGAACCGTTTCACGACCCTACTATATATCGCAGCCTTGCGGGTGCTCTTCAGTACCTCACTTTTACCAGACCAGACATATCTTATGCTGTCCAACAGGTATGTATGCACATGCACGCCCCTCGCATTGATCACTGGAACGCTCTTAAGCGCATTATCAGGTACATTAAGGGTACTGCCGGTTTTGGTCTTACTCTTCACGGCTCCCCTACCCAGTCCCTTATCTCTTACACGGATGCTGACTGGGCAGGGTGTCCTGACACCAGACGGTCTACTAGTGGCTACTGTATTTATTTTGGGGAGAACCTTATCTCCTGGTCATCGAAACGGCAGTCCACAGTCTCTAGATCCAGTGCTGAAGCCGAATACCGGGGAGTTGCCAATGTCGTTGCAGAAATATGTTGGCTGCGCAATCTTCTACTTGAACTACATCACCCGTTATCTCGCGCCACGTTAGTCTATTGTGATAACGTCAGTGCCATTTATCTTAGTGGAAATCCTGTGCAGCATCAACGGACCAAGCATATCGAGCTGGATATTCATTTTGTTCGTGAACAGGTACAACGCGGTCAGGTCCGAGTTTTGCACGTACCGTCCCGATACCAGGTTGCTGACATCTTCACTAAAGGCTTACCTCGCGTTCTCTTTGAAGACTTCAGGGACAGTCTCAGCATCCGGTCTCCTCCCGCTTCGACTGCGGGGGTGTAATAGCATCATGTATATTTAGAGATAGATTTGTATTTAGAGATAGTGATTATCACTTCCGTAATTATAGGGATTTGTATTATTATAAATATCATGTAAATCAATGAAGAGATCAAGGGTTTGAATCCTATTAACCACCAATCATATGTTAGAGGGAGAATGGTGCCAAATCAGTTATACCTAGGGGACTACGGGTCCCACCTCTATTTGATCTCATACGAATCAGGTTATGCAGTCTCTCACAGCTTTCTCTTCCGATCATAACCAAAAATTATTCTCAAGCCCGAAGGTGGTCACAGTGAGATCTCCATTCTACGCTAACGATAGTTTATTTTGAAGGTTTGATTGTTCTATTTTGTTGAAATACCCAATTCAGTGTCAAACTTTATGATTTATTTTTTCTTATTGAAATGATTTTTTGTGTGTGTTTATTTTTGTTCTATTTGGGCTAGGTGTTGTTGGAGGGATCTCTACTTATTCACTTTGCTATACATTTGCTCGTTGGTTACTTTGCAGGCTAACGCTCACAGGTTCGCGTTCACTTCTTCTATCAAAAACATCAATCATCAATCATTCGATTATTCTCCTGGTTTAAAATATTGTATTAGTCTGGTCTTGATTAATTCAAATTAATATTTTTGTTTTGTTTGTTACATTCGGTTATTTTTAGTCGATTGTTCTTGTTTAATATCTTGTTCAGTAAAACGAATTATTTATGTTTTGATACATTCCATTAGAGTAGAACTCAGAGATCTTTCCTGTTGAAGTTAGTATTCAATCATCGGAGTTCGATGCATGCTTCTTCAAGCATCATAATTATATATATTTTAGAGTAAATTACTATTTGAGTCCCTGTGTTTTGGTGGTTTTAACTAGTTGAATCCAAAACGAAAATGTTTAACTATCTGAGCACCTGATTTTTCAATTTGTAACCATCTGAGTCCAATTTACTAACTTGGTTAGATTTTCTCAGTTAGTTTTCATGAAATAACGAAAATACCCTTATTTTATATTATTATTATTATTATTATTATTATTATTATTATTATTATTATTATTATTATTATGTATGCACACATAGAATGATCGAATTGAAGATCTTGACCCCTCACTGCACCACCTCACAACCACCACTGCACCACCTCACAACCACCACGAGCACCATTAAACCTCACATCGCCACAAGACACCGCCCTAAACCCCCACCACAAACACACCCTCTATTTAAGACCCAAACCCCCACCCTTTCACTCCTACTGAACAAAAACCACCAAACACCAAACACCCTCCACAAGTACCAGAGAAAGAGAGACGAGGTAAAGGGATTCCGACTGGCTGCTCATGGCGGAGCACCGGCGGAGCAGCCCGATCAAACAACACCCACACCCACCCCTTTTTCCTTTCCGTCTAACAATACACACATATCCACACCCGAATCACATATAGAGAGAGAAAGAGACACCATCTTCGTCATCCTCAACATCATTCACCGCTATTACTTGGAACCACCACCACTGTCGCCGTTCCTCCTCCTTGTCAACAGAACTCTGATCAAAACCCTCAACAACAACAACAACAACAACAACCATCCTTACCGTTACTTAACTCCCACCGTACACATCACACCACGGACTATCAATAAAGAGGAAGAGATGATATGGGGTTTTACCTTCTTAATCAGATCCGGTCTGATTTGTACAACAACTGTCATCACCACCGTGACCCGCCATTGCCACGACCACCGCCGCCTCCTTCCTTTCTTCTCCGCCTCTTTCTCTCACTTCGAGCTCTCTCTTTGTTCTCCTCTTTTCTTTCCAGCTCTCTCTTTCTTTCTCTCGGTCATTCTCTCTCTGGCCTATTTACAGTATGATATGTGTGTGTATGATATAAGAGAGGTGAGGGTAGGTTTATGTGAGTGTTTGAGAGAAGAGAGTGTACGTGTGTGCGTGGTCATCAGGGAAAGGGGTGGAAGTGTTGGGTATTTTATATTGAAGTCACCATGTTAATTGCTTGATTGGTCATCAATGGAGGATAATAATATTGGGGGTTAGGGTTTTGGTTTGGAATCTGATATTAATATTAATATTACAGAGAAAGAATAAGAGGGGTGATAGGTTTAAAAAGGGGATAAATTGACAAATATGCCCCTCATGTGGGGTGCACGTGGGGGGGACTTAACTGAGATTCTAACCAACGTTATGATTTTGGACTCAAAGGGTTATATTTGGGAAACTAAAGTGCTCAGGTAGTTAAACATTTTCATTTTGGATTCAACTAGTTAAAACGACCAAAACACAGGGACTCAAATAGTAATTTACTCTATATTTTAATAAAATTATAATGGGTTAGGATCAAATACACAGTGAAAGAAAAACAGGAAGTCGTAAGAAGGGTATCAACGGACTCCGTTTGAACTTATTCAATCGGCATTGGAACCGTCTTATCGAACCCTACGACGTTAATTTTTAGGTCTTCATTTTTTGGGGTTTTAGCTTGTAGTTTTTAGAATATGCGTTATATCATTGTGTCTTTTATGTATCATTGTGTCTTTTTCTTATTTTCATCATTGTGTCATTTTTTCAATTCATTGTGTTTTTTTTCTTGAACATTGTGTTATATTTTTTGGCACTGTGTTATATTTTGTGCCTCATTGTGTCATATTTCATTATCTATTGTGTTTTTTGTATCATTTTCATGCTTCTCATTTTTATTACACTGTGTAGAATAACTTGACACTTATAACAATTATGTCTACCGTTATCAGATTCTAACATATTTAGATTATATAACTTGATAAAAATTGACGGTTGTAATGAATCTTCATTTTTATATTAGTTAAAGTTTAGGAATCTGATGCATTTCACACCATGTGTCTTGTACTTTTTAAATCCGTTTGTATACTTGACACGTTTTCGATTTAATATGGAAATAATCTTTATATAGATAGAGAATTAAAACAAGAACACCTTGGTGGAATAGCTCAGTTGGTTAGAGCGTGTGGCTGTTAACCATCGGAGGTTCAAGCCCTCCTTCTAGCGATTTTGTTATATTATTTTTGCCAAAATACAGTAATTTTATGACTTGCATAACACGGTTCATTTCCTTCACAAACAAGTCTCGTCATGGATTCATGGTAGACAGTGGTGAAGCTTGGTTTCGGAATCGGTGGGGGCCGGACTCAATTTTTTTCGATCGGTATTGGCAAATCGGTGGGGGTCGGACTCAACCCGGACTCAATTTACCTATGAAAATCGCAAATTTATACCACTACGCCAAAAAACAGGGGGGGCCGGAGCCACCCTTGGCCCTTCTTATCCTTCGCCCATGATGGTAGAAATCACACTGTCACAGTTTCTTACTTTTTATTTTCTGTTATAACACGATATATGTTATATGACAAAAAACATAAAACTTCTCTAGAAAATAATTTCTCATTAGACCGCAAAAAGGGGTGTGCAACGGCTGAACTGAATTGGAATGGATCGTATAAAAACCTACAATTTGGTTTTGAACCGGATTAAATGGTTCTCGTCTAAACGGTTTTTACCGGAATCACTTAAGTTGTAGTGTTGTAGTTATATTCAGAGGCGGATTCACTATATTTGTAAGGTGGGCATGTGCCCACCGTCCTTTCAAATGCAAATTCATGCTTTCTCCGGTCAAAAAAGTTCAATATTTTGAAGACTTGTTTGTGTATCGAAGGAAAAAAAATGATCTCCAAAAAGTTACCATGGATGTTCAGGTAGGTTGCAGGTGTTCTTCGAGGACTATTGTTGTAGGTGAAGTGCTTTTAATATAAAAAAGGATTTTCAGAAAGTTGCTTTATACACGTGGTGAATTGATTTTGTATATTAAAAAGAATTTTTGATTAAGCCCTTTAAGTAAATATAAATTTTAAACTATCCTAAATAAAGATTTAATACTAGATATGACCAACTAAAATGAATTTAATTCAACCCATTTTGTCACTTATTTATATTATGACTTGAGTTGTTATACGGTGACGGATCTAAACCAAAATTGTAGGGGTAATGTCCAGTTATATTTATGGGTAGCATAACACCAAAAACGTCAAAAATACGCAAATTTCCACTACGCCGGAAAAATTGAGGGGTAGTGGGCACTACCTCCTCCTGTGCTAAGTCCCCCACTATTGTTATATCATATATGTTTAAACACATCCAAATACCATTGACTAGATAAGTATAAAAAAAACAATTTTATTCGGCCCATTTTAACCCGACATGTTTAGAGCTGACTTGTTTTAAATCCGATCAATTTGTGCCCCCCGTCAAAAAAGTTTCTGTATCTGCCACTTATATTAAGCATCTATGATACACTTTTAGAAGTGTTTGTATATATGCAATGGTGATGTAGTTCCAACGGTTTCGTTGGCCAAAAGAAAATAGAAGGAAACCAGAAATCAATTTAGAGAGGATTTTAGAGACTTAACATTTTTCATTCATAACCTCCATTGCTAAACAAACAACCTATTTAAAGAAAATACTCCGTAACAAACAAAATATGTGAAATGTGGTCATCCCACTTATTGTACCACACTTAAACAAACATTTAAAAAAAATAATTAATGCTGCAGCTTTTCCAATCTCTCCTGCATGGTTACGTAACTGTCATGACCTATCATATTCATCACTAATTACACCCATCACACTCAAAAATTTTTAAATAAAATAAAAGCATTAACATTAAGAATTACATGCCGTTCAAAAAAAAACATTAAGAATTACATAAATAAAAACATAAAAAAATAAAAAAACATAAAAAAATAAAAATAAAAAAAGCATAAAAAGTAAATCTATTTTTAATAAATTTATGAAATAAAAAAATAATAATAAAATACGAATAATATTTAATATTCAAATGACTACTTTTCAAACGGCTACTTTTCTAACCCTATATCAGTCACAATTATTACTCACAATTCAATCTACACACAAACAAACAAAGATATGGGTGGTAGTTATCCTACGAAGCAACCGGACCTTCCAACCTCAGGCAATATTCTCATCGCCTACGTTCACAACCAGTGTCGTCTCCTCCTCATCCCCAATCAATGTCATCTCCTCCTCCTACAAGGTACACTCGTCTTCCTATAGTGTACACTCCTCCTCCTCAACCAGTGTACACTCCTCCTGCTAATCCCGTGTACACTCCTCCTGCTAATCTCATGTACACTCCTCCTCGATCAGTGTACACTTCCCGTTGACTCAACATTCCAAACCAACTAATAAGCATTCCTCCTTTACCAAGTCAAGCAGGTATGGATCCAGATCCTGTTACAAATGAGGAATTTATCTGGGCCAATGACTAAACTATGGTTGTGCTGGGATTGAGTCAACTACAAATTGGGGAGAGACAAACTTCACCCCAAACCCTCCTGCTCCGGTTCCAAATAAGGAAGGGTACGAAACTGACACTGGTGCGGAGTATGTGAATATGGATGATGAACCGTATCATTTTTCGTATCGTCTTCCAAGCCCTAACTTCGACTACATCCGCTCGGAGCTAGGTTGGACGGTCGTGATAGCGATCGTGAAATATCGTCGCTGAAGTACACTCTAGATGATTGGGATAACTACTCTTCGTAGGTGTGTTTAAGTAATTTAGGTTTAAAATGTTTTAATTTAGCATTATGTAATGTTTTAATTTTGGTTAATGTTTAAGTTTTATGTCAAATTTTAGGTTAGTTATTGTTTTAATTTAGGTTTGTGAGTGTATTATGTAATGTTTAATGTTTAATTTAGCAAAAAAAAAAAATTCTTTGACTTGTATAGTGGAGTTAAATAATAAAATATTGTGGAGAAAGAATTGTGAGTGTGATGGCTGTCACGGCCATTTGTTATCGCGGCCGTGATAATTAAGTCGGGGCGGTGTTCGCGATGGTCACTGCCATCACGGCCAGCCCATCACGAACCGCCCCGTCCCCCTTATACTCAAATGCCTAAAACACGTTACAAGATACATAGATAAACATCATACTTTATATCCACAACATACACATGTAGTAGAGCTCGTCAAGTGACTCATGACTGCATTAAAGGCTAATTAACTACATACCACTAGGGGTCTAGAGCCACCAACATCAATCCATGTCAACTTAATTTCAAGTTCACCATGTTCCACGTTTCTTAATCTAAGAACCATGTTTTGGACCAGTTTTCCATCTGTCCACGTTATGACGCTTTTCTCTGCCTGACAATTGGTCCTCATTGGTTTTATGGTTGTTATAGTTGTTGGGGCCTGGGGGATCATTGACATCCAACCTCTAGGGATGGCAAAAAAAAAATAAACCCGAGGCTGGTGGGTATATCCAAAATCCGAAGCATTTTGGATGGGTATACCTGATACCCGGTAGGTATGGGATGGATTTGGTATTGGAAAAAAAATATTTCACGGGTATGGTATTAGGTGATTGATATGGATCCCCCATGATCTACCCAACCGTTGCTCCATATTCTCCCACTTTTATTGCATTAGTTGTTTAGTACTTTGTTTTTACTGTATTTTATTAGTGGAAGTAGTAGTGGGTAGTTGAACCACTAACCTATGCTCCTTGTTTCTTGCATTTCCCACGTATCATGTAAGCCTTTAAAAGGCATGTTTAGTTTTAATTGGAGAACATGAAAAATTTGAACAAAACAAATATTTACATTTACTATCTGTTCGTAGTTTAACTTTGGAGACCACCGATCTCGAAGTCGGTACTATCAGTGATACCTGACCTGATTACTCAAAACTAACCGAAGACTTTTAAGTTTTGTATATATCTTTTCTTAATTATTTTATACTAATGTTTCATTTTAATAGATTCATTACTTGAAAAATAAACTTTTCGTCAAAAATATATATTTTCTAATAACATTATTATTTATATTTATATGCTACGAAATATAAAAATAGTTTTCAAAATTCATACTATAATATATATCTACATATTAAATGTGTCAAAGATTATTATGGTGATAATGATACATATGTTACTTATTACAATTTCATATATTCTAGATTTTTTAAAACATAAGACTCCGGGGGGACATGGGTTCGTTTTTAGTAGGTTAGGATTTGCCATCCAGAAAGGGGTGGCGGCGCAGCTTGTTGCCCGCCTGCCCGCTATCTTGATGTAATTGATCGCGTTTATGCGTTTATGAATGAATGTGCCAAGAAATATTATTATATAAGACTATAAAAGAAAATTAATATATATACACACACACACACATGCAAATACCAACGGGTATACCCGATACTCGGGGATATGCTCTATACCCGACGGGTAATGAGACGAGTATGGTATGAGATTTTATAACCGGGTATGGGTATGGGTATGGTATTAGCCAAACCTGACCCATTCCCGACCCGTTGCCATCCCTACCAGCCTCATTGCTAATGCTTGCAAAAGTGCGGTGATGTCAAATTCGGCATCCCCCATTCTTTCATCTGCTGAATATCGATTCCAATCATAGACCTCCTGCGTATTTGATGGGCCAAATCAATGCATGACGTTACCATTGACGCCATGTAAATTATGATCAGTCAGCAATTAAGTTGGCATTTGGTTTGTTACGGTAGTTCTGATTATGTTATTATGAGTTGAGGCTATGGACCATTAAATCTCATCTCATACATCATATCATTATTTCATTAAGGAAAATAAATAATTACATGCACACATTTTAGTTTCTATTTCGTTGTTTTAATATTTTTATGGTATCAAAGTCATAATAGCGTCAAACAAAATTACTAAAGCAGAAATTACTAGATGCCTAACAGACGCTTGTATTGATAACTCAAATTCTTTTGGCCGTAGTGTTATAAATAATTTTGGGATTTCGTATCGCGCGTTTCATTACATTTCTAATATCGGACATGTTACTTTATCACATTGCACTCTCAAATTAAAAAAGTACACGTTAGTAGTTGAGTTCCTACTTTGTGACCATTAGTCATTATGTAATCATCCTATTCATTAAGGAAAAAATACACATATTACATCCTCTTTCTATGATGATTTAATATTTTCACCTATCCTTTTACTAAGTAGTTAGAATAAAAATACTATACATGCTTTGACTCCAACGATCGTTGGAGCTTACGTTGGAGGTTATAGTTTAAATCTGACTATGCTGCACACTTTTACCAGTTCGTAACTATGCTGCACACTTTTAAATTAACAAGTACATGCATTAATGGTTGCAACCAAAAGAAATGTTTAGACTATACGGAGTGGTGGGGGGAAAGACGGGGATGAAGCGTCATGTGGCACTTTTGGGTCCCACATGGAGGGGGGAAAAATTGTGGGGAGTGGAAAGGGGGGGGGGGGGGGGGGGGAGAGGGGGAGGGGAAGGAAATAATATTATATTGTGTTAAAGTTAAAAAAAAAACTAACCAATCAAATAGTGCCACATCACCCCACAAATTTGCCCCACGCCGGTTGGAATATCCCTGCCCCCTCCTTCATGCCCTCTCCCCACGCCACCCTCGGGGTGGTGTCCCCCCCCCCCCCCCCCTTCCCGCCCCCCACTCCGGACACTCTTAAAATAAAAAACACCATTGATTGCAAACTTTCACTTAACAGTTGCTAAGATCAAGTTGCAGATGCACCTGGATCCGAATGATTTTTTGAAATTTGAACGTACCCTAATGATAGTGCAAGGGGAACAGTTGGAAGAACGACTTACAAGTCCAACTAGGAGTGGCTCTACAACTGAAAGAGTTAACTCTTCATCCCACACAGGATTTAGATCTTTCTTCGCCACTCTAGTTTTCAGTATCTACATAAATATTTAGTTAAAGTTAATTTCAGCATAGAAACATGTAGGATCGATCTAACAAGAAATTAGTATCACGCGCATATCGAATCGAGGGCGGAAATCAACTATTCGGTTAGTTGTTATAGGTGGGTGTTTATGCATATGATAATAATAATAATATGAGAGCACACACACAAAAACACACACAAAGGATTGCACTTGTATTGGAAATAGCAAAAGTCTTACAAAACAACTAAGGCATGGGGTATATATAGGAGGCTTTCATACACGTTCCTGGTACGTGTATGAAGAGGGTGGGACGTGTATGAAGCTTACAACTTATCAAAGTACCCCGATGCCTATAGAAACGTGATAAATAGGATCCGACTAGCTACGATATCCAAGCTAGGGACATATCCGCAGGGTGCATCTACAAAACAATAACCTTTTTGGTTTTCATTTCTACATAACCTAAGTACTAAAAATTAATTTTCCATCTAAAAATGTTATCCTTGGTGTCAGACTGGCGTTTTTAGGAGATAAGTTTGTACGGCATTGGTTGGATATACCTACGATGACAATCGTAATAAAATCTAACCCGACACCAGCAACCTTTACATAGCAACTGAATCACAAACAAACAAAAAATGCTTTCCATGTAACATAACATCTTATTAAAACTTAAACTACTTTCTAAGTTTGACAAGTTCCTGTATAAATCATTAAATCCATTTGATTAAACAAGACCCATTCCATTCGGGAAGTGAAAACATAAAAAAAGAAGTAAGTTCTGGTTGCCCATTGCGATGATAACATAAGGATTGATGCTACGCCAATCTCGAATTGCAAGATTTTTACCTCTATGGACATGAACTTATAGCATACCTAACAACTCTTCTTAATAAAACAAAGATGACACACATAATCAAATTAGAAGTTTTAACCATTATTTATAAATTTTCTTACCCTGGTACATGCATTTAGGTAAATTCGTTGCCCTTTTATTCTTTTTTTGCATTAGTTCTTAGAAGTGAACATACATATTGTGGAATGAACATTGCATACCTCTCCATCTCAACTTAATTTCAATTTCACCATGTTCCACATTTCTTAATCTAAGAACCATTTTTTGGACCACTTCTCCATCTGTCCAAGTTATGGTGCTGTCCTCTGCTAGGCAAGTGGTCCTTCCTGTGTTCAAAGTTTTGAAGATTGTTTAATTTGGGGGTGCACTATGACCAGTCCTTACTTCTTCGTAAAATGGGGTGAAATCGAATTCTGCATCACCCATTCTATCATCGGGTGTAAATCGATCCCAATTTATACACATCCTGCATTTGTTTAATGATTCAAACCAAAACACATAATAATTCCATGTACATGTTGCAAGTTATATATATATTTTTTTATCAGTAGTCGATCAAAAAACAATTCACCACTAACTTAAAAAAAAAACGAAATACACATGTGTGTTATTTTCTCTCAAACATTTCAATATAAAATTTTTTTAACTCATCCCCTTTTTAAAAAAAATTATTTGTTCAATAATTTTCGTTCATTAACTTAAAAAAACAAAATACACATTTGTGTGTTATTTTCTCTCAAGCATGTCAATATAATAATTTGTTAAAAAAAGTTATAATCAAAATAATGTATGTTTCGCTATCGTAAACTGTATCGAGTACCTGTGTTGTAAAGAACCAAACCAATACCAACTGAACAACAGCGTACCGGTGTCGGTATTTTCTAAATCGGTACCCGTATTTGTTTATATGTTTCTCGATCGATGTAAACTATGTGCCGGTATTTTTTTGTGTATAGTACCATCATGAACCGAACCAATACCAACAAACAACATCAGTACTAGTTATCAAAACTGTTTGGATACCTGTTTATATGGTTTTCAGTCATTGTACATGTGTATCCTTTTGGAGTTTGGCCATATTATAATTTAGGATTTGTAATTCGGTTACAAGCTAGATTATACTACTCTCAAGGCATCACGTGGGTTAAACTTATTAATTATATCTATAATTTGTGATTTTGCTAATATTCCAAATTTTTGTGGTAAGTTTATGATTATGTGATTTATTATAGCGTCCCTGATTTAGTTTAATTAAATTTTTTTGGTTTTGTGTGAATTTATTTGGTATAAGTTGTATTTTTTATTTTGTTTGATGCATTGTTTGATAATTGTTGGTTAAAATGTGTTTTTATTAGAGGTAGTGGTTTAATTATTTAGAAGATCTTTCCTCTTCTCCTTCATTTTTTTGATCATTCTCCTTCTGTCTGACCTAATCACAGTCGCCACCTATGGCTGCTGCCTCCTTTTCGACACCCACCAACACCTCCCTTCACTCCCTCATTCACTTTATCCCTAATAAGCTTACCTCCTCCAACTATCTTGCTTGGAGTCAGCAACTTACTCTTGTTCTATCCCTGCAAAAACTGACCGGCCACTTAGATGGTTCGTCCACCCCTCTGGCTGAAACCCTCACCGTTAATGACAAACCTGCCCCTAATCCCGATTACCAAACCTGGATTTCTGATGACCAAACTGTTTGCCTTCTCATTCAATCCTCTCTCTCTCTCTCTCTGAAGAAGCTATGTCGGAGGTTATTGGTCTTTCCACAACACATCAACTCTGGCTGGCCTTGGAAAGCGCATACAGTCACCGTTCAATAGATCACATGCATACCTTGCGTGACAATCTACGCCTCCTGCAAAAAGGTTATTCTAGTGTTTCTGAGTTTGGGCGCAAGTTCAAAGCTATTTGTGACCAACTAGCCGCCATTGGTCATCCTGTTTCTAAAACAGACACGTGTGAGTACGAGACAATAAAAAAGAAACCTAAAAGTTACTCTAACTCTAGATATGTGTTAGATCACATCATTGGCAATCAAATCATAGAAAAGTGGCCAAGTAAAAAAAAGTAACTTAACACATGTGCCAATAATATTAACATGCTTACAATTTCACACACCATTGTTGCATATCAAATACATAGATAGCATTTCTATAAAAATAAATCTCTACTCTTTAGAAACATCAACCCATCTCAAGCTAATTTCAATTTCACCACATTCCACATTTCTTAATCTAAGAACCATGTATTGGACAACTGCTCCATCTACCCATTTTATTTTGCTTTCTTCTACTAGGCAATTGTCCCTTGCCGGTTCTACAGTTTTTATGATTATGTTCTCTTGGAGATCCTTGAAATCACCCCTTACTGCTTCCAAAAACGGCCTGAAGTCAAATTCTGCATCCCCCATTCTATCATCCGCTGATAATAGATCCCAGTCATACACCTCCTGCATTTCACAAATGGTGGCTTGGTAGGTATATTGATTTCATCAAATTAACCAAGTACTTACTACCAAAAAGAGTTATAAAAAACACTATACATTATGCACTTGGGTCATGATGTTTTTGATTTTGAGAGAACTACACAAATGGTCCTTGTGTGGTTTACCCAAGGTTCCCCTTAGAGTACTAAGGTTTTTTAGTTTCATGTTGAAGTTTCAATGTATGTTTTTGTATCATCTTTAGGTATTAGCATTTCCCCAATCACTCCACCACTACCTCATTGGCAAAGTGATCGTAAACTTAATTCTCCTATTAGCGTTTTTGTTAGATAAAATATGAGTTTAATCATAATTAATCACGTAATGTATATTTGTTGGTTTTATATCCACAACATAGAGCCTACAATATATCATGTAAAATGTTCGACAGTGGGAAAAAAAAGTTATGGGATTTGGTCCACATAGATCTAATTCTAAAAGTCAAAAATACCACATACGACAAGCTGGATTTTGCTACTAATTGATTGTGGATATCCAAAGGTCGATCATTCTCTGTTGTCCTCAATTATATAGAGATTAGAGATATAGCGGCAAGAAACTAACATGTTTCATTTCAGCCAACAAGTCGTTGAGGTTATATGGGCAGTTTGAAGAATGAATGTGGCTTTGTTTGAGGGATTGAAACAAAAATGAAAATGGAGGAAGTGGCAATGCATTCTCTTTAGTTATATTTTTGTGTCTAGAGTATCATTTACTATAGTAAAGTCAGGGTAAGCTACTCCACTTTTTGAGTTTACTCATTTGTATGTGTCTATAGTGTCATTTACTCCATGGATTTAGGCAGTATTAGATTAACTTATCGATCAAGTTTAACCGTATTAAATATTAAACAAGCTAGAAGATGCGAGAGTGTAGATTTGTTCACTTTAAAAAGATTTGGCAGGTTTATTGGCTTTGATTTAATAATTAATTTATAAATTATACATTATAAATATATAACAATTAATAATTGGGCTTTATGTGTTGATTATGGTCACGTAATGTGGCCTATTTGTTATTAAAACATCATGAAATCATTGGAGTATGGTATTGTATGGATTTGATCGGAAAGTTATCCAATATTTATAAAAACATAAAACTGATGGGTTGCCTATCCAGGAACTTACGGATTTGTTTTTGGTTGCCCCAGTGGAGACTTCCAGGAGGTCACCTTTCTTGGTACTACTTCCACATGAGCAAGCTTAAATGTGGAATTTTCATGTGCTCCACAGTCAACTAAGCGCAAAACGCGTTGGTGATTTAAGAGGTGGGGCATGTCTTATGAACCAAGAATCTCTCATGTCCATGATCGATGTGTGATTTCCCTAGGGTGTCTCATTGGTCCATGTTAATCTTCTTGGTAAATCAGTACTGTTACAAGGAAAGAGGTTTCATAATCAATATGACTATCAATATTGTTTTAATATTGAGGAGGATCCTAAGACATATAGTGAAGCTATGGCATCCAAGGATGTTTCCTTCTAAAAAGAAGCCATCCAAGATGAGATGGATTCTATCATGCATAATAATACCCAGAAATTGACTGATTTGCCTCCTAGTTGCACATGGATTTTTAAAAGAAAGATGAATGTTATAGCAACATAGATAAGTTAAAGTCATGTTGGTTATCCAAGGCTATAGACAAAAGGAAGGAATTTATTTCTTTGGTACTTATGCTCCCGTTGCCAGGATTTCCACTATAAGGCTTCTTATAGCTCTCGCTGCAATTCATAACTTAATATATCACCAAATAGATGTCAAGAATTCATTCTTAAACGATGTATTAGATGAGAAGGTATATATGAAACAACTTAAGGGTATTGTATTACCTTGATAAGAGCACAAGTTGTTTAAACTCATCAAATCATTATATGGATTGAAATAAACACCTAATAAATGGCATCACAAATTTGATGAGGTGCTCAAATCTTATGGTTTTCTTTGATCTAAACCTAGTTGATGAATGTGTCTAAAGAATATTTGAATCCTCTGGTAAAGGAGTGGTTATTTATCTATATGTGGATGACATGTTGATCTTTTGAACCAACCAAGATCAAGTTGATAAGACAAAGAAATTGTTGTCGTCTAATTTAGCAATGAAGGATATGGGGGGAGGCAGATGTGATCCTTGGAATATGGAATAAAAAGAGTAACAATGGTATAATCATGTCATTATCTCACTGGAAACAGCCTCTTTATTCATACGGGGTAGAGGTCAGGCTGTCTACATCCTACCCTCCTCAGATCCTACATTAGCTTTGCTATTTGTGGACTAACCGGGTACGATGATGATGATGAATGGTATAATCATGACGCAATCTCATTACATAAAGAAAGCTATTGTTGAAGAAATTCAATCATTTAGTTGTTCTCCTGTTAGTACTCTTATAGATCCTAGCATCATGCTAATGCCTAATTTTGGTAATTCAGTTTCACAATACTCTAAGGCCATCAGATACTTGATGTATGACATGATTAGAATAAGGCGTGACATAGCCTATGTTGTGGGCAAGTTGAGCAGATTCACTAGTAATCCTAGTGCTCAAACTTCGCAAGTGGTAAATAGATTGCTTAAGTATTTGGAAGGAATAATGGTTTGTTTTATTCAGGTTTTCTAAGGAAAACTGCTTAAGTATTTGAACGGAACTATGAACTCTGATGTAAGTTGGATAACAAATATGGATGATTATTCTTCTAAGTGGGTGGGTGGAGCTATTGCGCTTCAAAAAAACAAAGTTTCATCACTAACTCAATTATGGAATCTGAGTTTTTGGCTTTAGCTGTAGCCATGGTTGTAAAATCCCGCCTAGGTGTCGGTTACTTAACAAGTAATCTCTGAGTACTCCCCAACTATGGCCTAGTACTCGCAATTCCTCAATCAACCGAGTTGGCACCGCCTAGTGACTTTGCAACCATGGCTGCAGCTGATAAAGAAGTTGAATGGCTAAGAAATTGATATATGAGATTCCGTTATATGTGTGTGTATGTGTTTATGCTTGTTCTAATACAACAAAAAAGGGATGATTACAGAAAACGATAACCATCCACATTCATATCATAGATTCATCACATCAAAATTCTATAAAGAGAAATCTCTGTCTGATTAGACAAATCATCACGTATAACCCGAAAGTAGGTTTATCTGATAGTTCTCAAATTATTCGGAAATTGATTTAGGTTTCACTCAGATTATTTGGAAATTCAATTGGGTTTTCAAGTTTGTTAATATTTTTGAAGATGTTGTTCTAGACTACATATACAACACAAGTGTTGTAAATGATAACAAATTCATTACTCAATCCATATCCAAAAAGTGGATCATAAACTTAATTTCTCATATTAGCGGTTTGGTCAGATGATAATTATAGGGCTTTCCTTTTAAATCTGAACGTAACTAGATGATAATGTAGTGAGAAAGATGGGATAACGACTTACAACTGTAACTGGAAGTGCCTCTTCAATTAATAGAGTTAATTCTTCATCCCACACAGGATTTAGGTCTTTCTTCACCACCCGAGTCTTTAATTTCTATGAAAAAACTTAGGTAAAGTTAAATATTAGCCGAAAAATAATAAAGTAACAAGTTTCGGCCAACTTATAACACCGATGTTACTTACTGGCCCCGCAAAGAGGGGATACATTTGTCCTATATTGGTAGGATATGACTAATAAGACATCTTATAAAAGCTTGATCTAGTGAGACACCCCCTAAATCTATTTCAGTATGCATCCATTTGATCGCATACACAAGATGATTATACAAGACTCCAAATGGAAAAATAAATGCCATAAATGAAATAAGTTCACCTGGTTGCCCATTCTGATGATAACATAAGGATCGCTGCTACAAACATCTCGAATTGCAAGATCCACACCTCTATGTACATGAACTTTGAGCAAACCCAACAACTCTTCAAAACAAAAAAACAAAAATAAATTATAAGTTTTACTCAGGTACATGCATTGTGATAAAGAATAAAATCTAAGGTAGAGGGGAATGCTACTAGTAACTTAATTCTGAGTTGGCACTATTAGTGGGTAGCAAGTAGCAACATGCAACTAATCGATGATATGTACAGCCTAACATCACTTACCAAAAGAAGTGTTTTACTTATGATTGAAAACATAAATACAAAAAAAATGCTATTTAATCATTACAAGATACATATTTATGTTTACAAGTTTAGCATTTATGTTGCGGTTTGCAAATTGAATTTTCTATTCAATGATTTAAATGTTCGGTTTTATATCAATATCTTTTGAGAATTTCCCTTTTATTTTCTTGGTTCTACCATGCGTCAACAAGATAAATAGATATCATTTGTTTTTTCATACATACACTTCTAGAAAATTGATATATGACTCCGTGACCACAAAGCAGGATAACTAACTACATACCTCTACATCCAAGAACATCAATCCATCTCAAGTTAATTTTTAGTTCACCATGTTCCACATTTCTTAATCTAAGAACCATGTTTTGGACAACTCCTCCGTCTGTCCACATTATGTAGCTATCCTCTGCTAGGCAATTGGTCCTTCCTGGTTTCACAGTTGTTATGATTGTGTTGTTTGGGGGGTTCTCATAATGCTTCGTTGCTGCTTCCAAAATCGGTGTGAAGTCAAATTCTGCATCCCCCATTTTATCATCGGCTGATAATAGATCTCGGTCATAAACCGCCTGCATTTAGTTAACAGATCAAACCAAAACACATAATATTTCCACTTGTCATTTGTTAAGGTCAAGCTACACATGCACAAGGGTCATATTGATTTTTTGAAATTTAAAAGTCAGGGTAGCCCATACACAAAAGTTAAACCGGTATATTAACGGTTAACTAAAAAGATGCGTCGGTTTGTTTAATTTACGGTTGTTTAACCGCCACTTTGCTTGGGTATAAATAGCC
The DNA here is from genome assembly GCA_032199755.1 of Ambrosia artemisiifolia. NCBI lineage: Eukaryota > Viridiplantae > Streptophyta > Magnoliopsida > Asterales > Asteraceae > Ambrosia > Ambrosia artemisiifolia. The sequence continues at coordinate 31,823,515 of CM063529.1, read as the reverse complement.
TCTTGTATCGCATTTGGAATGTGTGGAATAGATTGTTTGTATTATATATATTTTGTTCCCTCCACCCTTGTTCTTCATCAAGAGTCCCTCCACATATACATGTGTATATACATGTGCATACTCATATTATATTGATCACCCAAATTACCAAATATCCATAATTGATCCAAGTTGTATGCAAAACAGGGTCCCTCATAGGATCACATAAAAACTTGATTTTCCATAAGTAAGATAAATGTTAGTGCGTTGTCCCCATCTAGTGCCTGTTATCATTTATTATATTGTTTCTAGGGATGGTAAACAAATTCGAGCCCAACGGCTATACCCGAAACCCAAAGTATTTGGGACGTTTTGGGATTGGAAAATTTCACGGGTATGGGATTAGGTGATACCTGACCCGATTACCCGAAATTAAATATCCGTTTACCCGAAACTTATACCCAAAAACTTTTAAGTTTTATATATCTCCTTTTAATTGTTTTTTAGTAATATTTCATTCTAATAGATTCATTATTTGAAAAATTAAATTTTCCTTTAAAATATATATTTTAATGACATTATTATTTATATTTATATGCTACGAAATATAAAAGTTTTTTCGAGATTCATATTATAATATATATTTACATTTTAAATATTTCAAAGCTTATTAAGGTGATGATGATATATATGTTATTTATTAAAATTTAATATTTTTGTAGTTTTTTACAACATAAAACTACACAAGAAAGTAAAAAATATATATACATGCAAATCCCAACGGGTATACTCTATACCCGCGGGTATGCTCTATACCTGACAGATAATGGGATGGGCTGAAATTTTACAACTGGGTATGGATATAGGATTAGTTATATCCGACCTGCTGCCATACTTAATTGTTTCGGTTTTTATTTATTATGCATTTGCGTATTGTGGCATAACTGTAATTACATAGGCTAGGGAGACTAAGCCTCAGTCTCCCTAGGCCTTAGAGACTGAGAAAGGGGAGACTGTGAGGAGGTATAGATACCTCAGTTTCACCCCTAGGTTAGTAGCTCTCTCATTCTTGTAAGTGGGTGCACTAAATCCTAAGCAATAGAGGTGACCTTATTAGCGACGACAAGCTTAAAGTCGTAGCTAAAGGTCATGATCCAGACAAGGTTTCGAGAATGAATATGGACCGTTGATGAAGATGTCGATCTAAAGGCTAGGGATTTATCGTAATTGCCATTAGCAATAGATGCGACTAACATGTCGCCTCTAATGCTCGAAAAATATTACACCCGCCTACAACCATCTATTTCCCTAATATTTCCCTTCCTCTATTCCCTTCCTCTCTTAATTCTCTCTCTCTCTCTCTCTCTCTCTCTCTAACTCCGACCGTCACCCGTCACCCCACCCTCAAACCCCTTCTTGTCACCGGTCACCCAAACCCTAGATCCACCCGTCACCGGTCACCCCAACCCCACCCCAGCTCGCGACAGACCCGACACCCCACATCTCTCACCGGCTCGACACCCCATCCCCGTGACAGACTCGGTATTACCCTCGTACGTTGTGGATGATGTTTGTTTTCCTGTTGTTTTGGCCTCTTGTTGATGATGTTTGTTTTTGTGTTTCTTTTGGCTGTCTAGGGTGGCCGGTCACTTCTTTTATATGTTTTATGTTTTTGGACGATTGTTGTTTTTGTATGTTTCGATCTGTTGTTTGTGATGTGGGTTTTTGGATATTCTGGTCTGGTTTATGTCTGTTGTTCATGATTTTTCGTATTGCCTTTTTGTCTTTAGGTATGTTGTTGGTGATTATTGTTTTGCTATGTTTTTGTCTATTGTCAATGATGTTTGTGTTGGGGATTTGGGATTTTGTGGATGATGGTTGTTTTCTGATGTTATTTATAGTTGCTTCTTATTTTATTGAGTAGCTTCTTCGCAAATGATGAGGGTCTGTTGTTTGGTATGGCAACGTTGGTTGTAACCGTAGCACCTCTGAATTATGCTTTAATGATTATGATTAAGTTGCAGGAAGATTGAAGGCGATGTGTTAGGAGTCATGAAAATCTTAGCTTGGTTGTTGTTATCTCTAATCAAAGGATAACAGTGTTGGAGAAGCCCTTACTTGGGTAATGTTGGTGAGATTGTTTCAACCTTTTTTTGGTTGTTTACTATGTCTTGAAGCATTTGGCCGGGTTAGGAGTACCAATATTTGAGCTTTTTTTTGTGTATATTCAGTTATTTGATTGTTTTCATGTTTAAAGATTAACGACTATAATCTAAGTGGAGCAAGTGGAGGGACATTGAATTCTTAAAGACGATCCTATTGAAAGTACTTCAATGTCAATATAGAGGAAAAGGTGGAAGAATGGCTTACAAGTTTAACGGGGAGAGGCTTTTCAACTAAGAGAGTAAAATCTTCATCCCACACGGGGTTTAGGTTTTTCTTCACCACTCGAGTCTTCAGTTTCTATACAAAAGTAGTTGACATGAGCTAACAAACAATAACATTTTGGTTTTCAGTAATAAAAAAAACCTATGTCCTAAATCTAAATTTTCCATCTAGAAACTTATAAAATATCGTGTTCCATGCTCCTTACACCTGTATTATTTTTTGGCCAAAAATTAGAGGCAATAACTTTTTATTTTGGTTTATTCGGGATCGTCATTGATACTCTATTGTTTAATAATGCATTCCCTACATTTCACAAGCAGTGACAAAAGCAACAATTTTAGTTGGAAGCATATATATAGGATATATCTCTTTTGACAACATTGTAATTCACATAATTGTTAAGACGCTTAAGATAAATGTTATTTCATAAGGTGCAAGTTAGGAATACATGAATATGTTTACTTCCCGCTTAAACCTTTTAATGAAAAAGCAAAGGGTTTTTTTTTTTCTTACATTTGTTTTTGTCCTACATTGGTGTCATTCAAAAATAAAGTGGGATTGAGTGACTATAAAAGAAAAACCATCTTAGACCAAATGATCCAACTCATAACCCTTTTTGGAACATTTTGCGTTTTAAATTAGGATTTTAGCCTAATAGTCAATCTTAGTTAAATATTATATCTAAATAAATTAAAGAAGTTGGTTTTACGAAGCAGTTGCTATCTAGAGCTTTTCACGAGCTAAGCTTGAGCTTAGTATTTTAGCTTCTCAATAAAAATGAGTTGAACCCGCTCAACTTGCCCCACCACCAAATAAGACAGGTTAGATTAGTTGAACAATTTTCGAAAACTGGTGTTCCTTTAATTTTAAAAAACATATGACATAAGCGTATAACCGAAAGTAGAAAACATAAGTACTTTAAATATTTGCTAATATATGTCATTTAAAAGGTAAATAACACTTTGGGATGGTTACTTAATTTAATAATAACACAATTACTTCGTAGTTGACTTGGTTATGGCGCTGCTTATGTTTTCATGAGGATACATGATCAAAGCTCAATCAATGAATTTTAATTTCCATATCTCAACTTGTTCATATCCCACATTGGTCATCCCACGTCCCTCACGTCTCAAACTCAAAAAAAACCTCGTTTCCATAAATGGAGACCTAAAAAACAAATTAACTTAAATCTGGTCGAACCTTTTCTAACGGTTACCTATTCAACTTGGTTTGTGTAAAAATATACTAATTTCAAGTATTGGGTTATATTTATTTTTTGTATTGGACTTATTTGTCTATTAAGTATTTTCCGGTTTAGGCCAAAAAGAAGTGTGCAGGTTATTTGCTCGGCCCATTGACTTGTGAGCCCAAAGATTGCTATATAAAAGGAGAAAGAGTGTTCGAGAAGCTGTGTGGTTGATCAGATATTTCTCTCAGTCTTCGTCTTTCCCTCTCTAGTATTGTATTAGGGTTTTCTCTATTTCTCTATCTATTGGTCTTGGTTCTTGTAAGTTTTGTATATTCTTTCATTATAGTCGTTTGCTGATCTTATCAATCAATAGAAGACTCGTTTATTGTACTCTTGTTTAGATCTCAATGATTTGCTGAGATCTTGGGTATTGGTTGGGTACTATTTTGGGTTGGTTTAATAATAGAGCTTTGGTCACTGTTTCAATCGCTATTCTGTTGTTCTTGTTTCTGTTAATGTTTTTGTATTGTATGTAATTGTTATTGTAAGATCCATAGCTTTCTACAAGGTATCAGAGCTATATGCTCATGATCCTGAGGTTATTTTGTCTTCCACTGTGAGTCTTCATTTAGATCTTGTCTTTGTCTTGTAGATCTGTGTTTGTATTTTATCCAGATTTGTTGTTTTTTGTTTCTTGGTTTGTGTGTCTGGTTAGGGCTCTGATCTTCATTATAGATCTTGACCTTTATGAACAGTCATAGATCTTATCTGTTTAGATTTTGTTTGTTATTGGTGTCTGGTGTTATTTGTAGATCTAGGGTTGTGGTCAACTGTTGTTGGCGAGGCTCTGGATCTTAGTGACCAGTGGATATTGGGCTGGAAACTTTGCAAACTATAAGTTTTCTTGTTCTTATTCTTGTTAGTAGTTTACTTTGTGCTGTATTGCTGCTTGGAACTTCTGGTAAGTCTTCTTGTCTACGATTTTTCTTTGTTGAGTCTAGGCGTCTTGGCTGGGTTAGGGTGGACCGGTGGTTCATTAAGTTTTGTGTTATGAGTCTTATTTTTTTGTTCTTGATTGATTGTATTGCCTTGTTGCACTTGTTCTTATCTGTTCTCTAACTGATTGTCTACTATTCTATTAGCATAAATATATACCTAGTTAATAAAGGGCTTATGTGTTAAGATCTGCGTGGACACCTATGAGTGATGAACCTATTATCTGAACACTGACACAGTTTCACTCTCTAGGGTTGTGTTTTGTTGTGTTGTTTTTATTGGCCTTCTTTGTTGATTGGTTGTTTTCTTGTTTGTTGTTGTTATCATGGGTGATCTTGCTGTCACCAATCCGACAGGTATTGTGTCGGGCTTGGAATTAGTTTTAAAAAAATTGTGGGTTTGGGTCGGGTCTGGGATTAAGTGATACCCGACCCGATTACCCGAAACCACATGCCCAAATACCCGAACTATCTACCCGATCATATACCCAGGAATTTTTTAACGCATCACATAACCCTTAGACTAATGCGGTATGTAACTAAAGTATATGTACGGTTATTATAATACTATTTCAATAAATAACTTTTTTTTTCTTATTTCATGTTAGTTCTTTTTAGAATGATCGATGGATTAGGTGATACCCGACCTGATTACCCGAAACCACATACCCAAATACCCGAACTATATACCCGATCACATACCCATGAATTTTTTAACGCATAACATAACCATTAGACTAATGCGTTCGATATTTGCAATATACGTGCACCATCATAAACTAAAAACTTTATGATCGATTACAAACTTCCAAAATCATTTGACATTATATAATATTTTGTAATGGCACTAAATTTATACCCTGGCGCAGAGATTTTTTTTTATATTTGAATATAATAACTTATAGCAAAGATTTGTTCAAAATAAATATTATTATTATTATCATTATTATTATTATTATTCATTAAACATATATTACCAAGTCATTAATTATGTTGTCATATTAGATATTTTATTATGTCATATTAGATATTTCAACCTCGAGACGCTTCCGGGATAAAAGCTAGTAAATTAAATATAAACAAAAGAATTACTATTCAATAAACTAGAATATTGTTTTATGTTAAAAATCAGGTAATGAATTAAAATAGTTGTGCAGTTGAAAATAGAGGTAGATTTTGTTAGAGCAAATATCACTTCTTTTCTATTTTATACCAATAATTCTAAACTGCTTATTACCTAGATTGGAGCCTAGGACCCCATCTAACAAGCGACTACCTTCGTTGTCGTTGTTCTTCTTTCCTTGCTTCATCTACTCCACAAAGTGAGAGTTTGGGAAGGGTCAAAGTACAAAAACACACTTCCGATTTATGGTATATGCATCCACTTGATTACACAGGACTTACTCGATACGAAAAGAGATTTAAAGAAATTAAAATAAGTAGTTCACCTGTTTGCCCATTTTGATGATAACATATGGATCGCTGCTCCGAAGATCTCGAATTGCAAGATTTACACCTCTATGGACATGAACTTTGAGGTAGCCTAAATAGTTATCGATAGACATTGTCTGTGCTTGAAGTTACTAAACTAGCTAATTTCCTGAAACTAATCAGTGAAAAATGATTGATCAATATTGTTTTTTTTTTACAATGAGAAGGATTTTAATAGAGGTTAGTATATGTCATTTATTTGTGACATAACTATTCAAGTGGCCCTCCTGTAGGCATTAACTATCTACAAACTATCTTTTTGTGGCAGGTAACTGCATTGTCTTTTGGAAAACTACTCTTTTTCAAGTCAAATTATCGTTGCGGATGTGAACTCTCTCCGGTTCTTATGGTTCAAGAATTGGTCAACAAACAAATCGATTTATTGGTCCCATTGGTGTAAATATATGTTGATGTAATCTCTTGTCTTTTCTAGTTGTTGCCCTTGTTTTTGTTAGAGCAGTGGGCTGTGTGTGTTCTTGCGTTTGTTATAAAATTTACCTTTAAATAATAATAATAATAATAACAACAATCGGAAATTTCCATAACTTAAAAGATATAAACTATAATAAATGGGAATGAGTATGTCAGGCACACGGATAATCTTTACTATACCCAATCCTTAAGGGACGTGGCTTAGTGGTAAGGTGTTTCCCCTCTATACTAGAGATGGAGAAACTGAGAGATCAAATCTGTTATCCTGCAATATGTAGATATTGGTGGTAATAGAAGTGGATTAAGAGTACGTTAATCTGTCATTCAAAAAAAATATCTTTACTATACCCCGATCTTCTCAAACCATGACCCAGTAACGTTGATGATAACGATAATGAGGTATGATGGTAAGCATAATAATCCGCACACTGTGTTAAGAGTGGTAAATCTTCACAACATTAATCAATGCATCCAAACGAGGGATCAACGTCATGAAGCTAAAATCGTCTAAATCTATACGCCCATCAAACTATGTTACGAAGCTTAAGGCATTTCAAGGAATCTTTTGGGGACGTGCCTCCAATTGGTAAATCGGGCTCAAGTTACCCGGACATCTTCTAGATTTTTTTTATGTGTGTTGTGGAGCAACAAATAGGTGTATTTGGTGTGTGTTGTTGGATGATGTGGCAAGTGTTGATAAAGTCAGATGTTGACCAAATAAATGGGGCCCAACGGTAATGTGAACGTTGGGTGAACGTGCCAGGAATAAAGGAAATGGAGCTGGTCTTTCATAACAGTTTGTTTTGTTTTTTCCTATTTAAAGTAGTATGCATTCTTTTGTTTAGTAATCAGTCGAAAAAACTCCTTCACAATTGTACTACTTTTCTAAAGCATTAGTCTCAATAAAATCAATTGTGCTGACTGAATACACAGTCCATCTTATCTTGTTTGTTTCTTGATTCATTCCACCTCTGAATCCAACACGGTGGGCATTTTATGTTTTTATGCTATATGAGATAGCGGATCTAGCTGATATGCCCTTCAACTGACTTAAGTAGCAGCCACGCATGAAGTTGATGTGGAGCCCTGGATCTAGGTTGGTTAGTTGGACGGTGAATGGGTTTGAAGGTGGTGAGTTGGCATGATCTGCAACCTCAGATTGCGGATCTATGACAGCTGGTGTAAGACCTCCGAGGCGTAGATAGCGAAACACTACAAGCAATTTTTTGGGTTTCACAATCCGCAATAGCAGAACACCCTTAATTACTCCATTCTCTAATATGCAGTGTTGTATGAGCACTCTTAGTCTTATGATTTTGTTTTTGGAAGAACTCCTCACATTAAAAACAAACCTACATCTCATATTTCACATGGTAAAGGCTTAAGAAAGCTTATTCACATAATCACATTAAAAATGGTCCTACATCACAGATGACCAAAGAATATGATGCATGTAGGGTTGTTCCGCTATTTCATCTTGCAGATGCCTTAAACATTTGTAATATTTTGGCTATCTCATCTTGCCCGATCTCTTACACCATTTGTCATAGATCAAGTATCTCACCCATGCCATATTAGCCTCATCAAATAAAGTCATTATCCAGCATGGCAAGTTGTAACATTTGTTCCACATCATCTTCATGCATGGCTACCACCCATGACACTTACGTTGTGTTCCCGAGTTAACTTAACGAGGGAAAAGAAAGGAAATGAAAGGAAAAAAATTGATTGTGTTCCCGAGTTTCATTTAAGGAAGGAAAAGAAAGGAAAACAAAACATGTTGTGTTCCCGAGTTTCATTTAAGGAAGGAAAAGAAAGGAAATGGAAGGAAAACTAGGCCAAATTCTTTAGTTTAGTTTTCCTTCCGATTTGGAAGGAAAGGATATGTATCATTTCTTTTTCCGTTCCTCTCCTTTCCTTCGATTTTTTTCCTTTCTTTTCCCTCCTCAAGTAAACTCGGGAATGGAGCGTTAGACGACACATCAACTAAAAAAACACTTTATGCTCCCTAACACATACCAAAAGCACTTCTTTTTTTGCATCACACCACCAAAAAGTGAAGAAAAACATTCCATCTTCTAGTCCCCACAGATACGAGATTCTAATGCAACTGGTATATTGACCCCCTGATCTTTGATTTTTTTTATGATATACCTGTTTTTAAGGCTTAGGGATGTACCTTAACACCAAAGGTGTTAACGGTGATGTGACATTTTAACATTCACTGCACACCAATCCCTTCTTGTGTTAAGGTGCATTAAAGTGACCATAAGTTAACATGTTAACAAGAATCAATGAGACAAAGTTAAGGGGGTGAGGTAGAGTTAATGGATGTTAAATTATTTCCTTGAAATGAGGTAGAGTGAAAGAGGAAAAAGGAGAGAATGTGGCATACGGATGGAATTAAAGGTGGTTAAATTATACCTCATGGCCTAAGAAGTTACATGTGCTCACAGAACTTAATAACATTTAATAATGTTTAGGGTTATTGGACTTTAACTACATCAACTATCAACATTGACATGTTGGCCACTACCACTTCCAACTAACCACTACCACTCCCAGCTTGCAACTTATTTTATTCTGTCACTCTCAAATGAACTGAACCCTAACTCAGATAATTTTTTTTGTTGACGTGATGCTTTTTTAAAAAGGTGTCACGTTAGCAATAAAAAAACTAAATGAGTTGGTGTTCAGTTAGTTTGAGAGTGAAAAAGAAAAATAAGTTACAAGTTAGTCATTGTAATCAAGTGGTTAGTTGGGAGTAGCTAGAGCAAGCATATGATAGTTGATGTTATGACAATTCAATAAACCTAATATTTAATTAGCTCTAGCTAGCAACTTCAATCCGCACGACACGCATGGAAAATGGAAATCTATACTACAAAATTATTTATTTTAAATGATTTACTGTTTTAATAGCTATATAGCCGGCAATTTTTGAAATTGCTTTGTGAAAAACACACACTATCACAAGGGAAGAAAAGTTGGTGGGCCAAAATACCCCATGCAGTGTTTCATGGTATTCCGCTCGGCACCGAAAGGGGTGGGGTGTCCACTCCTTGCGCCGCCTCTGAAAGATAATAAATTTTATTGCTTGGCACAATTAAACTTATATAATATCATAGACTAACCGCTGTTGGAATAGAGTACGGTGTAACTAGAAAACCCTTTCCAAAACAAAGTAATGAATTAATAAATTAAGGATGGATCCTTGGTTTAAGGGTGAGGAAGTAGTTGAGTATCGTACTAGAGGTGGAGGTTTTACATGGTCAAATTTGGCCAAGTAGGGGACGCTCATTTAGTACAGGCTTTTGCCTCTTAGTAAGAAGTCGTGGTTTCAATTCCAAGCAAAAGGTGTATTATTTATAAATATAGGAGTTTGGATTGTGTAACATTTAGCAGTTAAAAAAACAGTCAAATTTGGCATACCCTTAAAATCCCGACATGCATAATTATGAAAATGGATGGCCCCATATGTCTGTCAGCAGTCTTTTTCAAAACCAACTAATAGATGAAGACACTAAATTCATCCGTGTGACTATAAGCTTTTTCGGTTAATCAGTGACATGTGCGAATATATACATAAATTTTACAATGAATAGGCACACGATTAGTTTTAATATTTATAAAAATAGTTTAGACCCTAACATTAAAACACACACAAAAAGGCAAGTGTACCCTATCATATATGTAGTAAGCTCAAATAAGAACCAGATATCGATCCATGGACGCGAGTGAATGCAATAGTACTAAAAATTTATCCCCGATTTACCAGTAAAAGATAGCAGGAAGTTGTTTAAACTAGATTAATTCTAAAATACTAAATTAACATAAGTAAGACTCCAAATACAATATATATATATATATATATATATATATATATATATATATATATATATATATATATAAAGACACTATAATAACAACCCTAGCATGTCAACTACATAACATATGTTAAAAAAGGCGCGAGATTAACATTCTCATTTTCAGACAATTAGTATCCTTTTCGGGAATCCTAACATGACAACTATTCGGAAAGCTAACACGATAAACACATGCTAACCACCTCAAATTGTTCATTAGCGAGCTATTGATATAATCTCATGCAAATCTTCTAAAAATAAGTTAGTCATCTGTTAAGAGTTTTCTAACCTCACTAATCCAGGAAAGCAATACCAAATACGCAATAAAACCACTGAGATTAGCATAAAGTAGAGCATATCACAAACTATTCCATTTTACCAACTTTGAACACAAATCTACGAAGATCGCCATTTTTACCAAAATAACTCACAAAGATCAACAACAGTGTCAAAGATTGATAACAACACCATTAAGCTTTTTAAACCCTTTTACGTGCCGATAAGCATTTCTGATCATTATTCGCTTACTTTAACCAAACCAATACTTGTTTCCAATTTCATGGTGTAAACACATTAACAAGTCAACTGGTCTACTACCGATCAATTAACCGGACAGTTTTTCAACATGTATCCGATTAACACAACACAATAATCATCAAAGTCGTATGAATAACCAGAAATCCAACAACAACGAAACATGGTTACAATATGATCATCAAGATTATAACATGAAAAACCCCAAAATCATACAAAACGCAATTTTCATACAAACGATTGTTTTAACTACTAAATATTACTTGTTTTTACCCGTAGGTTACAATACAATACATAAACATCACAAGTAGGTTACAATACTTATTTTTACGAGTCTTGAAGAACCGCCCGATCTAGTTTTTCCATGATTATCCTTAATAGCAACAAAACTAGTTTTTGGTGTAAGACAAGAGGTTTTATCACATCAGACATGATTTGTTGACCATTTAACGATCCTAGACAATTGTATGAGTTGTCCAACTGATGTATCACATGTTTTTGACATTGATCAACCTCTCGTATCACATATTTTTTGAAAAACTTCACTAGACTTGAATGAACACACAACTGAAAGAAATAAAGAATTAGGGAGGAAAATAATTATTCATTCAATAATATATGTTAAGTGCATATCTATTCAGTATTTATACTAACCATTTATAAACACTAGTAGGAAACCAGCGCGATGCGACGGGAGCGAATTTTTGCATCGCATTACTCATTTCATATTCGTATAATTTTGTTGTAACATCATTGTTACGGATATACGTTATAAGTGTTACAAATATCTAGTAACTAATTGGGTCGCATCAAATGAAACTTTTGTGTTGATAATAAAGACATGCACCGACCTAGATACTAGCCTCATTAATATCTCGGATAACAATATTTCGATATGAACATGATTATTCGGAGTAGTACAACGACCATGGACGTTCCTAAATATTATTTTCCTAGATAAATGCATAATCTCCATGTCCACCGAAATACATAGTTAAAATGGGTTTAAACAAAACAATACAAGTATATGTAGTGTTTAAAAGAGAAATACATATAACCTATATCAATTAGATATAGATTAAAAGATTGCAAACAATAAATATACAAGGCATGTATGAAGAGATTGTGTAATATTTTTAAATTATTTTTAGGAAGCTAAGAATGGATGAGCTAAAGAGTTTGAAAACTTTAGTTTTATTGGAAATGAGAGTTTGAAAGAATTAACTGCTAGATTCTTTCATTTATTATCTGAACTGTCTAACTATGATATTGTTTATCCTATGGCAGAATGTGTTGAGAAATTTGCAGATGATTTACCAGTCTATTAGCCAGCATGTAGAAGTGTTGAAGGAAAAAGACTCATTTCCATTCTGGACATTGAACGAGTTTATCCAAAGGCTATAGAACAAGGAGATTGAGGAGAGAAGGAAGGCGAAGAGATCTCAGATTCCTCAGAATCTGGAAATGTACTACGCAAGTTCCTCATCTTCAGCCGTTCCAAGTGTTGGTGTGAGTTCAGCACCACGGACTGCTTTCATATCTAGTGTTGAACCAACCAATGCAGAAAACTATTATGGTGTGTCATCAGCTTCATCTTACACACCCACTCAACCTCCTATGCAATCTGCTCCTTGGATGGCAGCTCTAACGGTGAATATGACTCAACAGTCTTCATCTAACGTTGGACAAGCACCATCAAGCTCAAGTTCCGTCGTGTTAGATACATCTAACATGTATTATGTGACTGTAGAAGTTGCTCAAAAGCATGTTGCCTTGGTTTCAGCCATGGTAGCATCCTACAACGGACTTGTATCAAGTCAAATTGGCAACAACAATTTGACAAATGAAGATTACTCTCAGATTCATAAAGATGAGATGGAACTCATTGATATCCAATGGGCATTCGCTAGCATGGTGAGGAGAACTCACCTTAGGTTGCGTTACTCGAAAACAGTTAAATCAACAAGCTATGATAGCCCCAAATAGCGGCGACCTATCATAAGATGTACATAAGTACCCAGACTAATAACCCGTAGGTTAACTAGTCCCCAAATGTCCAGACCATAACCAAGTATCTTTGAAAACATGTTTGATCGTTAACTTGACCACACAAGACAAGACCCGACATCCCATTGGTGACCCATCCCACGTGTTAGCCAAACACAAGAAATCAAGCAATCATACGCAACTATGTACCTAACACGCATAAAAGTTCACCAAGCCTATCATACAGTTCACATATCGCATATACGAGTCCGAACACGTGTTATCAGGTTATTAGACATGCCACAGGGTTCTAAACATGTTCCTAGATGTTAAACCATATTTCGGGATGTCAAAATACACTTACAGCAGCAAAACACACGATTAGGAATCAACCAGGCAATTAGCAATTGCCCCATTTTTAGGCGAGTAGGAACTACTCGCCCCTAAGGCAGGCAATTAGCTTCCTAATTGCCCCTTGGGCAGGCGAGTAGCTTTCCTACTTGCCCCCTGCAGTCCAAGGGTCACTTTTCGCGCGTTTAACCTCCCAAATCATATCCAAAACATGTAAAAACACCCAACATCAATCCCAAATCATTAAGCAACCCATTCCAAGTGAAAACCACCAATTCATCATCAGTCTAACAACCCTAATTGCAAGCATTTCCCAAAATAGCATAATTTTATGAAAACATCACATCAAAGCATGCAGAACTTACCCTAAATGGCAAATAATCAGATTTTATCACATAATCACGTTGCAACTCATCATCCTACTATTGTTACATCATTCTAGAACAAACCCTAGCTTCAAGCAACCATCAAAACATCCTATAACATCCTAAATCCCCAAGAATCACCGGTATTACCACAACGATTACACGGATTAGGAAAATAGACTTGAACCTTAATCAAGGTTGAGTCATAAACAGATTCAATTCGGAAATAGACTTGAACCTTAATCAAGGTTGAGTCATAAACAGATTCAGTTCGGAAATAGACTTGAACCTTAATCAAAGTTGAGTCATAAACAGATTCAATTCAGAAATAGACTTGAATCTTAATCAAGGTTGAGTCATAAACAGATTCAGTTCGGAATTAGACTTGAACCTTAACCAAGGTTGCATCATAAACAGATTCCGTTCGGAAATAGACTTGAACCTTAATCAAGGTTGAGTCATAAACAGATTCAATTCGGAAATAGACTTGAACCTTAATCAAGGTTGAGTCATAACAGATTCAGTTCGGAAATAGACTTGAACCTTAATCAAGGTTGAGTCATAAACAGATTCAATTCGGAAATAGACTTGAACCTTAATCAAAGGTTAAGTCATAATAAAACTCGAACCTTAATAGAAGGTTAAATCCGTAAATAGACTTGAACCTTAATAAAAGGTTAAGTCATAATAAAACTCGAACCTTTATAGAAGGTTAAATTCATAAATAGACTTGAACCTTAATCAAAGGTTAAGTCATAATAAAACTCGAACCTTTAGTGGATATATAGGAATCAAAATCTGCCGAATCACTCTTGTTATGATCTTCTACATCCTAGGTCTTCAGGTTAAATTTGTAAAAAGACTTGAACCCTAATCAAATGTTAAGTCATAATAAAACTTGAACCTTTATAGAAGGTTAAATTCGTAAAAAGGACTTGAACCTTAATCACAGGCACATTCGGACCCCAATAAAGGTTAATGCGAAAAAGAACTTGAACCTTAATCCAAGGTTTTGTCGTAAACACACTCAAATCTTAGTTAAGAGTTAACACCCAAAAAGACTTGAACCTTAGTCCAAGGTTAAGTCATAAATACATTCAAACCATAATCGAAGGTGAATTCCTAAATGGATTTGAACCTTAATCAAGGGTTAAATCAGAAACCAAACTGAACCCCGTCAAAAGGGTAAACTTTTAACGAGCCTATACCGCACTCGAGGGCTAACTCGTATTCGAACATGAACCTCGTACTGTGGTAAAACGAAAGCCAAGATTCGGGCTAAGCTCAAAGTTAAGTGATACTGAAACTTGACTCGTAATAAATTCGTGAAAGCCTACGGGCAAATGTGAATTGTGCGTCACACTAATCATATAAATTCATGAAGGCCTACGGGCAAGTGTGAACTAAGTGTCACACTAAATCATAATCATCCGTGAAAGCTTATGGGCAACCAAGGGCTACGCGTCTCGTTAAACTGGAATGCAAATGAGAATAGAAGCCTGCGGGGCAAGCGTGAACTATGACTCATACGGATTTAAGCTAGAAACATGGTTTTAGACCATAAAACGATGTGATAAATAAAAGAAGAAATTGAACGCTAAATCAAAAGGGGGCTCGTAGGAGACCCTGGAAAACCGAAGGTGCTTCCGCACCAGAGGAACGATCCTAGCCACGAGCAAGGGTCGTATGAGAGTAAACGATGATTGATGTGGTCTAATGAAGGCATGTCAAAAACAAACAAAGAGAGATAAACCTCATGGGCCTTAGAACATGATGAATGAAAAAACGATCTGAACTCTAAATTATATAGATGGCTTTGAATCACAGAAATGAAGGCAATGCCTTCATAATAAGCCAAACACGATCTACTGGACCACTATGCATATGAATACTAAATAAAGAAAACATAAGTAAATAGACTTGTTGTAAGACCCTAACCCGTAATCACGCAATCAACGCCTAATCCTACGGGTTTTAACCTTACTTAAACCACTCCCGATTAAAACTTTGATATTTATTATAAACTCAAACCATTAAGATCAAACACACATTTGATTCCCACAAATTTTTACACTTTTATAGCTAAAACATAGACTACTATTTTTGAGTTTTAACGGGAGTTCTTTGAATTCTATTGCGGAAGCTTGATGAGTGATCGGGTGTGTTCGGCTCTTTTCGCGACTTGATCCTTGCCACAGAACTTCCATCCCTTGTTTACCTAGCACCATTACACAAAGAATGGTTAGTGAGTTATCAATGATTCATTTAAACTAGTATGGTAGTCGTTACACCTCGAAACGGAACGAACCAGGCCAAACGACCCTTTATCAGGAGAACAAACTGCTGCAACTTTTGCGCAGCAGCTGTTCGGATAGATTTTACCCTTTTAAAACCCAAAATCTGAATTCGACTTTCAAATAAGAGTTGTTCTACGCTCCGAGAGCTTTCCAGACATATAAAGAACACCTCCTAACGATTTTTCTACGATTTTATATTGAATTTTAAAGATCGCGTTGTCTGGCTGTTCTCTGCGCGCGGCCGGTCGCTTTTATCGCGCGGCCGCGCGAAGCTTCTGATCATTTTTATCAATTCGCTGGGCGCTGTGAGCGGCCGCGCGGTCCCTGTGAGCGGCCCCGTGAAGCCTCTGATGTTTGTTTGGTGACTTTTAAGCATGGGAATCATGTTGCAACCGCATTTGATGATTCCCGAAGCCTAAGCATTGACTTGCCGACTAAATAAACCTTTGTTTGACTGAAATTATAGTCCGGTTCATGTCGCCATGATCCGGTTCTTAGTTTTGAATCTTTATGGCGACTTTTACCCAATTTGACCCATTAAGGCCTTAAATCAAACAAGGCACTTTTGACCACTTAAATTGCATACCGTTTGAGTTGTCAAGCCATTAGACACTTGATCATCAAAAGCGTTTGTCCGATTTGTTTCATTACGACTTAGATTCTTAGAATCAACCTTTACTAATCCTTTAAATCCCCAAAATGCCCTTCATGACCAAATCTTTCAATTTAGCGAAACTTCTTGTTTCAAATCCAATGTTTTTGACTCAATGACTTGTTTAAAAACCTCTAAGTCCTTCCGGACTTAGAGTTTCATCCTTTCTCAAGTTTTCACTTGTTTAGTCAATTCTAAGCGCATTAGCGCGCATTTGACACAGTTATGAAAATAACTTACTTGATTGGCACCCACACCTCATGTGAGTACTTTTATCACCCATGTTGCTTCGCCCGAAGGCGTTTATTCGACTACGGACTTACCGGGTGGCGTTGACCCATTCTCATACCTTGTGCGTATCCTCCACGATTCTTAGCATCAAGCGTGCATGCGCAAATGCATCTACCGGCGTGCTTTCTAAATATACACATTAATTCCTCGAAACTCAAATGGTAATACCTTGCCATTTGATCCGTTTAAACACGTCGTTCATAATACTAAGTTATCCAAGTTTTTATATATGGTTCAAGTGTCACAAACTTGACCCATTTAACAACATGCTTAACAACTTCATTAAATTGATTTAATTGGATTAAAACATCATTTCTCACATATCTTTATTAGTTGACCCGTTTGATGGATTTCTGCATTTGGTCATAACTCATTATCTCGATTAAGGTCATAAACCACATTTTGTATTGAGAGCACATATGGCGACCCACTTAATAGATTCTACCCCTTAGGGTTTATTTTTATCTCGCACTCAAGATTTAAAACCAATATTTATAACAATTAAGCTATGTTATAGTACATTGGTGTAAGTAAAACTTACCTCATATCCGTTCTTGCTTCCATACGCATTGCTTGCATCCGTTTGACCCGTTTGCATCCCTAGTTCTTGTCCCTACTTAGGGATATGTCAAACTTGATTATTAGAATACATAACATGGATTTAATTCACTATCCATAAATCATGTATTCATTACCCATTTATAGCTAAATCCATAGCCATTTTCTTATATAGAATATCCGATTAACTTGGCTTATTACAAACCAATATCACATACGATTGATAGCTCTTACATGATTCTAACTTCATAGTTTCACTAGTGTTCACCAACTTGGCATTTAATCGAACACTTGGTGTGCACCCACCAATTTGTTTAGTTTTAAAGCTCAAGATTAGCCAAAACATAACCATTTGTCTAATCATCATCATATTACATTATTTAAACCACTTTGCCTAAATTTCTCATATTAACAACTCCTAAGAGTCACAAAGATTACTAGATATAAGTTGATTCAACCTAGAGGTTAAACACCAAAATTCTACACATATACATAAGCATATGATCAAAATAAAATACACATATTAAGTGTGATTTGTAACCGGATTATACATGTTTAAGGCTCCCCAAGACTAGGGTAACCCATAATAACCATCAATTCCACGTTTTTATCAAAACCCTAGATTTTTATCATGGTAAAAAACGAATATAACATCAATTTCTACCAAATAAAAGGTACCTAGATGATTATCTTGCCTTCAAGATTCGTTTTTGGGTTAATGCACTTGAAAGCCCTTTGATTCCTCTTGAGTTTAAGCTTGATTTGGTTATTATTGAGCTTGTGTGTGTAGAAATGTGTGTTTGGGTGTGTTTTGGGCGACATATCTACTGATATGTCGATCCCACCCCAATTTTTATAATAACCCCCTTTTTCCACTTTGGCTAATTGGCAACTTCAATCCCTCAAGTTTCGTATCGAGTTCGTTTTTTAGATTATAACATTAACTAGAATAGTTTCTAGTAATGAGTTTAGCCTCGTTTATAAGATTAACAACATTGACTAGATTATTTATATATTAGAACAAAATCCGTGTTCTCTATGTTCGAGTCTTGTTTTATTATTTTTCTAATCACACCTAATGGCGTAATTAAGCGAAACGGTTGATGTTTGGGGTGTTACACTTGTGTAAATAAACATGGTAATGTAACACCATGAAAAACAGATGAGTAAGAAACCTTTTGAGCAACGTTGAATTGATCTAAGGGTCAATAAGTCTTAAGGGACATAAATTAACATAAACGGGTCATAGTTCAGTAACGGGCCCTATAAGGATAGACCATTAAAGGAATTTCCTTGGAACCAAAGCGTTCCGAGGAATTAAATAAAAACATAATCCGGAAAGGGATGTGAAGGCAGGGTGTTATATACGAAATAATACCTAGACAAATAAAAGAGTCGGAAGACTCGAGTTAAATCTCAAATAAGATGCTTGCGAGAGCTTGAAATGTAAATTCGAAAGGCTAGATAAGAAAGGGTCATGGACCCTATGCTAATTCTATCGATAGGATAAAATCCTAAACGTCCGGAGAATTGGGGCAAAAAGATAATAAGTGATCAATCGCTTGGAATTACTTTCGACTAAGAGTTGAAACTCACATACCAAAATTCGGATAAAATGATACCAATGCATGATAAAATATATAGGAGATAACCTAAATGCTATCTAAGGTAGTATATGGAGGATTTCATGAAATATTCTAACTCGAAATGAGTAATACGAATTACTAGCCCATGTTAGGGCCTCTGAACCAGGACATATACTCATGGTAAACGAAAGCTGGACTTTTATAAAGTCCAACAAACTTAACTCAGAAGTTTGGCGGACGGTGTGTAGAAACACATCAGAAGTTGTAGACATTGGATTGGACGACTGACTAAAGCATGTGACTTATGAAATTTAAGGCTACCTGTAACCGAAAACCCTGATGAATTAACTATTCACAGAATTAGCAATCGGATAGTAATAAAACGAATGATGAACCATTAATAGTCTAGTGATAGCTATGCAATCACTAGAAGGTTCAAACGGGTCAAGTGAAGTCGACACCACTTGAACCCAGATGAGTGCATAAATATAACTAAGCCTAGTGGCAGGCGAAACACTATCAAAAAGGACACACGATGTCTAGGAAAAGGAAGATGTGAGGTACGGAAAGGACTCAATTCTTTCCGGTAAAACATTCGCATTATAAGAGGCCTTTGAGCCGAAATCAAACGGAAACTAAAACCATGTCGAGTTTGGGTGACGGACTTCTGGAAGCCGTTATGATAACCAAAACCAATATATGGGTCAGTGCGTAAAAATGATTCTAAGCAGAGTAAATAATCAAATATATATCCTAAGCCTTCGTGGATTTAAGGGTTCTAAACATGCAAAGGAGTCAAATCGATGACTCTTGGACAAATCATGACACCTGTGGGTGCCTAAACTAGAATAATTCCTGGTAAGGGTAAACGAATACGCACACATAAGCCTAGGGGTGTAATCAACCTCCATTAAAATAACCCTCGTTGAGAGGGAATAAAACTCAAGATTAACCATGAGGCGCGACCCATGGGAATTCATATACACATCTGGTTTCGAGGACGAAACCCTCTTTAAGGGGGGTGAAGTTGTAACACCCCAAAATTTCTAAATCGTATTTGATGATAATATAAGCACATGGGGGGTTCAATTGAAATCACATGAAATGCTACTGATATGAAATTTCCTAACATAGGGAAATAACCCCGTTAACCTTGTTAGCTAGACAAGGATAAAACCCATTGTAAGTGATTAGCTTAGCAAGTTTAAGCAAACTCAACTTGTGTGAAACTTGAGGGACCAAGTATGTCATAAAGCCATAGTTGGCTAATGAACATAATAAAAAAAGGGATCGATTTCTCATCAGGAGAATCACCCATACACACACACTTAAAACACACCATAAGATGAATTCAAGAACAAGCCTAAATCAAGGTGGAATCAAAGGGCTTTTCAATGCATTAGCCCTAAAACGAATCATCCAAGCATAATACACACCAAGGTAACCTTTTATTTGACTAATTTAGATGGTATGTTCATGCTTGGTTACGATGAAAATCATGGGTTGTTATAAAAACGTAAATTAAAGGCTTGTAAAGGTTTCTCTAGTATAAGGAAACCATAATACATGTTAAATTGCGTGTGTTAAGCAAAATCCTTGTGAGAATGTTATATCCTTTTAATTCAGGTTATAAAATTTATTGGGTTTCTTGGTGGATTGGTAAGAACCACATTTAAACCATGAAATACTAGCTTTTGTAATTGATAAACTATGATTAAGATGTTTATAAGAATGCTAGTAATGATAATCTTGGTCAAGGATGGATCCATGAGGTCCTTAAGTCCTAAAATTAAAGTTAAGAAAATCACGCCTACCAAGTGTTTGATAAAATGCCTCAATGAAACTCGATTTCACTTGGGCATAGATAATTTGTTGAAAACTTTTATATTGGTAAAACACGACCAAAAATGTGTGTAGACAAGTAAAGACTAGGTTCTAACAACCTAAGTGATCATTCACCTCATAGGTGCGAATACAAGAGACTTTGGATAGCAAAGGAGTCTCGAATTGAGGTAAAGAGGAAGCACGCATAAGGTAAGTCACTCGATGGCTTATATCTCAATATATTCCTAGTATGTTTATATGCTTAGTTATACCTTTGTATGTATATTTGAAACTAGTCATTGGAATGTCACAAAAGAAGCTTAAACGAGATTCATAACTTATAGAAAACGGCCTTAGAGGAAGGTTGTCAATATCCCAATTAGGCTAACGGGTCAATCGGGTGAAACACTAGTTAGAGAAGGACCTAAACCGAGGGTCAACATTATGCCGATATCGATTGTTGTTAATTGCTTGAGTATATTCGTAGACTTTATGTCAGTAATCTCAAGCTAGTCTAGAAGCAAAAAGGGGCGCAAGCTAAGGTAGTCCTTCTAGGACTCAAATCTGGTACTCATACCATTGCAATATTGACTTGCTAGGCAACCACTCCCCAAGTGATAAGTGACCGGTGAATCCGTTATACCAATGGGCAATGTAGACCGGGTGCTTGAAATTTGCACATAAATGGCCTATGAGGCCATAGACGCTTAGATAGTGCCACAACGGCATATTGCCCAAGGGAAATCTTGAAAACTACCTCTAGTGATGAGGGATTAATCAAAAATCAGGTCATGAATCGATTGGGGAGAGAGTTAGGATGAAGGGGGGTACTAAAAGGTAACGAGGACAAGTCCCCGATAAAACCCATGTGCCCAAGCTTAGTCCGAACCCGCCATTGGTAAGTGTTGGGTAAGCTAGAACCGGATAGTTAACTAATCTCCCATGTGTGAACCTTGACTATGTCTTTAGATGAGCATATGTCCAACTTTGGTCTTGGTTTTAGGCGAATACTTCTAAACGGGTCGATTTGGATAAAAACAACATATGCATGTAATAACCGAAAAGGGAACTTGATCAATGGCATCTTATAAGCATGATATAATGGTGTTAAATAAGTCCCCAAGTGTCCCTAGGAAGGGCCTTGAACATGGGTTCAAAAGTATCCAAATCCTCATTAAAAACTAGGCAAGATGTTAGTTTCACATTTTTTTTGTGCAGCAGTATGCGCCTAGGACGCCCAGACATGCGCCTAGGACGCCCAACTGATGGACTCCGGGCGCCCAAGACCTTCTGGAGACGCCCATCAGGACGCTGGGCAACGTCCTGGACGCCCAGAAGTGCGTCTAGGACGCTCAGCCTAATTTTGTTTGATTTTCTTTGTTTTGGGGCCGTAAGCTATGGCCGGTCTTTTTCCTTCGCCTTTTGCTGGTTGTTTTATTCAATTACTTGACTAAACTAACACACATTCATGGGTTTGTTTTTCATATTCAACCCTAGGTATATAACTCGGAGTATGGATGATGATCAAGGTTATTTGTGAAGAACCGAACGTTGCATCGTGTTAGCTTCCGCATAGACTCTTGATTTTGGTGTAAAACTTAAGCCTTTTGGGTTGAAATCATTGTGAATAACCTAGTACTTATGTCTAGTGTTCAAAGTCGTGTTTTGTATATATTTGTTAACGTCTTAACATGGTTTTTGGTAATAGTATCACATGTTCAACCCTTATTTTATTCGTTAAACACATGAGAATGGGTTAGGGTCTTACATTAACTCGGTTGTTTGCAAGCTTTGTGAGGACATGGAGAAACATGCTAAGAGTATTTACATTTGGTTCACCAATTCCCCTCCATCAAATTACACTAAAAATCACATTCCACCTCTAAATCTTCTCTCTCCTAATTAAAATAATAATACTTTTTCATACTTTTATCATTATATTTTCTCTCTACTCACTCACAACCACTTACAAAAATATTAAAACATTTATAAGGGTTAACAATATCCCCTCAAATATAAGGGTGAACAATGCTTCCACTAAATATTTTCTCTCTCCTCCACTCACAACCACTTACACCCACCCCATATAATTTGAGTGAAACACTTACATACATTTGTTGGACCAAATGCGAATTCTCTAACACCTGATGTTGGATTGTGTCTTTGCTTCTCAGTTGTGGCCCACATTTCATCATGGTACAACATTCCGCCCATTTATGCATTTTCCCTCTTGGATCTTTTATTGGTGCACGAAACATATAATTCAAGTCGTTGTAAAAGTGTGTTGCTTTATGAGATCATTCTCTCCACATGTTGGTACATATGGAAGGCAATAAACGAGTTGGTCTTTCCTTCTAAATCGACTGGTCTCACAGTATTTGAGGATATCAAAGATTTGAGCTTTGATAAAAAATAGATCTCCCTTTGGTGACCTAGTTTGGTGGGATTAGATAATTGTCCGTTGTAATTTGTTGTTCGCTAGCGCCTTGCTAGTTTTTGGTTAATGAAATTTGCCGTTAAAAATGGGCAATTACATATATCCACCTCCAAACTTCATAAATTACATATTTACCCAAGCCAAAATTTTATTTACATACTTCCCCTTCCCAAAAACTAAAAATATCAAATATACCCATTCTATTATTAAGCACCTCATATCATTACATGTTATGATAAATGTAATGATATGAGGGCTTAGTAATGATTATGTAAGAGTGTTAGAACACTCGTTTCGGTGAAATCAAGTTGTAGGATGCATGGAAACATTTTATAGGTTACATATTTTTGGTGTTCATAACTTACTAAGTTGGAAAGATCGTATGGGATATAAGTTGTATGATACATGGAATGTGTTGTATGACTTGTGGTGAATATAGTTTTGTAAAAGAATTGGGAGTTAATAGCCAAAATCGTCCCTGAGGTTTGGTCACTTTTGTCACTTCAGTCCAAAACCCAAACCTTTTTACATCTGGGTCCTTCAGTTTTATTTTTTTTTTGCCAAATTCGTCCCTAACAAGGTTTAGGTTTTGGACTGAAGTGGCAAAAGTGACCAAACCTCACGGACGAATTTAGCAAAACCCAAACATTTTTCGGGGACGAATTTGGCAAAAATAAAATAAAACTGAGGACCCAGATGTAAAAGGTTTGGGTTTTGGACTGAAGTGGCAAAAGTGACGAAACCTCAGGGACGATTTTGGCTATTAACTCAAGAATTGGGGTAAAATAGTTATTTTCCTATGTATTTTTAATAGAATGAATATATATGTAATTTATGAAGTTTTGTAGGGGGATATATGTAATTTAAATTTTAGGTTGGGTATATATATCTAATTATAGTTGAAAATAGGAGGATATATATAATTAATCCTAAAAAATATTGCGTTCAAGACAAATATTTTTTTTTTGGATCGGCTAAGGACATCACCTCGGTACCCCCGTTTCGAATCCCCTTTCCGCATCGTCCCTGAGGGCATAAGCCCTTACAACGTCAAGGGGTGTATTTTTGCTGGCCCTAGAATTCGAACCGTGTACCTCACCCGGACAGGAACCTCCCTAAGAAGCAAACCATCCCACACGTTGAACTGTCATTGAACAAGTCAAAGTCTACCACCGGAAGACTCCTAGTCATAGTCATATCACTAACTTATTATATTGACTGCATACTTCTCATCCAATTTGTCTCATCATCCAAAGGATTCATTATAATATCTCTTAGTTTTTCTCCTATTTTGCCTGTGTACCTGCACTAGCTCTCCTTTCTCTCTCACAAGTAAAGATTATTATCTTCTTCCTCTTTTAATCATGATTCTCTTTACATATCTATAATCTTATTATTCTGTAGTTGCATTGTTTTTACTAGGGCAGGGATAGCATTTCGGTATTAAATACCGAAAATATCAATACCGGTTTATTTTTTGTACCAATTCGGTATTGGTATTTTTGATTCGGTATTGGATCGGCAGCGGTATTTTACCTTAAATACCGATATAGTATATTAAGAGGGTGTTTGAGATTGAGTTTGGAAATGCAAAAGTGCTTTTGGTCAGAAGTGCTTATTGGCTTATGACTTTTTGAAAAGAAGTTTCAAAAAAAGTGTTTGGATTAGCTTTTGCGTTGAGAAACGTCAAAAAGTCAATAGATTGTTATTTTTTAAGTGTTTCGCTTAATTTATTGTGAATATTGGTTGTATGGATGGTAGATTTGTAATTTTTTTCCAAAAGTCAAAAGCCAGAATTTCTAACTTTTCAAAAACAGTTTTTCCACCCTTAAAAGCCAAAAGTCAAAACAGAAAGTGTTTTTGAGTTACACAAACAGCTTATTGACTTATTGGCTTTTTTAAAAAGCCAATAAGTCAGTAAGTTGTTTTGAAACTCAATCCCAAACACCCTCTAAGAGCAGTCACAGTTGGATCTCCATCTCTCTTCTCTATTCGCAACCACTCTAGAGATGCTAATGTGAATGCTCTAAGTTTTGACAAAAATCGTTATCAAGTTAATCCCTAGTTTTTACGAATTCATTATTTTTGTCCGTACAAGATATGATATTTTAGCTTCTGGCTTTCATTGTTACCGTAAACATTTGTCATGTTGACTACTTAACGAAACTTGAAAAATTGATGTTGTTTATTCTAGATTCTATTGATTTGTTTGATAATATGTAAATTATCATGTACCAATGACCCCCATCTTAGTTGGGGAGAGGTGGGAGGGTTTACTCCTTAGGGAGGTTCCCGCCCGGGAGAGGTACACGGTTCGAATCCTAGGGTCAACAAAAATACACCCCTTGACGTTGAAAGGGCTTATGCCTTCAGGGACGATGCGGAAAGGGGATTCGAAACGGGGGTACCGAAGTAATGTCCTTAGCCTATCCAAAAAAAATGTAAATTATCATGTGGTTTATAGCTTGATTCTCATCATTTTCTTTTTAGGAATATAGCCTGGTGCCCTGATGCAGTTTATCATAGTTTTTTTATATATATTTTTTTATTAATCTATACATAAAATAAACCAAAGCTATTTTAATGACATGTCATCAAAGAGGTATTCTCTTCCTTGAGTGTGCCATGTGTCATCCCATGTGGGATTGAGATATTTTAGGAAAAAAATAATTTAAAAACAAAATTAGATTTTTTTCTCTTATGTTTCCTCCCATAATTTTTAAACGTTAATATCTGTTATATACGAGATTTTTTAAAGAAAAAAATTACACCAAATTAACGAGCTTTTTATTATCTTTCCAACGAGTACCATAGTGCTATATAAAAAACGGATAAAAAACGACTATTTTTGTTGGGTTTTGTTCAAACAGGAAAAAAAATATCTTTTATATACGAGATTTTTTAAAGAAAAAAATTACATCAAATTAACGAGCGTTTTATTATCTTTTCAACGAGTACCATAGTGCTATATAAAAAACGGAGGAAAAAAAAAAACACAAAGTGTTCATGTAAATCATTAATCATGTATAGACAAGTCACTAATTATGTTCAAATCAGTAAATATGAATTCTATTTTCAACATGCGTTAGCATTGGAGTTATACATTGTTTTATGTTAGATATTAATATTAGAGTTATACATTGTTTAAGGTTAGGCGTTAACATTGGAGATATATTTTTAATTGTTTTAGGTTAGCTGCTACCCGAAACTTTCATGCATGTAACTGTAAAACGCATCATTCTATTTCATATGTAAAATTAATATGTCATATTAGATTTTTCAACCCCGGGACCTTCCCGGGGTATAATCTAGTTTGTTTAATTATCTGTGAATTAAAACGAAATTTTTACTCGCCCTGCTTGCAAAGTGTATGTGGCCTTTGAGGGAACTGAAATTGCACTAATTTTTACGTTATTTTACTAATTTGTATGATAATATTTTAATTTAAAAAGAAATTCTGACTTGATGATGTACTTGTCTACGATACTTTCAGGAATATAGCCTCAGGAATATAGCCTGATTAGCTGATTATTCTCATACTTTCTTTGAAGAATCACTGAATCGGAAAGTTGATCCATTTTGATAATGTCGCGCTTTCTGTTCACTATCGTTGTTCTATGCTCTCTTTCGAGTTTGATCTTTGTTAACACTCTGGGCATACGAAGGCCTCCTCCTAATGATACAAAACAATTACGGTTTGATAGAAAGAAGGGCGAGTTTAGGATTCTGCAGGTGGCTGACATGCACTATGCTAATGGCAAGAAGACTCGTTGTCAGAATGTATTACCACAACAGTTTGCCCATTGCACTGATCTCAATACTAGCAATTTCATAAACCGAATGATCGTAGCTGAGAAACCAGACCTCATTGTTTTCACAGGTGATAATATATTCGGACATGATGCAGAAGATGCAGCAGCATCCATGAATGCAGCCTTTGCCCCAGCTATAGCATCAAAAATCCCGTGGGCTGCTGTTTTAGGTAACCATGATCAACAATCAACCTTATCAAGAGAAGGCGTCATGGATCATATCGTTGGAATGCAGCACACGCTGTCTCAATCTAATCCTCCTGATGTAGATGTTATTGACGGTTTTGGGAATTACAATCTTGAAGTTCATGGAGTCGAAGGGTCACGTCTTGTGAACAAATCGATTCTCAACTTATACCTTCTTGATAGTGGCGATTACTCTACAGTCCCCTCGATTCGCGGTTATGGATGGATCAAACCGTCTCAACAGCTTTGGTTTCAAAAGACATCTAAAAAGCTTCAAAACAAATTTAAAGCACCCGGGCTTGCTTATTTTCACATTCCATTGCCTGAATTTGCGTACTTTGATTCATCAAACTTTACAGGAGTTAGACAAGAAGGTATTAGCTCTGCTTCTGTGAATTCCGGCTTCTTTTCAACATTAGTTGAGGCAGGTGACGTGAAGGCTGTTTTCACCGGTCATGATCACCTTAACGATTTCTGTGGGAATTTAACTGGCATTCATCTTTGTTATGCTGGAGGGTTTGGATATCATGCCTATGGGAAGGCTGGATGGTCAAGAAGAGCGAGGATGGTTGTGGTTTCTTTAGAAAAGGAGTCACACGATGAATGGGGTGCGGTCAAGTCCATCAAAACATGGAAGCGGCTCGATGATGAAAACTTAACTGCCATTGATGGTCAGGTTCTTTGGAGCCAACAACCAACCGGGAGTCGTTGAAAGAAGTCCGTCGTCCATCTTGGTTAAAGGATACAAAAAATTTCAAACCAGTCTTGGTTCTCATTATGTTTACACTAAAACAGGCAGAAGATTAATAAATATCATCTGCCTCTTTGTCAAAGTTTGTGTTAGGCTTTTATGCTGAACACTTAACAGTTCTATTTCTTGTTTCTATACAAACCATAGGAAAATAACTCACGGGGCAAGCAACCCGTGTGACGAAAATTCTGCCACTTCTCATTCCCACATGTACGTTATATTAAATAAAAAAAAAATATTTGATCCATTCATAGTAAACTAGTTGTTTTTCGTGGCGTGTTGTTGCGCACTTGCGCAAAGCGCGCCATTTTTTACATGTCTTTTTGCATTTTCTACCCGGTTTAAGACTTTTGAGAAACTGAATTTTGCAAGTTATATTGTGAAGATCACATAAGGTTGCAATTTAATTTAACTACACCTTTGCAAAATAATGGAACATATTAGTGAATTCAATTGTCATGATTTGCTGATGCAGTTTAGCAGCTAATTCTGTTAAGTTTAATAATCCTACAGTTGCTTTTATTAGGCTTGTTTAGTTACAAAAGACGCTTGCTTTTGGTGTGCAAGTGGTTGCAAAACATAAGAACAGCTGCTCTAGATATGTTGTGGCCAAAACGCGGTTGTTTTAACTTTTGCTGATTCAGTCAGTCTGGGTAACGAATCCTCTGTCACTGATGTCGTTTTCTGCATATAATGTTTTATGGGTTAACAATATCGTTGAGTGAGAGGTAAAGCGGGTATGTGGCTTGCCCCTTATGAATGTTTCTATACATCTAGTGAATGAAGGTTGCATATGCGCTACAATATTAAAAAAACAAGAAACTAGTAGTTTACAAGTTGATCTACAAAAACAACACTTAATATAAACAGTTAATAGAATCTAAGGCAATATATAATGAATACGTATTCCATGTCTGTACAAAACGTATGCAAGCTTAAAGATAGGTTTTAATAAACAAAGTATCATACAAATAGGAACAACTCTTAATTTACACAGAAATGTAACTCAGGCCTGCAGTCACTTTCAATTGCCATGTCTAAAAATATTAAAATCTATGAATTTTAACAGATTTAAGTAAACATGAAAATATGAAAGCCAATTGGAATGGTAGAAATTAATTAGCTGTTTTAAATCCTTAAAACCATGAAAACATGAGAGCCAAAGTATTCCAACTACATAAAAATAGAAGTAAAATTTTACCTTACAAAATTGTTACAGACCCTACTTCAACTCATCAGCTATTTATAACCATAGTTATCAAAGGCGCTAGGTGCACTCAAGGTGCATATGTTTCAAAAAGGAGCGGAAGCGTGATGTTTATAACGCTGCAAGCTTAAACTTTTAACCAATAAAAACGTGCCACAGCGGTGATGAGAGAGAGCGTGGGACCAGTTGATTGAAACGGTAAAAAAAAAGACCAACGGTGGCTGACAATGGTGGAGGAAGGGTTCCGGTGGCTGACACGGCGATGAGGAGGAAGGGTGGTGGTGGGGGTGGGGTGATGCAGAAGAAAGGGAAGTGGAAGTCGGTATCTATGGTGTTGGGTGGTTTTGTGGTGGTGGTGGTGAAGAGGAAGGAGATGGTGTTGGGTGGAGAATTTTCCGGAAAACATTAGTTTGCACCATTTAAAATAAAATAAAAATAATTAAATAAACAACCAATAAAAAACAGAGGTCTTATGTTTTTCATCCTTAATTACACTTCATTTTGAATTTAAGTCTCATGCTGACTCAGCTGCCACATGTACCAATCAGAAAATGGGGCATTATATTTTTCACCCCCACTACACACGGACTTAGAAAAACTTTTCACCATAGACCAACTCTAAACTTTAAGGTGATAACCGATTAAACTATATATATTTGGGTCAAGTTATCTTACACAGTGTGACAAAAATAAGAACAGTGAGAAAGAAACAAAAAAACACAATTGATAACAAAATATAACACATTGAGCCACAGAATATAACACAATGTTATAGAAAAAAAGACACAATGAATCGCAAAAATAACACAATGATAAAAAATAAGAAAAAAAAGAAACAATGATATAACGTAAATTCTAAAAACTACACGCTAAAAATTTTAAAAAGTTAAACCTAAAAACTAAGATCTTAGGATTCAATGAGAAGTTTTAACGTAGCTTGATTGAATTCATTCAAAGTCTGTTTGATACCATTCCCACAATTTCTATTTTTATTTCGATGTGTATTTTTTTTTTGAAAGATGTAGATCAGTTGGAAACCCATTAGCTTGCTTCAACCCTTTTTTGCGGAAGTCAAGCCACCCGGGTTCGAATCGGCACCCCACCGAAGCAGAGCTGGAATAACACATCCATAGGCCACACCCACATGGGGCATTTATGCCACCAGTGGGATTCGAACTCGGGACCCCGTGCGGGAACCTCCCTTAGGGAGTAAACCCTCACATCCTCAACCAGCTGGGCTGGAATCACGGGACATTTCGATGTGTATTTGATCTAACTAATAAAACTATATATATTTTTTCTGTTTTTCACGTAAATAAATTGCTCATTTCATAGTAAAATATTCAAATTACGTGTAATTTTGCAACACGTGTCTATGACCATAGTTATAACTGTTTTTCAAACAACAACGACCTTAAAGTAAAAAAAATAAAAAGATTATTACATCCATCACGACTCCTTTTTCTTCATTGCAATGGCTTCCATCATCTCTTTTGCTCGATCACTTCGTTCTTCTTCTTATTCTTCTTCAATCTCCCAACATCTTCTTCAATCTTATCGCCTCCGCCCCCCATCGCTTCTTGCCGCTCTCTATTCCCTTCGTGGGGCTTCATTTTCGACATCAAATGACCCTTTAGACAATCCTTTATTGACCAACTTCGAGTTTCCTCCATTCGACGCGATAAACGCCACCCACGTCAGGCCTCTTCCAACTTGATTTTTACGTATTTATGAAAAAAAAATCCTGTTTATTTTTGGTGGGAAATGTAACAGGATGGTGAGTTGATGGAACTGGAGAAGAGTGTGGAGCCGTGTTGGCCGAAACTGGTGGAGCCGTTGGAGACGATGAAGGACCGGTTGAGTGTTGTTTGGGGAGCTGTTAATCATCTTAAGGCTGTTAAGGATAGTTATGAGTTTAGGTCTGCTATTGAAGAAATACAGATTTATTAGTTCTATTGCTTTTGGTTATATATTGTTTAAACATGGAGGTAGGCGGTAAACAAGCTGAGCTGAGTTCTTGAATTTGGGTCGTTAACTTTTAAAACACATGGTACGATACTCAAAACATATTGTAGGCTTTTTAATCAACTAAACCATGATTTTTAAATAGTCATAAAGTTTTCATACGTTAATATTTTAAAAGAAATATACAATATAACAAGTATTTTATCCTCCTTAATTTAAATATCGTATTTTTATAGTTGTTTTTTATATTAAAAAATTAACATGTTACATACCCGTGTCTGTGTTACCCGCTGCATCCGCAGGCACCCCTCTAGTGTGTGTGTGTTATTTAATGAGAAAATTACCAAAATAAACATTTGACCAACAAAAATTACCAAAATAAACATCTACTGCGTCTAAACAACAGGGACGTGCTACTTTTTGCATCTACCAATCAGACGATTACACGTGTAAAGTCTCCAGATCGACGCTTTAATTTTTAAGGTCTCCGCGTCTAACCTTTAGACGCGAGGCTGTTGTTTAGACGCAAAAATGAGCACCTATTCTTTAGACGCGAGGCCTTAAAAATTGAAGCGTCTAAACAACAGCCTCACGTCTAAAGGTTAGACGCAGAGACATTGAAAATTGAAGCGTCTGGAGACTTTACACGTGTAATCGTCTGATTGGTAGACGCAAAAAGTAGCTCGTCCCTGTTGTTTAGACGCAGTAGATGTTTATTTTGGTAATTTTTGTTGGTCAAATGTTTATTTTGGTAATTTTCTCTTATTGTTTACTTTTATCGTAATTTTATACAGATAATAGACTCGTTTAGGATGGCGAGTTAACTTGAGCTCGGTAAATGAAGTCCGGGCTCAGGCTCATCTATTAAACAAGCTTATTTTAGGGCCGGATGTAACTTAATTCGAGCTTTTAGCGAGCGAGTTAACTTGAGCTCAGTAAATGAAGTCCGGGCTCAGGCTCATGTATTAAACAAGCTTATTTTAGGACCGGCTGTAACTTAATTCGAGCTTTTAGCGAGCTGATCTCGAGTAGCTCACAAAGGGCTTGACTCGTTAAGAAGCCTATTTATTATTTGATTATGTTCTGTTTGCAGCCTGAAAAGGTTCAGTTTGACCTAAGATTGGGTCAAAGTAAACCTATATATAATGCTTTTAAAGCTATAAGGGAATCATCTGATTGGGATGGATTAAGTGATACTCAGAAACGCATTGTGGAATGTAAGTATGATTGTAACTCTGCGGTCTGCACATTACTTAAATTTCATGGTCAGCCTTATAACTTGAAGATGCATATATACACTCGCACCTAAGCGTTGTACACTCGGTCACACCAACATCGACACTATGCAAGTCATTCTTTAACACTTTAACAAGTTCAAACAACACCTTATAGTTTGATGTACATCCCTGTTTACGTGCATATAACAGTCTATCCTAACATTCTATGGCTAAAACAATTTTACATACTTAAACGACGCTTCAACAGAAAACATATCCTAATCATATAACAGTCGATACTGTTACCCTTCCGACTTATTTGTATCTTGATATCAAGTAGTGTGAATTATGTCTGACATGTCTTCACTGATGTGCACAAACAGTATCACTAAAGGAAGCTGTTCTTAGTGGTGTCTCCCTTGAGGGTTCTAAGAGAGAAGAGTTTAACAAAATTCAGCAGGTTATTATTCACAATTATTTGACTTCGGTAACTTAGCTCTTTTGAACATTAGCACTTGACCATATTTGTTAAAATTGGAATGTTTTTGCAATCACTTTCATCTCCCTTTTTAAAGGAGTAGATTACTGGAAGTCCAGTTCGGCGTCACAAACTTTTTTCACACAGAGGTCTCTTAACAGTTTATAGAGCGAAAAATAATAAATGAATGAATTCTTTTTTCCTTGTTTTTTTTTGTCACCAACTATATTTTGGCTTTGATTATGGGTTGATGTGCAGGAGTTGACAAAACTTTCCCGAAAATTCGAGGAAAATGTTTTCGACGCCACTAAAAAGTTTGAGAAACTAATAACAGATAAAAAAGAAATTGAGGGATTGCCAGCTACAGCCCTTGGTTTGGCTGCACAAACAGCCTCATCTAAGGTTCTTACAGAAATACGGAGTATTATTATTCGCCTTTACTGTTCGGATACTTCTGTTATGTCATGGTGCATATTTAATAATTTAAACACAGGGTCATGAAAATGCGACTGCTGAAAATGGGCCATGGATGATTACATTAGATGATCCAAGTGTTTTGTCAGTCATACAACATGCTAGGAACCGAGCTTTGCGTGAGGAGATTTATCGTGCTTATGTAACTCGTGCTTCTAGCGGAGAACTAGATAACACTCCAGTTATTGAACAAATTTTAAAGCTTAGATTGGAAAAGGCTAAGCTTCTTGGCTACAATAACTATGCAGCGGTTTAAATTTGTGTTCATTGATTGTTCTTTCTATCTACCAGCTTCTTTATTTGATTGTGTTACTGGTTGAATTATTATTAGTTAAGTATGGCAACCAAGATGGCTACTGTTAGTAAAGCTCAAGAGCTTCTTGAAAAGCTCAGGATTGTTTCCTGGAATGCTGCCGTTCAAGGTAATATACCCGACATGTGTGTACGCACACATACACATATATTCTGTAATATATCTACTTAAAAGTCTTAGAACACACTCATTATACCACTTCATATTTGTAGATATGGAAGATGTCAGGCGATTCTCCAAAAGTCAAGGTGCTCCGGAAGCTGATGACCTGGCACATTGGGATATTGTTTATTGGAGTGAGAAGCTTCGTGAATCAAAATATAAGATAAATGAGGTTTTTCCCGTCACATTCTTGATTTTAAAAAACGTGAGGTGTTCAGAGGCGTGTAGGTCCCTAAAGCCACGGTGCAAGGCTAGAGCTTCACGTACGTGAGGCATTAATTGCTCTTTGCACAACTAAATAAGCTTCACATATAAGCCTTCTTCAACAAGTAAACCATTCACAATCTCTTCATCCGTTTTACTTATCAGCCTTTACTGGACCTTAATTTTGACTCACTTGTGCAAGAAGTGCTGCCTGGCGTTTTCCCGATTGCCTCACAAGCGCAACTCAGTCGCGCTTTTTAAGACCAATGCTAGACTATGTTTGCCTTTTTACATCTATGCCATCTTTATTTTTCATGTAAATTTTCTCTC
Source organism: Ambrosia artemisiifolia (assembly GCA_032199755.1). Classification (NCBI taxonomy): domain Eukaryota; kingdom Viridiplantae; phylum Streptophyta; class Magnoliopsida; order Asterales; family Asteraceae; genus Ambrosia; species Ambrosia artemisiifolia. The sequence continues at coordinate 31,789,192 of CM063529.1, read as the reverse complement.
AGATGTCTATTTTTGATGCTGTAGGAAGAACTGTGATAGGAATTCAGATCTGTGTGTGTGTGGAGAGATATCTAATAGAACAGTAATCAAACAAAAAGAGGGAAAAAAGGGCGGGAAAATATTATTATGCAGAATGCAGATTACAAAGTGGTCCCAGGGCTAAGCCCTCTCTCACTGCCAAGCAGGAGCCATACAACTTTAACCAAAACTAATCCCCTATCCTCACTAGCTTATTACATGGCTATTTATACTAATACCAACTCATTCTAGAACATTCCTATTATACCCCTTCTTATAACATATAACTATTGATATAGAATCTTATCAAACTGAGACCATACTTTTCATTGCCTAAAGTAATGGATGGTCTTTTCAGCCTAATGAAGAAGCTATTTGGCATAGATATTGAACCAGCTGATGGTTCTGCACCAGTAAGATACCTAAGTACCTTTCAATGAACCTTCTAATGTAACGGGATTCAATGTGTTTCATTTTTATATTTGCTATATGTATAGGTTTGGAATGCTGATGTTAGATTTTACCGCGTTAAGGATTCATCAGGCGAACCTATTTCATATTTTTACTTTGATCCATATGTTCGTCCAGCTGAAAAAAGAGGCGGTGCATGGATGGATGAGGTTGTTGCAAGGCGTCGCATACTATCAGACAATAAAACCTCTGTCAGGTTACCCATTGCCCATATGGTGTGCAATCAAATGCCTCCAGTCGGTGATAAGCCAAGCCTTATGACATTTCACGAGTTACATGTAATTGTATATGTTTTCCTTATCCCACTGGTTAGCAGGGTACTGGTGGGCCCTGTGAGTTTTCCTTGACGGTCACCAAATATATGCCGTGTCATGTTGCAGGTTAAGACTGTGTTCCATGAGTTTGGTCATGCACTTCAACATATGCTAACAAAACAAGACGAAGGTCTTGTTTCTGGTATACGTGGCATAGAGTGGGATGCTATTGAATTACCTTCTCAATTCATGGAGAATTGGTGCTACCATAGGTCATGTATCATCATTATTGTAGTTTATGTCAATTTCTCCTTTATCCAAATTAATACATTTTCAATCAGGTGTGTTATTATTTATTATTAATTTAATATATTGCGTGAATGTTACAGGGATACCTTAATGAGCATGGCGAAACACTATGAAACCGCAGAGTGTCTCCCTGAAGACATATATCAGAAGCTTCTTGCTTCTAAAACATTCCGTGCTGGCAGCGATAGCCTTATCCATGTGAGTATAACAGGCATCACGTCCTACGTGGCAGGGCCACAGGCCTCACACTTGCCTCCATGCCGCATAGCCTTACTAAATTCATTTACTCATGTCAAACATGTTTTCTTTTAATTTTTATTATCGCATTCAACACTAGAGATTATAATCATTCTTACATTGTTTTTTAGATAAAACTTGCAACCGCTGACCTGGAGTTGCATAGCAAGTATGTTCCTGGTGGGTCTGAATCTATCTATGACGTTGATCGCAGGGTCAGTGAAAAAACAGAAGTAATATCTCCACTTCCAGAGGACAGGTTTCTTTGCAGTTTTATCCACATTTTTGCAGGTCAGTTATAATATACTATTATGTCATTTTATCTATGCTAAATTAGTTTGTGTATTATTTTTTCGGTTATAACTTTCATTCTTATAACAGGTATGTATGCTGCTGGATATTACAGTTATAAGGTATTTTTTTGTGGCCTTGATTATCATGAAGTTATTATAGTTTTACAATACCGGTTTGTTTATTTCTGATCGTACGCCAACATAATTTCTACAGTGGGCGGAAGTGTTGTCTGCTGACGCTTTCTCTGCATTTGAGGATGCAGGATTACATGATGAAAAGGTACCATCTTTAATTCAATATCTTTGATTCTGCAATAACGTTTTATTCGTTTTCTTTTCTTTCGCAAATGTCATTCTCTATGCTCACAAAAGGCGATCAGAGAGACAGGCCACAGGTTCCGTGAAACTATTCTTGCACTTGGAGGTGGAAAAGATCCTCTAATGGTTCGATCTTTCAGAGTTCTCTTATATATGCATATATAATAACAGTATCTTAAAGACCATATTGTTTGTTTAGCACTCAAACCACTTTCTTATGACAATGGTTAATGCAAATACAGGTTTTTGTAGAATTCCGTGGGCGGGAACCCTCACCCGAGCCATTGCTTAGGCACAATGGGCTGTTACACAGCACAGCATGATTAATGATCTGGTTCTAGCTCAATAGGGAACCAGTTATTGATCAGACAATATGGTTTTTGAATTGAAATCATGATGTATTGTAGTTGCAAAAGAAACTTGGTCCTACATCTTATGGTTTTATTTGTAAGTTTACTTCTTAATAATCAACAAGAAATATGTTGGTCGAATTTAAGTATCAAAAAATTAATGTTTGAGGAATTATATGTGGAATAAACAATGTCTTCCTTCTACACCTTTTATAAAACATTTTAATGTAGTAATATTGTGGAAGATGTAATTAAGTGATGAGATGAATTTGTTGAAAAAGCTATGGTACTCTGTTATCAGTTTTTGCCTTTTTGGTACCAGTATGGTAGTCTTCTTTTTGCAGTGACGGCCAACTCGCAAACACTATAAACTTATTCTGGCTGTTTGGTTGATTAAGTGCTGAATGATTAAGAGCTCTGAATGGTTAAAAGGTCTGAATGGTTAAGTGCTGAATCATTAAGTTGGACCTCTTAATGGTTAGTTTTCTTATCCCACATTGGTATGAGAGTTTCATTAAGGTTCAGCCTAGTTCAGTGCTTAATGATTCAGTGCTTAATGGTTCAGCAGCATCTCAAGTCTTAATGATTCAGCCTTAACTATTCCATTCAGAGGCTGAAACAAACGCGCTGAATGTTGAATCATTCAGCACTGAATGGTTAAGAGCCTCATTAAGAGGCTACCAAACAGCCCCTAATGTTCATCATTGGACTAGAACCCTCAACCAGTGGCAAAGCTTGAAAAAAATAGTGGTAGGGGCCGAAAATCACGAGACCCAATTTTTTTTCTATCGGTGGGGGCCGGACTCAATTCATAAAAAGATTACCTACGAAAATTGCAAACTTCCACTATTGAGGCACCCCCTGACCCCCATTATTCTTCGCCAATGCCCTCAACCACTTGGGATGAACATTTCTAGTGGATACCTTGATACCGTAGGCTACAATCAAGCTGCGAAGACAAAATGGATCTTAATTGTGAGGTTAGTGGAGTGGCAATCATCAGGGCAAAGGTTTAAGATTAGTCCCTCTAAGACTAAGTATCTAACTGTGACTTCGATGGAACATGCAACGACAAGGACATTTAGATCACGCCTTGCAATGGTTGTTTCTAGCTCTGCTTCTCATCCTAACATACATCTTCTTTTTAATATACTTTTTCATTCTTCACGTGATTAAAATTGTTGTTTTCTCGTATTATAGTACATTATTTTCTATATTACATCATAACATATATTTTATCACTTGATATTATATTTATCTATCTCAAAAAGCATTTGAGATATAGAGTATGTTTGGCAAAGAGCTTTTATGAACTTCAATCTTCAAGCTTTTAAGAAAAAACTTCTAATCAATAAAAAACAGTGTTTAGTTGAAGGAGCTTGAAGCTTTTAGGTTAGGAGAAAAAACTCTAAATTGAAAAGCTACTAGTACTAGCGTTTAAAAAAAGCCTCCTACTAACTACAAGTTTTTAATGAGTAAATGACACAAATACTCATTCTAACATTAAAAAAATAAAAAAAGACATGCATACAAGCTTTTAGTTAATGCCCATTTTGGTCATTTTATAAAAAGCTCCAGTTACTTTGCCAAACATCAAAATATATTTAAAAAGCTATAGCCACAGCATCCAGTCACCAGCTAGTTTTACCAAACATACCCATATTGTAGTGATAATATACCATAAATCACATCCTTAGCTTCCAGTCACCAGCTAATGTTACCAAACATACCCATATTGTAGTGATAATATACCATAAATCACATCCTTAGCTTCCAGTCACCAGCTAATGTTACCAAACATACCCATATTGTAGTGATAATATACCATAGGGGAATGTTAATTTGAGAACACCTATATTTCGTGTGAACAGCGAGAACGTCATCTAAAATCATTCAAATCAAAAATTTCTTTTTACACTTATCTTTATTACTAAAATAAAATCCCAAAAACACAATTTACGCGTAAAAATTTAAACGTATACGGAAATAAATTGTTTTTACACATGTGTAAATTTACTGTTTGTACATGTGTAAATTGTTTCATTTACACATGTGTAAAAAGTTAATTTGAAAGTGTTTTTGAAAGAAAAGATGAATTATTTGAAAGAAAATTTGTTTTTAATGTTGTATTTTGATTATAACGAGTTGACGCCAACCCGCGCGTTGCAGCGGGATGTCTCCAACTAAAGCTTGAAAGAGCATTTTGCAAGCATTGGCGTCAAACGATCAAGAAGAATTAGCTTGTTTGTACATACGCAAACCTAAACATCACACACGAAAACAAAAGCCCCCAAAGTAGCATATCGTTTTTCACCATATTAACGTATGTATTGTATACTTTTTACTTAAAGAATACACAAAAAGAACGTTAAAATAGTATACTTCTATTTACAAATATTATATAATTGTACTTATTAATTTGATTAATGTTATCACAGCCCGTACGAAGACTATTTGAATCATTAGAAGCTAAACAATAATCAATAGAGTCTTCATGTAAAGTCTCATCTAAATTTTATGAAATTTGCATAACGCTTACGCAACGAAATCACAATGAATTAGCAAACCCGATCCGATCAATTTTATCAATAATATACATAGAATTCAATCATATTCGCATAATGCTCACATAAACGAAATAATAGTAAATCAACAAAATTAATCCGATCATCAACAAATTACACATTCATACATGCAATTCATCGAAATCATACAGAAACAAAACAAAAATCAGAAATCACTTATCTCAAAGTCGATAGATTGGAACAGAATCATGGAATGTGTGTTCGGTACCTCGGTGAATTACAAAAGCGATATTGATAATTCACGAATTAGTAATAGTCGCACAACGCATATGCAAACGAAATCACGCTGAATCACCATAATCCGATTTACTATCAACAGTTTATAAAAAAAATCAATTCATCGAAATTGTACAATAGCAAAAGTAAAATCAATCACGGATTGTGTTTTCGGTACTTCGGTGAATTATTTGTAAAAGTGGAATTGATAATTCACGAATTAGTTATATTCGCACAACGCTTACGCAAATTAAATCACGCTTAATCACCAAACATGATCCGATTGACTGTGAATAACTTACATAATCAAACACTCAATTTATTGAAATTGTACGAAAGCAATAGTAAAATCAAAATTCACTAATCTCAAAGTATCGAATATCAACAATTTAGATAGGCATAAACGCAATTCATCGAAATTGCATTAAAAAAAATTGTTTTTTTTACATTAACAATTAAGTTGATTATTGGTAAACAAATAATTCTTACAAGTGGGAGGCGGGTAAACGGGCCACAAGTTGCGCCGCTACCCCCTTTTTCAATCGTACTAGCATAATGCTAACGCAAACGAAATCACACTGAATTAGCAAATCTAACCCGATCAATAAACCCAATATCACTTTGTATAAAAAAATTAAAAAAGAATAAATAACAATAAACACGGTAATCCGGATTCAAGAAGGAAAAATAAAAATCATTGAAAAGCCATATGCATGAACTCATTATACATTTACTATAGTATGCATATTCTAAAAGAAAATAAACAGGGTTATCACGATTCAAGAAGGGAAATCGTCATTCATGAATAAAATTGATTAAACAGAGTTTACAAATAATTAAACTTCAAAGTGATGGATTGGTTTGAACGTTACTTTAATTTAGAACAAGTTAGACGTTAACCCGCGCGTTGCGGCGGGATGTTAATTATGAATGTCGCTAGCATCAATAGTTCAAATCAGTTAGACTGGGTTTAAACATCGGATGATTCAATCCACTCATTAACAATAGCAAACGAAAGTAAAAAAATCAAAGGTATATAACTATGTCAAATAGCACTATTGATACAACATCGCAACCCACCAAAAAATCTAGTACTAAAAAGAAAAAAACAACATAACACAATAAAATGTTATAATCTGATCCTAAGCTGGGAAAAAATATGTGAAAAAAATGTTGAACCACACACGCGCGTTGTGGCGTGTTAACTGACAAAATTTAGACCAGAACGTAAATGTAAAATATGAAAAGTATTAGGAATTAAAGTTGAAAGTGAAAAAATTGGGGTTAAATTGTAAAATATGTAAATGTTAGGGTTAAAAGTATAAAAAAGATAGGTACAACCCATAAAGCCCATGGTAAAACCTTATATACATACATAAGTTATAGATGTGCTCGGGACGGTATCGGTACTAACCAATACCGATCTCGAAAACATACGGTACGGTATTGGTTCGGTGTTGGTATGGTACCGGTATAGTATCGGTCTTTCACCTTAAAATACCAATACCATACCGAGCCGTATCGATACCGAAAATACCGAAACCGAAAACCTCTAAATGTGAATACCGATACCGATTGCGAACACCCTCAGCTCGGTACGGGATCGATATCGATTTAGTATTCGGTGCAATATGCTCATTCTTAACATAAGTTACAAATTAGTGGGTAGAACCTTCACATACACATAACCCCTTTAATGCTTATAATATAACAAAGCTTATTCGGTGCAATATTATCTTAAATGTTTATCTATACATATAATAAACCAAAGCCATTTTAATGACATGGCAATCAAAGAGACATTCTCCTCCTTGAGTGTGCCATGTGTCATCCCATGTGGCATTGAGATAATTTAGGAAAAAAAATTTAAAAATAAAATTTAATTTTTATCTCTTATGTTTCCTCCTATAATTTTTAAACGTTAATATCTTTTATATGCGAGATTTTTTAAAGAAAAAAATTACACAAAATTAACGAGCGTTTTATTATCTTTCCAACAAGTACCATAGTGCTATATAAAAAACGGAGAAAAAAAACGACTATTTTTTTGTAGGGTGTATAGGCAAGTCACTAATTATGTTCAAATCAGTAAATACATTTTTAATTGTTTTAGGTTAGGTGCTACCCGAAGCTTTCTTGCATGTAACTGTAAAACGAATCATTATATTTCATATGTAAAATTAATATGTCATATTAGATTTCTCAACCCCGGGACGTTCCCGGGGTATAATCTAGTAAGATAATAACTCCTTTCATACTTGTAATTTCTTAATTATGAAGAGTTACTTTTGTATTTAGTAATTACTACGTAGTATTTTACGGTAAGTTATTTTCTCTACAAAGTGTCTTGAAAGTCAAAAGTCCCCTATATCTCTTCACCCACACATCCATCCCTTTCACAGTTTCACCTACGCCACTGTCATGCCCTGCTCCGGCACCACCACCGTAAAAAATTCTCCACCTACTCTACCGTAACTATCATCACATCACCCTCTCTTTTTCTTCTCTTCCGTCAACCATTCTCGCCGGAGGATCGAAATTCTAAATCTACACCAGAATCCCCTACGTCGTTTCATGCCACCGATCTATACTTTCTTCACCGGAAAACCTAACCGTCGCTCAAACATTGTTTCTAAAGGACGGTATTGATCTGATGTTAACGCCGTTTTTTTTGTAGTCTGAAAGTTTACATGTATGTTCGTTTTATATATAAGTATGAAAGGACACGATGGTTGCCTGTTTTTCTGGAAGTCTACCATCGCTGCGTCGTTATCGTTGGTGTTGGTTGCATTGGTGAAACTGCCAGATTTAGTAGAAAATCAAAAACGCATGCTTTGATAGTGAATAACCGTTTATATATATAATAAAAGGGGAATGAAAGTGAAAAGAAGACGCGGTTCCGTTAAAATAACCGAATATGTTAAAAGGAAAGGATGCCGTTAAATTGCAACGTTATGTTGCTATTTGTATATATATATAATTGGATTTAAGGAGTGATATTGGAATTTGTTGACATTGTATATCGGCGGAATTCCTAAGCGGTTGTTGATTATGAAAAACTGTTCAATGATGATGTGCCATAAAAATGTTGATTGTATATATAAGGGCAGCGGGTCATAAATTGAGATGCAAAAAAACAGAGCGGCAACAAAGGAAAACGGTTTCCTAAACGGTAACCGTAACGTCGATAAGGATAGTTGGACGGAAGTTAAGTTAATATTAAGTTGGTAATTGTATTATAGTATAATTAGGCTTGTATTGAAAAAAAATGATTTTGATTGGTTTTCTCATTTGTTCTCACGGTTCTCGCGATATTTAGCGCTCTCAAGATAATTCTCCCCATATACCATAAATCACATCCTTATAAAAACAGTGAAGGGGTAGGGTACCGCTTCTCAGCGCTATCAAAAGTGCACCCTACCCAGCGCCCAAAAAACAGCGCCCACAGAAGGCCAACACAACACTAAGGGAGGAAAAGGCAGCAGCGCTTAATCTGCGCTGCTCACTCCGCGCAGTGTCACCAGTTGACAGCGCCGGATTCATCCCCCTTAGAGTTCAACTTGCCACCTCCTGTCAGGTGTCAGCTGACAACTGGTCAGCCGCCTGACACAGCCTGACAGCAGGAGAAAAACAGACCCTCTGCAGATCCAGCCAGAAGGCGCCACGTGTACCAATGGCAGAGCACCGCCCGGCCATCCAATCACGAAGCGCCACGTGGCCCAATCAAGATAAAGCCTCTCCAACTTGGACCACTTTATCCAACTAGGAATTGAGATCCAACTAAGTGGACTCCAAAAGCTCCCGGGCCCAAGCCCGTCAACACCTGAAATGGGCCTGGCTGTCCAGGCCCACTTACCCCCTATAAAAGGAGGCATTCATCTCCTTTTTAGGGTAATCAATTCTCGACCAATTAGAAACAATACACTTGTATCATTACTTGTACTTTGTATTTATAAAAGAACATCTCTTGTTAGTGGACGTAGATCTTACGAGATCGAACCACTTATATCGCTGTCTCTTACATTATTCTGCTTACTGTTTATGCATATAACCATAGATCGGTCATCGTTGTGAGCCAAGGATTATATCCTGCAGCAAACACGAGTCGTACCACATACCTTCTACCCCCCATATATACTCGTTGTTTCTTCATTGGCGCCATCCGTGTCGGCTGAAAGAATCACTAAACTTTCAAACCTTTATCCTTTAAGCTCACTAAAATGGCAGATCTAACACCAGCCGGAGTCGTCGGAGCATCCCCTTCGGCAGTCATTCAGACTACGGGAGCAGGCATGCTCCAAACTCCGGACAAGGGCATAGCAACAGCAGCCACAAGGGAGGAAACACCGCCCCAGGCGGTCTCCTGCTCAGACTCATCCGAGTCCGACATACCCACCACACCAGTAGATCCAGACGAGTGGCTTTTTCGCAAACAACTCAAGAATACAAAAATTTACCAAAACATGTTAGCCAAACTTCAAACCGATAAGTCTAAGGCTTCCCCATCGGCAAAACACAGCCGTCGGGGGAAAGAAAAGCAAGCCACACGTCCCAAGTCTCGGGGTGGAGATCGCAGCAAGCTTGCGCGCGATCAGGACCCCGCAGGCACAACCTCGGAATCTGATAGCTACCAACCAACAAGCGATTCAGACAACACAAAAATCTCCAAACGCAAGAAGCGAAAGGTGACAAAGACCCACTCCGCCTCCTCACATAAGAAGGAGGACGACGACTTAAACAAGCCATACAGGCCTAAGTCGTTCGCCCTCAGCTCCAAGTTTTGCCAGCGGATAGCCACCGCACCCATTGAAAAACAAGCAAAACTCCCAAGCAGCATCGGTCGATACGATGGCCTGCGAGACCCCACCGATCACCTACACGACTTCGAGTGCGCAGGAACCACAGTCCTCTGGCCCGTCCAAGTCTGGTGCCACCTCTTCGCACAGACCCTTACGGGCGCAGCCAGAGTCTGGTTCGACAACCTCCCGGTGGGAAGTATCCTGGATTTCGACGACCTCATCCAGAAATTCAAAGATCACTTCTCCCACCTCATGCGCCACAAAAGAGATAAATCCCACATCCTCCTCTGTCAACGTACGGACAATGAATCGATTGAAGATTTCATTGTGCGTTACAACAAGGAGGCATTACAAATCGGCTGTGGAGAAGAGCTCATGCGCGCAGGCTTTATCAACGGGGTGCGCAGTGAGGACTTGATGAAAACATTGTCCGGAAAAACGGGCATCCCAGATTCCTGGGAGGAAGTCATCAAAGCTTCCAAGATTTACGCATCCTCGGAACGCTCCATCAAACAGCAGCGCGGCTACAGCCAAGCCAACAACTCCAACAGAAACAAGGGGAAACAGTCCGTCTGGTCGCGAATCTCAGGACCAACGGACGAAGGAAAGTACTCGCCCGCCAACGATGCTCGGCAGATGATCAACAACAAACAAAGGGACCAGAGACCCCAACCAAAAAAGAATACCGACTGGACCCAGCTCACAAAAACTCCGTCACAAGTGCTGAAGACGGAACAAATCACTTTCAAGGAGCCCAAAGTGTTGGGCAAAAGAAAGAACGTCGATCAAACCAAGTTCTGTGAATTCCACAACGACTATGGCCACTTGACAGACAATTGCTACAGTCTGAAACTAGAGATCGAGGCAGCCCTAAAGACAGGCCAGCTAGGTCACCTCGTCAAAAATGTCAACAAAGGCGGACGCAACACCAACCCAGAAGTCAAACGAGAAGACACCGGAGGTAAACAAATCCGGAACCTCCAAACAAGCTACATACAATACGCCCCGCGCCATCATTGTAACATGCTCTCCAACTCGGGAACGCGCCAACACACTGGTAAGCGCCCAAGACAAACTGACGACTCCTGGAAGGAGGTGGACGTCCTTCTCCCTCGAGTACGAGGCGGACCGTCCGCCACAGCGCCTCTAATCATCACTGCCGTTCTAGGGCATTATCGAACACAATCCATGTTCCTAGACGGCGGAAGCAGCACTGACATAATCTATGATCAGTGTTTTCAACAACTGGACGAGGACGACAAAGCCCGCCTCGTTCCAGTCAACGCACCAATCTCGGGCTTTATCGATGAAGTCATCATGCCCCGCGGCATAATCACCTTCCCGGTCACCTTGACAGATGGTACCCATGAGCGCACAGAAATGTGCGATTTCATGGTACTACCAGTAACTTCACACCACGACGTCCTACTAGGGCGGGAAGGCTTGGCAAAGTTTAACGCCAACGCCTCCACACCTCACCAGATGGTAGGCTTCCCTACCCGCACCGGCGTCGCCATAATCCGAGGAAACAAACAATGCCACGCAATAGAGGTGGCAAAACCACAAAAAGCGCAGGCCCGTTCAGAGCCGGAAAACTGGGTACTGAACCCAAAATTCCCGGACCAAACGGTAATCATCGGCCATGAAATCTCCAACACCACAACGGCGCACCTCAAGCAACTCCTGGTCAAAAACATAGACATATTCGCCTGGCAACCATCCGACATGATAGGTGTTCCAAGAGAAATCGCGGAACATAAGCTCAACACTTACAAATCTGTCGAGCCAGTCGCCCAAAAGATGCGCAAAATGGGGCCGGAGAAAACAAAGGCGATGAATGAACAGGTCAACGAGCTCCTCAACGCAGGCATCATCCGCCCAATCCGATACCAAACCTGGGTAGCCAACCCAGTCATGGTAGGGAAAGCAACCGGCGGATGGCGCATGTGCGTTGACTACAAGGATCTAAACAAAGCCTGCCCAAAAGATTGTTACCCTCTACCAGAAATTGACTTAAAAGTGGATTCACTCGCGCCATATCGCTTCAAATGCTTCCTTGACGCCTACAAAGGCTATCACCAAATCCAAATGGCGAAAGAAGACGAAGACAAAACCGCTTTCCGCACGGACACGGGGATCTTTTGCTACACCAAAATGCCCTTTGGCCTCAAGAATGCGGGAGCCACATACCAGCGGCTCATGGACAGCGCTTTCACTGACGAGATAGGCGTACGCTTGGAAGTGTACGTTGACGACCTCGTCATCAAAAGCAAAGACGAGGACCACATGTTAGAAGACATTCAGAAAACCTTCAACCAGCTTCGAAAGGTGCGCATGAAGCTCAACCCCAGCAAATGCTCCTTCGGCATGGAAGAAGGAAAGTTCCTAGGAGTTGTTGTCACAAGAGACGGATTCCGCGCAAATCCAGACAAAGTCCTAGCCATCAAACGAATGCCTTCCCCAACATCCATAAAGGACGTCCAGACACTCATGGGGCGCCTTGTCGCTCTCAATCGCTTCCTGTCAAATTACGCTTCCAAGTCATTTCCTTTTGTAGACACTTTGAAAAACTGTCTGAAAAAAAGCAATTTCCGCTGGACCCCTGAGGCGGAGAAAGCTTTTCAAGAAATGAAAAAATGTCTTATGAATTTACCTACTCTCACCGCACCACTTCCCAAGGAACCGCTAACATTATACCTCTCTGTCACAGAAAGGGCAATCGGCGCGGTACTCCTTGTGGATCGCCAGGGTGTCCAGACACCCATCTACTATATAAGCAGAACCCTGCTAGATGCGGAAACTAGGTACTCCACAATGGAAAAATTAGTACTAGCTCTCATTCACGCATCGCGCAGACTCCGCAGATATTTTCACGGTCACCCAATAAACGTCCTCACAGATTACAGAATCAGCGACGTGCTACGAAAGCCCGAAACCTCCGGCCGCCTAGCGAAATGGGCAATTGAACTGGGTGAGCACACCATCCATTACAAACCCAGACCGGCAGTCAAAGGACAAGTCCTCGCTGACTTCGCTACCGAAATACCAACGGATAAAATCGCGGAATGCCTCGCCGAGCAAGATCCCGCACCACCAACCTCCAATGAAAGTTGGAAACTCTACACCGACGGCGCCTCAAACAGCGACGGCGCAGGTGCGGGGCTACGCTTAATCAGCCCCAACAACAAAGAGCATACGTATGCCATTCGCCTGGATTTCACCGCAACGAACAATGAGGCAGAGTACGAAGCGCTACTAGCAGGCCTGCGCATCGCACACCAACTGGGAGCCTCCCACCTTGAAGCGCACGTCGATTCACTGTTAGTGGCCGGCCACATCAACGGCACATACGACGCCAGAGACGCGACAATGGCCCTGTACTTGCAACAAGCCAAACTACTCATGCGCAAATTTGCCTCATGCACCATCACACACATCAACCGGAGTGAAAACAAACCCGCAGATGCGTTAAGTAAAATGGCTTCAACAGTTTTCGACCACATGGCCAAAAATGTTCGCATTGAGCTACAAGAAAAGCCATCGGTCCCGCCAAGACAAGTAAACATCATCCAGACCGGTACAATATCTTGGATGGCACCACTAAAAGCTTACTTGACATCCGGATCTCTACCCGACAACAAGGCCGAAGCAAGGAAACTACAACACAAGGCCCTTCACTATGAACTAACAGACGGAATCCTCTATCGCCGATCATACCTGGGCCCCTTACTACGGTGCGTCGACAAAGAGGAAGCCGCCTTCCTCATTAGAGATATTCACCAAGGCACTTGCGGACTACATGCCGGCCCAAGAATGGTGGTGGCCAAGTTAATGAGCGCAGGTTATTATTGGCCTGGTATGCACCCAGACGCAGTGGCAGAACTACGCAAATGCGAATCCTGCCAACGCCATGCGCCAAACACTTTGCGCCCGAAAAACGACTTGGTACCCGTCACAGCGGCGTGGCCATTCCAAAAGTGGGCAATAGACCTCGTTGGCCCATTCCCCACCGCACCAGGAAACGTCAAGTTCTTAATAGTGGCCATCGACTACTTCACAAAATGGATCGAAGCAAAGCCACTAGCAAAGATAGACGGCCCCCACATCAAGAAATTCATATGGGAATTTATCATATGCAGATTCGGCCTACCGTACCAGATCATAAGCGATAACGGAACCCAATTCACAGACCAACACTTACAAGAGTGGTTAGCACAAATGGGGGTCCAACAAATCTTTACATCAGTCGCCCACCCTCAAGGGAACGGTCAAGTCGAAAGAGCAAACCGAAGCATAATCGAAGGCATCAAAAAACGACTGGGAACCAAACGAACGGGATGGGTGGACGAAGTCCCCCATGTCCTATGGGCAAACCGCATCCTCGAAAAATCTAGCAATGGCGAAACACCATTCAGCCTAACTTACGGATCCGAAGCTGTCATCCCAGCAGAAATTGGATGCCCCTCCGCCAGAGTACTTATGGCGGACAAGGGGCAAAACAACCACGAGCTGCGCTTGAACCTAGACCTACTTGAAGAGCGCCGAGAGCTTGCCGCCATCAAGGAGGCTAGATACAAAAATCAGTTGGAACGCTATTACAACAAGAAAGTCAAACTCCACGAATTTGACATTGGTGACTACGTCTTACGTAACAACAGCGCTTCCAACGCAGAAAAGCCGGGCAAGCTTGCCCCAACCTGGGAGGGGCCTTACAGAATTCAAGAGATCCTAGGCAAGGGCGCTTATGCGCTGGAAAAGATTGATGGCACACCTGTTCCGCGCTCATGGAACGCGGCGCAGTTACGCTTTTGTTACATGTAATGTACTTGTAAAACACTTGGGCTACACATGCCTAAGTCCTCTAAAAAGTTTTCTATAAAGTTGCTAAACGCTTATCTTTATGTGTGCGCTTTCGGATCCTTGGGTCTTCAAGGCATAGATTTTAAACATAACTATCGCCGGACTCAATACTCAAATCCAAACACAACACACTACAAGATTACACAATATATAGAAAACAAACTTAGAATATTCTCATATCAACCAAAAAGAGGCGTTCAAGCTGCCCCAAGCTTTACAAGAAAACAAAAACAAACATACAAAACACTTAATCCCCACCAGATCCCTCAAAATCAACAAGTTGCTCCTCCATACCCTCCGGACTCGTCCCAGATGTCCCTTCACCGGTTGCCTGCTTTGCTGTCTTCTGCGCCTCCGCACCCAAGCGGTCTGATTCTTCCATAAAGTAACGGAGGGCGCCAGCAGGGTCAGCATACTCGTTACAGTCCGCCACTGTCTTGAGTATAGGGAATTCGATTTGCTCAAACTTGAGAAGTTCAGCTTCATACTCCTTCTCCCTGGGCTTACCATGATGCGCACCTTCAGTTATACGCCCTTGATTCAGCGCATGGTAAAACCCAGTCTCGAACCCCTCAGCTTCCCCAGCTGCGCGCGCAGCGCCAGCAATAGCAGCAACCTGATCGCCAAGATTGGGCTCATTCCAGAACCTCTTAAAAATCTGCAAGCAAGGGACACAACAGTCAGAAAGGTAGACTACACAAACAAATTAAACAGACTAAGGAGAATACTTACCCCGGCGATACCCTGGGTCATCACCCAACGAACAGAGTCCTGGGCCTTCTGCTGCGCGACGGAGGCTTCGTCAAACAGAGCCTTTGCATTCTCAGCCTCTGTCTGCGACACAGTTAAGGACTCCTCTAAGGAAGCCCTTTCCTCCGTTAACGCCGCCCTCTCCTTCACCCAACCCTCCTTCTCACCCACTAGCTCAGACAACTGGGTAGACGCGCTCAAAAGCTCCTGATCTTTTGCGTTCAAATCAGAGCGCAAGCCTGCCACCACCGAATCCCTTTCGGCTAAAACCTTCTGATGACCTTCAGCAGTCTCTTGCAATTTGGAATTTTCATTCCTCAACACTTGGATCTGCTCTTCCAGCCTCATCATTTTTTGGTTGGTGACTTGGCAGGCTTCAGTCCACCTCTTCTGAGCTAGCGCATGATCGCGCTCCAGCGCCTTAACCCTGTCCTCAGACTTGTACGCCCTCTCCCGGTACCTCTCCATATCAGCTTTCAGCTTATCCTCCCTCTGCGCCTGCGCAGACCGCCGGGAGTTAAAATCAGCAATATCACGGGCAAACGCTTCATCACGTCGCTTCAGCGACTCCACAGCAGCAATTTGAAGCGCCTGCCCAACACATATGTCAGTGATAAGCTGAGAGCGAGGCAAGCTATCTTGGTACAACCTCTCTCTGGGAGGTACCACCTGGGACACAAACTCCTCTGCAGTAAGAGGATTTGCAAAGCGGGAGTTCTCCCGAATACTCCAGTGCGGGCGCCAGATTACATCGCCCGCGGAGTAACTCGAGTCACCCCGTTCAGCACTAACCCTTCCACCAGAAGGGTTATCACCCACCACCCCGGTATCACCACCACCACCTGGAGAACTTTCAAGCGCCACCTGTTTGGAGGCAGCCTGGGCAGCCTCAGCAGCCTTTGCTTTGGCTTCTGCCTCCGCCTTCTCCTTCTCTAAACGCAGCTTTTCAGCTGCCGCCTCCTCCTGGGCCTTCCGGGCCAACTCCTCCATGCGCAGCTTTTCAGCTGCCACCCTCTCTTCTTCCAGTCTCTTGGCAGCGGCTTCCTCAGCCCGTTTCTTCGCGGCAGCCTCATCGGCCCTCTTCTTGGCCTCAGCCGCCTCCTTCTCTAGACGAACCCTTTCCGCCTCCGCCGCCGCCCTCTCCTCTTCCTGCCTTTTCTGAGCAACCTCTACCTCGGAAGGGGTAGGACCGGCGGAGCCGTGGGCTTGCGGAGAAACAACTGCAAGAAAACAAAATATCAGTCACCAATACTACAACAAAAAACAAACAAAGAGAGGCCAACTTACTGGTAACTTTCTTCAGTGTCTTTTGGAACAAGGGGCGACGCTCCGGTGGAGGACTGATCTCCAAAGAAAAGGGCCCCGCGCCACTTCCACCTGCGCCGCCAGCCTTTGAAGACACAGCCTTCTTGCCCTGAACCTTCCCAAGCTTCCGCTTCTTTTTCAAAGGGCTCTCAGGCGTCTCCACATCTTCAGGAGCAGAGGACGAAGACTCCAACGTCTTGTCGCGTTGCCCATAGTATGGCCCTTCACCACCTGCACTCAAAGGCGCAGATTTTACTTCGGTTTGCACCTTATGCTTATGCATTACCGGCGCACTCTTCTTACGACCACGAGGTGGCGGCGGATGCACCAGTTCCACAGAAGACCCGGTTGATTCCTCATCAGAAGAAACAACATAATAAGGGCTCTCTTCATGTGGAACTGAAGATAAAGGATCAGGATTTATAGGGTGCTCACGTGAGATAATCATACCAGAGGGCTTGAACTCCAAGTATGGGTAATAAAACCTATCCACCATCTGGTCAATCACAGACGCACCACCCTGCGCAGGATCCCTCCACTCCAAGGGCGCTTTATCGCGCAACAGAAATGCAGCAAACTTGGACATCCCTGCGCATCCCAAGACCAAACCCAGTCAAACATGAGATTAGCACAAAAATCAAAGCAAAAGAGAAACAAATAAACTTACCAGCAACGGCAACCACAGGCTCTTTTCCTTCCACCAGCTGCACACGGCTCATACCCAACAGGGCCAACATGGCCTCCGAACAACTGCCCGTGTCAAACGGGGAAGCATGAGCCACCAAGTCCTTGAACCATGCTTGCTCTCGGAAACCCTCCATCACAGGATGGTCAGGCACCTTCTGACGTTCAGCAATCACCTTCCAGGCAAAATCCACAGGTATGACCCCCCTCTTAACGTAGAAAAACTTCTCCTTCCAGTCATGAAGGGACTTAGGAGGGGTGGTTCCGACTGGTGGTATATGTGGCCTAGGGACAAAGCTAAACCAGGATTGCTCCATGGTCATCATATAAAAGACATTGAACCGTTCAAAGGACGGTTCAATGTCCAAGGCCCTGCAACAAGCTTCAAAGTGTCCCAGACGAAGCATCCCAAACCCACTAACCTGGGTAACATGGACACCATGCTTCACCAACGTGTCCACCTGGAACTTGGTGGCAGGCAGACGGAACCCACAAAGAGCAAAGTGGGCCCAGTACAGGCTCATCTTCCCCGGAGGAGGAGCCAAAGCAGTGTTCTTCCCAGTGGGAAGTTCCACCTCCCATGAAGGATCAAACTCCATGGTCTTCACAAACCTAGCAAACGTCTTCTCACTCCATTTACAGGGAGTGTTGTGTATGAGTTTCTTTGACTTCTCAGCAGCTTTCTCTGGATTGCCCCCAACAGTGGATCCCTCAGACATGGTGATATAAGAAAAATAAAAATTTCTTCAACAGGAACTCGCCGGAAAACTTGAAGGTCTACCGGAGAAGACGAAGTTTTGAGGAGGAGAAGTTGAGAGGATTTTTTGAACGGTGAAATAATAAGAAATCCAAGAAGTCTCCTCGAGTTTATATACCCATCGCATTTAATGCAACAAGCACAGCTGGCAGGAAACTTTTCAGTCTCCCAGACGAGGGCAGATCTGGACGCTACACGTGGCAGACAGCTGGAAGCAAACAGTCGTCTGGAGGCACGTGAGTACACGCGTCTGCTGGAAGGACGACTCTTCACCTGCCACATGACAGCAGTTACCCTGACACTGCCCCACTCGCGCGCGTGTACGGCTACTCGCCTGACACACGACGAAAAAACTGCCCACCCACGTGCTGACTTGACTGACAACTGTACAGACATCCTTTCTGCACTCTGACACGTCCACCAACCGTCTCAGCTTCTTCAGCACGTTTCCTAAATTCAAGGAAACCTCTTCATTTTTCAAATTCCACATTAAACACCTGGGACGGCCACGTCAGCACTTGGCGCAAGGTTGACGTAAAATCTGAAAGGACGTTCTCCGCCAGATTTTAATAAACCAGAGATTGCCACGTCAGCACTTGGCGCAAGGTTGACGTAAAATCTGAAAAGACGTTCTCCGCCAGATTTTAATAAACCAGAGATTGCCACGTCAGCACTCGGCGCAAGGTTGACGTAAAATCTGAAAGGACGTTCTCCGCCAGATTCTACCTTTCACACCTTTTGTCAAGTTTTCACTTGGCGCTAGGTTGACGTAAAATCTGAAAAGACGTTCTCCGCCAGATTTTACCTTTTACACCTCAACTCGTCAAGTTTTCACTTGGCGCTAGGTTGACGTAAAATCTGAAAAGACGTTCTCCGCCAGATTTTACCTTTTACACCTCAACTCGTCAAGTTTTCACTTGGCGCTAGGTTGACGTAAAATCTGAAAAGACGTTCTCCGCCAGATTTTACCTTTTACACCTCAACTCGTCAAGTTTTCACTTGGCGTTAGGTTGACGTAAAATCTGAAAAAACGTTCTCCGCCAGATTTTACCTTTTACACCTCAACTTGTCAAGTTTTCACTTGGCGCTAGGTTGACGTAAAATCTGAAAAGACGTTCTCCGCCAGATTTTACCTTTTACACCTATACTTGTCAAGTTTTCACTTGGCAATAGGTTCTCTCTCATAAACCCTGGCTATCCACAACCGATGCAATGTACAAAGATAAAGGGACGCTTTTATCTTTCCACATGGCACCAAAGTGGCCAAGCCCAAACTAACACCTAACTTCAATACAGGACACATTCTAGTCCAGCGCCCCACCAGCCCTCTAAGCAAGAACAGGAGACACCCTGGACTTGGGGGACTTGAAGGGGTAGGGTACCGCTTCTCAGCGCTATCAAAAGCGCACCCTACCCAGCGCCCAAAAAACAGCGCCCACAGAAGGCCAACACAACACTAAGGGAGGAAAAGGCAGCAGCGCTTAATCTGCGCTGCTCACTCCGCGCAGTGTCACCAGTTGACAGCGCCGGATTCATCCCCCTTAGAGTTCAACTTGCCACCTCCTGTCAGGTGTCAGCTGACAACTGGTCAGCCGCCTGACACAGCCTGACAGCAGGAGAAAAACAGACCCTCTGCAGATCCAGCCAGAAGGCGCCACGTGTACCAATGGCAGAGCACCGCCCGGCCATCCAATCACGAAGCGCCACGTGGCCCAATCAAGATAAAGCCTCTCCAACTTGGACCACTTTATCCAACTAGGAATTGAGATCCAACTAAGTGGACTCCAAAAGCTCCCGGGCCCAAGCCCGTCAACACCTGAAATGGGCCTGGCTGTCCAGGCCCACTTACCCCCTATAAAAGGAGGCATTCATCTCCTTTTTAGGGTAATCAATTCTCGACCAATTAGAAACAATACACTTGTATCATTACTTGTACTTTGTATTTATAAAAGAACATCTCTTGTTAGTGGACGTAGATCTTACGAGATCGAACCACTTATATCGCTGTCTCTTACATTATTCTGCTTACTGTTTATGCATATAACCATAGATCGGTCATCGTTGTGAGCCAAGGATTATATCCTGCAGCAAACACGAGTCGTACCACATACCTTCTACCCCCCATATATACTCGTTGTTTCTTCAAACAGATAGCGATGGGGACCCCAATAACTTCAATGATGGGTTTGGAATTGGATTATGTCACAAAATCTATTATTTTATTTAGTCTAACTGGCATATAAAATAATAATAAAAATATTAATTTGAAAAGAAAAAACAAAGGAAAAGTAACGATGCTTCACGGGACAAGGGACATGTGACCAAAATTCTGCCATCTATCTATCACTCCCTGAGTCCCACATGTATGTATGTTATACTAGTAGAGTGTCCGCGCGATGCAGCAGAAAACACAAACATTTCTAAGGGTGTGTATGATTTTGTTAAGTTCGATTATTAGCCTCAACCGAAACTAAAATCAAAAGTCATCAATTAATCAATCTTATTAATCAATTGGTTCCTTGGTTCAGTTAGTATTGTTAGATTATCGGTTTTAGTCCAGTTTAGTTAATTTTGGTGAATAACAAAAGCAAACTTCGGCTAATTTTTTTTTGCTTAAGTACATGAAATGGAGCTATAAATACATGAAATATAGGTAAAAAATAGCCCTGTAAACGAACTGAATGTTCATGAGCTGTTTGTGAACTTGTTCGGCGGAAAGTTCGTTTGTGTCGTTTATTTAATAAACGAACATTAACAAACGTTGAGTTTGTTCATTTATGTTCGTGTACGTTCGCTTATGTTCGTTTATTTATGTCTGTTTAAGTTTATTAATTACATACGTAGTTATATCTACATAGGGGAAGTATCCCCATAAAACCCTCTAAAATGAAAAAACTATGGTAAACTTGTTTTGTGGTTGTTATTACACCACATCAACCCCATTCATTTAATATTTAAAGGGTGTTATGGTCATTTTCTTTATCTCCAAAATCAATGATCTGACACATCTTTTGTACTTTTACTAAACCTCTCTCATTTCAATTTCAAACCTTTAAAAACTAATTAAAGATCTTGAAGAATTTATTTTCCTCTTATTCAAATGTCTAGCAGATGAAAGAGGGGGTTTGAGACCCATCTTCAACAATATCACCGGTGAAAACCCATCTGCGGCCAAAACCTCAACTCCGGCCAGACCTATCTTCGTCAAACTGAACATTTTACAACAACAAAAGCCCGAGCCCCAATTATACCCTCACTGTCTACTTTGACGAGGCACACACCGTAACCTCCGACTTGTTTTAACTCATTTTGCAGGTCTTGACTCTTTTTCTTTTGTTTATTTATTTTATAAGCATAGATGTTTATTTATTTTATATATTTTGAACACAAATTTGTATTCATAAAAATGATACCTACGTTTTTCAATAATAATCCATAACGCTAACTTTAGTTTTATTTTTATTATTAACTAGTTTGATTAATATTTGTTGATATTTATCAAGGAGCTTTGCCGGTTAATATTTGTTGGGTTACATCCCTTTAAGTTCAAACCAAAAAAAGAAAATCATCGTAATAGTCAACAGAACTAGAAGATTGTGGTTTGTGTCATGTGAGTAGAAGAGATTCTTTTTTTTTAAATAAAATGTTTATGTTGAGGGCATATTATTGATTCTATTTTACCGACACCCAAGTTGGTTCCTCATCTTTCTTCATGATTTTGGGCCAAATCCCACATGAAGCAGTCGTTGACGATGGCGCGGGTTTTGTTTTTTTACATAACCCCTTTATTTAAAATCCGGGTTTTTCGCTATATGGGTATTATTGACATACGTAACCATATGTGGGTATTGTTGTATCATACACACATAATGTAGGTATATTTGTAATATTTTATAAGCAATACACATACAACATTTTTACCCCCAACACGTAGAATGTGTGTAGACAACAATTTTTTGGTGTTACATACTTATACCTAAGCCTTTTTTTTGTTGTCTGATACTTATTTTGATCCTACAGACTAATTTGTATTAATCATACAACTAACACATGTAACAAAGTAAAATGATGTTTATTGGTTCTATTTGTGGGGGTATCGATGTGAAGTAAAATGATGTTATTTTAGGGCCTAAGTTTTTAATAATTGCACTTTTCTTGTTGTTTCGTGTCTTTTGAGGTTGTCACATTTAGATTTGACTCAATGCAGTTTTTATACAATTAAATTTGTGTTAAAGAAATTAAATTAAAATAATAATTAATTTTTGGGTTTGTGTGACAAATGATCATATAAAGCAATTGGCATTTTTATGTTGGCACATTCCAGTTAGTTACAAAGTATTTTTCACTTAAACGGGCGTTTAACTCCTTGGTTTCACTTTTATGAACACGCGTATACAGTTGACTTTATATAAGAAGGTCAAAAGCTAAAAAACTTGTTTAGTTGGGTAGGTAAAGGTGTAAGTTATATCTTACATTTGTGTAAAAAAAATTATCAGATAAGTGTTGGTGAATTGCAAATTTGTTGTTGTGGTTGTCTGATATGTGGAGACAGTTGTTAGGTGCTTTAGGTAGTTCATTTGTATTCAAATGTTTTTTCTATTCTTTTCAAGCTTGTTTGGGATGTATAAATTGGTGTAGATTTCATATTTCATACGTTAACACATGCAACAACACGTCTGTAACACATGCAACACACGTCTGTATCGTACGCTAAACATTTTTTTGAACATGTAAATTGAGGAATTTGATTTTCTTCGTAGGTGAAGAGATTTTTTTGTGCAAAAGACGAAGCTGATTATGAAAGAATCAAGATACCCGCTGCGTGGTGTGTTAAAGAGGAAGCTGATTGTTTTTAAAATAATTGTTTTTTGTAATGATCAATTCTTTTTACGCATGCAATAATACCATACCAATTCTTTTTATCATATCAATTCTTATTACGTCTAATGTTGATTTGTTTTGGCGTTAATAAGTTTGTACATCTTTATGCAATTCTCATGTGAGATTAGGTTGGTAACCTTTTTACGTAAGCAACAACACTGGTACAGCTTGGTAACTCTTTTTTTACGTATGCAACAACACTGGTACAATTATAATAAACAAAATATTCAGATTTAATAAAATAAAATTAATAATTCTGGAACTTTTTTTTGTTACGTCGAATGCTGATTTGTAATATACTCAGCAATGTTGTAAAACCATTATACATACTTAGTAATTTTGTATGTTATGCACAAGCTCTTAATGCTTAATCAAATATGTCCATGTAGAATTTGAAGGCATCGTAGTTTGTTTATATGCATTGACTGTTAAGTGAGGTAGAGGAGTACTTATTTTTTAAGGCTGCAATGTGGTGTTATTAATTTTATAAAGCTGCAAGGTGGTGGTGTTATTTGTTTTTTTCAAATGTTAACATATGCAACAACACGTCTGTAACACATGCAACAACATACTTGTAACGTACGCTAAAACATTTCGAATATGTAAATTGATGAATTGATTATGAAGAATGAAGATACCCACTTTGTCGTTTTTTTACATAGTTGTTGATTGTAATGGTGTTTATCATTTTTTTTGTTACGTCCATTGCTGATTTGTAATATACTCAGTAATGTTGTAAAACCGTTATATATACTCAGTAATGTTGTATGTTATGCACAGGCGCTTACTGCTTAATCAAATATGTCCATCGTATAATTTGAAGGCATCGTAGTTTGTTTATGCATTAGTAACGTTGTAAAACCGTTATATATACTCAGTAATGTTGTATGTTATGCACAGGCGCTTACTGCTTAATCAAATATGTCCATCGTGTAATTTGAAGGCATCGTAGTTTGTTTATATGCATTAGTAACGTTGTAAAACCGTTATATATACTCAGTAATGTTGTATGTTATGCACAGGCGCTTACTGCTTAATCAAATATGTCCATCGTATAATTTGAAGGCATCGTAGTTTGTTTATATGCATTGACTGTTAAGTGAGATAGAGAGTACTTATTTTTTAAGTTGCAAGGTGGTGTTATTTATTTGTCGGCTTTAATAATAGAATGTTTGTTTGGTTTATACTTTTTAAGGAATATGCCGCGCCATATGTTAGTAATATTAATATGATTTTTGAATCAAAAAGTAGTGAATTTTAAAAGGTAAATTTATATGGATTTTGTCTTTCACTACTGATGATCGGTTTTTCAAATGTTAACATATGCAACAACACGTCTGTAACACATGCTAGTAACAGTCAGATGAGTTTTGTCTGTCATTTTTCAAATGTTAACACATGCAACAACACCTCTGTCATATTTTGGAATTTGTTAATTCGTAAGAAACACATTATTTTTTTGCATGTGTTACATATGTAATAGTCAGATGAGTTTTGTCTGCAACACGTTAAATATGTAACATACGCAGAATTCAAAACCAAACAAAAAACAGCCCATGTTCAATGTATCACAACCAAACAAAAACCTTCCATTTACTATATCCCATAACTAATCCAAACAAAAACAGCCCATGTTCAATGTATCACAACCAAACAAAAACCTTCCATTTTCTGTTAACAACCTGCAGGTTAGAGCAAATATGGACAGCTTCCTGAAACTCCGAAATCTCTGCAACAGTAGCAGGACCTCGACGCCAATTGTTTCTGATAACAGACCCTCACTGATCTGTTTGACCTGAGAACTAACTGTGCAAAACATATAATTTTCCAGCTTAAAAAGCATGGACCAACGATCTTTTAAACATGTGTCCCCGTACCAAATATCGAACCAGAACCTAATTGAATTACCGTCTCCGATATCTGCCACCTCTAACTCTGCTTTTCAAACTTATCATATATTTGGTGCCTATTAAAAATATCATATATTTGATGCCTATGAAAAATAGGCACTATGTAAAATCAAACAAAAAGATAAAGAAGTCTAGATGATAACAAATCAAATTACAATATTTTGATTTTGGAGAGAACTTGTGGATCATCGTGATCAGTGAACATGATATTGAAAGCCTAGGAAAAATACAAATAACATAATGAAAATTTAATTAATTGATTCCAAACACCTCCATTCACTTTTAACCTACAGATCCTCTACTAATGTTTAAGAAAACGTACGTTTCTAAACTTTGTAGGCTGATGGTCGGAGAGATCCAGCAAAGGGTCGAGCTTGTAAGAGAAACGGAGGAGGTAGGGATGTCATCGCTCTGTGACTCTACCGGACTGTTGTCAGTGGCCCCATCCTCTTTCTCTCGTAGACGTCTGAATACGAAGGTTTTATATTAAATTTGTGCTTGGATTTTTCAATTGAGCTCTTGAGAAATAGAGGAAAAATGAGGTGAAACTTGAGAGAGAAATAGGATGTAGTTGTGTAAAAGTGATATAGGTGAGTGTGAAAGAGATGAGGTGCAGCTGTGTGTCAGAGAGAGTGGTCAATGTCATTCTCTCTCCCTGTCTTTTTACCCATTATACCCTTATGCACCTTTTATATCAAAAAGTAACTAGTAATTTAAATCAAAAAGTCAGATTTAATTACAGCCATCGATTCAACTTAATCAAGGGCTCACATGTGGTTTGCAAGGTTTCTTCAATTTCACAAGGTTTTTATTCTAACCTTCCCCTATCTACATAAATTGGGCTTTAGCTACTTGTATAAATATATAACCAATTAGTAATTGGGTTTTTTCAGTAATACAAAATCTTTCACATTTATTATGTTCGTGAATGTCCGTTTATGTTCGTTGGTGAACTGTTCATTTAGGTTTAAACGAACGAACATAAACGAACAAAAACATGAAAATTTCTTAATGAACGAACATGAACACAAAAATGTGTTTGATTATGTGTTCGTGTTCGGTTAAAATTAAATGAACATTCGGTTCGTTTACAGGCCTAGGTATAAAAACTAAAAATTTCAAAACCCCCTTTATTCATACCGCCACTACAATTCATAAATCCATCTACTCAGCTTCAAACCATATTAGAGTATAATTTGTTATATACTTTTAATTAAAATTTTGATTTTTTACGTGATTAACAATATCTAGAGGTGAACAAATTTTCAAACTCAATCGAAATCGAACAAAAACATACAAAACCGAACATAAAATTAACCAAAACCCGAGTTAACCTAATATCGGTTTTTTTTGTACCATAAGTTAACCAAAATTAACAAACCAAAACTAAACCATTCATACATGTATATCCTTTATACATCCATTGCTTGTATTTATACCTTCATTTCATGTGCTTCTAAGCAAAATTTTAACCAAAGTTTGGTTTCGGTTATTAACCAAAATTAACTAAACTGAACTAAAAACGACAATCTAACCAAATAGACTGATACAATTAACCAATTTGTTAACAAGATTGATAAGCCGATAATGTCGATTTTTGTTTCGGTTGAGGCTTATAACCGAACTAAACCTAACCCAACCATGAACCATTAGAACTGTTTGTGTTTCCTACCACATCGTGCGGGCACACTGTTATGAATATATTAATGGGTCAGTTTCAATTTAACTAATTTGGATTAACTAAGGGTACAAAAAGAAAACGATAACCAATTTTAAGTTAAATCAGATGTTTTCAGTCTTCAATAGATTTTAATTCAGTTTTGTCAGTTTTTTGGTTTGGCTTCGGAGAACTGTTTAGTTATTGCATATCGTTACTCATGTAGTACATAAAGATTTTTTAAATAAAAAATAGCAATACTATACTCAAATTAAAGATAATAAAATGTTCATTATTATGATGTAATATTTTTTATAAAAGTATAAACGTATTAAAAAATATGACTATTTAAAAATCATCGAGGGTGGTTTGCTTAAATAAGGAAAGAAGTTTAACTATAATTTAAATAAACAAAAGTTAAGTAAAGTTTAAGGGATTAAAGTGTAACTAAGATAGAGTATTAAAATATAAATAATGTATGAATGACTATTTTACCCTCATTTTAGGGTTATCAATGAAAAATAAGTTCTTAACTTTTGGGTATCTTAAACTACCCTTCACTCATGCATTATAATATAGTATAGATTATACAACATTCGATCCGTTCATTGTAGATTTTCGGTTTACTAAAAAGAAGATTTGGGTTAGAGTAGAAATATGCTATTATAAAAAAATATGATAAAAATTAAAATGAAATATTTTGTTGGCGATCAGGCCCAACAATACGAACAACCAAATTTGATCTCAACCAAGATCGACTCTTTCTTTTATTATAATTTTGTCACACCAATTACATAGGCCCTAACCATCTATTTATACTAACATAACCATATGAATCCTACTCAAATACTTCTCCTAATCATAATCTAATACCAACTTACATAATTATCTCTAAACCTTAAAACCTACTAGATAATTCAAAACATAACCTTATTAGATAATTCAACTAATAAAAAGATCCGTTTGAATGTTCAAAAAAAAACTAGATAATTCAACTAGTTAATTAAAACTAATTAAATAAACTTTCAGTTTGACCCTTCAACTTTCTTTCAACTTCGTTTTAAACTGCCAACATTCCCCCTTAATCCTAAAACTCGACCTTCTTCTCTTACTCATTCCCTGATCAAACCATACGAGTCTCAACCATACCTTCTCACTCTTTCCTGCTTTCCTACTTTCTTGTTGTTGACTTGCTATCTTTCTTGCTTGAATTTTTCCGAATTCTTTCTTCTTACTTTGACTCAAAACCGAGTTTCTTTCTAATCAAAACCAACCGATTTCTGATTTCTTGCTCCTGCTACTGATCCAAGATCATATTACCTTCTACTTTCTTTCTTACTTTATTCAAGATCTGGCTCTTGACTACCTTTCAAGATCTGGTACTTGACATACCTTTCTTTTCTTCAAGATCTGGCTCTTGACATGCCTTTAACCTTCTTTCAAGAAACGAACCTAGTAACCTTCTTTCCTAGGAACGTTATTGCATACCTTCTTATTTTCAAGTAACATTCATGGCAACCTTCATTCCGATGAATATTCTTGATTACATTCTTTCCTTCTTACTTTCTTTTATTTTATCAAGAAAGATAACTTTCTTAATTAACCTACTCAACCTGAAACTTCCTTGCGGAACAAGTTTCATCTTCTTGCTCAAACAACCAAGAAAAAAAACTAACATTCTTTTGCAAAAAAATTTGCTTCTCTTCCTACTGTCGAACAACAAAAATCTACCACCTTGCTTGTTTCCTTTTTTTTCTTTCTTCGATGTGGCTGTACATATTTGAGGAGCTTGTGTGCATGTTTCACCTACTCACTAAGTTGCTTCTTTCTTGATTCATTCAACTATTGTTGCCCTTTTTTTTCAAGCTCAACAAATATTGTCGATCACATCCTACTTTCTTAAATTACTTTCTAACTAAATCCTCCTCCCTTCTTGGCTACTACCTGCTCGTTCTCAGCCCCCCCGCAGCTAGGGGCTGCCCCCTTTCTCGAAAACGACTCTCAAAACCACCAAGCTCTGATACCAATTGTTGGCGATCAGGCCCAATAATACGAACAACCAAATGTGATCTCAACCAAGATCGACTCTTTCTTTTATTAGAATTCTTGGCACACCAATTACATAGGCCCTAACCATCTATTTATACTAACATAGCCATATGAATCCCACTCAAATACTTCTCCTATCATAATCTAATACTAACTTACATAATTATCTTTAAACATTAAAACCTACTAGATAATTCAAAACATAACCTTACTAGATAATTCAACTAGTTAATTAAAACTAATTTAATAAACTTTCATTTTGACCCTTCAACTTCGTTTTAGGATTAATTTCCAACATATGTTATAAATAATATTAAAATAATAAACTGCTGGTTGGTAAATACATTAAGAAGATATTGTCTTTATAACATGATCCTAACAAAGTTATAGTAATTTGACATTTTCAAATGATAATATCATTTCACATACTAAGATTAGGGAGGGTTGGGTGTCTCGTAGCACGGTTTTAGGAGATTAGACTTTTACTTACACTGGAAGCAGCCTCTCTATCCGCAAGGATAGGGGGTCTCTCTGGAAGCAGCCTCTCTATCCTGGATAGAGGTAAGGTTTGCCTACATCTCATCCTCCTCAGGCTCTACTCTTAGCTTTGCTAATTGTAATATCTACTACTAAGTCGTTGTTGTATATACTAAGTCTAATAAGTAATTGTTGCCTGTCAAAATTATGTGAGTCAAAATTCTTTTTTAATTTTCTTTTATTTCACCATTCATATTTTATTCTTTTATGGGGGCTGTTGGGCAACATTTGTGTAGTAAGTGTTGAGCCATTACAAAGTCTAATTGTGTAAGAAATTCTAAACTAGTAAGAGGCTTGACTTGGTTCAGCCTGACTAGTTGATGGTGGAGTAGGTGGTGGTGGGTCAAGAAGGTGGTGTGTGATTGATCGACTGAGTTTATGAACACATGTGAATGGATATAGGGTTAAAATTTCCATTCAACATCATATCAAAATTTAATGGGTAAAAAGTTTACTGACTTATTCTAACGTGATATATCAATAAACATCATCATCATCATCATCATCATACTCAGTTAATCCCACCTATAGCAAAGCTAAGGTAGGGTCTGAGGAGGGTAAGATGTAGACAGCCTTACCTCTATCCCCTGAGAATAGAGAGGCTGCTTCCAGTGAGACCCCCGGCTCGATGTGGTTTTGTATCAAGCCTTGGACATAAGGCACATAACACTTAGCAATCGGGACAAACTCGATTGGTGCATGTACCCCCTTGTCTTTTGGCTATCAACGCCACCACATGATGCATGATTAACCGTCCGTCGTTTTTAACGTTATTTTCACGAAATTAGTAAAATAACGTTAAAACTAGTGCAACTTTACTTTTGCCCCCCCATGGCCACACATATATACATTATATGCGCACACCGTAAGTGGGGCGTCAATATATCAATAAACAAACACACTTAATGTTGACTGATTCAAAAGTATCATCTCAATGACAACAAAACAACCCCTAAGTTAAATAAAAAAGATCAAATATATTTTATCTAAAATTTTTATTTCTAAAACTATTTAATATTTCGTTTACTCCATAACAAAAGGTGTGTTTCTAACCTAATATTGATCTTGTATTGTGGCCCATTGTAAAATGCAAAACATTGGGAACATCTAGTTTTGAGATTAAATAAATTCACAGTTTAAACAAAATCAATATCATAATAATCATACGTATTGGCACACCTTCAACTATTATTTACCCACCTTGTTGCCCTATATGTCGCATATAGGGTCATACACAACCAGGGGCGGACCTAGTATGGGACTAGGTGCCGCGTACGTTGCGGCTCAACTTCGCGCGCGTAGTGAAAAATTTGGTTTTTTTTTACGAAATTTGGAAAACGTTGCTACTAAAATGAAAAAAATGAAAAACGTTACTACTGAAAAACATTTCTATATCCGCCACTATACACAACATATGGGAGGTCTGACAATGAGTGTTGTGGCCCTCATACGCGGTGTATATGTTATGACATGACTCTGACTAATAGGCATTTATGACACGTAAGAGTTTTTGCAACCTTTATACGCGACGCATAGATGTATACGCGTGGGTAAACAATTTTGGGGGCGTACACCCTTAAACAATTATTTTAGGTAGCATAACTAACTGCGATCTCCTCATGCAATTTGTCTCATCTTCCAAATGATTAGATATATACAACACTAAACGACTGAATAATAATATCTCTCGGTTTTTGCTCCTATTTCGCCTGTGTACCTGCACTCTCTCTCTCTCTCTCTCTAAGGTTAAGATTTATCATCTTCTTCCTCTTTTAATCATGATTCTGTTTACAGATCTGTAATCTTCTTCTGTAGCTGCTTTGTTTTTACGATTTCATTATCCTTTTGTCCGTACAAAATATGATATTTTAGCTTTGTGGCTTTCAACGTCATGTTATATTGATTGTGATATGTGTTCT
Source organism: Ambrosia artemisiifolia (assembly GCA_032199755.1). Taxonomy (NCBI): domain Eukaryota; kingdom Viridiplantae; phylum Streptophyta; class Magnoliopsida; order Asterales; family Asteraceae; genus Ambrosia; species Ambrosia artemisiifolia. The sequence continues at coordinate 31,758,033 of CM063529.1, read as the reverse complement.
ACTGATTTGTTTGATAATATGTGACTTTAAACAGAAATTATGGCTTGATGATTGATGTACATAGCTTGTAGCATTACAGATAGCCTGATTAATATCATATTCTCTTTCTGTCTTTCAGGAATATTGCTTGATGTAGTTTATTATAGTTTTATACTAATTTGTTTAATAATATGTGAGTTTAGACATTAATTCTGAGGTGATGATATACATATCTAGGAGAGTTTCAGGAATATAGCCTGATTATCATCATATTCTCTTTAGGAAGACAGCATGATGCGGTTTATCGTTGTTTTATACTAATTTGTTGGATAATCTGTGAATTCAAACAGAGATTCAGACTTGATGATGTACATATTTAGGAGAATTTTAGGAATAGAGGCTGATTATTATCATCTAGTGGAAAATGAAAGTTGCTTCAGTAGTTAGAATACTTGGCTTTGGTTTTGTGAGTTCTTTATCTTTTTGTTGGTAGAAGGAAGATATGAGATTTGAGCTTGGGGTTTATAACTTTAGCTTAAGTCCTGCTTTTGATTATCGGAGTGTGATTTGTGTGTTCTAACCGGAGTGATAAAATGTATTTGCGGTTCACTTTAGACGAACAGTTTCGTGTTTACTAGTTAACATAATCGTTGCAGTTTATCATAGTTTATAACTAGTTTCTTTAATAATCTGCGTATTATAAAAAGAATTGCTGACTTGATGATATACGTATCTTTTAGGAATATAGCGCGATTATCATCATATTCTATTTCAGGAATATAGCCTGATGATAGACATATCTAGGAGAAGTTTATAAGAATATAGCCTGATTATCGTCATATTCTCTTCCAGGAATCTAGCCTGATGCAGTTTGTCATAGTTTTTTTACTAATTTGTTTGATAAAATTTTAATTTAAACAGAAATTCTGACTTGATGATGAGTACAAATTCAGGAATATAGCCTGATTAGCTGATTATCATCATATTTTCCTTGAAGAATCACTGAATTGGAGAGTTGATCCACTTTGATAATGGCGCGCTTTCTGTTCACTATCATTGTTCTGTGCTCCCTTTCGAGTTTGATCTTGGTTAACACTCTGGGTATTCGTAGGCCGCCCCCTAATGATACAAAACAATTACGGTTTGATGCAAAGAAGGGCGAGTTTAGGATTCTGCAGGTGGCTGACATGCACTATGCTGATGGCAAGAAGACTCCTTGTCAGGATGTATTACCACAACAGTTTGCTCATTGCACTGATCTCAATACTAGCGATTTCATAAACCGTATGATCGAAGCTGAGAAACCAGACCTCATTGTTTTCACAGGTGATAATATCTTCGGATTTGATGCAGAAGATGCAGCGGCATCCATGAATGCCGCCTTTGCCCCTGCTATAGCATCAAAAATCCCATGGGCTGCTGTTTTAGGTAACCATGATCAAGAATCAACCTTATCAAGAGAAGGCGTCATGGATCATATCGTTGGAATGCAGCACACGCTGTCTCAGTCTAATCCTCCTGGTGTAGATGTTGATGGTTTTGGGAATTACAATCTTGAAGTTCATGGAGTCGAAGGGTCACATCTTATGAACAAATCGATCCTCAACTTATACTTTCTTGACAGTGGCGATTACTCTACAGTCCCCTCGATTCCTGGCTATGGATGGATCAAACCGTCTCAACAGTTTTGGTTTCAAAAGACATCTAAAAAGCTTCAAAAGAAATTTAAAGCACCCGGGCTTGCTTATTTTCACATCCCATTGCCTGAATTTGCATACTTTGATTCATCGAACTTTACTGGTGTGAGACAAGAAGGGATTAGCTCTGCTTCTGTGAATTCCGGGTTCTTTACAACATTAGTCGAAGCAGGTGACGTGAAGGCTGTTTTCACCGGTCATGATCACATTAACGATTTCTGCGGGGAGTTAACTGGTATTCATCTTTGTTATGCTGGAGGCTTTGGATATCATGCCTATGGGAAAGCTGGATGGTCAAGAAGAGCGAGGATGGTTGTGGTTTCTTTAGAAAAGGAGTTACATGATGATTGGGGTGCGGTCAAGACCATCAAAACATGGAAGCGGCTCGATGATGAAAACCTAACAGCCATCGATGCTCAGGTTCTTTGGAGCTACCAACCAACTGGGAATCGTAGAAAGAAGCCTGTCGTCCATCTTGGTTAAAAGGATTCGAAAATTTCAAACAAGATATTAGTTCTCGTCGTGTTTACACTATAAAAGGCGCAGAAGATTAATGAAATTCATCTGCCTCGTTTTCAAAGTTTTATTAGCAGTTCACACTTTTAGAGAGGGGTAAGCAGTGTGTCTTAGGCTTTTATGCTGAACACTTAACTGTGCTATTTCTTGTTGCTAGAAAGAATATATAAATCTAGTAGTTTTGGCCTTTGGAGAAATGGATTTATATTGGTATGATGTTGTGTCATCATTTTTTTTTTTTGTTTTTTTTTGTTGGATTTGAAAACAAGTGGCATTAGCTGATTGCTTTATGTACACATGACATAATTTGGTTTGGTTGGTTTCAAAGCGGTGGCCTCGCATGTGATGTTTGCCTCTGAACGGCTTGTACAGTTCACAAAGAGGCCGAAAAAGCGTGATATTCACCTTTTGAGTTACATGCCATTCTATGTAGTCAAACACGAGCCGGGTTCTTAGGTAGGGCTAACAATTCCTGATTTCCTCACCTATTTAAGACAATTTAACATGTTTAATAAAAAAATTAAAAAGTACACTATCTAATTTATATAAAACATGTTACTTTGTTATAGACATGAGATATCAAGTAGTTAAACGAGTCATATTCATGTTTGATACTTGTGTCGTCTATGACATGTTTAACACGATATGCCAGCCCTATAACGGCTGTTAAGAGACGTGATACAGCATACTGATGCCGTGAAGATAAAAAGGTGAAAGATCTGTCTTTAAATTATAGCCATTATCGCATTTAAACAAGTAACCAAAAGCTCTACAGAAAAAACTAAATTGGTGAAATGGATGCAACTGTTGCTAATTGTGATTAACCAAGGAAATGCTCATTAGTAACAAATCAAATCGACCAGTTTTACAAGTTTAACGCTTCAGTATTGGAGGTTTGAACCAATTTCTTTTAATCATTAGTTTGTATCAAACCGTGAAAACCAAACTGTAGACCAATCGTTTGGGCCTAGAACTTGCTTTGATTTGAGCGGTTTCGCTGGGTTTAACAATTTTTAGCCACCTGTGTTATAACTGATATATATTAGAACAATAAGGGATGTACATACCATAAGTTACTGTCAGACACAAGAACCATGGTAAAGCATTTTTTAATTGTGTTAGGCATTACCAAAACGTACGATGGTGCAGACACTGACTTATACCTTATTACATGTTAACGAGCGTGGAGTATGTCCCGATGAGGCAGTTACGTTCATATATACATTAAAAAGCAAAAACAAAAGCAATAGCCTACAATAAACCAAATGCATTCAACTCATCAAGGGTACATAAGAGTTCAACTGATCATTTGATTCAACTCAAGTATATACAGTCTACGATTAACCAATCTAAACAAGTAACTCACTAGTGAAAACTTGAATCACCGCTCAAACCTGAATCTATACAGCAACAATCAGAAAACTTGATCGTTGTCCTCGTCAGCATCATCACCGCTCTCATTATCAAAAAGATTGTTCAATGCTGTAGCCTGTTGATGCTGGAACTCATTAATAGCATCTTTCGCACCAAACACAAGCGCATTTTTTGCAGCTTTAATAGCCTCCTTTCTTTCTGCAGAGCTCTCCTGCTTCACCACTTTACTTTTATCGCGCTTTGATGCCTTTACACTTGCTGCCTTCCTGTTAGCTTCTCTGCAGTTTAACAGGTCTATATATTTCTCATGCAACGCTTTGTTTTTTACCTGCTTTAAAACCGGAGGGCTCACAAGTGTTGTTTCATGTAAATTACTAAATCTTGAAACGCTTCTACGGACAGTTGATCTTTTGTGCACATCGTCTGTTTCTTGGTTGCGATCAGGCGTGGTAAGCATTATATTAAGGTTTAACGACGGGTTGAATGTCGGCTCTAGAAGTGAGAACATGTCTGATTCAGAATCTTGTTCCACTTTATACTGATTCTGTAACATGTGTCGTACAGTTCTCTGGATTACATGACTCTTTTGCTTACGGTATCTAGGTCTCTTAGTAGTAGGACTTGAAGTTTTGAGCAATTTACTTGCAGACAAAGAGGGCTTTTGCGAATTTGATACTCGCGATCTGGAACGAACGCGAGGTTGAGGCGGTGTCGTATGACTACCATGTATTTTGTCAAAACATTCCTGTGCAGATTTTCCAGGGACCTGAAACGACAAACAAAATAGTAAAATATTGTTACACAAATCCTCAGAACCCATAATATGTTGAGAACCGTGACAACCGCATAATACATTTGTACCTATTGCTTTGAATATCATGCTCGAAACGGTTATCTAACCACTTTTGTTTCACTCACACTACCTCTGATCATCTTTTATGCATTACGTACATGTTCATTATGTGAAACTCGAGGTTCTCAACATTATTATTGGATATTAAACGAACGTGTTTATAACGGGTAGTGAATTACCATCCTGGAAACTTTCTTCCAGAAGTGTGGAGTGGGTTTGGCTTCTAGGTAAGCTCGCTCCAACGCCAGTTCTTGATCTTTAGTCCAACCTTGAGCGATCCCTATGCTGTTATCAAACTGGTTCCTTGTTCTTTTAACCCCAATATTCTTTTGCTTTTTGTTAACATCAACACATACATTTACGGGTCCTTCTCGCACTACAACAGCAGTGGTAACAGCAACTCTATTTTTTATTCTATCTCTGTCCTTTTTGGATATATCTTCATCCAACGCCGGGGTTTCCATGATCGCCAATGCATCAAGTTGATCGGAATCATTGTCACACTTTTTCTTGCTGTGTTTCACTTTGTTCTTTTGTGACTTACCCTTAGATTGTTTGGATATTTTGACACTCTCTTCATGTGTCCATTCAGCTGATGAAAAGCCATGTTGGCTTGCATTATCTAAATCTCTACAAGAACTACGCGTTACTCGCTTCTCCAATTTCCCTACAAATTATATCTCGAGTTACTATCGGATATTATAGTAAAAGTAGAACATTTACTCATGCAAGAAAGAAATAAGTAGGGATGACAATGGGACAGGTATTTCCTACGTAAGACTGTTTCCCATACTCGACACAGTACCTATCAAGCATATGGTATATCACTGGCTATCGATCGGGCATACCTGTTGAATTTCCGGATACATATCTTCCTAATTACAACTTTATATCATTTTATACAAGAAAATCAAAAATATAAAAGCTAAAAACTACTAAATTATGAGATTATTCTATCACCCAATGACAAATAAACCAAAAAGAAATGTTTAGGTCCCAGTAAGCGGGACTACGTGCTTTGGGTAATTGGGTCAGGTATGACCTAATACCATACCCGTGAAATTTTTTAAAACTTAATTAATACCCGAGAATACGTTTGAGGTCAAAACGAAAATTAATCCACCATTTCTACATAAAAAATGAAAATAAAAACCTTAAATAACCAATGCTAGACTCTGCAACAACAACAAAATTAGGGTTCTATCAAATCTAAGCAAGGAGAATCAAACAACTACAATTTAAGAATCTAGGGTTAGTTACTTAGTTTCAGCTAAACTCTTAAAACCCATCTAATACAAACTAATCATCATAAACCAAACACCCAATACTCTAAACCCAAAACACTTACAATTTATCTGATCCGAACCCGGTTGCAACTTATCCTCATCACACTCACCCACACAACGAATCCCTCTTTTTACATGAACAAATTCATCAACCTTTTGCAAACATTTTGTTGACCCAGATCCGTTACCTCTTCTCCGGGTCGTTGAAGAAACGGTGGGTCGGGTCCTCGGGTGGGGATCCGGATTAGGGGTTTTCGGGTCTATGGGTTCTGTGAGAACTATTTGGTGGAATCTTGGAGAACGTCTGAGGTTAGTGGTTGGTGGGGTTGTGTCATGTTTGTTGGAAGTTCTTTGAGGCATTTTCACAAACACCTGGTTGGTGTGGTCAGTGTGTACCGTTTGGTTTGAAGATAAGAGGGGGAAAAGGAAAGGGGTGGTTAAAAGTTCAAACTGGTAAAGAATAATAATAATAATAATAATATGGGTTCAGCCCATTAAGTATGGGCCTTGGGTTATTGACTTATTTATACAGTATTTAGTTATACTTTGGGGTAACTTTGTAAAAATGTAACCAAGTTTGACAAGTGTTCTGATTAAATCACTCAACGTTTTTTTGTCTCTCTAAAGTCACTTAAGTTTAATTTGATGTTCCGATGCTATGTAATTAGCAGGTTATCAGGTAAACACTAGTGATGTGTCAAGTTTTACTAATTTTTCTCTTAATATTTTTAATGTCATGCATAAAATTATAACATTTCCCATCGTCTTTTTATCATCACCATTTTGATTTCGTCTTTATTCATCATTATTTAATAATTACTTTCCTACATTAAAATTCATTATATGGAAGAACACAGATTCTGCAAGTTGCTGCCTTTGACCTTCAAAGGTTGGAGGATTTAATCAAAATACACCCAACCCATTTCCACCACCGATTGTTGTCGCCGTCGATATCACCATCATCAAGTTTAAAACAATTCTCTCTCCTTAACCAGACTTCAACGGGCCACGCCAAATATCAACGTCACAAAGTTTCAAAGCCGAGGGTGGTCCGGCGATGATGTCGGAATTGGCAACGGTAACGCACAGATGGGATATTTTGCCCTAACTGTTCAGAACCGGATTTGGCAAATCTAGTAGTGTGGCGACCGTATCGGCAACGGGGGCGGTGGCTACGGAGGTTGGGTATTGTCAGCGGTGGTGGCGGGTTGTCGGGAAATGGCTTCTGGGCGGCGACTTCTCGGTATTTTAAAACTAAAATAAAAAATTAGTGAGAAACAATTAACCTGATGACCTGGTAATTACACACTATTAGAACACTAAATTAAAGTTTAATCATTTTAGAGACACAAAAAAAGTTTGGATGACATAATTAAAACACTAGGCAAACTTGATTATATTTCTATGACATTTTCCCTTATACTTTTAGCTCAATTGCTAATTGTTCTATTGTGTAAAATAAAATTAAGAATGTTGATAGAAGATGCATATTTTGTTTTTTATATTTAGTTTTAGCCCATCATAGAGATAAAAAAAAAACTGATTTGGGAACCCGACTTGATTTGCACTACCGGTTTCAACTTTAAACTGTTAGTTTGTAATTAGAGGTGAACAAAAAAACCGGTTTCAGAACCGGAATTGACCCGAACCGGTTCTGGTTCCAAACCGGTATACAGTGGAACCGGTTCCGGTTCCTCGTAGGAACCACCGGTTCCACGTTTTAGGAAAAAATCGGGCCCGAACCGGTTCCAGAACCGGAACCGATCTCAAGAACCGGTTCCTATCGTTAGAATCATCAAAAAAACGTTTTTTGACCGTTTTTTTTTTTTCGAAAAGAGCCGTTAACTAGCCGTTTTCAATCTCCAAAATCACTATTTTGTCACCCTTGTTTAGTATAAATAGGTTTATATGTTTTAGGTTTGTCACAACACTCAAAAAAGCAAAAAAACAACTTGAAAACGCAAAACCCGCTCTCGTATACACCCGTCTTTGTGTTCGCTTTGCTTTTACATCTTTCCATGGCTTCATCTTCAAACTCATCCCAAACCGGTTCCACAAACGAGCCTACCGTTGTTGAAGTTCTCGAGACGACATGAAACGCCAAACTTTTTGGCGTAAATGGTTATTTCGACTTATGTCGAATGGCGAAAAAAAAGGCACGTTGTAGAGCGTGTGGTACTACTCTCCAACCAAACGCAAACTCCACTTTGAGAAAAACATAAATCCAAGTATTGCAAGTTAGTTAAAGATAATCCAGTCGAGGTGAGTGTTCTAATGCAACTTGATTCAACAAGGTTTGCCGTTCAACCACTTCGACAATCCCGCATTGACAAGCTTGATTCGTGACACGCTCTAACCTCGTTACAAGCACGTAAGTCGTATTAACGTCATTGTATGAAATTGTGGAAACAAGCAAGAAAAGATTTAATTCTATTTTTTGCAAACATACAAACCGGTGTGAGTTTAACAACCGATGTTTGGTCGGCTCCTCACGGTTTACCGGAATCGTACCTTTGCAACACCACTCATTGGATAGATCTCGTGACATTGCAAATGATGAAACGTACGATTGCGTTTGAATGTTTCGAGTATCCACACACCGGCGAAAACATATTTTATATTTTAGACCATGTAATACAAACTTTCAAGTTAGAAAACAAAAGATTTTCATTGTTATTCGAGAACGCGTCAAACAATAATGTCGCAGTGAAAAAATTAATATGAAAATATAACCCGATTTGCGACGGGATTTTTTTTCCATACACGATGTGTTGCACACATTATTAATTTAGTTGTGCAAGATGGGCTTGGAGTTCCCCGTGTTGAAACATTCAAACAAGCTTTTAGAATAATGTTACATGACGTTTTTAAATCGAGTAAACAACGACATAGAAAATATAAAATGCATTGTATGGATACGAACCGTCCCTGCTTAGGTGCGAATTGAGACGTGCCGACTAGGTGGAATTCGACATTTACAATGTTCAAAAGCGCTTTGAAACAAAAAGATACTTTACAATGGTTTCATAATAAGCTTGTTGGGCGTAATCGAGTTACACCGTTTCCCAATGAGGGTTGGGTTTGTATAAAACAACATACGGAATTTCTTGAGGTTTTTAAAAAACACAACTACAAAATTATCGGGGGTTTGTTATCCAACTACTCCGTAGTTCGGAAGCGATGCAAGAATTATATTTAATGTGTCAAACAATGTATGACTTTGAAGAAAAAAATGAATTGTTTGAGCAAATGATACCTCCAATGGTTGAAAAATTCCTAAAATATTTTGAAGAAATACCACACGTTTTTATGTGTGCCTTAGCTTTAAACTCGTGCTTAAATGTTACTGGGGTTCATACTGTAATCGATGAAATAAGTTTGGATTTACGTTTTTATGAAACAAGACCAAATTGGGCAAACAACATGAGAAAAACTTTCGACAAAGATTTTTAAGCATTGTATGATACATATTTAGAAAAATATGGTCCCAACTTATTTACACAAACGAACATGGGATCAATATAAGGGGAAGGAAGTCAGGGTAGCTCGAGCCGAGGTAACCTTAAAATTAATTTGTTTAATAGTGTGAAAAAACAAACGGCTAAAAGAGTAAGGGGTGAGGCCCCAGATAGCGAGTTTGGGAGGTATAAAGCCTCGAATTTTACCGCGACAATGTCGGCAAGCGAATTTGAAAATTTTGATATATTGGCTTGGTGGAAAGGAAAGCAATCCGAATTTCCTATCCTTTCCGCTATAGCCCATGATGTTCTAAGTGTCCAAGCTTCTACGGTAGCTTTGGAATCGGCTTTTTCTGTTAGTGACAGGATGTTATCGATACGAAGAACAAAACTAAGTCTCACGTCGTTGGAGATGTGCATATGTTTAAAGGATCACTTGGACGCAATGGATCGAGTACAACATTTGACATCACTTGAAGACCAAACGGAAATTGAAGAACAGATACATAATGAAGAGGTGGAAGAGGGACTAAGTGAACCCCTATCGGAGGAAGAACTCGCATACGATGCGGCGATACAACGCATGAGTTGTTCGGACGAAGATTAATACAAAATAATATCATTGTAATGTTTGAAATTGTTTTTGTTTTCTTTTCATTTCCATGTTTCTTGTTTCGAAATAAAATAATAATAATAATAATAATAAAAGTCGTAATTTTATGTTTATCTTTTTTTTTTTCTAGTCGGGTTCGGGTATGCACTTAATCGGGTTCAGGTTAATCGGGTAAGGTAGTTTCTCGGGTCGGGTCACTTTAGTTTCGGTTCGGTTATTGGTTATCGGTTAAAAAAAACACCCCTACTTGCTAGGATGATCTTCATTATACTATATTAATAACTTAACTTATTTGAACAGTGATCAAATTAAACAGTGTATGGAAGCTGCTGTCACTACATAATTAGACCCCTTCATTCACCCAGCTTCTTTGACATGTGTCCACACACGTGTAATGAGGCCAGACTATCCATTCCACCCACCATCTCCGTTTCCAGCCACGTTGTTTTATACTCAAGCTTCATCACCAATTCACCATTATAAAGAGAGAGAGAGAGAGAGAGAGACTGCTTTCTCATGTTAGAAAGAAAGAAAGGAATGTAGAAGGAAAAAGAGAGCGGATGTCAGCTCACCCCCACCCGATGACGATGAGGGCAACGCCCACATATGGTAGTCAAATCGACGGGTAGTGATGGCATTTGGTGGTAGACTCGATTCACGATAGTGACGCCCCGTGTCTAGATCTATGAGTTTGGTCTGATGCTGACCGTTCGTCTACTGGGAGGGAGGGGCTGGGTTAAACGAATGGCAAATATTCTTGGTAGCGGCAGTGGGTTAACCGGAAAAAATGATTATGATCAAGGATGGTGTTGTCTGTTCAAATGATCATCTAAGCTTCATGGAGAAGAAATAGTTGAGAAACAGGGTTTCTTGAAGAAAAAAATAAAGTTAATATTTGGTGGAAATTGCTTTATCACCCATTGTTTCAAGAAACAGGGTTTTCTTGTAAAAAGCCAAAGTACAACTAATTTTTTTTACGGTTTTATGATGTTGACTTTCGTTTCTTCATAATTTATCCTCTTTTGTTAACTGTGAGTAGAAAATAGGAAGACAACTTTTGTATTTATTTTAAAATATATCATCATGTCATTTATTGGGTGAAGTTTATCATTTGGATTCACGTAAAGCTTAACAATAGTTATTATATGAACATCTAATATATAATATATCATTATTAAACAATCGACATATATTGATCGATTTTGTCTTATTGTTTATTCTTTTTGTGCTTTAGTTGTTAAACTAAGGTGTTAACACAATTTATGGTAGTTTATCATATATGTTCGTGTTATAAATTTTATGTTTTTTTATGCTAGAATCTATCAGAAATACATAAAAACGTTATATTATAAAATTGCATCTCAGTTTACAGCTTCTCACTTTTCAAAACCAAGATACATATACATATATGCGCTTACACGTTTATTATATTATGGCTTGTGAAGCCAAGATACATATACATGTATGCGCGTACACGTGACAAGAATTAAAATATTATGGCGTGTGAAGCTATTGTACCGATATCCTACCTCTGCCGATGGCTCTGATATTTAGTGAATTTTCGCGCAACGCGCGAATCGAATACAACTAGTTAATATAACAAAGCTTGCTGTTACAAAAAAGATAGGCGTAGATCTAGTCTTAGTGCTCGTTTTCCTTCTATGTAAAAGTTGAACACTTCAAATATCTAGGTATGAAAATTTTCACAAAGGCTTGTAAGATTTTCTTGTGAAGTTACATTGTTGCATTTTAAAATTGATCTTATGCCTTTTTTTATGAATTTGTTGATTTTGGCAGTATCATGGCATCCTCAAAATAATTAATAATTGAGTGAATAGCCAAATCCGTCCCTGGGGTTTGACCAATATTGCCACATCCATCCATTTTGAGAATTTTCGACAACTGAGCCACTGAACTTTACACTTCTGTGCCAAATCCGTCCAATTCACAAACCCAGTTAAATAATTCTGTTAACTCGAGGGCATTTTAGTCATTTCACCTATTAACTTGTTTTCTTATTTCTAAAAAAAATGGTGGGTGTGGGAATCGAACCAGGGTGCAAACCCGGTTCAAACATTAACAACCACAATTTCCACCACTGGGCTACGCCCTTGTTTGTATTTACAACAGAAAACATAATTTATAAACCCACCAATACCCATCGAATCCAATCCAATATGGCCTCTCTAACCCCAGGCATCCTCTTAAAACTCCTCCAAACAATAATATTCAGCTGAACACTAATTTCATTTCATCACTTTTCAAAATGGTTAAAACGGTTTCAAAAAACACTCAAAGACTTACAGACTTTGTTCCCCATTCCTTACAAACCATCACCCCCACTCTCATAAACCACCATCATCAAAGACTTACAGACTTTGTTCTATTCTACCTTCAAACATCAAACCCTAGTTTTAATTCAATCAAACAATTATAATAATCCATGGCTGAAGAGACGTTGAAGACCACGGCGGCAGCAGCACCGGAGACACCTGAAGCTCCGTCCTCGAGAGTTATGGTCTTTCCAGTAAGAGTCTTATCAATAACTTGAAGCTCGGAGACACCTGAAGCTCCGACCTTGAAGACCACGGCGGCAGCAGCACCGGAGACACCGGAGACACCTGAAGCTCCGACCGGAGACACCTGAAGCTCCGACGTTGAAGACCGCTGCTGATCTGGAGGAATTCCTTCCTTATCCTGGATCTTAGCCTTGACGTTGTCGATTGTACCCGAACTCTCGACCTCGAGAGTTATGGTCTTTCCAGTAAGAGTCTTAACGAATATTTGCATCTGTTAAAAGCATATGAACATAGATCAGTAACTTAACCTAAACAATTTCATCTATAAAATCTAGATAAAATTAAACAGATATATATCAATAAATCAGTTATTAAAAAACGTTACAACAGATTGCCCAGTGGTGGAAATTGTGGTTGTTAATGTTTGAACCGGGTTTGCACCCTGGTTCGATTCCCACACCCACCATTTTTTTTAGAAATAAGAAAACAAGTTAATAGGTGAAATGACTAAAATGCCCTCGAGTTAACAGAATTATTTAACTGGGTTTGTGAATTGGACGGATTTGGCACAGAAGTGTAAAGTTCAGTGGCTCAGTTGTCGAAAATTCTCAAAATGGATGGATGTGGCAATATTGGTCAAACCCAGGGACGGATTTGACTATTCACTCTTAATAATTTGGTACATGATGTGTAATTAAGTTTTTGTTATCATGTAGCCTTGTGGGATTATTTGTTTGTATTAAATTTGTTGCTTTTGGCGGTATTAGGACCCTAAACAAGAATAAATATGAAGGATTTGCATAATTACTTTTTTGTTATTTTGTGTGATTAAGTGGCTGTTTGGTAGCCTCTTAATAATCATTCAGAGGCTACCTCTTAATGGTCTATAACCTCTGAATGGTTAAGAGGTAACCTTAAAGCTGAATGGTTAAGACTTAAGAGGCAACCACTAGATGTTATCTCTTAACCATTCATACTTAAGATTACATGTTAACCATTCAGAGGTTATAAACCATTCAGATGTAGCCTATTAATGGCTATTCAGAGGCTACCAAACAGCCCCAAGTGTTTATTTTAAAATTGTGGATTTTGCTAGTAAAGTAGTACGTTTTTTTCGAACAGGTGTAAAGTAGTACGTACTACGTACTATGGCTTTCTTGAAATAAGAATAATTAGTTTCATAACTGATTTCACTGTTTATTCTAAGAAATTAGATTTTAGTGTGATCAATTTTGTGATTTATTTTAATACGTAGATTTTTAAAATATGGATTTCCTTAAAATAATAAAATTTTCGGAAAGTGTTTTGGGTTTTGTTAAAGAAATTACGTAATGACTTTTTTTCGTAAAGATGTAGGGTTAAGATTAAAGAATATTATGTAGCCATTGCATATTACCTCCATTTTAGAGTAAAGTGCACGGATGGTCCCTGTGGTTTGCCCAAATTTAAACTCTGCTCCTCAACTTTTGGAAATTACACGTATGGTATCAATGGTTTGTATTTTGTTTCATCGATGGTCCCTGACTTGGATGGAGGTTAAGTTTTTCAGTTAAGTCAATGTGAAATTACTAAATTACCCCTCTTTAAAAATAATAAAAAAAACCCACTAACCATCTTCTATATCTCTTCTCAAACCCACCAACCATCACCAACCACAACCATCACCATTACCATCTTTCTCTCTTTCTCTCTCTAGCCCTCTCTTCGTCTCTCTCTCTAAACCTCTCCTTCTCTCCATCATCTCATCACTTGCCACTGCCACCTTTAACATCTGATAAAAACCACTTCCACAGTCCCCTTCATCACCTCCATAATCCACCATCATAACCGGTCCAATACATTGAACCACCACCATCGACCTCCGTCATCAAACACCAATCGCATCACCACCACCCACACCAACACTGTTGCACAACCACTGCAACCAATTAGCCTCCAATGATTATAGTTTCATAAGGAATATAAGAGGGTATTGGATCTGGAACAGTAACCGAAGGTGGGTTGGTACCCGGTGATAGTCAGAAACAGGTGAAGATAACTAGTTATCCGGATTCGATTAAGGTTACGGCAGTCACCAAGACCGGTGACTGCTTCGGCTTCGATTAACATGAACAAAGGGAGGAATATGGTGACGGTTTTATGAGGATGAGGGTGGGGTAGGGTGAGGGAAGCGGTTGACGAAATTCAGGGGTCGGCTGGTTATTATGGTGGTTGACGAAATTCAGGGGTCGGCTGGTTAACAGGAACAGAACTCGGGGTTTTATGAGGATGAGGGTGGGGTAGGGTGAGGGAGGAAGAAGAATGTCTTGTGGGTGAATTTTATAGAAATTGGGTTTATTGTTTGGTGATGTTTTGGGGAAAGATGGCAGCGGTGGTCGGGGGAATATGGTGGTGGTGGTGGTGGGTGGTGGTTGGAGGAGGAGGAGGGGGTGATGCTGCTTGTTTGAGGAGGAGGAGGAGGTAGTGCTGGTTTATATAAAAGATTAAACTGCTCGGATGGTCCCTGTGGGTATTTTGGTCATTTTACATGACTTAACTGATAAAATTTAACGACGTTAGCTGGTAGGGACCAAAATGTTATAAAATGTCAACGTTGGGGACCATTGAAAATATATAGGGGCATACGTGAAATTTGGGCAAACCACAGGGACCATCCGTGCACTTTACTCTCCATTTTATTTGTGTGACTCTATGATTGTTTTTGTGTACTACTTTCTGTTTTCCATTTGTAGTTATCGATAGTATACTCTTTACTTATCAAATTATATTTCAACTATTAAAAAAAATAACTCTGAAGTTATATAGATAGTCGATAACGATTATACTAATATGTTTCTACTTGTAACTCTTAGGCCCGCCATTTTTAACAGGCTAGATTACAAATCATGTGGTTATTACGTGTAATAACCACATGATTTGTAATCTAGCCTGTTAAAAATGGCGGGCCTAATTGGGATATATGAATCTAGTTGATGAGAAGCATCATGCAATTGCCTTTATAGTTGGCATATTTTAAGTCCACATATCGGGTTTGAAAAACTTCAATTTAGAGAGTGGGTTTATTAGGTTTTGCTGAACTTTCTATTTCAACTTTTTTTATAAATGATAGTATGTTTCTAGTTGTGGCTTTTAGTATATCACGTGTATTGACTACATGGTCTGTAAACTAGTCTGTTGCAGCTGTAGGTGGTGGTCATTGTTCAGGTAGATATGTACCGATCAACCACACAACGTGTTAGGGTGTTCGTGGAGCTAGGGATGAAGTGGGTATCATGGGAACACTGCCGCAACTACCATAAGAAACTGGTTGTGTCGGCCCGACCCAAAGGGTGGCGAAGGCTCTGGGCCCGGTCTCCTAATGCCAGTGGCGGATCTAAAAAAAAAATTGAAAGATAGCCAGGGGTAACCGATACAAAAAACAAAGAAGAAACAAAAAAATTGTTTCACTAAAAATGTACTACGCGGAGAAAGTTGAGAGATAACACGAGCTACCCTTGACACCCCCCCTCCTAGGGCCGCCCGAAATTTATAAAAAAAATTACATAGATATATAAAATTCTATAATTAGGACATATACTTGTGTTTTTATACCTAAAATTTTTGTTAGTGGAGTTGAAAAAACCATGTTAATTTAATGAAGACATCTCAAGTTCAAAGCTTAGCTCTAGCATCAAATTCTATTTTTTTAATTCATTCCTCTTTACCAAAATTTTAGGCCCAAGTTCTTATGTTGCCCGTAGGGCAGCAAACGAATTAAACTTTCAGCGAACGGTTCATCAACGGTTCGGCGGGAAGTTCGTTTGTGTTCATTCGTTTAATAAATGAACGAATATGAACAGAGGTCGCGTTCGTTCATTTACGTTCGTGAACGTTTGGTAATGTGTTCGTTTATGTTTGATACTTTATTAAGTTTTTAATTTTTATACTTTTTTATATTCTTTTATTTTTATTTATTTTACCCAATAAATAATATATATGAGTAATTATATGACTATGTAAGATCAATAAACCTACTTTTTGTATCTAAGCTCATTATATGTTTCCACGTTCCAGTGTTGATGCCCTCCACCTCCAACGCCCTCTGCCATCTACTTCCAACTCCTTTCTCCAGTACTAAATATGTTTGGACAATTATGTTGTATTTTGGGTGGATTTAGCTAATATCTTAATGTATGTGGATTTGATGTTATTCATGAACACTTCTTTTTGTTCATTTGCGTTCATGAACACTTGTTTGTGTTCATTGATATCTGTTTGTGTCCGTGTGCTTCATGAACAAAATTAACAAACGAACACGAACGTTAGTGTTTTCTTGACAAACGAACACGAACATAAAATTTCGTTCGGTAAATGTTCATTAACTGTTCATAAACACATAATTTTCTTAACAAACAAACATGAATAAGGCCTTATGCGTGTTCATTAATATCTGTTTGTGTTCGTGTGCTTCATGAACAAAATTAACAAATGAACACGAACGTTATAGAACAAGAGTTATTTTTTCCCATTTTGTGTGAGATCAACATTAGTAAGCATTTTTTTTTTTCAAATGGCTACATTGTAAATACCTTTGGACAGTAAGACATGTCTAATCAATACACATTAGTGACTCAATTTACAAAAAGAACTCATCTGAAACAAAATGGACGTACTATTCAAATTTGGACATCAATTACTTCTCATAATGAATGTACAATTATATGGACAAGTATGTCATAACAAATTCTACCTCTATAGCCATGAGATGCAGGAACTCAATTATGATATTCACTTTATATTTGTTTACCTTCATATATAACGTCAATTAATATTGACGCCCCACTTTCGGTGTGCACATATAATGTATATATGTGTGGCCCTCTGGGGGCAAAAATAAAGTTGCAGTAGTTTTAACGTTATTTTACTAATTTCGTGAAAATAACGTTAAAAACGACGGACGGTTAATCATGCATCATGTGGTGGCGTTGATAGCCAAACGACAAAGGGGTACATGCACCGATCGGGTTTGTCCCGATTGCTAAGTGTTTTGTGCCTTATGTCCAAGGCTTGATACCAAACCACATCGAGCCGGGGGTCTCACTGGAAGCAGCCTCTCTATTCTTAGGGATAGAGGTAAGGCTGTCTACATCTTACCCTCCTCAGACCCTACCTTAGCTTTGCTATAGGTGGGATAAACTGAGTATGATGATGATGAGTTAAACATCTCTTAGGCCACAAGGGGTGGTAAAGGATTTATCACACCCGCTATCACACTCAATCATCTTGTGTCACCTCATTCTATCACATTTCATCACTAAACCCATGTGGCGGTGTTCACAATTATCACTAAAACTATCACACCCAATCATCTTGTGACACCTTATTCCATCACACCCATCACTATTTTTTAATAAAAAAACAAAGAAAAAGTGATTTTGGTGGGACCCATCACTATTTTTTAATAAAAAACAAAGAAAAAGTTGTTGACTTTGGCCGGACCACCACCAACCTTTCTTTCTTGTTTATCACCGTGATGTGCATCGCGGATTTCCTTCTTTGCGGCCTGTGTTTCGCGGCCATCACAGCATCACCGGGTGGCCATCACGGACCACCCCGTCCGCCCTTACGTGTAAAATTACTAGACACAATTCCAAGTTATATGCGAACATATTTTGCATGTCCAAATTTCTAAACCTGTGTAACGATAACTTTGCACAATACATGAATTTGTTAGTATATTTAATTTTTCTTCGCTTATGAGACAATTTTTTGGTGAGGACATGCATTTCATTTAATGAGTATTAGCAACACAAACTCACTTAAACTCATATAAAAGTGGTGTAGGAGGTTGGTTTGGAGTGGTGACCAATACATGAAAAATCAATGAACAATATTGTAGGTGATTCGAATCACAAGATCAATCGTGCCCTTGATTGGTCCGTAACAACTGGTCGTTGTAGCTATGCTATTGGTAGAACTCCGGTGTTCTACTTGGTACATATATTTTGAAAGATATTTTTCATGTATTGGCCATTTCAAATGGTGTAATATTTGTTAGTAAAGTGACTGAATAAGAATACACAGAATGATACATTGATTGAGCATATTATTGATGTCCGATGTTCACATGTTCTCATCATATCGTAGATGAAGCATGCGGTTAAATAGGCTAGAATCAATCATTTTGCTATGGCTTTATACAATTGCTAAAACTTACTTGTACAAAAACAACACTTACTAAATTTTTAGTTAGTTTTCTTCAATACTTGTCATCATTTTAACGAGTACTAACATAGCATCCCTTCTAAACTCTTAATTAATTGTTGAAGCCAACAAAACTTACCTTGATTAAAAAATAGAACAAGAAAGAAGGAATGAGATTTAAAAATGCTCTTCATATTTGCCAAAATTTTCAAAGAGGATTGAAAAGTTTGTTGAACATTTTCCCAAATCATCATAATCATTAGGAAAAGTAAAATGAGGATGGAAAAAAATCACTTTACTTGGTATGATGGAAAAATTAGGTCAAGAAATTAAAGTGGGCGATAAAACGAAGAAAATGCACCTTTATTATTATAATTTTTTTTTAATATTAGTCTATTGCCTAAATTTCTTCGGTCCACCTTTTTGTTGTCGTTTAGTATTCAAGTATATTAAGTTACTTTTTTTTTTTTTTTGAACGGCCAACAAATTGGAATCACTCACGGAACACTGGAGTATCATCGTGCCACCAGTGTTGCCACGCGATCATATTCCACAAACATGTTAAGACACGAACACGAAACATATATATACGAACATACCCGATAACTTATTGTGTCATTTTTTTGATACCCGAATACGAACCTGTTTATACCTGGTTTACACGATAATACTAATTTATACCAAGTTAACAAGATAAGACACGATAATACTTGCTTATACCAGGTTGATACGATAATACACGAACAAGTTTTCCAAATTCGACACGTTAAACGGTTACCATTAAGCATTAAAAATGTAGAATTCTACTTAACAAAAACGTATAACTCTAATACTCCACCCCCACAACCTATATTTCTTTAAAAAACATCCTTAACATGTCTTGACGGGTACTAAACAGGTAAACAAGTATTTAACCTGTTTAGACACGAAAATTAACAGGTATATTTCGTGTCTACCTGTTTAGGACACGAAACATGTTAAGGTCATACCTGTACCTGTTAAATTTGTGTAGGTTCATGTCAGGTATTTGTGTTCGTGTCTGAAATTGTCAGCCCTAGTGAGGCGGCGGGTGTTATTGATTTTTTTAAAGCACAATCTAACTTGACACGCTTGAAACACTAATTATATTTTGGTATTATTATTATTATTGTTGTTGTTGTTGTTACGTTCTGAATCATATCTTATAAGAACTTCACCCGTGCTATGTAGCGGAGATAACGTCATATAATTTTTAACAAATCAACAACAAATACATATCACTATATCCTTAACATGTTTTTTTATGCTTAGATAAAGGTTGTTGTACTTTATCAGGTACAAAGTCATGTCCTTAATATGTCGGATATGACAATTCCAATTCAATTAAAAATTGTGTAAACTAATCAAGTGCTATAAAACCTACGCATCAAAATTAAGCGGGTTTTCATCCTAGTATTCTCTATAAAGTTAATTAAGAATAATAAATATATGTAAATAGAATATGTAAAAATTATAAATATATGTAAATAGAATCTAAAAGTGGATGTAAGATGTTACCAAAACAAAATCAAAAGGTAAGCTTCTCACTTAATACACACTAAATGACATATTATACATAGATTTATGTAATAATTACACGGATGGTGCCCGTGGTTTCCCTAAAGTAACACCTTAAGGTACTAAGCAAGTTTTTTAACCTTTTCAGGGCCCGTGGTTTTGTTTTTGTAACGAATTTGAGTACTAAGCATTAACAGAGTTAAAACTAACTGATCCAACCCCTCACGTGCATGTCACGTGAGGGTATAATAGTAATTTCGTTTATTTTCACCTTTTAATAGTTAATTTTAAACCTAAAACAACATCGATCATCCTCAACCTCATCCTTTCAAACCAGCGATCAGCAACCATGGTGAACCCAACCCCAGTCTTCTGCCATTGTGGCTGTCCTGCGAAGATCAAAACCTCTTGGACCGACAATAACCCTGGTCGTCGGTTTGCTTGTTGTCCAAACATTGTAAGTTTCAATTTTTTTTGCCCTAATTTTTTTTGCCCTAATTTTTTTACAGCAAGGATCAACATGTCGTTTTTTTGGTTGGATTGACCCCCCAACATGTCGTGGATGTACTGAAATCATACCTGGTCTTCTGAAGTCAAAAAACAATTTGGAGGAGAATGTCATTACACTTCAAGGTGAACTTGCTGATAACAAGAAGACACATGAGGCTTAACTTGACATGAAAAACAAACAACTGATGTTCTGTTGCTCAATGTTGCTCCTGTTACTGGTTTTGTATTTTGTCAAGTAGGGTGAACTAGGGTTTAGTAAGTATTTTGTAATAGATGGTGAATGTGTATGGAAACCAGGTCTTTTGTAATAGGGTTTGGTTTATTAAGTCTTTTGTATGGAATTAATGTATGGTGACAAATGTATGGAAATCCTAAATTTTGGCATTAATATATGGAATTCCTCTTTTTTGGCATATGTATTTGGATGTGTTGTGTTTTAAGGGTGATAATGGGTCAGATTTACTTGAAGTTGTTATTGTGTTGTGTTGAATATGATCAGCTGCAATGTGTATGTTTGTGACCCATATGCAGCTGCTGAACTGACCCATTTGCAGCTGCTGAAGTGACCCATATGCAGCAGCCTTTTTGTCTGACCCATATGCAGCTGCTGGTATGTTTGTGACCCATATGCAGCTGCTGAAGTGAAGGGCTGCTGACCCATTGCAGCTGCTGCTGAAGTGAACCATTTGAAATGGGTCAAATGGGTCAAAACTGATTCAAGGCTGATAATCTGCATGTTGACTGTTTCACAGCTGATTCAAGGCTGATAATGGGTCAAATGGGTCAAAACTGATTCAAGGCTGATAATCTGCATGTTGACTGTTTCACAGCTGATTCAAGGCTGTTTCAAACACATTGATAACAGATCCATTTGACTGTGCATACATAACAGATCCAAAAACATTTAAAACTGATTCAAACAATGATTCAAACACTAATTCAAACACTGATTCAAACACTAATTCAAAACTGATTCAAACATTCATAACATATCCATACTAAAAAAAATTCATAACAGTTTCAAAATAGTTAAAAACTGGTTCAAACACATTCATAACACATTCATAACAGATTCAAAACATGGTCATGCAAAAACAGATTCAAAACAATATCATGCAGCCTTTGCAAACAGCTCGAAGTTTTTTTTATCATTTCTGTAGAAGCTAATTTCTCTCCTTGTTTCCACTGCATGCCTTTTAACAAGATCTTTTACTACTTTCTTATTTGGAAACTCCTGACCAACAAAAAACAACAAACTCTTACTCATTGCTTCCTTTCTAATCATTCTCAATTTTCTTTTCCTATCCTTCTCTATATCTTCACCTGATGATGAACTACCAAATGAATCACTGTCCAAAGTTTCTTCTACTTCTTTGCCTTTATCATCATTCTCTAGATAAAACATAAAACCCCTCATATCAACTTCCCCTTCTTCAATAAGGTTTTCAGGATCCACAATATCATCATTAGAGTCATCTCCATTGTCAGAATCATATCCATTTGATGGATTCATCACTTCATTCAAAACATTCTCAAAAGCAGCATCAATAAGTTGCATATCAACAGGGCCAAACTTTGCACTTTCTTGCTGGCAATTTTTTAACATAACAGTGCTTTTTCCAACTTCAACATAAACACTAATCTCAGGTTCACCACCCAAACATTTCAACATACCAACAACATTAGACTTATTGGTTAAAGGCCTCAATCCAAAGTCTAAGTTATCACCGGGAATTAGATAATGAAAATACAGAGTACACCCGTCACCATAACCAAGTTGTGAAGCAATCTTGTGTAGTTCATTTACACTAAATGAATCCTTGTTAATCAAATCAACATAAGTAATCTTACCATTTGCATAAACCCGATCAGGAAACTCTGTAAAAACACCTCCATGGTGTAGCTTTACACAAAATAACTCTTGATATATACCTACAACACAAAAAGGAAAGATTTTTATAAAAAAACCGTATTTTGTAAACCTGGAAAACGATTCTGTGAAAACGATTCTGTTATTGAATATGTCTCACCGTAAACGTGTTCATGGTAATCATCATCTTCCTTTCTTATGTTCCACATTATTCAACACCAAGCATGCACAAACCCTAATCTCCTATTGCTCTGTTACGAATTTACGATGGCTGCTGTGTTTGTGTAGAAGTTGGAAGATCGTTGTTTTGTTATAGTTAATATTAATTTGAAAGATTAAAATATTAGATAAACGAAATTACTATTATACCCTCACGTGACATGCACGTGAGGGGTTAAATCAGTTAATTTTAACTCTGTTAATGCTTAGTACCCAAATCCGTTACAAAACCAAAACCACAGGCCCTGAAAAGGTTAAAAAACTTGCTTAGTACCTTAAGGTGTTACTTTAGGGAAACCACGGGCACCATCCGTGTAATTTTGTCTAGATTTATCCATCCAAACCCAAAAACATATAGAAAAGCAAATTATTTTCTGAACTTGGCAGAGACACGACTTTGTAATTCAAGTATTCAACCATACATTGACGATTCAGTGAAGTTTCATATTATAATACTTAAGGCCACAACTAAGTGAAACATGACTAAATAGTCATGTGAAATTCATATTGGTAGCATACAACAGCCACCACTATGTGCAACATCATTACATAGTCATAGTCATATGCCATTTTTGTAAGATGACGTTTCGTTCACACAAGGGTCACCACTATGTGAAACATCACCACATAGTCGTGTAACATTTTGATTGATTTCAATACCAAACAATGTAGGGCACAATTACCTAATTTGTGTGTATATTAATGGCACGAGTGTATGTGACATATCAACATATAGCCGTGCATGCATCCTACCAACTCCCATCAAGACCAATAGTTCAAAAGTTATTCCTGTTATTCATTAGTTAAACATGTTATTATGTTGAATTATTCTAGATGTTCTAACAACCTGAATGCAACTTAACTCACATGTCATCTAAATTTAAGATTAGGAATTTTTGTTAATAACATAAATATAGATAACACTAAACACCAAACTGCTTGCACATATAGTCAACTAATTTACAGGCCCACCTTAATTTCAGATCTTAACACCAGAAATTATAAAACTTCTAACATGTTCTCAAACCTTCATAAATCATAACTAAAGAAATTTCAAGAAAGGTCCATAACTTATACAAGATTTTAGCTTGGATAAATCAAGAAATTTCTTATAAATATTCTAGATTATTGTATAATCTATATATATATATAAAAGAAAAGACTTTTGCTGACGTGGCGTGCGATGGAGGCTTCAACCTTGTGTCACGTGGCATCATAATGGAGAGTTTTTGGTGTTTTTAAATTGTTTCCTTTTTTAATTAAATTGAGTTATTTTAGGAAAAAAGAATTTAAAAATAAATTTAAAATTTTATCTCTCATATTTCCTCCTATAACTTTTAAACGTTTATATCTTTTATATACGGGATTTTTTAAAGAAAAAAATTACACCAAATTAACGAGCGTTTTATTATCTTTCCAACGAGTACCATAGTGCTATATAAAAAACGGAGAAAAAATCGACTATTTTTTGTGGGGTTTCGTTCATACAGGAAAAAAACACACAAAGTGTTCATGTTATCACGTAAAATTAGATTTTGTGGGGAATATGAGTTATTACTGATTAGAATACTGTGAACATGCAATGATTGGAATATTTTGTGGTTAGTTAACTTGTGCCGTCTGTAATAGGTTATCATATAAAATTAGATTTATCAACCCCGGGACCCTCCCGGGGTAATCAGCTAGTTAGAAATATTTAGATTAAATATCTTGCCTTTGAGCACCTACTTTTGTTTTCAAAAATTAGTTCCTAGATTTTTTAAAGATAATTAATACATAACACAAGATTTTAACTTACAACTAAAGCAAGATTTACCACTTATCAGACTATGGGGTGTGCTTCCCCTTCCCCCTTCCTCCCCCTTCTCCACATCAGCGCCACGTTATTTTCCTCTTGCCCTCCCCCTTCTAGGGGAAATGGTTCCCCCTTCTTCCTCCTCCTCCATCTATATTATTATATGTATTGTTATTATATTATTATATAAAAAGTATTAATATTAAATTAAAAGTAAAGTAAAAAGTAATGTTATAATAATATATATAATATTATAATGAAACCAATTGCATCGGGGAGATCGGGGAGAAACTCCCGTGGACACCGAAGTGGGTTCGGGGGGGGGGGGGGGGGAGCGGTGTTCCCCTTCGGGGAGATTGCCAAGTCACCTTTCCCGACCCCTTCCCCTTCCCACACCCCACAGTCTCAAAGGATGTCCCCCGAGGGACTACTATAAATAGAAGGTGGAGTCACTTGCTTAAATTTTTTTTTTTGAAAATTTACTTTCATTAAAACCAACCACACCCGACGACTATCACCAAGATGGAGATAGACGCCGAAAACCAAAACAATAAACAACAATCACATTACATCAAAAAGACACCATATTTTCCAATCCACTACCCCTTGTTTAAACCTATTTTTGTACCAAAGAAAACCCAAAGAAATTATATCCGCAACCATATCCACCACTTTAGAATCCTTGCTAGAAAAAATCTTCTCGTTCCTAGCTCTCCATAACCTCCAACAAGTAATGATAACAATACCATGAAGGATCGATCTCTTGTTGCCCGACACGCCAATATCCTTATGCATATCCACCAAATCTTCGACATGAAAAACAATAGGCCTAGGAATCTTGCACCAAACAGCAACCGCGTTCCAAACGCCCATAGAAACGATACAACCGGTTAAAAGATGCTCAATTGATTCTTCATTACTATTACATAAGGCGCAACTATGGTCATCAATGTAAATGTGTTGTCTCGCCAAAGCCTCCTTAGTTGGAAGACGATCCAAAACCGCCCTCCACATAAAAAGTTACATTTTTAAGCACCCAATCGCTCCATTGAAATCCAAAACCACCAGAACCAGCCTCGGAACATAACATCCATCTTTTAATCGACGATACCTCAAACTCTTTGGAACTACCAACCGCCCAGGACCACGAATCTTCACTGTCTTCCACCACAACCATATGAAGATGCCCCTCTAAGTCTTGCTTATCAACCAGCTCCTAATGTGTGCAAGGGGCTCTCGTCCAATCCCACAAGTATCGACGGTTGGATCCTGTGACCTCCACACGAGCAGGAAGCAAAACTCTTTTGTGTTTTTCTAAAGCGTATAAGGACCGATACTTGTCCTTAAGAGGCTCCGAACCCAACCACATATCCAACCGAAACCGTATTTGACGACCATTGCCAACTTTGCCCCGGATAACTCTATTAAAACCCACCCCGTCAACCTTGTATTTGTTCCAAAACACAACACAATTTTTCCAAACCCCTGGAATCCCATTATTAACTGGCGCTAGCCCCCAACAACGACAGGACCCATGAATAGACATCACAACTCGTCTCCACATTGCTTGTTGGTCATTAAGAAATCTCCCAAGCCATTTTGAAATCAACGCGTAGTTATTAACCTCTAGCCGGGCGATTCCTAACCCACCTTCTTTTATAGGTTTAGTGACAACCTCCCAAGCCACCCAACTCATCTTTAATTCACCTCTAAAAATTAAACTTTAATTCTTGTATGCATATAATCTTGTGTTCTTTTTATTAGTCGTTTGAGTTTTTATTGCATTCGACAAAAGAATTGAAATACTATAAATGTTAAAAACATTACACATTTACTACAGAACCAATGTTTTTAAGTAAAAGATTATATTTTAAAATGTTGTTAATTAGAGATTATTTGTTTAACCAAATGTTTCAAAGTAAGAGATTATTTTTTTTTAAATTATCCGCAGACTTAGAATTTACTTAAAACGTAAAATGCATTTGTGAGAATTCAATTTTTATTAAGAGGGTGTTTGGGATTGATTTTTCAAAACAGTTTCTACATTTTGAAAAAAACAAGGTTGGAGCTGCTTTTAGATTATTATGTTTTGGTAGCCTAAAAATTCATTTCAAAACTCAACCCAAACACTAAAAACTAATTATTTGCGTTTACAAAACACAATAATTTAAAAATCCATTTCAAAATGCAACCCCAAACACCCCATAAAATCATGATGTGATTTTTACAAAGATATTTTCGATACGAATGAAATACATACTTACTATACACATTAAATGTCTGTGTGTGTAAATGTGATGCTTTTTTTTATTTTATTTTGTTCATCTGTCACTGGGTTGGTAATTTATGTGGCATTACGCTGTACAGTCTACACTTCTACTTTAAGAATATGTCAAAAAATATTATACAATTTGCACCGCACCGCATCAGTGATCACTGGCTACATAATCACCGACCACCCATCCTTGCACCACCACTTTGATTCAAAAATTAAATGGACACAATGGCACACAACAACATGTGAATTTTCTTCACACTCATCGGTGGTTTTTTTTTTGAACGGCAAATTTCACTCCTTGTGGGACTTGAACCCATGACCTCCCCCTTAGGTGTTCCTAGAAGCTTTGCTTCTACCATTGGGCCACCAACCCCAATGCCGCACTCATCGGTGGTTGGGGTGGCAAGGTGACTGTAGTAATAATAATAATAATAATAATAATAATAATAATAATAATAATAATAATAATAAATTTATAACATTAATATACATATTTAGGTGACAAAAGTTCAACGATTAAATTATTATAGCATAAATTGTTTATCAAATAGCTATATCCCAACTAAATAAATCTGGATCATCTAACTAGTTATAATTAATCGTTTAATTAAATAATCCACATTTTAAAGTCTTTTTCCTCAAAGCTAATCCCATTAAATATCTAAACTTTGGTTTAGCCCGAGCTTGTAATTGTGATAGCGTACGCGATAGTTTGAGAATAATACTAGGGTGTGTAACTATTTTTTTTTTGAACGGCCAATTGGAATCACTCACGAACCACTGGAGTATGTAACTATTATAAACTATAATATATCTTTTATGAAATTCAACAGAGAATGCAACATATATTAAAGAGTTAATAGCCAAAATCGTCCCTGAGGTTTGGTGGTTTTTGCCACTTCAGTCCAAAAATGAAACGTGCTACAACTGGGTCCGTAGGCTT
This sequence comes from Ambrosia artemisiifolia, assembly GCA_032199755.1. Lineage (NCBI taxonomy): Eukaryota > Viridiplantae > Streptophyta > Magnoliopsida > Asterales > Asteraceae > Ambrosia > Ambrosia artemisiifolia. The sequence goes on along the minus strand of CM063529.1, from coordinate 31,730,404 downwards.
TTGTTTTTTTGCCAATTTCGTCCCTGACAGCAAACCCAGTTAATTATTGACGTTAAGTATGAGGGTATTTTTGTCTTTTCGGTGCCCCTTTATAAACCTTTTACCCCCTTTTTCATTTTCTTCCCAAACACACACATAGACTCTCTCTCTCTCTAAACACTAACCTGTTCATCAAATACCCACACTATCATCATCAACACCCATTACAACTAATCTTCTCTCTAAACACTAACCTTTGGATTATCAGATCTGAACACGAAACCCACAACCGAGCGACCACCATCGGAACACCATCTTGATTGGAAACCAGGCTGCATCAAATCACCACCACCATCTTCACAATAATATAAAGAGAAGAGGGGTTTGTTAGGGGAGGGTTACCTTTGGTTGCTGATCGTGTTGTGGTGGAGATATCAGCGCCGCCGCCGCCATTGCTTCTTCTTCCTCGTCTGTCTGTCTCTGTCTCTCTCTCTCAGCTCGTTGCTTCTTTCTCTCTCTAACTCTTTGTTTCTCTCTCCACAGATTCGTATATGGGTGTGGGATGATTAAAAGGTGAGGATGGTTGTGTGGGTTGAACCGCTGCCGGAGCTCCGCCGGAATTGGTGGCCGGAGCTCCTCCTTGCTCCGCCTACTCTCTCTCTCTTCGGTGGTTTGGTCTGCCGAAGAGTATAAATACTTTGTGCCGGTTTAGTAGATCAGGATAGAAGAATTGTATCTTGTTCTGAAACTCAGATCCGAAGGTATTATAACCGAAGCTGCCAAGAGGAGGGAACAAGAGTTTCTATTGGATCTTGAAGCTAATGGTGGTCGGATTTGTTGGTTAGAGAGAGGGGGAGGGGATATGAATATGGTCGGATTTGGTGGTGTAGGTGATGGAAGGAGGTGGCGGCGGTGGTGGTGGAAGGAGGTGGCGGCGGTGGTGGTGGTGGTGGTGGTGGAAGGTGGTGGTGGTGGTGATGCTGAGAGAGATAGAGAGAGGGTGGGGACAATCTCTGTATAAATAGGGTTTTAAAAGGGGGCAAGCAAAAAGACAGAAATACCCCTTCACTTAACGTCTAAAATTAACTGGGTTAGTTTTAAGGACGAAATTGGCAAAAAACCAAAAGCCTACGGACCCAGTTGTAGCACGTTTCATTTTTGGACTGAAGTGGCAAAAACCACCAAACCTCAGGGACGATTTTGGCTATTATATTAAACCATAATGACAAAAAGTTTAAAAAGAAAAATTAGGGATTTGTTGTACCTTTCCTGGCTGATGTAATTTTTTTTAAACCAATTTTTCGTTAATTCACATTGTTTTATTCACGACTCAGTGATAGGGATGAGCTCGGTACGGGATCGGTACCGAACCGATACCGATCCCGACAATACCGATCCCGAAAATCCCAAAAACCCAATACCGATACCGATACCGATTATACCGGTACGGTATCGGTATCGGTTCGGTATCGGTACGGTACCGGTGTGGTATCGGTATTTTACCTTAAAATACCGAACCGATACCGATCCCGTACCGATACCGATAATACCGAAACCGAAAATCCCAAAATATGGGTACCGATACCGATACCGAACACCCTCGGTTCGGTATCGGTTCGGTACGGGATCGGTATTTTTTCGGTTCGGGATCGGTATTCGGGACCGGATGCTCATCCCTACTCAGTGATGACAAAACCAATACCGATCTAAAGCTCGTCACATGGCACGTGAAGAATCGATATACTAACCTAAAGCTCGCCTCATAGCACATGAAATCCCACTAGTTTCCTCAAATTTCGTTATAAATACACATTCAAATTGATATCTTAATTATTTATTAATATTTAAATATTTATATAAATATTTTTACCAATTAAGGTCCCACGACTTTGACGGCGGGGCCAACTGCTTTTGTTGTGTAGCAGAACTAAAATTCGTTTTTACGACCATAACTTAATTTATATATATAGAAGAATCACAAATTCAACTTCAAACTAAATTAATGTGACATATATACAAACAATTTAATGAACATATTATTGATACATCAGAATAACTACATGCGGTGGTTTGGGTGGTATATTAATCTGTCCTACGTTGATCTTTTCTTGCGTCGGTTGTTCATAAGCACATGGCATTGCTATAAACCTCGGAAATTGATCTCCAGCCATTATCACCGGCAAACTCCCGTCCTCGTCTCGCTTGTTTTCCTGTTTCAAAAATTATTATTATTAGAATAATCGGATAATCACTGTAATTCATTAAAGGGGTTGGCTAAATATACCCGTTCAAGTAAGAGTAGAACATAGATGAATGACTATTTATGTTACATTCTCGATTGAGTAAAAGTAGAGAGTAAACGAATCACTTATTTAAAAAGGGTGCATTCAATAAAAATAACGCGTGAGGTACAATTAATAAAGAATCTTACAGATTGGTGAAAAAGGTTGTGTTAAAACATATTATTTACACTATACTTTCTTCTTTGGTAAACCAGCCATATCATTTCTATACATTTTCGCATAGTGTAATGGTAGAACCGAACGAGCGCAGGTCAAGAGGTTCCATTAACCATGACCACTAAAATATCTATGATTTTTATGTATAAAATCTTAGATTTTTTATTTGAAAAAAAAACATGATTTAGACTCTTTAATCATAGTTGCTAGAATAAAGACTTATTCAACAACAAATTTTGGTTTACCCACTCACTTTCTATATGTGTTTAGAGGTGCACAAATCGGTTCGAAACCCTAAATCATGTTATTGTCATCGGTTTACGGACCAACCGGTTTCAGATCAGGCCAGGTTGTTAGTTTCAGTCCTCGAACCAGTTTTAATGTGCATCTCTCTTACTTTTAGCACACTAAGGCTAGTGGGTGTAGAGACACCCAAAATGGGATGTCTACTTGTCACATAGGATGCCACCTAGGATGTGTGGGTTGTTCTCTTTTTTGGAACAAGCCAAGTGTGTGGAGACAACCCTCCCCCTTTTATTATTAGTTAATTAATTTTGCCACATTGAATGATTATTGGCCACATTAATTGCACATTGAATATTATTGGTTGTCCCATATGTCCGTGGAGAGACATAAGAGACGGAGACATGGGGGGTGGTGTTTGACACGGGGAGGGAAGAGAGAGAGAGAGTAAGAGAGGGGTTTGGTGTCTCCACACCGAACAGTCTAAAAGTGTACGTTTAGCTTCACCTAATAACATCGATATCCTAATCAAATTACCAAGTATTCGGGTTTCGGCTTATTCGGAGGGTTCCCAGAACGATCAACAACGTCATCGGAGAATTGACCACGGAGGTGGCGAAGCTTATCCCAATGGTAACAACATGAGAAGACACCACTAAGGGTGAACACAACAATAAGCAACAAAGCGGTACCGAGCGGGAAGCCTATGGTGGGACGGTTTGAGTCATGGTTGTATTGAGATGGAGCGTTGTAAGGAGCTTCCACTAACTTCACAACAACTTCCATAGGCATAGGTGGTGTTATTATGGCTTGTGGTAAGACCATGGTTATATTGTTGTTGTGAACCAAGACTAGTTGGTTTCATGGGTGGCAACAGTTTGTGGGTTATGAGTGTCTGCGTCTGTTAAGACACAGGGGGTGGTAGGGAGTGGGGTGAGGAAGAAAGGGGTGGGGTGTGTGTATATATAATGGAAGGGTACATGATTTGTCCCTGGCTAAGGTACGGATTGAGGACTTTTTTGGTAGCGGTGGTAGGGCCGGTTGTTATTTTGATTTAAAAATTATGAATTAAATATATTATTTTTTTTGGAATAAAGTTTTGCTATTTTAATTAAGGGTTCTGGGTTTCATACACCATGTGACATCATATTCTGGTGGTGTAATATAACATTCTGGGGTATGTGGCAGTCTCCTATTCGTGTGTAATGTGAGTCAAGGTGTATGCTTCTTAATTAGAGGGTGTATGATTCCTAAATACCATTAATTATTTGTGTTTAGAATGTGATCATGGGAATTGGGAGGCTACGGAATAAGTTAAGACTATCATTGTTAACAACCTACACAACCCAATTTTGAATAAAAATCTAATTTCTGTCATATACACAACTTAGTCCTACGAAAAAAAAAACGTGTTCGAAAAAAAACGTTTTCGAAAAAAAAAACGTGCTTGAAAAAAAACGTGTTTGAATTTTTGGACTGAATATAACTAATTTTTTTTTGTTAATTTTTGGATTTTTTAAAGTTAATTTAGTATTTTTAGTGATTTGAAAACAATAAAAATGAAAATATATATAAAAAAAGACCCTAATATGGGTCGTATTACCCAATATGACCAATATCTAGGCACCCTCATGTCACTTTCCAAGCCCAGTATTGGTACCAATACTAGGCTTGATATGTCACGTATTGCCCAATACTAGGCATATCAAGGCTGTTTTTATTTTTTTAATACAATATTATTATTTAAAAATACTAAAATTACTTTTAAAAATCCCAAAAAATAAAAAAATAAAGATTTATTGATTTGAACACTATTTTAAAAAAAATAGATGTTTTTGTTACAAAGATGAGGCATACTCGTTTTTTTAATTGTTTGGTTTGTTTTTGTTGGTTTTGAAGATGTTTGTTTTCTTTTGTTTCAAACGTATTAAATACTACGATTAATCGACTTAAAAAAAACACTTTCTCAAACAAATCTTATAACTTCTTCAAACTTTGTATTGTTTATATAATTTCTTCAAACTCACCAAAACAAAACAAACATCTTCAATACCAACCAAAACAAAACCAAACAAAAGAAATATTTTTTATAAAATAATACTGGTTACAAAAAGTTGTAACTTTGTTAAAATAATATTGGAATAAATATAACTAACTTTTCGTCAATATTTGGATTTTTTAAGTTAATTTAGTATTTTTAGTTATTTAAAAACAATAAAAATGAAAATATACAAAAAATAAAAATAGACCATAATATGCCTCATATCTATGTTACCTTATTAAGGAGGAATCATGTCTAGAAAAGTAATTGTACACACATTTTAAGATGGAATGTCAAGAGTCTCATGCTTTAAACACTATATGTCATGTAAAACTTCCCTATAATACCCCTTATTGCATTATCCACTTGTACTATATATCTATGTTAAAAAATAAGTTACGCATCATCATTTCCAGAACATGTTCTCATCATCAATACATCAATTCATCATCAATACATCAATAACTGGCCAAACGGACACTTAGCAAATAACTTGTAATTGTCATTTGCCTGGACTTGCCTATTTATGGCATTTTTTATCTTTTAATTGTGAAAGTTTTTTTTTGTGAAAGAAGTTAAAACCTGGACAAATTTTATTGATATAAAAAATAAAATGAACGGATACAAATACGTAAAATTTAATTACATAATCTAATCACCGTATTTTTCAAATATTACGTTAAAACTAACATAAACTACTAACAAAAATGAGTACCGCGTTTCATAAGATGTCAACCGAGATACCCGCCGCAACGCGCGGGCATTCCACTAGTTGATCTATATGAGACATATTACTTTATTGTTTTATGTGTTGGTCAACATCAGTTAGCTAGAAGACAAAAATTGTACTTCAATATGGCTCATATAGGTCTATATGAGGAGTATCAACTTTATTATTTTTTGTGTTAGTCAACATCAGATAGCTAAAAGACAAAAATTGTACTCCAATATGCCCCGTATAGCTCTATACGAGGCATACTTAAGGTGTCCAAATAACTTTTTGGGGTGTCCAAATAGTATCACCCTAAATGTTGTCAGTGCTTATTATATACTAGTATTTGATAAGAATTTTATTTGAATGTGTCAAATATAGTTGATTTTTTTTTATCATCATACACCGAACATATACTGACAAAAAAATAGTGGTATCGGTAAAATATTCGTTTTTATAGTTCATTGAACACAAATTTATATTCGCAAGAGTTTTAATTTTTATGATTTTTAATATATATAAAACACATATCGATTGATATTTCGGGGCCAGTATCGTAAGAAACCAGACCGATAATGACCTAAAGTCCATAGCAAAGCGCGAGAAAATCCTGCTAGTTACCAATTTACCATAATGTATTATCATGTAGCTTTATTTGCGTAGTTATATTGATCAAATATTTTTTTAATTGTAATCAAAATATTATAATTATTAGTCATTGTCGAAACAACTAAACAGCAAAGGAAAAATACAAGTTAAGAAAAAGAAAGCGTACATTAACATTCCAACCACTGAATAGGATGGCTGGCATTCGAAAATATCCTTCTACTCATCAATAGTGTTCTCAATATTTATTAGGAACAGGGATGCGAACAGAATACCCGGTTAATAGACGAAACTAGTATTAACACCCCGCGCGTTGCGGCGGGGTGTAAAACCATACCAAGTAGCACTAATGCCACACCACCACCAGCGACCATTAACACCAAAAAGCTCGTAAAAGTAAAATAAATAAAAAAAGAAAAAATAACACCGAATGAAAAGAAGACGTAAAATCGTAGAACCACGCACGCTCGTTACGACGTGTTAAGGCCAAAGGCGTAAAATCGATGACTTTTAATAACTATGGTTAATGTGAAATAACTAAGTCGGTCTAGGACCCGCGCATTTGCGACGAACTTGTTATAACTCGCAAAATTTAGAACGGAACTTAAAAGCAAAAAATTGCGTAAGATGAAAGTTATGTGGGACCAAAGTTGAAAGAAAAAAAAAATTAGGGTTAAATTGTAAAAGATGAAAATCTTTGCGTTAAAAGTAAAAAAAGAGAAGTTTTGGGTTAGAAGTGGAAAATCAAAATTGTTAGTGTTAAATTGTAAAAAATGAAAATATTTGTGTTAAAAGTAAAAAAGAAAAACATTTGAGTTAAAAATGTAACATCAAATTTTTTTTTGAACTTTGATAATTGGTATGTTAGTACAACTCAACGAAGCAAAGCTTACAACCCTTTAAAACATAAAACATCCTTAAAGCATGACGTACAACCTAGCATTACATAAATGCTTTGATAATTAGTATATTTTAAATTTATTATTTTAACGGTAAAACTCTATAAAAAAATATAGAAACGGGTCGGTAAGAAGTTGTAAAACCCAAAAGGACAACATTCACAACATTTACATCTCGAATATTTAAATAACATCGACCCTCCTAATTTATGTCGTTACTTTTCGATGTATTTCTCATCCATAAAAACGAAATCTTCTTTGATTAATAGGCACAATTACTCTTCATCTATCAGTTATTGTCCTTTTTTTTTTTTTTGAACGGCCAACAAATTGGAATCACTCACGGAACACTGGAGTATCATCGTGCCACCAGTGTTGCCACGCGATCATATTCCACCACCAAGTCACCAATTCAGGAGGAAACTCATAATTATGAGAAAACCCCCTTTGTGAGATTCGAACCCAGGACCTTATGACCCTAAGTCTTATCTCACCACCAAGATACCACTAGGCTATCAGTTATTGTCCTAATAGGGATCTTTTTACAATAGTATCCGTCACCTTATACTGACGAGTACGTGTATACTAGCGGAGGAATTTAAATGTATAAAATTATTATGTACGTTTATATTATCATAACATCTAATCAATAACTTATCATCATAAAAAAAAACCTTTGTTTAAAAGTGTAATGGTCGGTCCAAAGCAATATGATACACATTTCGTGGCAGCTACACTTTCTTCAAAATAGACTATTTATAGGAATATTTTTATGGAAAATTAGATTGTAATAATCTCACCTTTGTGTTGTTGGCCAATAATAATCCCACCTAAGTTTATTATTCTCACCAGTCCCACCTTTTAATTTATTTTTTCTCATTGCACCCGCCGTTAAGTCACACTAACGTCGTTAGCTGGAACTCACAATTCTGAATGATTGTTCACCGGATCTGAAAGAGGGAATCGAGACGATGATATTGGTATGTTCAATTGCCGAATGAGCATGGTTTGATGGTTTAATTGTCGGTTCCGGTCATCCCCTCCGACAAGAACATCAACCTGAAACCCATCAAACCATGCTCGTTTATGCAATTGAACATACCAATATCATCGTCTCGATTCCTTCTTTCAAATCCGGTGAACAATCGCCTAGAATTGTGAGTTTCAGCTAACGACGTTAGTGTGAGTTAACGACGGGTGCAATGAGAAAAAATAAATTAAAAGGTGGGACTGGTGGGAAGAATAAACTTAGGTGGGATTATTATTGGCCAACAACACAAAGGTAGGATTATTACAATCCAATTTTCCTATTTTTATTTTTAAGAAGAAATAAAATACAAGCTTAAAATTCACATCCAACTAAACAATTTTCTATCAACGAGCTAGATATAAACAAAATTTTAATTCTTAAAAAAATACAAACTAAGTTCTAGATTTATTATAATAAAAGTTAAGGGTGATCGCTATGAGGCGTTGAAGGGCTTGGTGCCGAGTGGGGTGTCCAGGAACATTATCCCGGACTCCTGTTTCAAATGGCTATATAGGCATTGCAAATTGAAAAATTATATATTTAACTTTTAAATTGAAATTATACTATCTTAACAAACTAAATCAACAATTTTTTTACATAAATCTCTCTTAGGGTCTGTTTGGTATGGGGTAATGGAATGGAATGGAGAATGTAATGGAATGGGCAAGGGAATGAAATGGATGATTACCATTCCATGGTCTTGTTTGGTTACATGTAAGAATAGAATGAATTATTACATTGTATTGTTTAGTATGAAGGAAAAGACAAAGGAAAAAAATAAAGCGGTGGTGACTGGTGGTGATAGCTGTTGGCAGCGGGTGCCAGCGACGGTGGTTGGTGGTGGTAGAGGTAGTGGTGGTCGGTGGTGGTGGCAGCGCCGACGACGGTGGTGGTGGATGGCGACGTCTGGTGGTGATAGTAGCGGTGACGGTGGTGGTGGTCGATGGCGGCGTCTGGTGGTGATAGTAGCGGTGATGGTGGTGGTGGTCGGTGGCGGCGGGTCTTGACAAGGAGTGACGGCGACAGTTAGTGGTGGCGGCGACGGTTGGCGGTGGTGGTGGTCGGTGAATGGCGATGGTCGGTGCTTGGTGGTAGGTGGTGGAGGTGGTGGTTGGCGGTGGGTGGCGGTGGTCGATGGTGGTGGTGGTCGGTGATGACAGTAGTCAGTGGGTGGCGATGGCGGAGGTCGGTGACGGAGAGTGGTGGCGGTGGTCGGTGGGTGGCGACGGTCGATGGTGGGTGGCGATGGCGGTGGTCGGTGGTGGTGGTGGTGGTGGCGATGGCGATGGGCGCTAGTGGTAGAGGGGGGTGGTGGTCAGTGGTTATGAAGAGTGACAAAGGGAATGGAATGGAAAAAAAAAACAAGGGGGTTGGATGGAATGAATATGGGGGTTTTTAGAGGGAATGGAATGGTGGAGGTAATGGATGATTCCGTTACCTTGACCAACCAAACACCTTTTTTTTCATTCCATCGTAATGCTCCATTCCATTCCACCTCTGCGTACCAACGCTACCTTAGTCTCAAGTTATCCAACCTGCTATTCTCAATGGAAGCGAGACTATGGACCGATAATAAAGAAATTGTCCTTGGACTTGGTGCTTGGTAATGAATCATTTAACGTTGTCTTCAACAGAAAGGCATACTCATACTTTTTTATTAGTATTATTTATTGTTTATTTGTTACTTACAACTCTTTTTTAAAAAATTTTTTTACTAGATGCATCGCCATAGCGGGTAATAGGAAGCGGACGTGATTGATGAAGCACGAGTAAATAAAAAGGATACATTATAAAGGTCATGAGAGATTAGCATTTTAGTAATGCTTTAAGATTGTTTGTACTTGGGTTTTTAGACTACTATTTTTAGCTAATCGGGGCTAGCCTATATGATAGAAGCGTATACTTCTTACAGAAGATGCTACAGGTTCAAACTTAAGCGATAGATATATTAATAATAATATTAATCACTTTAGTTATAAAAATTTGAATTAGACGTTATTTATTTAAAAGTCTAGGGAACTCCACATCACGTCTTTAAAGAACTCCATGAAAGTCTAGGGAAAAAAAAGACATGCCAAGCTACAGTGAACCGGGAGTTGCCCATAAAGTGAGGGAGTTGAAAGATGGACATACTCCTATCCACTCGGTAGGTTTGTCACCATCATTGCGCACTACTGCCTCACTATTTGATGTAGGTAGGGATCGAACCCGAGTCTCCTAATAAGAATTCAAGTCTTTCCACCACTTGATATCATTAACGATTTGCTTTTACTTAATTTACTGAATAATAATACTCATCATTATAATTCACATATAAAATTTTCAAAATCTCAATTTTCAAGTACAAACTTGCACTTTGTGATGGCAATTATATAATTATACAAATAGCAACTTAACGGATTTTACAAATATTTAACACCACCGTTACTCCGTTGCATAACTGCTCTCCATTTAACCGTCTTCACCATAAATCAACCGTCTTCTTCCGTTCTTTTAGAAATTCAAGAAAACGTCACCCAATTAAAAAATCACCAACAAAATTCAACATCGACATTAAAATTGATTAAAAATTAAGACTTAATCTCCATCATTAGCCGATCAGAAGGAACCAATTTTTGATTACTGATTTCCGGCAAAAGTTCCGACGAGCAAAAAAGAAAACAGTGAATTACGAAATCGCCAACAAAGCTTTAAATCCCTATCCCTTTAAGATGCTTACTACGAATCGATAACACAAAGAATCATATGATTTTTTTTATTAAAATCACAAATTTTGCAAGTCTCTGTTTTTTTTACCCCACTGAAAATTTTAACGGAAAGACGAAATCTTAAAAATTATTAAAACTGAATTGGGTTCCATTCAAAAGTAACAAAAAAGAAATCTTGATTCAAAATCGTATAAAGATTCTAATAAATCAAGAATAACATATAGGTTTTCATAAAATCAATTTTCTATTCTATTTAATCAGCGTATTCGATTTTTTTTAAGGGAAATTAGTTTTATACGAATCTGATCATGAAAATCAATAGAACAAATAAAATTTGAAATCGTCCAATCATCAGAACATAAAGGAAGAATTTAGTGGATTAGGGAAGAAGTTGATTTCGGGAGTTTGACTTTTTGAAAGTCAACTTAGGTGTTGTCAAATCGACATTGTGGCGGTGGTGGACGATGAAGAGTTTAGGGTTGAGACTTGAGACAGAGAGAGTGGTGGTGCTCCGTTTGTGGTGGTGGCACGGTGGTGGTGCTATGGTTTTTGTGGAAATAAATCATGAACCTAATGGCGACAACCACCTACTATCAAAATAACTATATTAATTTTTTTTTGAAAGGCAAACAACTAAATTAATTAACAAGGAAAAGGAAACTAACATACTTGTTGCATGAACGTGGGCAACATGTTTGCATGATTAAGGATGTATGCATGAAATGATATACGTATGGGTGAGGAGAGGAATGACCGAATGAATCACAAAGTCGAAGGTCATCCGGACCGTATCATTAACACTATGGTTTCATGCCCAACTAACATCTAGAACACTCGAATGGACCCAAACACGCAACCCAGTTCAAGATTTAGTAAAGTACCAACAAGTAAAATGGATGGAATAGGACCATCACATGTTATAAGCAAAAGTAGAATGAGATGTAGGGCATGAATTAGCTTAAAATTTTAACATCTAATTTAGTAGGGGCGAAGCTTACTGAGGGTCGGGTACCCCAACCCTCACCGATTTTTGGCTCGGCAGTGTAAATTTCTTCGGTTTTATCCAAAAAAATTATATATTTTGAGTACGGCCATCACTGCTTTGAAAAAGTTTAGGTCATGTGACTTTTGGCCACCCACCATATAAAAGTTCAAGCTCAACACTGTAATTTAGTGATACTAAAACATGTATAGTCAACATCCGCAGCAACGCGCGGGCTAGCGTCAACTCGTTAAGATACAATAATCAATACACCAAAATCCGATATGCAAAAGATGTTATTGATTGAATATTAATAGATATATAGATAATATTTGATAGAATATTTGTAATTATTTTGTAATTATCTCTTTCCATATATTGTGGAACCAATTGTATTATTTAAACAAGTTATCAATAGAATGAAAGGCAGGGAGCCTATTCTATCATGGTATCAAGAGACCAGGTAGCCTAACCCTAACAACCTCCTTCGCCGTCTTCTTGCTTCCTGCCTACCTCCGATCTCCGATCGGCTCTTCTTCTTCAACCACCATGACTTCCCCTGCTACATCTTCCACCCTCATCCCCACCCTCAATGTCGAATCCAAAATACACCCTACAACAACTATCTCCAACATAAAGAACTATATTCCCATCACTCTAGAAATCGACTCTTCCCAATATGCATCCTGGGCTACACTCTTCAAGATACACTGCAAGGCTCTTATGGTAGCCGATCACCTACAGCCACGTCCGCCTCCTTCTGACCTGGATGCAGCCGAGTCTTCCTCTGCCTCTGCCGAATGGGAGCGTATTGATGCTATTGTTCTTCAATGGCTATACAGTACAATCTCAAACGACTTGCTTCACACCATCATTAACAATATCTCCACTGCTCACGAGGCCTGGGTTGCTATCGAAGACTTGTTTCACGACAACAAAGCCGCTCGCGCCATCCATCTTATGCATAAGTTCTCCAACACACGACTGGATGGGTTTCCTAGTATGACTGCTTATTGTCAGGCCATCAAAGTGCTCGCAGACCAACTTGCCAACGTTGATGCTCCGGTTGACGGTACTCGTCTGGTTTTGCAATTGTTAGCCGGGTTGAATGAACAATATGAAGGAATTGCCACAATCATCAAGAACACACACCCGCTGCCTTCGTTTTATAATACCCGCTCAAAACTTATTCGAGCTGAAACCGACAAAGCGGAACGGGCATTACACTCTTCAAAATCCGCCTCCGCCGCCTTAACTGCTACCACCTCCCACCGGCCTCACGCCGCCGCTGACAGTTCACGTCCTGCACCCGCCGCCGCCGCTCGCGGCCGTGGCCGGTTCAGTCGCCGTGGTCGTGGCAGGGGTGGCTACGGCCGCTCACAAACCAACCCCTTTCCCTTTTGGCCTTCACCCTTCATGCCCTGGTATAATCAGTGGCCTAATAATTTTTCACAATTTCAACCACATCAGCCCACGTTCTCGGCCCAACAGAACTTACCATGGACCGGCCCACCTTGTCCATATCCTACTACACAGAAACCCAACAGCCAAGGACAGGCCCAACAAGCTGGAATTTTGGGCCCGAAACCTTCACAGAATCACTTTGCTGCCTATAGCCCAACGGACATTGAACATGCTCTTTACACGATGTCTCTTCAGCAGCCAGACCCGACTCAGTATATGGATACCGGTGCATCTTCCACTATGTCTCATGAACAAGGTGATTTCCATTCCTTTTCTAACTCTTGCATTCCTCAACATATTATTGTAGGTAATGGTAATACCATTCCGGTTTTAGGACAAGGCACAAAATACCTGTCTAAACCCTTTCCCCCTTTTGTCCTTAAAAACGTCCTTTACTCACCTAAATTAGTTAAAAACCTTATCTCTGTTCGTCGATTTACTAGAGATAACTCTGTGTCTGTTGAATTTGACCCGTTTGGTTTTCTTGTGAAGGACCTCAAGACGCGGACTCCGCTCCTGCGATGCAACAGCAGCGGTGATCTCTACCCTCTGGTGCTCGGGTCCTCCACTCCCCATACAGCTTTTGCCGCCATCTCTGCTGACCTTTGGCACCAACGTCTTGGCCACCCAGGACGTCAGTCTTTGAAGTCAATAAAATCTTCTAGTTCTATTTCTTTTAATAATGTTAAGAACAATGTTTGTGATTCATGTGTTTTTGGTAAAAGTATTAGACTTCCGTTTTTTGCTTCTACTAGTTTTACTGTTCAACCATTTGATATTGTTCACAGTGATGTATGGACATCCCCCATTATCAGTTCATCAGGTCATAAATATTACGTCTTATTTTTAGATGACCATTCAAATTTTTTATGGACCTACCCTCTTACTCATAAGTCCAATGTTTTCTTAGCTTTCACCCAATTTGCTTCAACCATTAAAACCCAGTTTGAACGAACCATTAAAACTTTTCAATGTGACAACGGTCGTGAATATGTCAACAATGCTTTTCAAATTTTTTTCACAACCAATGGCATTTTATACCGTTTGTCTTGTCCTTATACATCCTCCCAAAATGGCAAAGCCGAAAGAAAAATACGAACCATTAATAATATCATTCGTACCATCATGGCTCATGCATCACTTCCCACCCATCTTTGGCATTTTGCCTTAGAAACCGCTACCTACTTATTAAATATCCTTCCAAATAAAAACACTAAAAACCAAACCCCAACCGAATTACTCTACCACTCCACACCCGCCTATGATCATCTCCGTGTTTTCGGTTGTCTCTGCTACCCTCTTGCTCCATCCACCATCATCCACAAACTTGACCATTGCTCACAACCATGCGTCTTTCTTGGCTATCCCCCCACCCATCGGGGGTACCGGTGCCTTGACTTGAAAACCAAACAGGTTCAAATCTCTAGACACGTTGTTTTCGACGAAACAACCTTCCCCTTTAAACAAACCATCGCCCCCACACCATCGTACGACTTCCTTGAACCTAGCTTCCCACACCACCTGACTCCCCACATCAATACATACTCACGGCCCCACATACATCCCACCTCCAGCCATGCACCCTCTGCCCAGGCCCAACATACTGCCCAGCCCACCTCACGCAACCAACCAGGCCCACCCTGCCCTACTCCAAATGCCACGGCCCACACCACTACCCCTACCCAACAAACGGCCCAAACCACTACCCCACAAACTCAAACGCCCACCCCACCTCCGCCCCCTCCCCCACCATCCCGGACCGTCCACACCCGCTCGATGAGTGGCATTTTTAAACCCAAACACCCCTTTAACCTACACACTTCCACACATAACACTGTCATTCCTATCCCTAAGAACCCCACCGATGCCTTATCTATACCGGAATGGTTTTCCGCCATGACCACTGAGTTTAATGCATTAGTTAGAAATGGCACTTGGGAGTTGGTTCCTAGACAACCGGATATGAATGTTATTAGAAGTTTGTGGTTATTTAAACATAAATACAGGTCTGATGGTTCGTTGGAGAGATATAAAGCCCGGTTAGTTTGTGATGGGCGATTACAGCAGGTTGGTGTCGATTGCGGATAAACTTTTAGTCCGGTTGTTAAACCGGCCACCATTCGTACAGTTCTCTCCATTGCCTTGTCTAAACATTGGTCCGTTCACCAGTTGGACGTCACCAATGCTTTTCTTCATGGCAATCTCAATGAAACTGTATACATGTACCAACCTATGGGTTTTCGAGACAAACAGTTTCCTGATTACGTTTGTTCTCTCAAGAAGTCCTTATACGGTCTCAAGCAGGCCCCTAGAGCGTGGTACCAGCGTTTTACCGATTTTGTTTTGTCCATTGGATTCCTTCACAGCAAAAGTGATGCTTCTCTTTTCACTTTTCATCAGGGATCTCATACTGCTTACCTCTTATTGTATGTCGACGATATCCTGCTTGTCACTTCCTCTGACAAGCTACGTCACTCTCTCATGGCTAAACTGTCTGGAGAATTTGCCATGAAAGATTTGGGCCCTCTCAGCTATTTTCTTGGTATTTCGGTGTCTCGGGACAAAGACACCATGTTTCTTTCTCAGCGCTCATATGCGACTGATATTATTGCTCGTGCCGGTATGCAGTCTTGTAACCCGGTTGCTACTCCCGTTGACACTAACGGTAAGCTCAGTGACACAGTCAGTGACTTGTTTCATGACCCCACCTTATATCGCAGCCTTGCGGGTGCTCTTCAGTATCTCACTTTCACTCGCCCAGACATTTCATACGCTGTCCAGCAGGTTTGTATGCACATGCACTCTCCTCGTGTAGATCATTGGAATGCTCTTAAACGCATTATCAGATATATACAGGGCACCACCAGTTACGGTCTATATTTACACGGCTCAAATACCCATTCGCTGGTATCATACACTGACGCTGATTGGGCTGGTTGCCCTGACACGAGACGTTCCACCAGTGGCTACTGCATTTATTTCGGGGACAACCTCATCTCATGGTCCTCTAAACGCCAGAGCACCATTTCCAGGTCTAGTGCTGAAGCAGAATACAGAGGGGTTGCTAATGTTGTGGCGAAAATTTGTTGGTTGCGAAACCTTTTGCTCGAGTTACATCATCCTCTGTCTCGCGCCACTTTGGTTTATTGTGATAATGTTAGCGCTATATACTTGTCTGGGAATCCTGTTCAACATCAGAGGACGAAGCACATTGAGCTAGACATCCATTTTGTCCGCGAACAAGTTCAACGGGGTCAGGTTCGGGTTCTGCATGTCCCGTCTCGTTATCAGGTGGCTGACATATCACCAAAGGCTTACCGCGCATTCTTTTTGAAGACTTTCGAGACAGTCTCAGCATACGGTCTCCTCCCGCTTCGACTGCGGGGGTATAATAGATATATACATAATATTTGATAGAATATTTGTAATTATTTTGTAATTATCTCTTTTCATATATTGTGGAACCAATTGTATTATTTAAACAAGTTATCAATAGAATGAAAGACAGGGAACCTATTCTATCAAATATGTTTTCTTGCGTAAGAATCCAAATATAAAGGTACGCCTTAATTTAAAGTTGGATACTTTTTTATTCTCTCATTTTCCCCTATAAACAACCAATTTCATATTTTTTATTCAAGACAACGTAAAGAAGAAAGTTTTGAAACGTAATTACTATAATGTCAAATAAATTTGTATTTCTTCTGCTTTGGACACACTCAAGTACCCAATCTTGTTTAGTATAAATGATCGAGACTATTATTATTATTATTATTATTATTATTATTATTATTATTATTATTATTATTATTATTATTATTATTAACTTTTTTTGTTATTATTTGTATTATTAATATCATCATACTTATAAGCTTGAGCGAAAATCTCGAGGGGGGGGGGAGTCACCGGTTACGTGGGGTTCGAAACTGTATATACCAAAAAAATTCTATACGGATACTATATAATCAGAACTTCTGAACGAAAATTTCGGAGAGGCGGCCACCCTCTCCTGCCCCAAGGAAGCTGCGCCACTGATTATAATTATGGTCATGCTGATTATTGTTATTGTTGTTAGTAGGGAGTAAGAGTTGTGTAAAAACTGTTAAAATATTTTTATCTCTTGCATACGAATCGAAATGGTGACACAAGGAGCACGTTTTGTAGTCAAGAATTTGAACATACGAGTGCTTTGAGGTTCCATCACAAGACAAGTTGAGCTTTAGCTTGTTGAATCTCTTTAAACAAAGTGAAAGATAAGTCGATCACGAACCAGCATGATTAGTTACGAGCCCAATTCCTATATGCTCGTTCGAATAAAACTAAATCGAATTGAACCAAGGCCGAGTATTTGTTTTCATAAAATAGTATGATTGTTAAATAAACATTTAAATGTGTCTTCTCTAAAAAAAGTAGTTTCTTAATTGTATGTGGATTATAAATTTAATATTATAACTATAAAAAAATATATAAAGATTATTTGTCAAACGTCTTTTAGAGAATTCGAAAAAGAAAGAGCTAGAATATTACTCTATATATTAAACCACAATATTTTAGAAAACATGCTACTTTCTCCCATTTGTAGTTTTTCATTAAAGTTTGTTACTTTATAGTTTTGACACAAACTTTTATACTTTCTTTTTTTTTCCTAATTTCGCACTTAATTTTTTTACAATTTTGCCACTAAAACTTGCGTGCTTCCTTTTTTTTTTTTCCCCAAATAGGCACTTTATTTTCTTACAATTTGGCCACTAAACAATCTCGCCACTTCAAACTTTGACCACTTAAACTTCAAACTTTAACCACCTAACTTTTAGCTTTTAGAGTTTGACCACCTAACCTTTAACTTTAAGAGCATTCACAGTCTCCTAACCTTGTCTTCCTTGTTATCGTGGCTACAGTCTGGCGGATTTGGGATGCTCGGAACAAAAAAGTGTTTGAAGATTACTTTGTCCCGGTCAGAAGTTGGATTGATTTGATCAAAGAAGACACGTTTCTATGGATTACTCACAGATATGAATCGGCCAAAATTTCTTGGGAGAGTTGGAAGAACTTTGATGTTATGGGTCTTTTGTAATTGTGGGGGTTCTTCCTAGTTTCGGTTGTCGTTTTGTCGTTTTTTCTTGTTTCGTTTGTTTGTATTTTCTCCCTTCCAGCTCCTTGCTGGGCCTATATATATATATATATATATATATATATATATATATATATATATATATAGTTTTTGGCCGTTCAGAAAAAATAGAGCATTCACAGTAAATCATTCATCTTCATCTCTATAATTACACTAAAAATCACTACCTTTCTCTCACTTTTTCTATTTAATAATACTTATTCAATACTTTTATCATTATCTTTTCTCTCTCCTCTACTCACAACCACTTTTAAAACTATTAAAAAATTATGGAGGGTGAACAGTGTCTCCTCCAAATTTACTGATGAACAGTGTCTCATCTATATATTTTATCTCTCCTCTACTCACAACCAGTTATACCCACTCTATATAATATAGAAGCCCCCCTCACACTATTATAGAACATCTATTGTGAATGCTCTAAGTATTTCAAACTTTGAGCACCCAGGTAGCCTTTAGGATTTCAAACTTTGACCACCTAACTTTTAGCTTTTACAGTTTGACCACCTAACTTTTAGCTTTTAGGATTTCAAACTTTTGCCACCTAACTTTTAGCTTTTACAGTTTGACCACCTAACTTTTAGCTTTTAGGATTTCAAACTTTGGCCACCCAACTTTCTGAAAACTGCATAGAACCCTTTACTAATAGCAAACAACTTCCAACAACCTTTGCGCAACGCGTGGTCAAGTTGCGGTGCATATGACGTCTAACCCGTGCTGCGCGGTGGTATAGCGGTGCATTTCCCGCGCAACCCGTGCGTAGCACGGGTGCAATCTACTAGTTTATATAAATCTATGAATACACTCAACTATTTTATTGCTTTTATGATTATGAGAAAATAATGACAAAAGAATCTATACATATAATAAACCAAAGCCATTTTAATGACATGGCACTCAATGGTGCATTCTCCC
Organism: Ambrosia artemisiifolia; assembly: GCA_032199755.1. Taxonomy (NCBI): domain Eukaryota; kingdom Viridiplantae; phylum Streptophyta; class Magnoliopsida; order Asterales; family Asteraceae; genus Ambrosia; species Ambrosia artemisiifolia. The sequence goes on along the minus strand of CM063529.1, from coordinate 31,711,235 downwards.
CTTTAAGTGTGCCATGTGTCATCCTATGTGGCATTGAGATATTTTAGGAAAAAAAAAATTAAAAAAAAAATTGGATTTTTCCCTCTTATGTTTCCTCCCATAATTTTTAAAAATTAATATCTTTTATATACGAGATTTTTTAAAGAAAAAAATTACACCAAATTAACGAGCGTTTTATTATCTTTCCAACGAGTACCATAGTGCTATATAAAAAACGACTATTTTTTGTGGGGTTTTGTTCATACGGGAAAAAAAACCACAAAGTGTTCATGTAAATCATTAATCATGTATAGGCAAGTCACTAATTATGTTTAAATCAGTAAATATGAATTCTATTTTCAACATGCGTTAGCATTGGAGTTATACATTGTTTTAGGTTAGATATTAACATTAGAGTTATAAATTGTTTAAGGTTAGGCGTTAACATTGGATATACATTTTTAATTGTTTTAGGTTATGTGCTACCTGAAGCTTTCTTGCATGTAACTATAAAGCGAATCATTCTATTTCATATGTAAAATTTATATGTCATCTTAGATTTCTCAACCCGGGACGTTCCCGGGGTATAATCTAGTATACTATAAATTATTTAGCTTGTACAAAAGTTATAATTGTGATTCGCACAACAAATATATAATAAAATCACGTGTATTCTCCGCGTAGGCAAGAAAGAGAGAGAGAGAGAGTTGTTAAGATTATGTGTAGTGGTGGGGGGTTATGTGGGGGTTGTGGTATTAAAATATTAAAAAGTAATAGAAGTGGGGTTATGTGGGGGTTGTGGAAAAAGAGGGTGTAGTGGGAAGGGGGGTTATGAGGGGTTATAAATGATTGGGTAATAATTGATTTTTATTGTTTATTATTATTATTATTATTATTATTATTATTATTATTATTATTATTATTCAGACTGAAAAAAATAATAATAATAATAATAATTATTCCCTCTCTCTCTCTCTACGTCTCTCTCTCTCTTAATTATCTTCTTCTTCTTCAACCATCTTCTTCTTCAACTACTTCTTCTTCTTCTTCCTCTTCACTTCTTCCTCTTCTTCACTTCTTCTTCCTCTTCACACACACTCTTAAATAATAATAATAATAATAATAAAAAAAAATCATGAAGCAGAGCACAACGCCGGTATGTACAAGGCGCCTGACAACGAAAACGCCCCATAGCACCCCGCGGGGCGGTGTGCGGGGGCGCTATGGGCTGCAAAACGCCCTACAACGGCTCCACTACACTTGACCTAACACTTGGTGGGTCTGATCATGTGTGGAGTGGTGGTTGGTGCATTATTACCAAGTCATTTTCTTTAGTATTTTTTTTTTACTGTGAATTTACGCTTTAGCGGTGCTTAATCACACCGTGGAGCTCACTTTCCCACTCCGATCAGACTATGTTGTCTTAATCAGGCTAACATTGATATATACTGGAAAACCCCCACAGAGACTAGCCCTACGTAAGAGGAGGGCATGCGGGTTGCTCCTCGTGAAAGTTAAATCATGGTCTCGTGAGTAAAACCAAAGTGCCTCAAGCATGTTGCCATGGCATCATTGGCATTTTATTTTCTTTGTTGGATTGTTGTTTTTAACTTTTTTTTAACTAATAAATGAAAAAGCTTTCATTAAAACAAAATACGGAAGTTACATCACAATAGAAGGTAGACGGACAACAAGTTGCGCCGCCACCCCTTTCTGAATAGATAATGTTAACCTTACCGTTTTCGGACTAAATTACATAATACTCTATTAATATAAAACTTATATGGTTTTATTTTAGTGAAATTTTGGGTTTTGAGAAATCAAAAACTATATTAACAGTTTAAATACTAAAATACTTTTAAGAAAGAAGTAATTCAACATGTACCAATTTAGTGGAGACTAAAGTCACATGATATCAATGGAGAAGACACGTTTCTATATATTGCTAGTATCTTTTTTGATATCTCATTGATTCCAACTAAGAAAAAATGTTTTCTAACATTATAATATTAAATTGTTTGAAATATACTTCAGCATGAGTAAAACCATAACTTAGTGATTTATAAACTTGAAGTCTTGAATAGCATCACTGTCGATCGAACTCCTAAATACTTAATGAAAGATTGATAAAGAGTTCAACGTTTAGATTTCTAGGTTGAACCGAAATTTGTTTGGATTTCTACGCTAACCGAAATCTGAAAAGGAGTGATAAGCTACTATAGCTTCTTCGAGGTTGAATCTCTAAGGCTGAATATAGAGACTTTTGGTTTCAATAGTTGTTAGTAATAAGCTAATTATTTTAGAGCTAGACAAATATAGCTTCAACTTTTATTTGCTTATGTCTTTTAAGTGTTATACCAGTTTTTACATACAAAAACTTTTAACCCTTATTTCTAGGTACTTATTCTAACTAATCACCCAAACTACAATTATCAAAATACGACCTAACAACAAACAACCCCCCCCCCCCCCCCCCCAATTAAAAAAAACACACATCGGTACGTATATCCTCCCTTGTTGAGAATAATATATGATGTGAATATACGAACACAATCCGCCTAAAAATTTGGTCGAGTATCATGGACTTGGTGATAGGGTAGTGGTGGTGACGACAATGCTCATACGTGTGTTTCTACACATCTAGGGAAGAAAGGGATGGATCTTAGTGTCCTTTGGTTTTAAATGTCATAAATTATTGTGCTACTTACAATTTTACTCTCGAACCATCTCCAACAGAACACCCACAAGCGTGGAGTGACATGGAGCCACCTGTTGGAGGGGCTGCGTTGGAAGAGGTACTACCACCCGTGATACATATAGAGAGAGTGGGTCAATCAACGGGGTAGGGTGGTCAGTACACCCGTCCCAACTTTGCGTTAAGCATCAGGGGCGTAGCTTAGTTGGGGCGGTGAGGGGCGCCCCCCCCCCCCCCCCCCCCCCCCCGCGAATTTTCACGCATAAGTTTGATTATATAGTATTCGTATAGAAAATTTTGGAAATATAGGGTTTCAACCCCACAAAACAGGTTTTCGACCCCCCCGAAACTAGTGACTTCCGACCCCCCGAACCTTCGGGTTAAGCTTCACCACTGTAAGCATGGTCTTATTTGCAAGACATATCAAATGACTTGATACTAAAATCACATCATCATCGATGACAAAACATGTTGCAAGGTTTCAAATTACTTAAACTAACTTCCCAAAACACCTACAGATTTCAGAAGCAATTTGAAGAAATTTATATTTACACTGCAATCATATAAACATATTACACCAACACTTTTTACAAACATAATTCTCAAAAGAGAGTACCTTGCAGATCCAACTCTCGACGCGTGTTAAAACTTAAAAGTACAACTGCCTGCATTTACCCACTTCCACCTCAGCAGGGCAGTAAGGACACTTAAACGGCCTCGTACTGTTGTTCCTCGACAACTTTGTTATCGACTGTTTGCAAAGCACGTGACCACACGACATCAGCATTGGAGGATTATCCTCACTGCCTTGATCTCTACTCACAGGACACACAAATACAGAATGAAACTGAAACTCCATACCCAAATCAACAGGAACCGGTAACTGCTTCATAGACTGCCATTCTTGCTTCTTTCCGTTCATCACATTCATCAGTTTCAAAAGGGTTGGTAATCCTTTACCACCAGCAGCTACCGTCACTCTTAATGGGCTGTCGTACGGCTCGCCCAACAGATTGCATAGCTGTTGGGCTAGCTCACGGGCCAGCTTGGCCCAATGGGTCGGAGATAGGAGCTCAGAGTAAGGTGACGAGTCCAGTTTTCCGATCCATAAAAGACACGCCATCAGTTTTTGGATTTCAGGAAAGTGTCGGGTGGCAAAAGGGGAGAAATAAGTTCTACCATACTTAAAAGCTTCTTCTCTACTACCCTGTTGAAGAATTTTCATGAACTGTAAGCGATGAAGCTTTAGTTCAATATCCGACCCGTTTTTTTCGAGCTTCTCGTGGTTCGTGGTGACCCACTTCAAAGCAGGGCCCAGGTCACACGACTTTAATGATTCTACTAATTCTAGCATCTCATACATTTCTTGGAACTGAGTTTTTGCGTCGGAGATGGATTCTTGACGGGTTTCGCTAACGAAACAATCACCTATATCAAACAAGCCTTCGCGGTAGAAATGACTAGCGACTATCTGGTTGACTGTTTCGGTATCAAAGTCTACGTTTCTATAAGATTTGGATATATCCGGATGAAAGTGTTTGTCTGTAAGCTTAGCGTACTTACTCAAAGCAACATTGAGTTCCTTTTGCGTACTTTCCAGCTGGACAAGTGGCGCAATCTCCTTCAGTTTAGTTTTCAGTTCACCAAGGATTAACTTGTGGTCGGGTTGAAATGAAGAGCCGTTGAGGGTTGATTGTATTGCTGATAACGTTTGTTCGACTTCTTGAGTGATTTGTTCAATTGTCTCCTTGCATTTGGAGGATGAAAGCGTTTGCTTTTTGATAACATTATCAAATGCATCTTTGATAGAGTTTAGTTCCATAATCTTTATAGCTGGTTATCCGCTGCTCCTTATAAACACAAAGTGTGCCTTGTTCTACAACAATAGAATTATATGATTAAACCATTTGATTTGATAACGGTGAAAAATATGAAGACGGCTTACAAGATTATTCAGGTTTCTGGTACATCAAGAAGCAATTACAAGCACAAAACATGAGATATAAAGTATAAACATGAGATATAAAGTAGTTAAACTAGTCGTGTTCATGTTTAGAAAAAGTAACATACTGATCTGAAGATGAGCACTGTAGTCAAGAGTCTCGCGTTAGTTTGTACACTGTTGATCAAAAGAGTCAAGACTGCAACAGCGAAGATACGTTAATAAAAAATGAAACTTCAATTTCGTAAAAGCCAACTTCAAGATCTTAAATATTGCCAAGAATATCAAGTTATCAACTATGTTCTCTATTTTTTAGTCAAGCAAACGAATTCTAAGATAAAACAAAAGGGTAACGAATAACTTGCAGAAAAAGAGCACAGATTACAAATAGAATGCAACATGAAATGTTAATCAACCTCCTGATGCGCAAAATTTGCCCAATGGACGAGTGGCATGTAAACCAAGACAGTATTAGATAATTTGAATCTATGGTCCAACGAGTTATCCACAACAATATTTCAAACACCAAAGGGACAGGGGTTTCTTTTCAGTAGACTAGGGTTTGCGATTCAGAAAGGGGTGGCAGCGCAACTTCTGCTATCCTTATATAGTTTGCCGGTTATGAAGATTCTTTATCATATTTATTTATTTATTTATTTTTACAAAATCTATACAAAAATTTGGAACCATAAAATTAGAAAAAAAAAAAAAACACATTAACTTAAAATCTTCATATAGAAAAGTAGAACCTTTAAATGCTAAAAACCACTATTCATATCTCAAAAATCCTTAAAAGTCACATAAAACAATAATAATCATAAACAAACTAATTTAGCGGTAAAAAATATCACACCTCAGATATTTAAAAATTAAAAACTTAAAATATATTTGCAATAAACTAAAAATAACATCTTCAACAAAAAAACCAAAACCTCTCTGTGGGTATTCATCAAATGAATCAATAAACACATATTGCAAAGTAAAGGAACTAAATAGACCTAAATCTTCACAGAAATTGAAAAAAGAAATGAAAATGACTCTAGATCATGTTTAATATAGTCATAAAGTTGTTATGCTAAAAAGTTAAAGCAGAAAACAGAGGATTCAGCAATCAAATGTGGAGATATATGCATATGTTACATGTAAATCATATGACATATATAACAGGTTCATAGATATAGGGAAGAACAGGGGAGTTTAGTATCTTACCAGAGACAGAGGCAGATGAAGAGGCTTTGTGTGTATAAACTGATGTTTGAGAAGTGGACACTTTATTATTGATGACTTTATTTTTATATAGTTTGCTTAGATAGGCCTCAAGTTTTCCTTATAGCCAGGCTTGCGCCCCCGTGTTGCGGTGTGAGGGCGTAAACTTGTGTTACCAGTGTTACGGGGTGAGGGCATAAAATCATGACCACGGAAGGATAATCAAATGTGGGAAAAACGTAAAACAAAAATAGGAATTTCTTACGCCAAGTGACTTGCGTGACGTTAAACGTAGATGAAGTCGATATGCGAAATTATGTAAATTATATAAAAAAAAAATCAAAGTTTTGTTGTTAGAATGAAAAATCCTAAACTTTACTATGCTAAAACACAAACTATTATAGAAATCATCACAAAAAAGACAAAAGACACTAAAGGACAAAATAGTTACATTCGTAGGATGTTTTGAATGAATATATACAAGTAATTAATTTCGGTGGCGATACTCTGTTGTGGAGGTCATGTTTGGGAACAAATTGGAAGCCAACGGATTTATTTATCTCTCGCATGTTGGTCGTGAGACCAGTCGCCTGTTTGGGTGCGGGGGAGGAGGGTAGTCACGTCATTCTTTTAATAGTTTTTTCAAAAAAAAATTTTCATACAACCACATCTCCTTTTAAACTGTATAATGTGACAGGTTTGATGATTTAACGCTAAACTAAGTCGTTTTGACTTGAGAAAAAGACAACGTTACAATGTTTCTCGTTAGAACACCGGGAAGTGACTCAAAATTGAAGTACAAGCTATATGTGCTAAATCCACATTGAACATAATGATCTTATGGACGTTCTAAGTGTGTAAAAATAGGGGTGTGGTTACATTTTTATCATTTAAGCATACCTGAATTTATATATTTCAAACAATCAAACAAGTGAGATGTCGTTTCATGCTAATAAAAGAGAATCAATCATCTACATGGCATGGCTTCCATGTATATAATAACGTTGCTGCTGATTATGAATTTCACAAATACATGCAACGTAACAAGTTTAGACACTTCTGGTTTCAAGACTAGTTTCTACAATAAAAAGCTATCAACAATTTTACTTGTTTCATGAGAAAACTTGTGTAACTGATAGAAGACTACTTTCACCATATTTTTTAACAGTGAGCAGTAAAAATGTTGTTACGGCCAAATATTTCCTATGAATACTGGTAAAGATATATAAAAAATGGTAAAAGTCCACATTAACCAAAATATGTGGTTTTCTACCAAACCAAGTCAAGGCAACATTAAGCATGATCCTTCTGGTTGGAAGCCTAGAATCTTGTTTCATGCCAACATTAGAAGTGAAATTTTAATTTACAAATAAAGAATCTACACACACATCTATCTAGAAAGAAGAGAGAGGGGGGGGGGGGGGGGGGGGGTTATCTCAAACCAGTAACATGTTGAGAACTACTAAAACCGCATAATGCAAAGAAAAACTCAAACATGCGATTTTCCATTCAAAGAATGGATTGATCCAACTGCAACTCCCGATCGCGTTGTGTTGATAGATTCAAAATACTTTTCTTCCCCATAAATACGCCTGAAATTAACCAGATCAACAACACAAACTGAGATTTCCAGATTAAAAATAGTATAAAAATGGTTTGGAATTTGGATAAGGTAAATGTCTAATATTAGAGACGGCAATTTTGACCCGTTAACTTATGAGTTATGACATACGCGATATCAGCCAAGTTTTCTGATTTGGTCACAGCCTTTCCTTCAGGGAGCTCCAAAGAAGTATAATGCATTATCATCTCTTTCAATGTGTACTTAGTGCTTTTGATATCATGATCCCATAAAATGCTCTGCAAAAAAAAAAAAAAAAAAAAAAAAAAATCGATCTAGAGTCGTTAATAGGCTTAGTTTTTAATTTTAAATTCTAACAGCATTAATTTATGTGAAAATCTAGCAATATACCTTCCTAACATACTCTCTTTTCACTTCTTCAATGGATTGTAATCCGGCAGGATGGAAAATAGAAGCATTCCAAAGCGCTCCTCTAGCAACCATCACAGACGAGGCGCCTACAATAAAATGTTATTTGCATATTTACACAATGTAACTTGATTAACACAATTGCTTGCCTACCTGTGACCGACCGAATGCGCTGAAAATCATCATACTCAAATACATCGCCATTGGCAATGACGGGAATAGAAAGAGCATCTACAACACTTGCAATTTCACTCCAGTTTGCAGGATCTCTTGGTCTATCCGCAACTCTTCTGCGATTCACTTAACAAAAAATGTAAAAAATATTACCAAACTGTTAAAATCAACAGAAAAGTTTATCACATGAATAATAGTATATATTACCTTCCATGGACGGCTACAGCAGACACCATGGTTTTTTCGATTCGTCTGGCCAATTCTACCGTGTCATGAGTTGAATTTAACAGGCGTATTTTGCATGTTACTGGTATAGACAAGTTCCTCTTTAGTGTTGTCAAAATCTGGATTAAAAATTTTAGTTTTTGAAGGGTCGGCTATCAGTTATAAATATTAAATAATAAAGAAAATAATATGACGACTTGCATACATCATGGATGAGGTCTGGTTTCTTCAATAGTGCAGCTCCCATTCCTCCACTAATAGAAAATGCCTTGGGACAACCCATGTTGATATCTATAGCTGCAACATCTTTACACCTGGGTGAAGAGACGCGGTTGATATCTAAGAGTTTAAGTATTTCCGAAGGATGAACAAACTAGAGCTCTCATTTGTAACTAAAACTTATCATATAATTGCTTTAATAGAAATTTTATGATTATCATAGCATCCTGGACGGCTAGACTTGTTTGTCCTTGAACCTATTATTATCAACGATATTAAAGAACATAAAACCGTACCAAAATCTAGCACCATTATTCCGAAATGAGAATCCACTAGAAATTAGCATGCAGTAAACTATGACCAAGTATGGGTAGGTACAAAAATAATACGCAGATAGAGTCGCACAAAGCATTTATGTAGTTGTGAAATGTGAATCAAACCGCCTGTTAAAACAGGACAAAACTATATGATTCATTACACATTTTTATAAAGAAACTTACACCAACTGAGCAGCAGTCAAAGCCCTAACAGCATCTGAAGTGCCCAATTGAAATACGACCTGCTTCCGTTCTTGGTCACATGTTCTAAAAACAACATTCTCTGTACCCTTCTCCACTATATCAATAGAACCAATAGCATCTAGCATGTATACACAAAACAGAAATGTCAACCAGGGGCGGACCTAGCTTGAAGCTAGGTGCCGCGTCTGTTGCTACTCAACTTCGCACGCGTAGTGGAAAAATAGTGGAAAATTTGTGTTTTTTTACGATATTTGGAAAACGTTACTACTAAAATGAAAAAAAATGAAAAACGTTAGTACTGAAATTAATTTCTAGATCCGCCACTGATGTCAACCACTTTTTATCATGAATATTGCTATATACTATAGCTATTCTACATGGCATGCGTAATATGATATATACCATGGGGATTTATTAGGCCTGACAAACCAGGTGGGTCGAGTTGGGTACTTGCGTAACATGTCAAACTGGATTCAGGTTAAAACACATTTTGAGCAAAATGAGTTTTGGAATAAGTGACTTTCCCCACTATACTTTTTTTTATAGTAATAGCACTCGAAATATAACTAGCTAAAATCGCTACACCTTTTGTCCCATAAAATACGTAAAAATAAATATGGCCAGAAAAGACGGCTTTATGCATTTGAATTGAAACTGGATTAAAAATACAACAAAAAATCCACAAAACATCTGTATTACAGTAACTACATATACCATTTATGCGCCGTTCACATTTGAGTAGTTTATGATCAATAATCTCCTCTCCGTATGTAATGTCTGCACCATATTCAGCTGCCAGCAATCTGAACGGCAACGTCCCCTGACAAAAACCATATTTTCAACAACTGCATAGCCTAACATAATTTTTCTCAAAACTTTGAAATCCTTTTATTTTTAAAGTCCGATTAAACCTCAGAAATAATAGTTCACATACTCAAATCAATCATGTAATAACTCCACACACACAAACACACAGTTAGAGAACAACATGGTGGCAGATAAACGGGCAACAAGCTGTGCCGCAACCCTCTTTTGAACAGCAAAACCGATCCTACTAAAAACAAAACTTTGAGTCTTGGGGGTCGAATAACTACTATGCACAACCCACTGTACCCTGTTAAAAAATTCCACATCCTCCGGCACTACGAAACCAATTGTATCAAAAGAAACTAGCTTTTAAAATTCGACTGAACCTCGGAAGTAACAGTTCAACATATGAATGTGGTTTTTAAAAGACTTATTTTTGCTACCCAAAATGGGTCAGCGGCGATGCAGCTTTTACCCGTTTGCCTCCTGTTTCGATGTAATTTCCAAAGAAGGTGCCAATTTGTTTAGAGAACAATGTCACTATGAATACATGATGTACTATGTATTGAAATTTAGATAGCAAAACAAAAGCTAAAAAGTACCCGTACCAATTTTGCTTATTTGGTACATGTGTCAGTACCACGTTTTATTGATTTCGCTACTTGGCACTTTTAATATCGGTACCGGACTACCGGTACTTTTTTGGTAGATAGTGTATGAGTACCGAATTATAATACGGTATGTATTTGATATTATACTTTTTTTTTTCATATTATGTATTTTGGTCCTTCGTATCGCTTTTACTTTTTTGGTACACGTGTTGTATTAGTACTCGTACCAAATTTACCTTTTAGTACCCTTACAAGTGATAAAAAAATGTTACCAAAATGGTACCAAAGCAGGGGTACCATACCGAAATACCAGTACCAATACATGTAGCAATATATCCGGTACATAGTTTTGTTCAGATTCATTCCCAGTATTTTTGTTACCAGGTACGGATACGGTACCAATCTCATCCCTACTTTATCATGAATACATGAACTGATATGTATACAAATTTTGATAGCAAAACAAAACCCCAGAAATTAATAAAACCAGTATGTGGTATAAGTGAACAGCAATTGAGTAATTAATTAATAAAAAGGACTTACAACTCGAACCATTGGAGCAAGAACAAGCTTATTCCTGTACTCCATCTTCCTAGGAGAATCGAACTCGATGGGTCAGAGACGGGTTTTGATTAAGTCCACCGGGTCAACCCGGTTTGACCCATTTCACGGTAGGTATGGAAATAATTGGGCCAAAATAACCAAGGAAAAGCCCAATACGTCAATAAATTTCTTTTTCGTTTTTTAGAGGGGTTTTGTGTACGGTTAAAGAGGGAAAAAAACCGGGTGTAGTAATAACTGGTTCATAATGAATTTAAAAATATTTAAAAATATTAATAATTTATACACTTATCTCAGGCTTTTTTTTTTTTTTCATATCTACTTTCTGTTAGGTTGGTATTAAGTTCAAATTAATATTTTTAAATAAGTGTATAAATTATTAATATTTTTAAATACGTGTCAAAATATGAGAATATTTGCTTTATGTTTACAAAATAACGATATGTGTGTGTCTGTGTATATACATATATGCACACACATCTATGTATTATATAATGCATTTTAGAATGATATTTTAAGATACTTCAAAAGTTAAAAGAACTTTTTTTTAAACTCGAATGCACAAGATTCAATCAGGGGCGGACCTAGGTATCGTTCAAGGGGGCGGGCGCCCCCTTGAAAAAAAATTAGTGGAATTTGTATGCTAAAATATCGACCGCACCCCTTAAAAATTCGATTAAACTCTTTAATTACACACCTTGAAAATAATCCTTGGGTCTGTCAGTGCATGATAGCATATATTTTTTTAGATACTTCAACTTTAACCCAAACACAACTAAAATCATGTTGCGTTCATGTCGTAACTTTAATTCAGCCATTTCATTTTCATTTGCAAATATGAATAAAAGTTGTCTTATCAACCATTTAAACAACAAAGTACTTTCTTTCAAATGAACTATCTTCTTATTTCTATATTTCTAATTATTTTTAGTTCATTATCTCTTATTTTCAATTCATAAACTTAGTTTTATATTTAGCTATGATAAAGAAATAGAAAAGATTGGAGGATAGGAAAGTGGAATTATTTATTTTGTTAGGGGTGATGAATAAACCGGTGGAAGTAAAAAGTTTAAGAGGAAATTAAATTGTGAATCAAAGTAATAAAACGCAAATTTTAAAACTTCTAAATAACTCACAGTAAAATATGGATGGGGAAAAGGCTTAGTGTTTCTTGTGTCCTAGGTTTGATTTTCACTCTCCTCATTATTTTCTACGGCATTCAGGTAAAGAGCGAATATGAGTGGCGTCGGTTCGACTCGGTGAGTGGCGTCGGTTCGACTCGGATGTGAGGCGAACTTTTACCGATTACTCCACTGTCGTGATTTCGGGCGGGTGAAGGTTGGGTTTCAGTGCATCTGGGAGAGCCAAGGGGTTGACGGCGGTCAAGTAGTCGACCTTGGCCCTAACGTTCGGTGTCACGGTGGTTGGCATGTCGTTCCTTGCAGTTAAAAAAAACTCACTGTAAAAAATAAACTTTAACTTTTAAAAATCGTCAAACTTAAACGGGTTAACAGCTAAACCTGTTTATTAAAATTAGGGTTGTGAATTTCTTACACGACCCGAAAACATGGCCCGAACCTAACACGAAGTTGGCGGGTTTAGGTTTAGTCTAAATGGGTTATGGTCAGTTTCAGGTCGAACCTGCGAATCCGTTTAGCTAAATGGGTCAGGCTTGGATCAATCCAGATGGGTTGGCGGGTTAACCTGTTTAAGCCATTTATACTATATTTTATCGTTTTATAGTATGTTTTGTGTTACAAATTAAATTGGTTAGGTATTTTATGTTATAGTTATAACTTAAAATAGAAATTAAAAGGAGTAATGGAAATAAATAATCCCAATTATTGACTATTGGCCAATAACAGTCTCAACTACGAAAATAACCACTAGCGGTCCCAACCTTCGACATATTGGCCACCAATGGTCCCAAATTAACTGAGACTAACTCCGTTAGTGTGATGCTGACGTGACATGCTTAGGTGACAAAATGATCCTACGTGGCATCCTAGGTGGCAAAAATGATCCTACGTGGCATGCCACGTCAGCATCACACTAACGGGTTAGTGATCAGACTAACTGGGACCATTGGTGGCCAATATGTCGAAAGTTGAGACCGCTAGTGGTTATTTTCATAGTTGGAACTGTTATTGGCCAATAGTCAATAGTTGGGATTATTTATTTGCATTACAAATTTTATAACTAAAATGTAAAAGTTTTATATAAACTTATGTTTTTGGAAGTAAAGTTTTAATTTTAATATATTAGTCTATGAAAAAAATAAAATATTCAGGTTAAACGGGTCATGTTCGGGTAAATCCGCGAATATTTGGATCGGGTTCGGGTTCATATGTATGACACAATTTTAGGTTCGGGTTTGTGTGAAATTTCCAGGTTCGGGTCGGGTTGGACCGGCCAACCCGTGAACATGACCTGTTTAGCACCCCTAATTAAAACTACCGTGTTCGGGTTAACTAGTTTATTCAAGTCGTCATGTTCAGATTGACTTGTTTAATAAGCGTGTATCATAGCCAATCAAAACTTGGTTATTTTCGTGTTGTGTTTCCATTTGTGTGAGTAAGTCCAACAAAACAAGTGACCAGGGTCGGGTGACACGTCAAAATGGTTTAAGTCAAATGTGCCCTTCATAAAAAATTATCAATTTGGTCAGGTAAAAACGACTCTAACTAAAATGAACTTGAGTTGAAATGAATTGTTTAAAAAAAGTATCAAAATATGTTCAACTACTATATATTGTATGGCGTATGGTGGGAAAAGTGAAGGTGGTGGAAGAGGTGGTGTTGGATGTGATCATGGAGGTGGCGTAGTGGTGGGGTAGTGTCATGATGGTGTTGACGGTGGTGCCACCGTTGATGAGGTGCCGTTTGAGGTTAACAATTTTTGATTAGAGCGATATGTTGTATAATTTAAGTACACTATTGAACTAATTAATTGATCTTTTGTATACACTTAGTCAACCAAACTGAATCATTAATTTTTTGTCTTTAAGATCATGAGTAATGGGCATTATGTGGGTATGAATGGGCTTGATAACGCCCCTAACACCGTCTCCTTAGACGTTATAGGGGCATGAAGAGGGATGGACATTTCTATTATCATGCCCAAAGAGAAGAAAAAAAATATGAAAAGTAATGATTGAAAGGGCATTAAAGGGCGTGAACCATTATACATTTTTGAATGAGGGCTATGATATTGATGTGATGAAATATGCCTCTTATGGGGCACTAATCATTACGAATGGTGTAAGAAATAAGTTATAATTGTAACTATATTAAACTCCTATGTTTAACTCCCTTTTAGCTTTAGTTAGTAGTATGCATATCTATAGTTTAATTCATTTCTTTCAGTTTAATAAAATAATTGAAGTAATTATTGCCAATGATCTTCAGCCCAGCTGGTTTGAGGTATGATGGGTTTTCCTTTATGGGTTCCCATTCTGGGGTAGGTCACAAGTTCGATTCATGCACACTACAAAAAAAATTCCCCGTGACGGTTTGAGTTTAGGCAAGGAGGACACCGGTGTGTGGGTAGAGATTCGAACTTGGGACTACTAGATTAGGGTTGTACAAGGATTTCCACTGAACTAAGCCTTTAAAAAAAATTGAAGTAATTATCATCTACCTTCATCATTAAAACCCTCTCGTAATTGCAAGCATTTTGCTCATTTCTTTGCTCACTAAAGGCTCACTTTTGCAATAAAGTTTAGTTGGACCATGTACCAGGCCCAATTCTTTTGTTTGTAACATCTGTGTATAGAGACTGATTTTGACAAAAAGTATTTTTCAAATCCTTCCTACAGCTTTTAAATCGTGAACAAAACGTGCGAAATTGACAAAACTCAAAATTTTTCCTTTAGATTCAACCTTTTGGTGCTTATTATTAGTCTTGAAATTGATTTTGATTTTCAAATCTTGCTTTTTGAGGTTTACTTTATATAGTTAGTTGATCTAAACCGTAGTTTGTCCTTAAACCTTAATAAAATGATTAAAGTCAGTATGAAGAGTGATTTTATTTATCTTTTATCTATATATACGAAAAATACAACAAATAATAAACGAGAAGTGCGTTGGTTTCGTGGTACTGAAAATATTTAATTAATTATTTAACTTTTAAAATACGATGTTTTATAAAATTTTAAACACACCATTATAAGGTTTTAGTAGTGCCTGCCATTGTAAGGCTATCGTGGTTGGGATCAGAGAGGAAGGGCTGTTGTGGTGGCTATGATCAGAAGTTATTTTTTCTGATTGGTGTTATGGCTAGCGGCATAAAAATAGTCTAGGGTTCAGTGGCGGATCCAGGAATTTTTTTCACTGAGTTCCTTTTTAGGTGTTCCAATTTCATATGACCAAAAATAAAAATTCGGGTCGGTTTTCCGGTTCGGGTCGCTTGACGGTTCAGGACGGGAAGATTTATGACTTATTAACAAAGTAAAACAGAGCATGTACTAATACATACACAAATATGGTTAATAAGTGAGCAACAACAATCATATAAACCCAAACCTTTTGATCAGAGGGTAAACATTCATATCATAAGCTAATCCCTACCTTACATATGAAGATATTTATAAACAAATAAGAACATACCCACTTCAAAAAAATCATTTCTTGAAGATCCAAATAGTTCATTTCCTATACTAATAACAATTTGAACTCTAGAGATTCATCCTTCAGACATTTAAGTGGCTATTAAAGGGATTCAACAGTAAAAACATAATATGCCTTTTAGTTAAATATGCATCACTAAGCAGCTAAAACCTCAAACAATTACAATTAACAGAGGCAGCCTAATCTTCATTTTAACAACAGGTCTGAACAACTTCCAAATACTAATAATATAATAAGAACATGAAATGCGGATTTTAAAGTATAATAATAATAGTAATACCTTCATCAGATCAATAGGTTGGAATCCAACAAAACAATAATAACATTAAGAAACAATAATAATAATAATAGTAATACCTTGATCACCAGAAGGTATTGTTGCGTTAGAACAGGTGCATATGTTTCTTCTTCTTTAAGGCGATCTTATTCTTCTTGTTGTGCAATTTCATTGTTATTATTATTGGTACTCTGTTGTTGTTGTTGTTATTCCATTATTGTTAAAACACAGACAGACACAGAGAGGAAAACAAATCGAGAGCAGGTTTTGTGTTGTTTGGAGTGTTTGGCAATCGGCTCGGTTAGGGTATGTGAATATGGGTCGGAAGTTTGAGGAGAAGGATGCAGTGAAGCCTGAGGAAAACAAATAGAGAGCAGGTTTTTAAATAAACAAAAACCCTAACGTTGGTTAAAAAAAATAGAAACCAAAAACTGATTAAAAAACTAACTGAAAAGCAACTTGTGGGTGTCAAACCGATGACTTCAACATTAAAATAGGCGCTCATTTCCACTGGATCACATCACATTGTTTGGTATGGGTTCCTTTCTAAATTTATCTATGGGTTCCTTGTGTATTTTTTATATATATTAACACTAAAATTTCGAAACCGACTGGGTTCCCGGGAACCCATTCCCCACAACGTAAATCCGCCCCTGCTAGGGTTACCTAGGCGCTGACACCAAACGAAGTTTGGTAAAAGATGTGTTGTATTGTATGTTGAATATAGAGATTACAAAAGATTACATTGAGAACACAATTATAATTCTAATCTTTCTAATGTATGGATACCATATCTCTATAATGAGGAAATATCTAGATTTCTAGATTATCTTATTAAGGACGAAGCATGTCCAACAAAGTAATTTCAACACAATTTTAAGATGGAAGTTGAATAGGCTCTTTACAAATCTCTATTTTTTTTGCCATTTCTTTCCATTTTTGCCCCTTGTGTGCAACATTTCATGCTTATTGTATATGTGTCTAATACACATTTCATATCATTTCCAACATGTAACCCCCCATTTATATGACCACATTAACTTTGTGAAACCCCCACCACTTCATAGCTCTCCATTATTACCCACCAATTATTATCTTATTCTTTGTTTTTAAGTATCAACCTAAAAAGAAAAGTGTAAAAAATAAATAATAATAATAAGTCATGTACATATTTGTCATCGTGGGCTTTTATTTCTGCACACACTCACAACTTCATAAACCCACAAATAATATTCTTCTATACTTTGAGCAAACTCTTGACCATTGGGCTGACCCATCTCCTATGGACGGTGACATCGAATGGTTCACTGTTAATACTTCTCTATTACCTTATTAAGGACCAAAGGTGTGTAATATGGTAATTTTATCACTTTTTTAAGATGGGAGATCAAAGGTCTCATGCTTTAAACCTTAGACGTCATGTAAAACTTTCCCATATTACCCATGTTATTGCATTACCCACTTGTACTATGTTATGAATACATCAATTCGTGACTCTCCACATACATGCATTTATATGACGACTCTCCTTATGTTTAACTCCTATATTTTTATTACTCTTGTATTTATTAAAGGGTCTATGACTCTCCATATAATTTCTATATATTTATTACTCTTGTATTTACGTAAGGGCCTATATAAAGAGGCATTTGTATTTTATAAGATACATCAATAAGAAAATCATTCTCTTATTCTCTCATTCTTCTCTCTATATGTTAATAAATAGAATTTTATTTGTATTGCAAAAATTATTATGTGCATTTGCATTCATGGTATTTTCGGTTATGTTATTAAATGATATAAATGGAAGAGGAACTTTTTTTTTTCATCGTAAAGAGCATATTATTCTAAAGTTTGTTTCAATTGTATCATCCAAAAGCTATAGTAGATATCGTCATAAAAGGTATGGAAAAAACTATGAATATCACAATATATGTTTCTTGAATCAATGTTAAAGCTTGAAATCAATAGAATTTTATTTATGCTACAAAAAATATGGAAAAAGACTATTAATTTTTCCTTTGAAACATTGTATCTTTTTTTTTTCCTTAAGAAAATGACAATAGATATATTTATTGCTTTTGTGAATTTGAGAGAAAAATTAATAGATTTCTTGCATATGTCAGTATCACATACTATTTGTATCTTTATTATTATTTGGATTGAAAAGTAAATCATAATATGATAAATAAGTGTAGCTAATGAACTAAGAATAACAGTTTAATTATTATTGAATATGATTGTAACTGCACTTCACGTTATGTTTTTAATGTTTACGATCATGACCAATATTGTTGAATTTACTGGCACAAGATGCCAACATAATTGAAAAGAGAAAATTGTAGTGGATGAGAGTGTGAAAGACAGTGCTCATTTGTTAGGATCTGAGTTTGATTTGTAGCGGAATTATAAACTATAAATCATAACAAATGGAACAATTGTTTTATATCAAATACTTTGCATAAGTCATCACAGATTACAAGTAAATGACTACAACTCTCCCTCTCAGCCTGATCACTCAAAACTTTGTTTGTGTAAGAGAATGTAAGAGTGACAAATAGAATAGTACAAGCACTGTTCTATTTATAGACAAACGAAAGCTCTGATGACCTAAGACTGACGTCACCTAGACAATGACAGCTAACAATAATAACAACATAAAACATCTGCAGATACAAGTACCGTTACATTGCCTAAACCTCTGATGACTAAACAACTGATGAGTAGTGAAACTCTGTTGGCTTGAACATCTGTTGGAGCATAAGTGTTGTTGGCTCCAACAGACCTTGTATCTCTTTTCAGCACTTTGCCTTGTTTCCTTATCAGCACTTTGTCCATCAGTGGTTTTTTCAATTAGCAGCAGTTTGTCCAGCATTTGTTTGGTAACAGCAGTTAGTGTCAACAGTCTTTGGGAGGATTCTTGTATCAAAGTACTGTTTTATTGATAATCAGAAGTGTAGTATATTTTAGCTTTCCAATCATCTGTTCTTCTCCAGGTCAGCAGACCCAACATCATTTATGAAGCCAAGGTTTGTATGCAATGAATCTCAATGACGATACATTTAACATATGATATCATTATTGTTAATAAGATTGTATATAAACCTACTTTTGATGTTTTTATGTAAATTTCGTATAGTTTAATAAACCTATCTCTTCATATAGAAATTCTAGACTTTCTTTATATGTTTGTGACCTTATAGATTATGTGGCTATTTTTTTTAAATGGATAAAATGTTAGAAACCCAGGATAGTTTGTGGTTCACAATATACATTAGAATAACTGAATTTATATCAATTGGCATACTCGCTGCAACGCGTGGGCCTTCCCGGTAGTTACTATATTAAAGAAACTCGACAGATACATACGTAATTTCACCATCATTTTAAGATGGCATCCCAAGAGCCTCAAGTGTAATTCCCAAATTTTTATCCTCTTTCTTCTATTTATGCCCCTAATGTACAATGTTTGATGGTAATTGTATAAATCACTAACACAACTCATGAAGTTTAACCCAAGCCACCTATTCCTCACTTATTCCTCATTATTCATCATCAATACCCAACTTCAATGGGTTTGACTCTTCATATTCAAAGGTTACAATATGATAGTATTATAACCATCACATTTACCTCACTTATTCCTCATTATTCATCATCAATACCCAACTTCAATGGGTTTGGCTCTTCATATTCATATGTTACAATATGATAGTATTATATACTGTATTATTGGTTTGATTTGAAATATATGAAAATCGCCTTTATTCTAGGTGATTGGAACTTCTGGGAGTTTTATCATGTTACGTTCTACCCCTAACATGTAAAGAACAAAATATGTGTAAATAATTTTGTTAGTGTAAATTAAAAGTTGATCATAGTCTAATAACCACAATTGTGGATGGATGTTCTAGAAATGCACAACCACTGGCGAATCCAAGATTTACTTTCTAGAGTGCGAACGAGAGGCTTAACCAAAACCTTCAAGCTGTGCGATTTTGATTTTTGCCTATAAAATACCCTAAAAAAGTTATATGGGGTGTGCCCGCCCCCTTGGCTACACTTGGTCCGCAATTGAAAGTAACGGTAACTTTTCTACATGTACATACCAGTTTTACGGGGTTTGCTACATTACCATTAATTTCTACAGGCTTAAAGTATTTCCCAACGCCGATTCTTGGGGTTGAAGTTAGATGGATTTGTATTTTGGAAAGCACAGTTCTCTCGGAAGGTAAATATTGATAGTTTAAATAAGTTGACACCTAATTTTAGAGCATTTAAACTCATTGTGTTAGTGCGTAAACCATAGAAATATTATTTACTCCTTCATGTTTCATGATTTTTTTTTCGAGTTCTAGGTGGGTGTTAATTAACAATTTTAGGTTGGTGATGAGAGATTTGACAAGTGCATGCGTACAACATAAACAGTGGCGGATTCAGGATGCTTGACTGGTGATTTTACTATTTTTAGATGCTCCAATATTATCAATGGGTTCACACCATATTTTTATATATCTTTATACGTAAAACTTAAAACCGGGTGGGTTCAGGTGAACTCAAACCTCTTCACCTATCTCTGCCCATGAACATAGTAGCATGCGCTATAATTAAAGTAAAGAAGAAAAGAGAACTGTATCAACTCTAGATCATCATGCCGTAAATCCGAAAACACAAACTTACAAATCGGAATGCTTGCATTTTTTACCTTATAAACACATATATAATATATCATAGTTTATATATATTTTTCCAGGATTACACACCTTGTTCTTGTCAAAAGATTATCCCATCAACTCCTGGAGTTGGAGACCATCATGGTTGTCCCTGTCGCCATTTGAGGTAAATTCTTTTATCAAATTTTATTTCACCTATTTAATGTTAGGTTTCAAGTACATCAGATCATTTTATCCAACTAATTCCATTCTTATAAAATTTATTGATGTTACCATTTATCCTTGTTTCCATGTTTACACAGTATTTTGTTTTAAAGGTTGCTCTTGGTAAAATGGGATTGAGCAGCCGGACATTAAAGATAATGTTATAGAAATAAGCAAAACATTAGATTTTAATACATGAAAAAAATGCCAGTCATTTACTTGGGTAACATGTAAAAATGGGTTGGGTCGTGCTTCTTGGGTATGGGGTCAAACTAAACACTTTTTTAATATGTGTAAAAGTGGTTTATTGTCTTTCTTTGGGAATATGTCAAAAGGATTTAGGAGATTATAAGCATTTGATTAGATTTAGGCACCTTTTAATCCGCATGACAAATTATATATTTTTTTTCATGAATAATCAGTAGAGATCTAATGATCTATGAGTGGTCTAGATCAACATGGAAATCATATGTTGCAAATGGTGTTCAGGTTCGGTTTAAAATGATAAGGGACTATGTGTTGAAAACAATGTTTGCTAATAGGAAGGTAACATCATTAAATCGAACTATTTCATTGATTGTGCTGACATATAATGAAGAACTTAGGGTGCCTATGTAGCTTTTGGTGAGATAACGAATTGAGTAATTACATATTTATTTACCTAAATTTACTTTTAAGTGTTAACTATCCAACTTGTGTTAACGTTTTAATCTAACTACGAGTTAACTGACTTACCTTATAGGTTTTGACTACTTGCAACCTTTATACATATAGCCCGGTTTGAAAAGATTCAAAACCTCCCTTATGGATGAACTTATGTTCTTTACTTTCAGACTGTTGGTGCATTTTCTGAGTGGAATACTGGAATTGGAAAGTAAAAATTTCTAAAAAAACTAACAAAGGAAATTCATAATACAAAGTATAAATTAACTAATCAAGGTCTGCTACTAAATTATTTCTACCATCTTTATATTATAGGAATAGGAATAAAAACATGATGTGCACATTTGTAATGATTTACGTATGCGTAATGTCGTTTACCCTCACTTATATTATTGTTTTTATTATCATTTTTTTGTTTATACTTGATTGCTACTCATGAATTGATATATTAATTGTAGCTCATTCGTTTAAAAATGCATTATGTGAAACCCGTTGCACAACATAGGGCATAAAACATACATACTCGCGGCAACGCGCGAGCATTCCCACTAGTAAAAATATATGTCAAATACCTACAAAGTATATATATAAAAACAATAGTCAAATGCATAGATGACAATAATAATGTGTGCCAGTTTTTGAGAAATCAGAACATCAGCTGTCAAACGTAATTGGAAATATAATCCCCTAATCAGACGGGAAAGATCTTGGATTTGGGCAGACCTTTAGGCTTTAAATGACTTTTTCAGTTTCTTTGATTAAAAATGCACATATTTATATCATACATACATACACACACATGCACATACATATTTACAAAAAAAGAAGTTATACTAGGAATAAAGTCGGGTATACATGTAACTTTATCGGGTAATTGGGTAGGGTTAGCGGGTATATTACCAAATCGCAAAGCCGTCTCAAACCCACGAAAAAAAATAAAAACCCATCCCAAATCCGATTAGCCGACCCCAAACTTCTCCCAAATGTGTCGGGTTTACTCATCGAGTTCGATTGCTATCCCTAGCTAAAATACGATGATAGGTTTTTAAAATTTTGAAAATGCGTTGTGACATCCTTATTTCTTCCTATGTTTTGATATAGATTCTATTAAAGAAATGAGTGAATTAGCAACTGAATACATACTAGTTATAAGGGAGGAATCAATGCAACCCTAAGATACCCTAGATTATACCAATCTACGCTATCACCTCACTATTACAAAATACTATCTTAAAATCTTAATAGGTAGCAGCACCACCCTAAAACTTGTTTTTTTATTATAAAACAAATACATATTTAAAAAGAATTGAACTTTCATTAATAATCATTTCACCACTCATCAAATTTTATAAATCTTGTTCTATTAATAATAATTAAAAATAAATATATATATTATATATAAAATAAAATAGGGGTTCACTAAAACTATGAGGGCTATCGGTACGAGGCCAAACATCCACAACTCTGTTATAAAAAGAAAAGCATTCACATTGTCGTCATTCTTTTTTCCGGCTAAGTCCATCATCATCAATCAACCATTATTCAGATAATAATTTTACCAATCTAGTTTCATCTTAAATAAAAGGCCCACAGTCCTGGTTGATTACTACAATTACAATACTCGAATTCTGGAAATGAACATTGGAAGGATTTCTAGAGTTTTGAGAAGATGATTGAGATGAGGCTTTGGTCACGATCCAAAGGGGCTAGAGCTATTTAACAGTCACAATCCACTCCATTCAATCGGGTAGAGACTATCCGACGACCCTTACTGGTTTTACCCCGTCCTCTCTAATTTTCTTAAAAAGTCAGAAAAGGAATTCAAAAGCATGTTTTGCTTTAATAGAAACAATTCAATATTATTCTCCTTTAATGCACTTGTACTTGTCTTTTTCTAGAAACCAAATCCCGACAGTGACCTCCTTGGTTATAACAGAAGTTACAATATTAAACATTTTTATCAAACTTTAAATGTCAATGACATAAAGCCTGGTCCCTCTCCCCCTTCTGGAATCCTTTTTACACATATTTTTGCGTTTTTTCAACTATTAATCAATATATGCACACATTATTTTGTAACATCATACAAAGTTATGCTTATTTGGCAATAATTTGACAGTTGAAACATGACCACTTGCAACATGAGTATTATTGGTGGGGTGCAGTATACTTTATATTGTGAAGCAGCCATTGTCACCCATATAATCAAATCTATGGTTGATTTTTTGAATTGGAAACTTTTAGGATACGTACAAGGTATAATTACAATAAAACCAGAATGAATTGTCAAAATCAATATACATTTTGTTTGCAGTTCGACCAAATATAAAGACAAAACAGAAAAAAAGTATAATTTTACAATGCCATCTGCCCATCAGTTACTTCTAGATTCAAGGCCGGGGTGTGAGCATTATACTTGATCAAAAATAAATAACTATTCTAATTTTTAGTATGGGAGAGCACCAACATATAACTTGAGAAAAAAATGCAACAGTTTGCTTACGAGATCTATAATAACTTATAATAAAAGAATTGAACTTTGATGATGTGACATTCAATGGAGGCCTCAACCCCTTTTTGAATGTGCCACGTGGCATCATGTATGATTTTTTTAATTTTTGAGTTTTTTTAATAAATCTATATATATTATAATTATTTTAGGAAAAAATAAGAATTTAAAAACAAAATTAAATTTTCTCTCTAATGTTTTCTCCCATAACTTTTAAACGTTAATATCTTTTATATACGAGATTTTTTAAAGAAAAAAATTAAACCAAATTAACGAGCGTTTTATTATCTTTCCAACGAGTACCATAGTGCTATATAAAAAACGGAGAAAAAAAACAACTATTTTTGTAGGGTTTTGTTTTCAAATATATTTTACTCTACTAATAAATCATAAACGATAAACATAACTTCATAGGCAGAGATTTTTTTTTATATATTTGAATATGATAACTTATGGCAGAAATTTGTTTAAAATAAATATTATTATTATTATTCATTAATCATGTATTGACAAATCATTAATTATGTTGTCATATTAGATATTTTATTATATTATATTAGATATTTCAACCCCGGGACACTCCCGGAATAAAAGCTAGTTTATTAAATAATAAAAAAAATTAAATGAAACACTTTTGATTTAACTTTGAGGCTGGAACCAGTGGGCATTCCTACAGGGACACTTTGAACGGAGTCAAGTATTATCAGGCGAAAGGGAGTAAGGATGAATTCTTGGAAGATATAGAGTCAGCGGTGTCAGCTTCATGGGCGGGTAGGTCTCTTGTGGGTACTGCAAGTAGTTTCAAAACCCTTGAAGATATGGAGGTTATTATTGGAGGAATTAAGGACAATAAAGTGGAGGTCAGATACCTGGGTGGGTTGAGGGTTCTAATTACTTTTACGTCGCCGGACAGAGCAAAAGGGGCTCTGGAAAACACAGAATGGTGGAGTAAATGGTTCGTAGATCTTTTCGGTTGGGACGGCCAGCCATTGGGTTTCCAGAGATTGGTCTGGTTAAAAATTATGGGGCTCCCTCTTAACTTGAGATGCGATGAGCATGCAGTGAAGATTGGTGAACGATACGGTTCAGTGGTTAAAGATTCGGATAAGGGGGTGGATGAACCTGACTTGACCAGCTTGTATGTGGGGGTAGTGGTGAACCATGGTAAAAGTATTAGTGAAGAACTACGTTTTCAGTGGAAAGGTTCTGTCATTACTTGCTGGATTTCCGAGAGTATTAGCGGCTGGAGACCTGATTTTGTTAATGATAAAGTGCTTTGCATAGGCGTAGATAAGGTGGTGCCAGTCACTACTCCGGAGGGAAGTATAAACTGCGATGAAGTCCGGTTGGATGACCTGGGTGATTCGAACTCCGGAATTCCGGCGCACAGTCCGGTCCCGGCGGTTCCCAGTGCCGTTGGAGATCATCGGCGATCCTTGGAGGTGGAAGGTGTAAAGTCTAGTCCCATGCATGGGGAATTCAAAAGGGTGCATGGGGATGAGGGGGTATTTAATTATGGGGAGAATATCCAAGTTATGGGGACAAACGAAAAGAATGAGCCAAAAAGGGATAATAATGACATGGAAACTAGAAAGATGGGGCACACACCCATGGAAGAATCAAATACTAATAAAAAAGTGTATTTATTTTCTTCAAAGGGGAATGTGGGTTTAGAGGACAAGGAAATGGGAGCCGATGCAAACTTGCACAACTCAGCGTATGCCATACTGGAGAAGGGGATGTCGCACGCACTTGGCGTGCAGGGGGGACAAGAAAATGGAACCGTGAGAGCCCCTAAAAAATGGTGCAGGCGTAAGAGGTGCCCAAGTATAGACTGAAGGGGATTAGGGGTACAGGTGGTGTAGGGGATGGAAAAGTCGAGGGTATAGGATATGGGTAGAAAATATACGATGTAATGGTCGTATATTTAGGGTAGTTTATCGGGCGTCTTACATTGTGTTAGTCTCTCACTTGTACAATGTATGTTTTTTTGGGTGATGAATGATAGTAATTTGCCGTTCAAAAAAAAGATAAGAGATAATAATGGCTTTTTTTGTCGAATCAAAATCATCTCTTGTATTCAATGGCTTTATGATCAAAAGTTACAAATAGTTGTTTTGTGTAGAGGCTAACGTAAAAAGAAAAGAATATAAGTGTAGAAAGTGTAAGAAGTAATGTGGACCGTAGGATTAAGCGGTTAATCAGGGGCATTATGGTAAAAAAGCACGCGTCTTTAAATTTGTCGAAAACATTAGAAAGGGCAAAATAGTAATTGGACCAAAAAAATAAAAGAGCGGGCAAATTACAAACATCACTCAACTGACTTTCAGTTTCTAAAATTACAAACAAAAACCGTCTGCTCAATTCAAATCAACACAATTAGGGTTTTTTTACTCTTTAAAATCAGAAAAACAGAACGATCAACAACAAAAAAATGGCGTCGAAGGCAAAATCAGGTATTTATATACAATATTTGTCATATTATTGCATGTAAGTAGTTATTAGAGTTAACAAATCAACATGATACTATACAGGGGTTGAATATGAAAAGCGATCAAAGGGAAAACATGATAGGCCGGCTAAAACTTCAAAATCAGGTTCGCTGAACAATTATAAGCTGTTAATAAGTATTCATATTATGATTTTATAGTTTTTTTGAACAAATACATGTTTATTGCGTCTTCTAAGGTATTCATTATTTAGGGGTTTTTGCTACTGTTTGCGTATAAAGTTATTTGTATTTGCGTTTGATTTTGTAATCAGTAAGTTAAAGAACATTTGTAATTGCGTGTAAATGTTATATGTACTTGCGTTATATTCTTATATAAGATGTAGTTAAAAATAGTTAAGAATTAAGATGTTTGAAAAGTAATAATTACAAAACTGACATGATTTACTGGCAATTTAAAATCAGTCGGCCGTGTTAGTAAAAAAAATAATAATATATACACACTAATAAAAAAACTCTATACTATTTCTACCACAATTAACCTTTATTATAATAAAAGAATATGAAACGATCATACCATTTCACTTGCTTCTTCTATATAAAAAGATTATTTGCTTTTAATAATTATATCACTCAGCTTTCAAAAAATAAAATTACAATGTCAAAACATTATATCTCTCTCAAAGAGCACCTAGATGAACTAGATACTGCTGATGCCCTACTTTTATTAAAAGAAAGTGTTGTTGTTGATGATCCTATACAACAAGCAATAGATATTGATGTTTTAGACGCATTTAATAACATGAACAACCAAGATCAAGGTCAGAGACGTTATGGTTTGGTGAATCATCGTAGGAATAGAAACCATGTAGTTCCTACTCAAGTAGGAGATGTTGAAGGTGCAGGGGATTTAGAAAATGAAGCTGTTATTGAAATCAATAATAATGTTCAAGAACAAGAACAACAAGAAGGGGACAACAACATAAACAATGATGTGTCGTACACTTCACAAGAAGTGTTAGCGATCCTTAGCACAGGATTATGAAAAAACCCTGTTAAAAAAAATTAAACGCAAATGCCCAACAATTTAAACGCAACTTATGAGATAAAACAAAACAAAGACAAATACAAACAATTTTGCTAAAAAAGGACGTAGCTACTATTATTAATAAAACGCAATTATAAATTATTATGGAAATTATTAAACGCAAATGCATAAGCAACTTACACGTAGGTGCAAAAATTACAACTATATTTTTACAGAACAGACTTACACGCAGGTGCAAAAATTTAAACGCAAGTAACATATCTACAAAAAAAAATCTAAAAAAAGGTTTAACAGTCTTAGTCTAAAAACGCAAATACATACAACTTCAGACGCAAATTGTAAAAAACAACTATATATAAAAACAGAATGATAGAAATAAATAATACGCAACTACTGGTCTGAAATGTAAATCAGCTATCTCAAAACATAACACAAAAAACTACATATGTACAAAAGTTAATTTTAAAAACACACTTACGTAAAAAACTACATATGTACATATCAAACATAAAACCCAACAACTATCATCCGATAGATGTAATCTTCATCTTCGTTAGATTTTGGCTTGACTGTAACATCATCTTCTTCATCCAAAATTGCCATTGGAATGAAAGAACATTATCCTCCATTTTGGGACGTTGATACGGTAAAAAAAGTATTTTTAATTTTTTTGTTTATATATATATATTAGTTAATATGTAAATAATCAAGCCAAATTTCTACAGCTTTATATTCCGCTATGTGTTGAACAATCAGACTGGTTCGTTGTTAGTGTTGATATGCGAAGTCTTGACATGACCTTGTACTTTACTAGTCCGTATGGTTCGCGAAGTTCTAATGGATGTAAACCCATCCAATCTACGATTTACCCTACACTAATAAGATTTGAATATTTATTCAAATCCTTTTTGGATCAAATCTGTTATTGGGATCATTCAGGACGACCATTCGTAGAGACAACAAGGGTATCAAATACCGTGTATTGCCAATGCATTGTCGAAAACGTTGGTGCTAATTCAGGGGTCATTGTTTGTATCTTACTCAACCGTATAGTTGCAGGTGAACCAATTAGCATTAAAGGAGTTCTTCATGATGCTTGTGCACTTTTTCGAAGGGAAATGCCAGATGAATTTTATGCAACACGTTGGTCACCGGCAACACATTAGATATTGTATTTGTAGTTTAAATTAAATGAATATTAGGAAGATTAACTACCGATGTTATTATTAATATTTTTATTGTTATTACATTTCTTACCCAGTAGTTCATAATATTATACAAAAACGAAAGACATAACGTAAAGACAATTAATATCCAGCAACGTCCTCTGCATCTGAGTTGTACTCTTCACGTTCTTGTTGTTCACGAAACATCTCGAATTGCAATTCATCGTAGGCCCTCTCAGGATCAAAGTCATCTTGGAAACAGGTACAGTGTGGTTCTTCTATAGTGCATTCATGGTGGTCATTTTGACAGTGGGCTTGTTGCATAGTGTAGTGTTGGTGATGGTCATGGTGACAGTGGGCTTGTTGCATAGTGAGTGTTGGTGATGGTGGGGTTGCTGGTTAGGGTTACGATGGTGGCGGTGACGGTTGTCACCGTGTGGTTGCCCCCCATCGTATGATGCTCAAGGTCACGGCGTCATTGGCCCCCAATCGGACGATAGTCACGATCACAGTGTGGTTTGCCCCCCATCGGATTATGGTCATGGTTTTGTTGATGCATAGCGCAGTGTTGGTGACGTTGGGGGTCTTGCACAATGGAGTTTTGTGAACGAGGTTTGGGTTGTTGTTCCCCATTTATGTGTAGATGAAAATGAAGATGTTCGTTTATTTGATTCATCATACTATGTATGGATCTCTCATCCAAAGGTGGCTCTGCTCAGCATACGAATCCACACCCACGGGGTTTCCTATTACAGCAATGAAATCGACGACCTGGGTTTCGAGAAGTGGATGATACACGGATAATTTTTGGCGAACCACAATTGCAGTAGACCATAATTAGGGGGAAACAGAGTTTGTGCGTGAAAAAGATATTTTGGGAAGAAAGTTTGGGGTGAGGAATTTGGCTTGAGTGAACTCCCAATTATATAGGTGAAATGCCTAATATTTAATATTTTTTTTCAATTTTTAAAAATGTTGGTCAAAATGATATGTATTATTATTATTATTATTATTTGTTTATTATTATTAAAATGGACTAATTCACTTTTTTTTATTTGAGTTAATGGCCAAAATCGTCCCTGAGGTTTGGCATTTTTGCCACTTCAGTCCAAAACCCAAACCTTTTACATCTGGGTCCTTCAGTTTTATTTTTTTTTTTGCTATGGGTCCTTCAGTTTTATTTTTTTTTTGCTAAATTCGTCCCTGAGGTTTGGTCACTTTTTGCCACTTTAATCCATACCCCAAACCTTGTCAGGGACGATTTTGGCAAAAAAAGTGAAACTGAAGGACCAAAATGTAAAAGGTTTGGGTTTTGGACTGAAGTGGCAAAATTGACCAAGCTTTAGGGATGATTTTGGCTATTAACTCTTTTTATTTTAATGTATGTCTTGTGAATGACTCGGCCGGTTGACACGATCATTGGGACCGGTAACACCCACGGGAGATATGCATTTAAAAATATCTGGATGCAATGATTCAATACGAAGCAAAACATTAAAAAAAGGAATTTTTACCAAGTATATTATGAAAGTAGCCAAACTATACAATCTACCAACTTGACAATCTATACAAATGACAATTACAAAACAATATATATCCAAGAACACCGAAGATCAAACACTTGAAAGAGGTAATTTGGCTATGAAGCACAGTATGGATAGGAAATAACCAGTTTGTGTGATCAGGAAAGTTGTCTCGTGTGGGAAGGATGTGTTTGTGTATGATGGAAAGTCATATACTATCACACCTGCAATAATTCGAGATGTTGCAGTTGCAGGATCATGCATCCTCTTAGAGAGAAAATTGGCATGTGAACGTGGGAGTACTCTGAATGAATGTGAATGGTACTCCAAATTCCTCCCCACGCTTTCATACCATGCCGGAACGCCCGATAGAAAAGCCCATCTACCTTGCCAGCCAACACACCAGCATCCGTTATCGATGGTAGAAATCAGAGAGAGTTGGGAATTTCACCTCTACCACGCATCCTCCATGCATGCCACCAACACTACTACTACTGGGGATATGGAGACTACATAGACTTTTCTACGTATTTAGCGCCTTCCGACTATGCAGATGTAACATCGATTAAACCTTGTGTACCACAGTTTATTTGGGAAATACTCTGCATAGAAAATGATATATACCAATTTCATGCAAGATTGTG
Organism: Ambrosia artemisiifolia; assembly: GCA_032199755.1. NCBI lineage: Eukaryota > Viridiplantae > Streptophyta > Magnoliopsida > Asterales > Asteraceae > Ambrosia > Ambrosia artemisiifolia. The sequence goes on along the minus strand of CM063529.1, from coordinate 31,680,521 downwards.
GACCACGAACTGGGACATAATTATATTACTATCCAAATATTGAGAGTATACATTTTGTTTCTTTGTTTTGAGTAGCGAAGAACGGTAGTGACATTCGGATATTGCTTTATTTGCCTAAACAGATTTTTTTGAAGTCTCAAAATCATTAAGCGACTTCACTGTGAAGTCTCAAAATCATTCAGTGACTTCTGTGTGAAGCCTCAATCCCATATGAAGCCTCTAACTGAATCAGCGACTTCAATGTGATGCCTTACTCTCGTTAAGCGACTTCAGCATGAAGCCTCCAAACAGCGACTTCATCATGAAGCCCCCATTTGGGACAACGACTTCTTGGACAAACTGAAGACATTGATCAGTGGTTGGCAGGGTCTTCTTTTCGAGTGAATGAACTCGCTGACCAAATAAGCGACTTCACCAATTGTGGTGTTTTCCTGATACGATGCCCAGTGGCGGATCTAGAAATATTTTTCAGTAGCAACGTTAAAAAAAAAAATTCGCCATAGTTTCATACAATGTAAAGGAAATAAAGATAACAACATGATAATAGATAATTTTAGACACATACCTAATAGATTTCGCCCCTTCGGTTCTTGAAAGATTGAAATCGAGCCATTACGTCATCTTCTTTGACTTTATCAAAAGTCTCTCTTTCAACCACGCAAATCAAAGCATTGTTCAAATAGTCCTCACCCATTCTATTGCGTAAATCCGTCTTGATAAGCTTCATCTTAGAAAAACACCTCTCAACGGTTGCGGTTGCAACCGGCAAAACTAATGCTAACTTCAACACCCGATAAACCAAAGAAAAAGTTTTATGTTTTTCGGTGTCCACCATTACACGAGCAAGATCACACATTCCATTTAGTTTTGCAAATTTTTCATCTTCCTTTAATGTGTGATAAAATACCGAAAGATCACCCGAAAGACATACTCTTTCCTCTTCACTAAAATCATTCAGATACATCTCACAAAATGCTAGGATCTTAGGTATGTCAAACTTAGAAAACGAATCACAAGGATTTAAACCCGACATATTATCTATCAAAGTTGTTGATACCTCACTGAATCGACTTTCAAGTTCTTGAATTTGCAAATCCAAAACCGTATTAAAAACTTCAACTTCAAAATGATGTCGGTTAGTAACGACATTCTTACGGTTTCTTTGATTACCATAACTTTCCGACATTTCTACCATCTCAATCTTATTTTTTTCACAAAAAGATGTCACCTTTGCCAACATTCCATCAAACCCGTTTTGTCTTAAATTATTCAATGCTCACATTTTTGCCTCGCCTTATTATGTAAACTATTTTGTAACCCAACATGATCTTTAAAGGCCTTCGGTTTAGCCCAATAAGAAAAGCCTCCACTTGTGAAAGTATCTCTTCCACCTTGATTACCAACACTATTACTAAACAAGTAACAATGTAAGCAATATGCTTTATCTTTTTTAGGGCTATACTCTAACCAATCATATTGTTCAAACCATTTTATGCTGAACTGTCTCCGTTCCTTACCATATTGTGTCCATTTAAATTGTTGACCTCGTGGTTGAAAAGGCTTCTTCACAAGATATGCTCTTCTTATGTCATCTATTTGATTAGGGTGATAGCTAGAAATGGGTGGTCTATCAGCGGGATTTGAAGGAAGATCATTCAAATCTATATATGGCCTCGCGGATGACGCCGAAGGATTAAGAACAACTGGAATTGAAGTTGTAGCAACATCATCATCCGTTTGCATATCGTTAGAAACATTATTAGGTTAAAAGTGAAAATTCAGATTCTTTGCTGGGTTAGGGGAGGAGCTGGGTTAGGGTTTGGTTGAAAGTGAAAATTCAGATTCTTTGCTGGCTGCTGTGTTTGTCGAGCTGCTGTGCTGTGTCTTTTATTTTTATTTTTCACAAATCAACCAACCAAAAGGGTGGGCATTGGTCTTTGGACTTGGGTTAGGGAAAAGGGTGGGCTTTGGTAGTTGGGTTATTGGCCTATTGGGTTAAGATTACATGTATATTATTGGGTTAGTATTGTAGGATAGGTATTAGATTAGTTAATTTTTTCGAGTTCGGTAAATATTTTTTTGGGTAACGTAACGTGGTAACGGATAATTTCATTTAGTAGTAACGTATATTAAATTTTAGTAGCAACGTAAATTCGATTTCAGTAGTAACGTTTTTGAAAAATCGTAAAAATTTTTTTTTTCCACTACGCGGGCGTTTTTCAGGAGCAACGGGCGCGGCCCCTAGTAAGCTACTAGGTCCGCCCCTGACGATGCCTATTTGCACTCTACCAAACAATAACTCGCTTATTATTGCAAATGATTCTACACTCTTATATCAAAGTATGCTAGTGTTTTCTAGGGGTGTGCAAATGGCGGTTCGGTTCGGTTATTACCATTAATCATAACCATAACAGCTAGTTTGGGTTTCGGTTAATCGGTTATGGTTCGTTTTCGGTTAGTTTCGGTTAATTAACCAATCTAGGTTTGAACTAAAATATAAACTAACTAAACATATTAGACGATAGGGATGGCAATCAAACCTGAACCCGACGGGTAAACCCGAAACCCGACACATTTGGGACGGGTTTGGGGTCGGCTAATCGGGTATGGGTCCGGGTATGGGATTAGTTTTTATTTTTTTCGCGGGTTTGGGACGGGTTTCGGATTTGATGATATACCCATTTACCCGACCCGATTACCCGATAAAGTATACCCGTTTACCCGATTAGATATCCGATGTAATTTCCTATATATCTTTTAAAATACGTATTCATAATATATCTAGTTGTCCGTCAAGATTGTCATCTTCTTTAAAAAACACCAATTATTTGTGTATAATATATGTTATCTATGTCTTTTAGTGTTTTTATATGATTTAACTATTTTATATTTATACATTGTAATCATTTATATGCATATTTAATAATGCTAAATGTATTGGTTAGTAGTCACGCAATAGATACTCGACATGTTTTTAGTCAAATATACCAAATGGATAAGTTTTTAAAATTAACGGGTTTACCCGAAACCCGTGGGTATACCCGATACCCGACGGGTAATTACCCGATATAAACCCGACGGGTTTCGAGACGGGTTTGGGACAAGCATACCTAACTGGGTATGGGGTTGGGATTACCTAAACCCGTCCCAAACCCGACCCATTGCCATCCCTATTAGACGATTATTGTCTCAGTTATAACCATTTTTATAAAATAAAATAAAGACACAAAGAAATATACAAGCATAAAATGAGTCTAATTTTAAATAATAGTTATTAGAGTAAATTCCTTTTTGAGTCCCTGAGTTTTCTGGATTTTAACTACTTGAGTCCAACATTTTCATTTTTAACATTTTGAGTGCTAGTGTTTTAAGTTTGTTATGGTTTGAGTCCAATTTTCTAACTCTGTTAGATTTTTTCTGTTAATATTTATGAAATGACCAAAGTTCCCCTATCATTAAAAATAAATGTTAATAAATATTATACTATATTATAATTATAATATTAAATATATACAAACACAATACAGATCTCACCTACCCCCTCTCTCTCTCTCTCACTTCTCTCTATCTCTCTCTCGTTAAACCACTTGTGCAGGTCATTTTAAACCCACTTCTCAGCCACCCTCAACCAGCTCCTCTTTACGACCTGCAGGAAATGATGATACGGTTTCTGACAGCCAAAAATTGAAGAAAGAAGATATTGGTTTTGTTGTTCGAGGGTTTGGGGCTTTTGCATCAGTTTCTGGACGGTGACGCCGCCATTAACGACTGATTCGTCGGCCATTAACGTCGGTGACGTCGACCATTTCTGGACGGTGACGCCGCCAAAAATTGTGCAGGTCATTTTAAACCCACTTCTCAGCCACCCTCAACCACCTCCTCTTTACGTCGGTGACGCCGCCATTAACGACTGATTCGTCGGCCATTAGTATGGTGTGCTGTGTGTGTACGCAGAAGAGGTAGGTGGTTCGATTGACGAAGACGCAGGTGGTGGTCGTTGGTCCAACGAAGGGGAGGAGATGTGGTGTGTGGTGTTCGATTGACGAAGGGGCAGGTGGTGGTTGATGGGAGGAGTTGTGGTGGTTCGATTGACGAAGGGAGGAGCTGTGGTGGTCGGTGATGGTGGTTTTGGTGGGTTGCAGGTGGAGGTGGTTGGTGAGGCGACGGTGGTGGTGGTTTTGGTGGGTTGCAGGTGGAGGTGGTTGGTGAGGCGACGGTGGTGGTGGTTTTGGTGGGTTGCAGGTGGAGGTTGTTGTGGTGGGTTGCAGGTGGAGGTGGTTGGTGAGGCGACGGTGGTGGTGGATTTGGGGGTGGTGGTTTATGGTTCAGATCCGGATTTGGGGGTTAGGGTTCAGATCGGTGTGGTGTAGTGGTGGTGATTTATGGTGCAGTGGTGGTGGGATGGTCAATGTGGTGTGGTGGTGGTGGTTTATAGTGGTGGTTTATGGTGGTGGTTTATGGTGTGGTAGAGGGGTGGAGAAGAAAGTATGTGTGAGAGAGAGAGAGAGAGTGTGTGTGTGTTGTGTGTGAGAGAGAGCTTTATTATTATTATTATATATTATATTTTATTTATGCATTAACGACTTGTACGTTATACCTTATGCATTACAGAGTTGTACCTATGTGTAAAATGACCGAGATACCCTTATAGTTAACTGACATTGTTAACGACGTTAGAAAATTGGACTCAAACCATAACAAACTTAAAACACTAGCACTCAGAATGTTAAAAATGAAAATGTTGGACTCAAGTAGTTAAAATCCAGAAAAATCAGGGACTCAAAAAGGAATTTACTCTAGTTATTATTTTGAACCATTTAAAACTAATTATATTAGGTACAAAAGTTTTGTATATGTAATTTTTATGTATATAAAGAATTTGATTCCGTAAACATGTATATTTTAAATATAGATATATTTGAAAAGTATATCTTAATTCATTCGGCTCGGTTAATGTTCGGTTTTGTGACACCCTTAACCATAACCATAACCGATTAATCGGTTAATCAAATAACCTTAACCGTAACCGTCGGTTAATATCGGTTATCGGTTAATTCGGTTCAGTTATTGGTTAATTTGGTTCGGTTACGGTTTGGTTATCGGTTAATTTCGATTAACGGTTAAGGTTTGCTCACCCCTAGACTGTTTTCCCACTACGTGACCCATTGGTTGCAGGACAGAATAAGGAGGGAAAGCGTTTCTAGAAAAGATAACGTTTCAAGAAATAAGATTCAAAATAAAAAGTAAGAAATAATTATTATTAATTTAAAATAGCAAACTTATTACCTAACCAAGGGGAAGCTCATGATGAAAACAATAACCGTTCATTTTAATGATTAAAGCTTCCAATTTTATTTTGGGACCATAGTCCATGCGTTCATCACATGTCTTTTTATTTCCGTAGTGTAACAGTGTCGTATGTATTTGCTTTATAATGCTTGTCATGGAGATAAAAGCAATTATAATTTAGATATACGAAGGGATAGCATCAAGCGGTCAAGGGTAATCATGAATCATCGTACTGAATATTTGGATGTTGACAATATATAGACACACAGAAGGTCGGCAAGATCATTATATTGGTTTGTGTTTATTCAAACACGATTCACACTAGCATCATTCAGATACAGTCCATTCAAGAATTTTAAATTGTAGTCTGTCGTAACAAATAAATAGATCCTTTAAAAATGGAGCGGATCAAATAAAATAACAAATGCGGATAAAACGACATTAAAGTTTATAATAACTTAAAATGTGTTTATATATATTGATCGGCCTTAACGGGTGTTAAAATAATAGCAAGAAATGTGACATCAGTAATTCCAATGTTTTGTTGCTTATAGTCGTATAGCACTCACGGCTATACGCTTGTATAGACATTTGGCTATATACGTGAGTTATGGCATGTATACAAATATACAATCATATTGGAGCTTCCTGCCAAAGAGGTAGTGGTGGAGTGGTTGGAGAAAGAATTAGTGTTCGTTGTGACTCAGGTTCGATTCTCACTCTCCTCATTATATCCTGCAACATCCAGGTGAAGAGCGAATACGGGTGCGCCGGTTCGAATCTGATGGGAGACGATGTTTTACCGATTATTTCACTGTCGTGCCTTTGGGCGGGTGGAGGTCGTGTTTCCGAGCATCTGGGAGAGCAAAGATGCTGGCGGCGGTTGAGTAGTTGACCTTGGCCACAACGCACAATGTTACGATAGTTGGTACGTCATTCCTTGCCGTTAAAAAAAATATTGGAGCTTCCTATTTTATATGCCCGTATGTATGCCTGGGGAGCAATTGGGCTATTATTAGCATTACCTTTGCGATCTATGTGTTAAGCAATTAGATTACTTATCCTAGCATAAGGTTTGCACTTAAATGAAAAAAAAAGCAAGAACCAAACAACAAAATTGACCGATCCATTGGCTTTTTCTCGGCTCATGCTAAAAGATAATTAGTTCAACATTTATTAATTTTAGCTTTGGCTTAAATTTTTTTAATGGTCAGTTAATACATTCACTAAATTTATTCATAAATTTACACCTTTATTATGTGACTAAATCTTTTAATCATTTGAGAGTAACCCCAAGAAAAAAATAATCATATCTAATTAATAAAAAAACATAATTCATGCAATTAAAAACGTTTTTTTAGATTTTATTTTTGGTATATCGAATACGGAGTTCTTCCACGGTCCCCACCCCTCCCACAAAGGTCGACAATGAAGTAGCCTCAAAGGTTAATGCCTTTTTAGTTATTTTGAAAAGTAAAAAGTGATAAAATATGAATGCTTAAATTAGGTAATTTGAAATGATTAATTTCTTTTACTAGGTTTGTAATTTAGCCCTTTCCTCTTGGAGTACAGACTTAAGATATAGTCTTAGGGTAAAACCTAAAATCTCGGGTCGGTTCGATTCTTCACAATATATGATGGCAACATTTGTTGTAGCTTACAATACCCAAAAGTACTTTGTTTTGAATACAACATTGTTTTCAACAAATTTATACCGGAATGTCGAAAAAAGATTAAACACATCGGTACATTCATATTTTTTAAGGTTAGCAAATGCATGTAACCAGAGAAAAACTAATTGGCTTAAAGGCGTAAAACATATATAATATAAAAAGTGTTCATACGCAGGGGCGATCCTTTTAAGGGGCGGGAGGGGGCGGCCGACCCCCCTCGAATTTTCGCTCAGAAGTTCCGATTATATAGTATTCGTATAGCAATTTGTTTGTATATAAGGTTTTGACCCCCCGAAACTAGTGACTTCTGACCCCCCGAAATTTCGAGTCAAGATTCGCCACTGTTCATACGGACCTTCATTTTTAATTGACTCACCAGTAATTTGGCGAGCATATATAATATAACCTAGTATTTAGAAGTAAAAAAAATTGTTTACTTTTATAAATTAAAATGTAAGTGTTATTTCTGTCTTAAGGGGACGGGGCACTCATCGGCTAGGGTCGGTCGGCTATCGTTGCCGAATGGTTACACCGCCGCCACCACTTGGCTTCATTGAAAAACCAATTAAGCAGCTCGGTTACACCTTGCCGAGCTGCAACGATTGAAAACATTTATTTTTTTTTGAGTGTTTTGCCATTGAACATGCAGAAACGGTCAATTTTTTTACCCAAATGTTTATTTATAAATAACATAACTGTCCATCATTTTCACCCATCATACCCCACGAGTAGTTCCACTGTCACATCCTCCCACCGAGCTCCACCGTCTTAAATTCCAATTCCCACCGAGCTCTCCCGTCACAGCCTCTGACCGAACATTCGAACTTCTCCATGGTGCATTGGACCGAAGAGGAGGAGATTGCCTTGTAACCGCCTACACCAAGGTGAAGGACGCACCGATTCCACCACGACCATCTCTTTGGCCTTGCGTCCTAGCTCACTTCAAGGAACTAGTGGGTGACACCAACCGCACGACCAATTCTCTTAACCGGAAGTGGGATGACCTCTTCAAGAAGTGGGGACGCTTCAACACCCAATACCGAAGAACTTTGACGGAGGAGGGTGCAAACACGCACGAGGCGTGGTAATTGAGCTCACTTAAATCAAGCATCCTGCTCGGTACATGTCCAAATTTCCCCTCATCTCGGCATGACAATTATTGAAGACCCACCTTGATAATTAGTTTTTATTAAGTTTACTTGTTTGTGTTTTTTTAGTTTAATTGTGTGTTTGTATTTGTTTTTGTTTAAATGTATTTTTAGTAATTATTATACTATATTAATAAGCAAGTGTATTTAAATAGTGATTTTATTATTATTTTATTCTTTTTGTTATGATAAATACTTATTTTTTCAAATACTTTGAACATGTTTATTAGTGGTGTGGTGGTTGGTTGATAGGGTGAATACCTGGGTTTGATTCCTGCAACCATACCTCTTTTTGCATTTTTTTTCCTTGCATTTTTTACATTAACTAATAACTACTATTATTATTATTTTATTCTTTTTGTTATGTTAAATACTTATTTTTTCAAATACTTTCAACATGTTTATTAGTGGTGTGGTGGTTGTGTTGGTTGGTTTATAGGGTGAATACCCGTGTTCAATTCTTGAAACCATCCCTCTTTTTGCCTTTTTTTTCCTTGCATTTTTTACATTAACTACTACTATTATTGCTCCATTATATTTAAATACTGTCTTTAAAAACAAATACAAAAAACGTGCAACGCGCGTATGTTTATACACCTAGTTATGTATAATAGTTATGTTCTATATAAATGAGTTTTTATTAAATTTTATTTGTTTTAAAATGAAAAATGAAAAAAAAAGTAGGTAAGCTTTGTAGCCTGAAGTGCCGTCAATGATTTGGGTGGTGTTTGTTTTTCTCCCAGAAGAACTTCTGACCTCTTTTGTCTGCGCCGCGCAGACGCGGGCAGACGTTTGGGGCAGGCAGACTGTTTGTTTTTCGGAAGACATTTCACTCCAAAAGCTCTTCCTGACCTCTTCTTGGTGCAGACTTGGACCAAAGTCTTCTAAGGTCTTCAAAGGTCTTCTCCTCTTCTGTTCTCCTCACCCACCACCACCCACTACCACCACCACCACCACCACCGTCACCCACCCACCACCACCACCACCCACCACCACCACCCACCACCGTCCACCACCACTACCACCACCCACCACCGCCATCACCTACCACCACCACGGTCCACCACCACCACCACCACCACCACCGTCCACCACCACCACCACCACCACCCACCACCGTCCACCACCACCACTACCACGACCACCCACCACCACGACCACGGTCCACCACCACCACTACCTACCACCTACCACCGTCCACCGTCCACCACCACTACCACCACCCACCACCACCACCCACCACCACCATCACCCACCACCACCACCACCACCACCACGGTCCACCACCACCACCACCCACCACGGTCCACCACCACCACCTACCACCTACCACCGTCCACCCACCACCACTACCACCACCCACCACCGTCCACCACCACTACCACCACCCACCACCACCATCACCCACCACCACGGGCCACCACCACCACCACCCACCACCACCACGGTCCACCACCACCACCCACCACGGTTCATCACCACCACCACCCACCACCGTCCACCACCCACCACCACCACCACCACCCACCACCGTCCACCACCACCACCACAGTCCACCACCACCACCACCACCTACCACTGTCCACCCACCACTACCACCACCCACCACCCACCACCGTCCACCACCACCCACCACCACCACCGTCTACCACCAGACTGCTGTAAAAACTCAATTTATTTAAATTTAAGTTTATTTCAGCAGCCTGCAGACGTTAACAAACAAACAGTCTTCTTCTTGCAGACTGCAGACCTTTGGTCCACTTCTTCTCCTGCAGATGTCTGCAGATGTGGTCCGCAGACTGCAGACCTTTTCCTGCAGACAAAACAAACAGCACCTTGGTGGTTCCAGTCTAGTTTTGTCTAAATTTGACATGACATTTAATGACTGGTCAGAACCAGACTAGTAGGTTGGTTTGCCTCTTCCCCTTAATTTATTTTTTTTGAACGGCTAATTTATTCCCCCATTTTTTACATCCTTTTTACCCATATGAAGTTTGAACTCCCAACCTTCCTTTTACAACCCTAACACATTTACCACCACACCACAAAGGGTGGGGCTCCCCTTAAAGTATTAAAATCAATCTTCCATGGTTTACCAAGTGAAGTCTCTCGATGAATAAGGCTATTTTACTTCATTTATTAACCGGTATATAACTTTGGGAAATATTTAATATGATATTAACCTTTTCAAGTTTTCTTCCAAAAGCTTACTAAAAGCCTTTTTCTTGGTGCCATGTAATCTTAGAAGTGACTATGTTATCTTACTTGGTAGAGGTATATATTTTTTTAAAAGGGAGATCCTATATTCAAATATGTACAAGTGTGTAACTAACTTACGGCTCTTCGCACCACAAATATTTTCTGCTTTACCCCTTGATGGATAGCCCATTCAAGAGCTTACGGATTTGCCAATAACCTTGTAGCCTAGTGGTTACAAGTGAGGTGGGAAAGGTTTTCACCCCCTAGGGGGTTTCCTTGCCCGGGGTCCCGAGTTCGAATCCCATAGTGAGTGTAGTGCTCATTTATGGTACGCATGCGGCAGGTTTTAGTCCTACATGTTTCGAACCCGGGTGGCTCGTCTAACCAATCAAGAGGGATGTTAGTGAGTTATTGGGGAACCAGTTGATCTATACCTATCAAAAAAAAAAAAAGAGCTTACGGATTTATTTTTAGTTGTCTGATGCATACTTCCCAGGAGATCACTCATCCTGGTACTACTATAACCTAAACACGCTTAACTGTGTAGTTTTCATATGCTCTACATCCAAATAAGACCAAAAAATGCGTTGGTTATTTAAGAGGCGTTAAATTCCTTAATTATTTAAAAAGAATTTCTCATGTCCACAGCCGATGCGGGATTTACCTAGGGAGTTACAGTGATCCATCTCAATCTTCAAGGTAGTAGGCGTCATTACAACCCCCCCCCCCCCCTTTAGGGACTCATCATCCTCGATGAGGTTTGCCCCGCCATACCGAACGACACATGAGTGACTTTGATACCATTTGTAATATCCGGCTCCTCGCACCACCAATATTGTCAGTTTTGCTCCCCAATGGGTTTCCCATCCAGGGCTCACTTATTTGTTTTTTGTTGTCCATTGCAGAATTCCTAGGATGTCACCCATCCTAGTACTATACTCACCTGAGCACGCTTAACTGTGGAGCTTTCATATGCCCCACAGCCAACTAAGCGTAAAACGCATTGATGATTTAAGAGGAATTGAATTCCTTTTAAACCAATAATCTCCTACCAACGACTGACGTAACATTTTGCGTATGATGATACAATGGTTCATTTGAATTTTCTCGATAGTCAGTATCGTTACAACGTATTATTTAAGATTATTAGTGTAGGGAAGTGTCATCAAAGTACAACAGAACTCCGAGTTGTTAACATGTAGTTATAAAATATTGGGCAGTTCCATTTAAATCATTTCCTCACCACTTAATTTGAATCCACTTTTTGTTTTTGTTTTTATTGAAACCCCGGTTTACTTTTCTCAGTATGAGTATGTGTGAAACCTTGAATCCAGAGACTAAACCACTGTTTTATACCATTACAATATGTGGCGACATGTTGATACATGGTGTGACAATGGCCAGAATACGTTTCGCACAGGTTTATCGAGGTTGGTTAGAGTTTTATTGTATAGGAATGTAACATGCATACGTAGGAACAAACGTATGTCATATGCGTTTGTTCTTATCAAACGAATGTAACAAATACGTTTGTCAGTGACAAACATCTATGCTGGTGTCTATACAAACCAGAACATATGCATATGCGCATTATAACTTTGTTATTTGAATTTGATTCCTGTATTATTATGCTGCCCGAATTTTGAGCGAATGAAATCAAGCTTATTTACCTGATTGTGCACATTCATTCATTCATCAAACAAACATCCAAGGCCGGGCCTAAGGGGGTGCGGGGAGGACTCCCGGCCCGGACCCAGTTTCTAAAAGGGCACTTTGAGCGGCAATAAGTGTTTTCTTTCTGCAAGTATTTTCTTTCTGTTTTTGACCCAAAAAAAAAAAAGATCTCATCTTGAACATCACTGGTTATAAACGCAAGAATGTGAAGAGTAGATAAGGAACAAGATGAGTCATACATGAAAAACTAGATTTAAAGGATACGATAGAATTAAAAAAAAAAGTTGAAGTGTGTTACTTGAGATTTGTGTTATGGTACAATAATTGTGCAGCCTTTGCAGTAAATTACTACAAAACAATAATTGTCTCATGCTTTTGCAATTGCACATGATGCAAGTCAAATTCATTTTATTAAAAAACTTTTGAAGTCAATCTAGACATAAAATAATAGCCCTTCAAATTATTATGGAAGTTTAAGAAATTGTGGTTTTTTTATGAGCCAATTAGCGAAACATATTAATTTTTATAATTATTACGGCACTTTCAGTTCTATATCCGGTTCGACCGGTCCAAGTAAGGAACCGGTAAGGACACCGGTTCAACGTCCGCTTCGGTTATGAAAACATTGCTTAAAAGACCTAAGCCTAAGAGTCACATATTTCGACGCTCGGCCCGGGCACCTGAATTTTCAAGGCCGGCCCTGCAAACATCGATCATGCATGATCGATATTGAAGAAAGCAAAGAAGAGAAGTGAGGAGTTTGTTGAAAAAGTGTTTGGTGCTGATAAGCAACAATCTTCAAGTCAGACTGATGAATTGAAGACATATCTAAAGAAGTTAAAGGAAATGGATGAAAACCGACCAAAGCCTGAAGCTCAAGGAAGTTTTTATAGATTTCACAATGCGAAGTTCAAAGGCAGAGCTCTCGGCTGGACATATTTGGGTAGACTAAAGTGTTTAGCTGCTAAATGGGAATCAGGAATTCTGTATTTCTACAGATTCATTGATTTGCTAACTCTACCATACTGGGCGGTCAGAGACATTTGCAGATTCCCAATGTCTGGAGCTTCAGTGAATAATACTCATGTTGGTTGGTGTGCTGATAAATTAGTCTGGGAAGAGCAGAACGAAGTGGAATAGGTTTAAGCCTCAATATCCCAGAAGAAAAGTTCACAGGGATATTGACCCTAAAACTGGTTTGAAGAGGGTGACCTTGATCTACAAAGCACCTGAAGTGATGAAAAAGATACCTTTGACGCTTATGCCACAACATTTTAGTGCTGACTTTATCTTTTGGTATTACGATTGGAGGAAGGCAGAAGCGGTGATAGTATTGAGAGATGGGAAGGACAAATACAAGCATGTTCATGTATTTGATCCTATGTGGTTGATTAACTGTACTTGTGAAGACATCATCATGCTTTTCTACAATCCGATTCATCATGATCCCAATGATGCTGAACAGGCTAAGAAGTATACTCAAGTTGTGGGAGTTTGTTTTGCATATGACATAAATTCCGGAAGCAATTTGGATGCCAAACTTGGTAAGATGGTGAAGATGGCCGATGTGCCTAAACCGGTGAAAAGAAAGTTGGAGCCTGAAATGACAAAAGAGCAAAAGAAGCAGCTGAGAATTTATTTGTTGAACAAGGCGATGGACGAAGATCGAAAACGATCCAATCAATAGTCGAGGGGGAGTTTGTAGATGCACGAAGTGCGACTAATGATTGGATTAGCTAATTAACATATGTTAGAAAGTTTTCCTGGTGAGCCGAAAGTAGATATATGGGGCGAAGGAAGAAGTTAAGGATAGAATCACAAACATGTTAAATAGTTTGTAATTGGGTACGATACAATATGAATCTAGTGGTGGAACCACTGATGTAATGAAGTACAAATTTGAATGAAGTTTTACTTAATTTTACATCAAAACAAATATGATAAATCTAGGGTCTAGAAACTCTAGTTACAACACTTTTGATAAAACAATACGTACATGAGTTGTTCCAATAATGCTTTGAAATACACAGTGGGGCATATTGATCCATTGATTATTTCCCATGCTTGCGCCCTCAAATGTGAGAAACATTAAAAAATATAGAGCCGTTCGGTTTTTGTAAAAGATATTCCGAGAGATACAAGTATTCAGACGTAATCACTGTTCTTTAAGTACGTGTCAACAGTGAGCACAATCCTAGTGTTCGTCCATGACTAATTAGTACTATGCATCCTGTTTATAAATTGAGGGAACTAGAAAGCATAAATTTGTACCACTTTTTTTTTGAAAAATATTTCTACCAGTTATTAATTTTTCTCTATCTCAAAAGTTACGGAAAAAAAAATGGTATAATTGTAAAAACTTAAAAGTTTACCTCTCTAATAAATTATTTCTCTATTACATATACAATCAATTACTTCTCTCTTCCTTCTCCTCTCTTCTTTCTAATAATCTCTAATCTTATACAACAAATCTATACTAAATTATAAAGGAGAAGACATGAGCAAATGTGTCTAAATTGTCCAAAGTTGAGATGGCATACCAAGGGGTTCTTTACAATTTCCTAAATTTTATCACCTTTTTTCCCTAAATGATCCTAGAAGATAATCAATGGGTATTTTAATGCATAAAACACTCTAATTATTATATTCAAACAAATTTATTATTATTAAAATAACATAATCTTCATAAACATATTTGGCACCCTAATGATTTAATAATAAATTTCAATCATGGACAAAAAATGATTTATGCCAATGCAGACCGCCCGACCCACATCAATAAGTTACTCGTTTTTACCTTATACTGAACCACTGATAGGCCCATTTTGTTATCAATTACCTCATTACGGTGATAGCTCGTCAGCAATGCATCTCGCAACTTCAAAACCTTGCTTATGTGATTCTAAAGCATTTGAGAAGGGTATCAAACAAAATTAAGTAATTACTACATTTTATTAAAAAGATTACAATTTTATATAAAATTTTTTCCCAAAACACGAGTAGAATGCAAGTGTGCAGCCATATCGGGGTGAGTGTTCACATAGACTGAATCATCAACAACAAAGAGTACTGGACTTGGATATATTTGAAATAATAATTTTCAGACCATGGAATTTCTCCTACCAAAGCAGATCAATAAAAGAGTACACCAACCTTAAATTTTCTAAACAAACAGGCAATCTTTTAACCAATACCTAATGAACGACACATATATCATATCATCAATCTATCATAAAACGCCTAAAAATTAATCAACTAATAAACGCTATAGAGCCTAATTTCATGTAACTATCATGATTAAAATTGAAAACAAAAATGATTGCGTTGAATGATATAAAAAAAGGTGCTCTGGTTAGCTTGACTTTAACTCTAGGAAGACTTCAGTCACTATATATATTTTAAAGTTTTAAAACTCATACAAGTTTAGCTGAGATAAGATTATTCATTGTGGTAACATAAATTTTATCTTTCTTCGCCATTATATGAAATTTGTTCAAAAATATTGTTATTCGGTGTGTTTATTTAGTTTGGGTGAGTTCCATTTTCATATAAAAGTTGATTATCTTCTATGGGTATTTAAGGAAGAAAAGTGGTAAAATTTAGGGTAAAATAGTTGTCAAGTTAGAAGTTTTCCTTTTGCATGATTAAAATAAAGAGAAGTGATGATCCTTTGTGAGGTAATATTAGAAGGTTTCGTGATCGTTAGACAAGATTGCATTAATCTAGCGAAACTTTGAGTTTTATGTGCATCGCAATATATCTAAATAGGCATCCCTTGTAACTATTTCTCATTATATATTCCGTGCATGTATCGTGCGCCCTCCATTATTACACTTTGTTGCCACATATTTTTGAAAGATAAACATAAGCTCAAAAATACCTTCTATTTTCAGATGCGCTAATGATGTTCTCTCTAATATATTCTGTGCCTTATATATACCCAAAAATAGGAATATTCTACTAACAAGCTGAAAAAAAACTAGTCTTTGTTTTCCAAAGGTAATTCCTCTCCCATCTCAGTTCTCAGTGAAGTGTGAGTTTCATGCTTATCACATCAAATCATGAACATCTAATTACGAATTTGACATGTCTAGATAAATATCTCTGTCTATTTCTTTGTCTTGATAAATATCAAGCTTGAAGAACTTAGCACTGACCATGAATTTAGCACTTTAAGCTTAGGGTGTCCTTAAGCTCTTTATGATATATGTTTTCATTGTTCATAATATGTGATATCATGTGTGAGACATATGTAATGAAACTTTGTTGTATTTACAGCGAACCGACATATTTAAGCAATGGATATGCCTTCATCGTGGCTACCAGAGCTGGTAAGTAAAAGCTGCAAGATGTGCACATAGATTAATATGAATCATACTAATGTCATACATACTCCTTATTTACTTTTCAATATTTTTTATAACAAGTTTGTTGAATCCATATGCTAGGAAATGCAAGATCAAGTGTTCATGAATCAATATCAGATGAACAAACCTTATTATCATCCAATGGAGGATTTTAGCTTTGATTCATTTTCATCATACAACTACACAGAAACTCCATCTTTTATCGATCAATCAATTCAAACTCATAAGTCCCTTGGGGAAGCAGTTCATATCAATAAACCGGTTTATTACAAAAAGCCTGATATTATCAAGAAGAAATTAAATACAACCGAAAAACCTAAGCCAAAGCTAGTTTCTAATACTCTTAACACTTTCACTATATCTTTTGGAGATGTACAACCTAAAGATGAGTATCTTTCTTATAATGATTCCAATGGTATTAAAAAAACTCGAACCACTATCCGGAATCCAGTTCAAGTTCAAGATCATGTGTTGGCTGAAAGGAAGAGAAGAGAAAAGTTGGCTCAGCGGTTTGTTTCATTATCTTCGCTTCTTCCAGACTTGAAAAAGGTACCAATAACGACTTCCTAGCATAAACCTTTTTTTTTTTTTTGCTTTTATAGGTGGTTTGGAGTTTTGGTTTGTGTAGACGTTTTTTTTATCATACTTGTACACGTAGCCAATTCGCTCCCAAGGGTAATGAACCCGAGAGATTCTGACTAGTTTTTGAGTTTGCTAGTTTAACAAGCGAACTTGAGTAGGGACAAAACAATCAAACTAAAGCAAACAATAACTCTTGTGATTCTACATAGAATGAAGGATGTAGTACTCTTCTTTGACCAACGAACTCAAGCCAAGTTTGCTTGCCACGCCAGCGAACTTGAGAAGTTCCCTTACTGCCTCAGCAGACTTGCATGAATTCGGAGTAGCGAATTTCCTAGATGTACAAAAACTTTCAAAAAGTGCCAAGAAACACCTACTCAAATTTCAAACCACCTATATTCCCAAAAAGTTTACCCTAGGAATAACTAGTGATTAATTTTTTTTTATGATCTTACTAGGAAATATTTAGATGTAGTTTAATTACTAATGAGCTAAATATAAGTCTTTGGTATTAGACGGATAAGGCAACTGTGTTAGAAGATGCAGCTAATTACATCAAAGAACTTCAAAATCGCGTGAAGGAACTCGAGGGATTATTGGGCACAAGGAGAAAGAACATGCAAGAATCCGTTATAACCGGTAAGAGATCAAGGCTTAGTAGTAGTGACGATAATGGTTCGTGTTCTAATGAACCAAACTTTGAAGAGAATAGTTATAGCCCTTGCAATCCAGAGATCCAAGTGAGTGCGTCTGGATGCCGTCTACTTGTCGAAATCTACAGCTGGAAAAACTGCATATCATTATCAAAGTTGCTAAGTGAGATGAAGAAACTTGGTTTATCCATCATCAGTTGCAGCACCATGCCCTTTGCTGATACCACTCTTCTTGTCACTATTGTTGCTCAGGTTAATTAACTAATATGAATGCAGTTATCTTAATATATAGAAAATATAAAATACAAACAAAAATTGAACATGGTTCTAATTCATTATCTCTTGGTTTATGCAGAAAAATGATGACTTTGTCATGTCATCAGCGGATGTTGTGAAGAATCTGCAACTAGTTGTTTGAACAACAAATTTATAATTAACTTCATTTTCTTGTTATTTCTGCATTATCCTACCTTATTATCTTAATAGTTGCTGATGCTTACTAGGGTCTTTACTCTTTAGCCATTGTTTTTTAGGTGGCCACTTTATTAAGTTCTTGTGATGTATTTTTGAAACACTGTTTGACATTTTTGTTGAAACATGGCTTTCAGAAAGAACAAATTCTAGTACTGGTGTTTCAAATGTATCCCCAAGTCATCTGAATATTCATGCATGATTCTCAACAACAAAGAGCATATAGTACCTAGTACTATGTACTAATCAGTTTTCTTTACCTTTTTGAAACTATTCTAGTGTGTGTGTGTGTGTGTTTTTTTTAATAAAGAAATAAGTGACCAACAAAAATAAAACTTAATTGTCTAGTTTTGAATAACATAGGAGGTATCGGTGAAAATCATGTTACTAATTAATAAAAAAAGTTTCATAATTCCTTTTTTTAGACTTAACAACTATAAAAAGTTTCAAAATACTGGAATAAAATTAAAACTTGAGTCGTTGTATAGTTTATAAAACACATTAGTGATTTTGTTAAAGAGGCATGTTATTTACACAATAACAACTTTTAGGTTTGCACAACCCTCTACGACTCGTAGAGGGCTCTACGGGCCGTAGAGGGTGTCAGTGCAATTAATGCGAGTAACCTCTACGGCCCGTAGACCTCTCTACGGCCAGTAGAGGTGGTTTGGTGAGACTACCTCTACGGGTCGTAGAGGCCTCTACGGCCCGTAGGTAATCATCACAATGACTGACAATCATATAATCATTGTTAATGATTACCTACGGGCCGTAGAGGCCTCTACGACCCGTAGAGGTATCAAAATTATGCCTCTACGGGCCGTAGAGCCCTCTACGGCCCGTATAGGGTTGTGTGAATAAAATCTTGCATTGTGTGAATATCCGGAGCCTTGTTAAAAGTTAAAACTATATGTTTGAAAATGTCTTTTAACATTACCCTTATGGTGGAGTGGCATTCACGTAAAAAGAGAATACGGGTGGCGTCAGTTCGAATCGGATAGGAGCCGAGGTTTTAACGATTATTCAACTGTCGTGCCTTCGGGTGGGTGGAGGTCGGGTTTCCGCTCATCTGACAGAGCAGAAGGGCTAGCGGTGGTCGATAAACTATAGCACAACTAATTTAAAGACACCATCCAATGATAAGTCAATTTTGGAAACACAAAACCCTTTCATCGCCACTAAAAAAAAAAAAAGAAACCTCAGCTTAATTAACCCAATGATGAGGAGACGAGGGCATGAGGCATCAGCCTAAAACTATATTTGACCTCGCATAATGCGCGAATGATAACATAAATAAACTATATAGGTGATCGAAAACATTAAAATCCAAAGATGTCGAACAACATGGAAGTACAGAATACATCCACAAGCTAACTAGCCTTGTAGAGAAAACAAATTAATTATAATTATACTTATACTTGAGGGATTAGGGATACGCATAAAAAGCTTAATACCCATAACCATTAAAGATTTAATCCTAACTAAACGGTTGACTTTGATGAATGAACGAAGCTGAAGGGTAAAAAGGTCAAACCTAAACGAAAGAGATAAATGCGCTAGAGATTGAAGGCAATATTAAGTTTTTTTGTTTAGTCAAAAGTGTTCTTTAGCAAGTTAGGTATTAGTATAAACAAAGAAGTCAGGGCATTGTATTTGGTGATTTTGATCTTAATAATTGAGAAAGAGTTGGAGTTGGGGAACAAAATCCGCTTGTGTTCGATCGATCCAATTATTTCTAGCAATATATATTATCATGATTTGCTAAGTGAGATAAGAGTTGCAAAGATCGATTGGGCCAGTTAAAGTCATCGGTCTATTTGACAAGGAATGTGGATAGAAGAAAAGAATGCGAGGTAAAGGTCCAATGATTGAAGTAGAAGAAGTACGAGTGTTACATGGACTTGAAAATTTAGGAAGTACATGATACGATTAAGGAGAAAATGAAGGATTTAATCCTACATGAAATAGTGGAATCGATCAAACTGAAGAAAGTAAGACATAAATCGGCTTGGAGATTGAAAAGTAATAGAGTTTTTAAGTTCAGTTAGAAGCAATGTTTTCAGAACCGAATCGAACATCGAATCGGACGAGTTATTGGTTCACTGGTCGAACCGGTCGGACCGGATTTAAGAACCGGATAATGCCGTATTTAGCTTGAAAATATATGAGTACAAAAAATATACCAAAAATAAATACTAAAATAACATTGAAAGACTAAAACAAAATAAAATAAAAAATAGTGAAAAAAGCTACACCATGGAAGAAAGTTTGTTTCATTTCCAAAGCACTCTTCATTCTTTTGTTTTGAACGTAGCACACTTCACATGAGTATTTCATATACCTTCAAAATAGAGAAATACATCCAACTATCCAATTGTACAAACTTCAAAGTTTCTTCTCTAATTACTTCCAAAAGCATCCCCACCGTGCACTCCTCTCCGACATGCCCCAAAACATTGTCTATAACTACTTCTGCAGCGAGGTGTTGTAAATCCGTCGAGTTCTACGAAGATCTGACCGACTTATACCCAGATCCAGCGACTTCTACAAGAATCCGACGACCTCTTGTTCTAGGTTAAGCATTGTTTAAGGTGGGAAAAAGGAAAAAAAAGCAAACTTACCGATCCGACCGGCCGGCTCATCGAACCACCGAACCATCAAAATGGATGAACCGGCCGGTTTTTTGTAAAGGTGACGATCTGCTGCGACCGGACCGGTGAATAAGGCGAACCCCGGTCGAACCGGCCGGTCCGATCCAGTCTTCAAAACCTTGGTTAGAAGTCTTGGTTAGGAAGTAATATATTAGTACAAGGCTGGCTAAAGGGGGTATTTTGAAGCTATACGTTTTATGTTGTTTTTTTTTCTTTGTGGAAAAAAACCAAAATTTTAGGATTTGGTTTAGGCCTCTACTAAGAAAGATATAAATTGTTTTCGGTTCCTATTTTGGGAAAGAAAGATATAAATCGGCTTCAATCCCTAATTTGAAGCTATACGTTTTATGTTGTTTTTTTTAGTTAGAAGTCTTGAATGTTTCAGGTGAATGAGCCATTCCCCATAAGACGATGGAATAGGGATTGAAATAAGACAAGTTTCAGACTTCAAGGACTAGAATGGGCCATTTACCTAAACTCTATAATGGGAATAAGCTCATTTGCCTAGACTGTTTTAACCTGTTCACTCATAATGATTATAAACTGACTTTGTTGCTCGTGTGTTTAAAAACTTTTATTCGTGTTGACATTGATTGTAGGTACCGGGATATATGATTTTTATGGACAAACATCATCATTTGAGGTCTTAATCGATCATAAGCAAACCAAACCCTGAACGGACCTAACAAACGATTTTTAGACACCTTAACATGTTTAAACATGCAAATAGGAACATGGGGTTTGTTTATCGATGGGTTATGAACATAGCGGACAAAGAAAATCGATCAAAACATTGCTTTTAAAATATATGATTTTTAATCCATAAATCCTGACATGGCAGGTGAATGGTTGCCATTCATTTGATTAGAAGAGGCGAATAAGGAGTCATTCGCCTGTTAAGGCCTGACACTGAAATTTTTTTTGAAGCATCGAAAATTATGTCGTTTTGAGGATTGTGTCGTTAGTGCAGTTTTGGAGAATCTTCGGCAAGTACTAGGAATAATCTTTGTGCTTGTTTTAATCTTATGTTGAAGCTTGCAACAGATTTTGCCAGGATTATCAGCTTTCTGGATCGGTCGAGGATCCGTGTTGCAATTTCTGAAATACGCGATGCTTATTATGACACCCAACAAACTCAGGTTAATAACTTTTATCAAAATTATAAGTCTACCTTAGCAAATCATGCATACATTACACTTAACTAGGTTAGTTGGGTCATTACGATGATTCGGAGAGTTATCGGGAGTCCTTACGATGATTCAGGGAGTTATCGGGAGTCCTTACGATGATTCGGGGAATCATCGGGAGTCATTACGATGATGCAGGGGATCATCGGGGGTCAGTCCATAACCATGTGTCCAAGGGTTGGTGATTAGGAGGATCAACGGATTTAATGCACGCACACGAGTCTCGAGTCCCGTAAGTTGGTGAATTAACGTACACATGTTAGTTATCGAGTAATAAACGTGTTACAACTATTATATATCGTGTCGATACGTATATACATGAAATTATGTGATATCATAGCAAACAACTCTAAGGAGGCAACTAGTTTTGCTAGTTGTGTGTTTAGGAGGCAACTAGCTTAGCTAGTGGCGTGTTTTAGGAGACAACTAGCTTTGCTAGTGGTGTGCATCATGAGGCAATTAGCAAGCTAGTAGTGTGCATCAGGAGGCAACTAGCCTATGCTAGTCATCCCCAATGAAAGCTAGTCGCCCCCTGTATGCCAGGCGACTAGCAGCAACTATAAATATCATATTTGACTTGTTAAACATAATTGGAGAACCCTAACTCGCCCCAAACCTCTCTCACACCATCCTTAACCTCTAAAACCCATTTTTGCCCTAAATCTACCATTTCCAAGCCTAAAACATCATTTCTAAGCAAGATCTAAGGCATGTTATTCATCCTAAACTCTTGTTATGTTATTATTTTGAACTCCAAAGGTCCAGACTTAATTTTAATAAGTTTTTATCCTTGAAAACCTTTGAAAACTCTTGAAAAACAGATCCTAATCTATATCTTAACATCTACATGGGTTTTTGATAAAAATACAACTTTGAAATGGTTTTTGATGATCTAAACATAGGGATTCTTGTGTATTTGATGCTTTGATGATATGAATGAGTTGTTAGGATGATTATCTCAGATTATGAAAGTTGTTTGATGTGTTTTATGAATAATATGAATTTTGACCCGTTTGAGGATGTTAGAAGGATTTAGGATGTTATGTGATGATTTAATGATTGAAACTTGTTAGGATTTATGCTAGAATGATATGGTAACAACATGATGATGTTTGGTATACGATTATGTGATGAAATGCGGTTATTTGCCATTTAGGATAAGGTTTTCATGTAATGATGTGATGTTTCCATAATATTATTCCATTTTGGTAATTATTTGCAGTTAGGGTGTTAAACTGATGATAAATTGAGGGTTATTGATAGGGTTGGGTTACTTGATGATTGTGGATTGATATTGGGGGTTTCTACATGTTTTAGATTGGATTTGGAGGGTTTCACGCGCGAAAATAGTTGAACAGCCTGCAGGAGGAAACTAGCTAGGCTAGTCATGTGCCCTGGGGGCTACTAGCTTAGCTAGTCGCCTGGTTAGAGGCTAGTCATGTCCCACAGGGCGACTAGCTTAGCTAGTCGCCTGATAAGGTGGCCAGTCGCCTGTTTTGTTGCCTAGTTGTGTGTTTTGATGCCGGAAGTGCGTTTTGGAACCCCGTAACTTGTGTTAACACCTAGGAACATAGTGTAAGCCCCGTGACATGTCTAGGCACCTAGTAACACGCGTTATGACTCATACATGCGATGTGTGAACTATATGCTAGACTTGGTGAACTGTTATTTGTATTAAGATGCGTATTCACACATGATTACTTGTTTACTTATATTTGGCTAACATGGGGATATCAGGTCACCAATGGGATGTTGAGTCTTGTCTTGTGTCGTCGGGTCAACGTTTAAACATATTTTCAAACGTACATGGTTATGGTCTGGACACTCAGGGACTAGTTAACCTACGGGTTATTAGTCAAGACACTTATACACACTTTATGATAGGTTGCCGGTATTATGGACTATCATTGCATTGTCGGTTCGTCTAAGTTAGAAGAACACAACCTAAGGCGAGTTTCACGACCCCAATTTCACATACTTTCTCATGGGGGAGAAAAATGCTACACATTTTGGATTCGTAAAGATCATGTTAGACTATTGTTATCATTTGTTTAGTATACGACTCATCTAAGTCCTAGGGAAACCACTATTATGGGGGTACATAATAGGGGAAATGTGGATAGATCTATTGGGCATGACAAACCCCACCCGGGTTGGCTGGGAGCCGGACGGGTGCATATTGTCTCGAACAACGAGTTCTACCGAGGATGAAAGTAGTCCATTTGGGCAGCATCATAAGGAACATCATGTCAGTACTAGTTTCCAATCGTAGTAGTAACATATTGTCATTTATTGTGACCATTGACTTGGATCCTGGTGTGTCACGCGCCTCGCGGCAAAACCCCGCAAGTGGAATTTGAATCCTTCCCTTCCAATAGTGGTATTCGTTAAGATGCTGTATCTTTGGAGCCTTGTTGTTGCTTCCGGTTTCATTATCGCTTTGCCCACGAACAACTAATGCCCACGAACTTGTGGGGTTAGCTACTTGTTGTTGTTGAAAACGGAATATAAGGAACGACAACATTCACTTGTTGTGCAGGGTTCATAGCATTAGCAACAACATACGGAAATGTTACATGCGGTTGTGGTTGTTGATGAACATGCTCGGGTCGGATAACTTGAGTTAGGTAATTCAAACTCATATTCTTGTTTGGAATGATAAAGTATGAGAAAATTGCGTGATGGATGGAACACGGACAAAGTAAAACTTGAAATGGGTTTGACTAATACTGACTTTCATATGTATGACAAGAAGTTTCACATGTGTGAGCCTTAATTTACACGTATGAGTAATTTTCCATACGTATGAAGGATGAACAAGGCGCATAAGCCTTAATGCAGGTGTATGAGTCCTACGCCTGGAATGTTTCACATGTAGGAGCCTCTTACACCTATAAAGGCTCAGGAATAGGAAGGTTATCAGGCGTATGACAGCAGCAACTCATGGTTTTGGCTGATTTTGATGAATTTTGTTTAAATTGAAGGTTTGGATGACCTGATTATCAGGCCATGTGCAGATTTTGACCTAGAACACGATTCAAATGCCCAAAACACTCAATAACACGAATTATAATCCAAAATTGTCAAAAATCACCAAGAATACGAACTTATGAGGTTTTATCAAAAACTCATATCTAGAACAATCTAATGTTGTTTTTCATAAAACTTTGATTCATACACTTTTTAAAACTCATTTGGAAACTGAAAAAACAATTAGATCTAACAATTCAATCCATAATAAGGAAATCCAATTAAAAATTCAATATTATTAGAAAAATGACTTTTCAAACCAAACTTGAACAATTGCTCTACAAATCCAGATCTGATGCTATCCGATTCTAACAACACACGTACTATTGAGCCATAGCTCTTATACAACTTGTAGGATCGGGATTTCTCGATTAACAAGAAACTTAATGATACTACGCTTGTATCCAGATCAAAGATAGAATCAATGATCTGGTTAGTTGTTAGACGTGATAGAGATGTTAGAAAGATAGGAAAATAAACACACACATACACACACAAAAATAAAATCACACATGGGCAACACTTCGACGTGTTATAGATCACTGAGCAAAAGTAACAAATGTGGAACACAAGGGTTCTATTTATAGGACCCTGTCCTACGCCTACAATGATCCATGCGTAGGATACTCCTACACATGGAACTTAACATAAGTTACAAAATGACGCGTAAATCACTGAAATGCTACCCGTAAACTACCAAATACTGTACAAGAGAAGTAAACACTATACCTTTGCTAGGGATATGCCGAAGGGTTCACTAACAAATGTTTATGATCCAAAGGCAGTTTTGACACTTGTTTTTGTGAATTCGAAAAACTAATCTGTAGACCTCCAAAATTTTGAAATTTCCAGTTGTGTTCCTGACTAAGAGTAGTACAATTTAGACTTAAAAGTTAAGTTATTTGATGAATGCACGACCAAGTGCTACTCAAAACACAATCGGATTTTAAAGCTGATACAGTTTTGATGTGAATAGTTTATGCGTTTTATGAGTTTTTACAATAGGTTTATCATGTTTTAAAATTATCCATTGATCAAAATAAATAAAGTTTAATAGACATTATATTACAGAGTTTTAAATCTTGATTAAGCTATATTCTAATAAGAAGAAATAATTACAACATTGAATAAATTACCTTACTTACATGGACGCTCGGTTTCGGTTGGAAGAAAAGAATGTGGTTGGGATTTTTAAGTGTTTGAGAGAGAGATTAGAGAATGCTTATTAGTGTGGATGATGCTAGGAATGGATGAATAAGCTATGGTATTTATAGGATAGAAATTGGAGTTTTAAATGGTTTAGGTGCTAATAAATAAAACAAAAAAACCAAAGGAATAGAGATAAAAAGGGGATACTGAAAATAAATAAAAAAAGACTTTTGATTTGTTTTTCAATTGTTATGATAATTATCCATGTATTGGTGTTGTAGGTGGTCTACAATTATAGAACTTTGTTGAGGTTTATCAAATAAATGAGACAAACAAAAAAAAAAACAATTAAATAACTTTTATTATTTTTTTTGTATTAATAATTTCAAAAAATACATCATATATAAGTACATAGTTTTTTATTACAAAGAATTGTTTATTGTTAAAGTTCCATCTTTTACAAAGATGCCCTAAAGTTTCTATAAAATTAAATTTGACTCTTTTATATTTTATAAAGATTTGGTAACTATGGATTATTTACATTTTAGACCCCTAAAGTTATATTTAAATCACTGGAAAAATTACGAATGTTACATTAAGCATTCGGTTTTAATTGTCAAATTTGGTTGTTCGAGAACATGTTGGATCAGTTTGTGATCAATTCGTGATAATGAAAATATATGTTATTGAAGATAGTGGGGGATTCATGAAAACCGGAGCATATGAGGGTATTCATGAAACATTTATTGTGTATAATCGTTGTTCTAGATTTGTAATGTGATTGTTATGGGCTTTAGCCTCAAATTTCCACATTTTGAGTTTGAAGAGGTGTGAATTTACCAAAAGTTTAGGGGGAATAAAAGACACAAATTTTGGTAAATTCTAAGGAAATTTGGGTGATAATTTAACAACATTCGGGTGGTTTGACATACAGATCCAATGAAGGTGTCATTTTTGTTGATCAAACAATGAAGCTCTAGTAATTTAATTTCAATTAAGAGGCGTGATTCCCAAAAGAGTTTCATGAAGTTTTTTTAATGTAAGTTTAAGTACGATCAAGGGCTTTCGAAAGAGATACACTAATGATCAGCTGAAAATATTAACAAAACAGGATTTCGGGTTTTCGTGAGCGTTGACTTATTTGCTGTTGATCACTATAATGTTCAAAGTCTTTATCAATTGTTGGTTAAGTTTTGAAGATCAGAAGATCGAAGCAACATTGATGTTGCATGAAACCGTACACGGATAGTATTAACGTGCAGATTAAATTGTTGAATGTGTAAGAGTTTTCAAGACAAAATGGGTGATTTGTTGCAGACATTTGAAGGACAAAACTTTTGTCACTTGTCGATTAGTAGAAACGATTGATCAGATCTAAATCTACCAAATGTATCACATAATTAACATATAAAACATGCATAAACAGACCCATAATAGGTTAGAATTAGACTTAAAATGTTAATTTTAGTTACTTAATTCGTTCCTATTTGTGTTTATCAGGAAACTGGAGCTCCAAGCCAGAAATAAGAGATTTTCAGGCAAAAACAGGGAAAATCTGGAGTTTCCTGAGGATACGGGACTTATAGCATGTTCCCTATATGTTTGAAGGCCCTTCCGGGACTTAAACGGTGTTAAAAATGGCTCGAGACAGATTCAGCACGCCCACGCACACTTGCATGGAGGCCCTGCACACTAGAAGACAAAGCAGCAAGCGTGGGGAACAAGAAATCTAAGGAAAGCTCTCTTGCACGCCCGTGCCACTATACTTGACACGCCCGTGCTCAGACAAAAAGGACAGACAAGACAGAACTGCAGGCAAAAGAATGTATGAGATGTTGGGGCACGCCCATGCCACACTTGGCACGCCCGTGCTTGTCCTGAAAAGTCTATAAATAGCAAGCTAACCCCCACCAGTTGAGACATCCCATTTCATTCTTTCTTGTGCCTTCTTTAGTCGACTTTCAAGAGTCTTCCAGAGATCTTGGGGTCTTGTGGGAGGCCTTAGTGTGACAACTGGTAAATTTCCTTTTCGTTTCTTTCCTTTAGTTACTTTCCTTTTTGGGCTTTGCATAATTTTCGGGACGAAAATTCTTTTAACGTGGGGATGATGTGACACCCGACATTTTCAGTTAAACATTTATTTAAGTCTACTTAGTGAAACGTTAGTTAAAATTAACGTAACTGGATCAGTTAAGTGAGTCTAGTGATTCGTAAGATCATATGGGAGCATATGCGTGAGTAGCAAGACCCGAACGTTGGTGAAATTTATTATGAATGCATACTGATTGATATATGTGAAACTATGTGCTATTACGTGATTATACGTGAATTAACGTACTGAGTCCGGTCGGACCGGGACTCGGAATTATATATAAAACTTTTATTAATAATTAGATTATTAATAATTTGAAATAAAGATTTTATATATATATATATATATATAAAAGAAATATAAAAATTGAATTTTTAACCTTCGCGCGGACCTCGAGGGATTTATTAATCCTGGCGCGGTACGTGACAGGATCTGCCGACAAATACCTAACTTTAATCTGGCGCGGACCGCGTGGCTTTATTGATTTTGCCGCGGTCCGTGACACCAAGGGAAATTCCTGGGCAAATCTACTTTAGAAAAAGTCGTTTTTGATCGCAATTTCGACCAAAACTCTTCTTGTCACACCCTCAAATATCCACCTGCGGAGTTCTACCGCGAGGCGTGTGACATACCAGGATCCAAGTCAACGGTCACAATAAACGACGTCTAAATGTAAAACACACGTAACAAAAACCATGCATAAGATTTAAAACCAACATCCAACAGTGCGGAAGCATTTAAAGTTTACCAAAAGTCATGCAGAAATAAAACATAAGTTCAAAAGTTTAACAATTCCAAAACATGCCATGAGACCCTAGACGCGAGACGACCCCAGTGCGACTCCGTGCGCCTATCTGACAGCTGCGACCTTAGCGACCTGAGAAAACATGCTAAAAGAGTCAACATATAATGCTGGTGAGTTCACAGGTTTTATTTAAACGTTTAAAGTGATCATTCGAAAACCGTTACCATCACAGTTACTACTATGCTTGTAAGAACGCTAGCTAGGCGCAGAATAAGATACTCATACGGGTGAAACCATTGCTGACTAAGCCATGTAGTGACCCTTAGTTTCCTATGGGCTACCGTCATCACCGGTAGACCTTGTTTTATTAGAGACAATATGCACCCGCCGGTCCTACCGTCGAGTGGGGTTTGTCAGTTCCCAATAGCGCTATCCATATTTCCCCGCCATATACCCATGTTAGTGGTTTCTAAGGGACTTTTTGATGAACCGTATAGTACGATAAGTAAGCCATAGTATAACGTGATAAAGAGTCATGAGCCATGAGAGTTTAATAAGCCATAAGTCATAAAAGAGTTTTGAGACGAAAATAAGTCATAAGTCATAAAAGCGTTTTAAGCATGTTTCTCCCCCGAAAACATAAACCGTAAAATGTGGGGCCGTGAACTCACCTTAGGTTGCGTATTCCGTTTATGAGTAAGCCGTATATGTGATATGAGTAAACCGTCTGTAAGATATGATAGCCCCAACTAGTGGCGACCTATCATAAGATATGTGTTAAGTTAGACTAATAACCCGCAGGGTTCATTAGTCCCTAAGTCCAGTCCATGACCATGATGTGTTTGAAAAACGTGTTTGACCGACAACCAGACTACGTAAGACAAGACTCGACATCCCATTGGTGACCCGACATTCCACGTGTTCATCTCACACACAAACATTCACAAATCATGCAACTTAGTACTTAACATGCGTTAAAGTTCAACGATTCTAACACATAGGTCAAATAACGTACAAACAAGTCCAAACACGTGTTACTATGTTACTAGGCATGTCACGGGGTTCCTATCATGTTCCTAGGTGTCAAATCGGGTTTCGGGATGTCAAAATACACTTATAACAGCATTACACGCGATTAGGAACTTAGCATGCAATTAGGAAAGTCAACATGTGATTAGGGATGGTCAACAGGCAATTACAAGGGCTAATCGCCCCTTATTATATGTGATTAGGGCTATCCACATGCATTTCAGGCGATTATGGTCATAAGGTATGCAATTCAGGGCTTAACTAGTGATTAGGGTCACGATTGCATGAAATGAAGGCAATTAGGATCACAATTGCATGAAATGAAGGCAATTATGATCATAATCGCCTATATGCACACGATTGGGCCTCCTATTCAGGCGATTAGGCCCCTAATCGCCTATAGCATAGGCGATTAGGATTCATAATCGCCTATAGCACAGCTGATGTGGTTTTTCGCGCGTTTAACCCTCCAAATCAGATCCGAAACGTGTAAAAACACCCAATAATCATCCTAACACATTAACAAACATATTTCAAGCAAAACCCCTAAGTTTTCATCATTCTAACAGTCCCGAATGCGGGCGTTTTCCCAAAATAGCAACTTAACATGAAAACATCACATCAACATGCAAGAACTTGCCCTAAATAGCAAATATCCAGATTTAATCACATAACCACGTTGTCCGATAGCATCCTACTATTCTAGCATCATCCTAGAGCAAACCCTAACATCAAACAATCAACAACACACCTCATATTATCCTTAATCATTCAAAATCCTTCAAATGGGTCAAAACATCAAGTATCAACAATACACAACCAAAACCATTCAAACTCCTAGAACATCATCATACTAACTTGTAACAGCCCTAAACATCATAACAATACAAAAACAACCATGTTTTAATCCTAAAAATTCTACCTTTAAACACAAATAACACATATAACACATGTAAAGGTGTGGGTTTGTTTAAAAACGGTTTTAAATGGATTTTCAAAGACAAAAACATTTATAAGTCAGGTCTGGACATTTAGGGAGTAAAATATAATCATTTAAAGGTTTGGGTTTGAAGAACACACCTTGTATTTAAGAGGAGATGATGGAATAAGCTTGGAAATGGTTGTTTTGATGTAAAAATAGGTTCCAGAGGGTGTTTGTGGGTTGAGATAGGTTATGGGACGGCTAGGGTTGCATAAATGATGTTTTGGAGGTCAAGGGTGGTATTTATAGGTGTTTCTAGTCGTCAGGCACCTTATAGGCGATTATGCAGCTTTATCAGGCGATTAGGGCTGCTAATCGCCTTCACTATAGGCGATTAGCCCCCATATCGCCTAAAAACATTCCTAATAGCCTATAATGAAAGGCTAATCGCCCTCATGAAGGAAATTAGGTCCTCCTAATCGCCTTCAGGGGCTGATGTTGGTATTTTGCGCGTTAAACTCCGTTTAACATATGTTAACACGTTTTCACATACCGACAAGTCACATAATCATTATAAACACATAATACATGGAAATAAACACGTTCACACTCGTTTACCAATTCCCGGGACTCGAGACTTGTGTATGTTAAAACCCTAATGATGTGCGACTCGACTCGACCGACCTTGTTATGTGTAACGTATGCGCGACTCGCTAAGGTAGACTTACTAAGTTTTCAAAAGTTAGTTACCGGAAATTGCCGGGTTTCACACTTTTCCTGCTCGTTTCTTATCACCTAAACTCCGATTTCCATGTCCCATAATCATTCATAATCAAGTGTTGAAGTATTTTAAAACTTGTGAAGTTGTTAGACCAATTCCTAGTGTTTCTAAGCTTTGTTCTTGAGGTACAACTTTTATAACTTGTTATTTTGGTTATGTTCATACACAAGTTATATACTAATCTGATCTATAAACTTATATCTATGTTTTATATGAATACATACATGATTACATGAGTTAGATGATATTGTTTTGGTCATAAACACTAGGTTGTATATTAGTGTTTTATGTTAGTTTAGCTTGAAAGATCATGTTGGAAACCTTGATGTTGAACTTGATTTATTATGTTTTTGATGAGGTCTGATCATATGATATATGTACAAGTTTTGTTAGATTGAGTTTTGATAAGATTGAGTATAAATAAATCTTTTAAACATGATTATATCAAAGAGTGAATACTTGGCAGATTCAAAATCCGATTTTCGTTTTGATGATAACTTTATGATTTGATATCTAAATCTTATAGTTTTTGATGCTAAAGTATGCTATGTGATATAAGCTTTCCAGAAAGTCCAACTTTGTTGAATTTGGTTAAGTATAGGTATTTCTTTTGGAGCTTACAAAACCGTATGTCAAATCGGATTTCGGACAGAAAACTTTGATCAACTTTAAACGGTCATAACTCAAGTTTTACAAACCCTCTGATCGTGAAATTTGGTGAGCAACTAGATACATGAAGTTTAAAGGTTCTCCAGTTGGATTCAGGTCAATTGGAGCAATATATGATTTTTAATGAATTATCTCCTAAGCTGTCGCAAACAGCTCGTTTTTAAGACCTTGCTGTGTTCATGAATTTTTATAAATTTTTCAGAAGGTTTTGGACCCGAAATAAAAATAGTGATATGATTTATAAACATATGAGAGTGTTCTGTAAAAATTTGAGAGTCAAATAAGTTGATTTGGTATTTTATCAAAAATCGTTTTGATGACACAGAATCTGTCCAAAAAAAAAACAAATCACAGAATTGACAAAGTTGGCATTTGAGCTTGTTTAGTAGTGTTCTTGACTTGTATGTTACATGTATTGATATGTGAACATATGTGGATGATGTATGCTATACGTATGGACATAAAAACTAAACTTTCACCAACGGGTCGTCGTGTCAACTTGCTACATCTAGTTACATTTGAGTTATGCTAGCACATTAGAACTATGTGAAGTTTGGACAAAAAGCTTTGTTGAACGATTTTGAACACATACTTATGAGTTAACATTGAAATAGGGAATCCGTAGCAATTTGCCTATATTCACAATTTGAAGTTGGATCATAACTCAAAGGAACCTAAGGTGAGTTCACGGCCCCACTTTCTTTGGTTTTACTTTTGGGGGAGAAAACATGCGCTAAACTTGGTTTTGAGAACCTGCGTCATAAAACGGGTTGCTATACGATCTTTGGATGTCCCGGGGGAAACCATGAATGTGCGGTGTAGCACAACGGGGGAAATGTGAATAGATCTATTGGGCGTGACCTGCCCCACTCGTCGGTTGGAGGCCGGACGGGTGCATATTGTCTCGAACTTGTAACGTTGGTAACATATTTCGCGCTGTAACATTGGTAACTTATGAGCGTGTCCAGTAATGGTTTTCCAATCGTAGTAGTAACAAAACATATGCCTAGCTAGCGTACCTTGGCTTAAACATGACAGGTTGAACTTGGTAACATTTTTGGAACTTGGTAACGTTTATGGAAACTTGTGAACTCACCAGCATTATAGGTTGACGTATTTTTGGCATGTTTTTCTCAGGTCGCAAAGGTAGCACTTCACGGACTAGGCGCACGAGTCTGCATGGCGTCTAGAGTTTAAAGTATCATGTTTTGAATAAACACAACATTTGGATTTCATTGTTTAAAAGTTTGTATAACTACTTAAGCTTCCGCTATGGTTTTTAAAA
Source organism: Ambrosia artemisiifolia (assembly GCA_032199755.1). Lineage (NCBI taxonomy): Eukaryota > Viridiplantae > Streptophyta > Magnoliopsida > Asterales > Asteraceae > Ambrosia > Ambrosia artemisiifolia. Next base: position 31,646,925 of record CM063529.1, on the reverse strand, counting down.
CATTAAATAAGATGTTTGGTTTCCACGTATTATTCATATAGAGTTGTTTATTGTGACCGTTGACTTGGATCCTGGTATGTCATACACCTCGCGGTAAAACTCCGCAGTGGAAATTTGAGGGTGTGACAGATTGGTATCAGAGCCAATGGTTATAGTGAACTAGGACTGCATGTAGAGTCTGGTCTATAGCCGAGTCGCACACACTAGACGGTCACACGTTGGGTTACATATAGTTATGTCGGGGTGTCCTTAAATCATCATCGTACGCATACGTTACATCATCCGTTCTTATTGTGTTCTGCTTTCTCATATCTATCTCTTCGGGATTAGAAGAAGATAGGGATTGACTTGTTGAACTTGGCACGGTAGTGTTGTATATTGGAGTGGTTTTTCGTGTACTCTTGAAATCTGTCCAGGATTCGGACATCTTTCCCCGGTGCTCCAATAAACACACTTGCCTACACATGTTTTCTTACACTTGTACCTTTGGTGACATATTAATAGGCAATGGTACTCGGTGATTTCAGTCCGAACTAGGAGTACACTTGGAGGACCAAGTAGAGCAGTTTATCATTTCGGGTGCACACGAAATCACAAACTGAAATGCATGAAAATCTCGGTGGACTCTGGGTTTGGATAGATATCCCGGATCGGACCAAGACCTAATCCTTGTAACTCACTGTGTTTAACACTAGCAGTAAATCTGAATCTCTCTCTTTTGTTTGCCAGATCATGTCTGGTGTTCGTGGAGGACGTAGAGGTGGCCGCGCTGGTGGACGTGACGGTGGCGGCGGTCGTGGGGGCGTTAACCTAACACAGGAAGATCTGAATAACCTGTTGCATGCTGCCTTCCAGGCTGGACACAATGCTCATGTTGGTAAGTTGATTCTACCATCCTTGCCTCATGATGAGTATAGTATCTTTCTTTTATGGTTACCTTATGCGTTTTATTTCAGGTGGTGTTGCTAACCCGCCTCCAGCGATGTGCACATACAAGATGTTTCGGAACTGCAAGCCCCATGAATTCTCTGGCACTGAAGGGGCAGTGGGACTGCTCAAGTGGCTGGAGAAGGTGGAGTCGGTGTTTTTGATGTGCAACTGCCTTCCTGAAGATCGGGTAAAGTACGCTGCCGCGCTCTTCCTGGATGTTGCTTTGACCTGGTGGAACTCCACTACTCAGAACATGGGTTTGGGTGAAGCTTACGCCATGCCATGGGAGAATTTCGTACAGCTTTTGAAGAGGGAGTACTGTCCTAGGGAGGAGATACAGAAGTTGGAACATGAGGTGTGGAACCTCAAGATGGTTGGGTCAGAAATAGAGGAGTACACGGTGAGGCGTAATGAATTGGCAATGCTATGTCCTGATCTGCACGTACGGAGTATAGGAGGATCGAGCACTACATTTCAGGGTTATTACCAGAGATAGCGGGGTTGGTGGCTGCAGGAAATCTTCCTACTTATGCAGATGTGGTTCGGTCGGCTCATAGGATGACTAATCTGAAGGTAAATGAGGGTATTTTGCCTGCCCGTGGTTTGACTGTCAAAGCTCTAGAGAGTAACAAGCACAAGTGGGATAGTGCAGGGAAGGATTCGACATCAGCTCCGTCTCAGCAGGGTAAGAAATATGATGCTGGGGGTTCTTCTTCTTCTTCGGGGTCGAAACAGGGTGGTTATGCTGGGAAACATCCGAAGTGTAACAAGTGCGGGTATCATCACCAGCGAAACTGTGACCGTAATCGTTGTCACCGCTGTCAGAAATTGGGGCATCATGCCAAAGATTGTAGAGTAACACTTCAGCCTTCTCAGGCCAATACTACTGTTTCTACTCCTGCTACTCAGGGTACTCCAGGGAAGCAGGGTTGTTTTAATTGTGGCGAACAGGGACATTTCAAGCGTGACTGTCCCAAATTGAAGCAGAGCGACAATGGGAAAGATGGAAACGGTAACGGTAACGGGAATAACGGAGGCGGTGGCAGAAATGCACGCGCTTTCGTCATAAGGGCGAAGGAAGCCAAGCAGGATCCAGACACAGTTACTGGTACTTTCCTTCTCAATAATCATCATGTTTCTGTTTTGTTTAATTCTGGTGCCGATAGAAGTTTCATATCTTTGGATATTAGTCGATTGTAAGAAATAGTACCTACACCATTAGAGGCTAAGTACTTGATAGAGTTGGCTGACGGTAACAAGATCGAGGCGACACATGTTCTTCGGGAATGTCGTTTGGAGTTGTTGGGTTTGTCTTTTCCCATTGATCTCATGCCAGTATCTTTGGGTAGTTTTGATGTCGTCGTGGGTATGGATTGGTTATCGTTGAATCGTGCGGAGATTGTTTGTTTCGACAAGGTTATTCGGATTCCTCTCCCTGATGGAGAATTTCTCTCTGTGCTTGGCGAGAAAAGCAGTGCTTCCCTAAATCTTATTTCCAGTATAAAAGCCCTTAAGTATCTTCGAAAGGGTTATTCGGCTATTCTAGCTCTTGTTTCTGTTTCGTCTAAAGATGAGAGGAAGATTGAAGATATCCCAGTGGTTCGTGATTTTCCTGATGTATTTCCTGATGATTTACCTGGTCTTCCCCCTCATCGTCAGATTGGGTTTGGTATTGATCTTGTACCGGGTGCTACTCCTATTGCCCGGGCCCCGTATCGTCTTGCACCTTCCGAGATGCAGGAATTGTCTAATCAGTTACAGGAACTTTTGGATAAGGGTTTCATCCGATCGAGTTCTTCCCCCTTGGGGAGCCCCTATTCTATTTGTGAAGAAGAAAGATGGAAGCCTTCGGATGTGTATTGACTATCGCGAGTTGAACAAAGTGACCATCAAGAATCGTTACCCTCTCCCTCGCATTGATGATCTCTTTGACCAACTCCAGGGTTCTAGTTACTACTTGAAGATTGATTTGAGGTCCGGTTACCACCAGTTACGCGTGCGGGAAACTGATGTTTCGAAGATTGCTTTTCGTACTCGTGATGGCCACTTTGAGTTTTTGGTCATGCCTTTTGGTCTCACTAACGCACCAGCGGTTTTCATGGATTTGATGAACCGTGTTTGCAAACCCTATCTTGATAAGTTCGTTATCGTTTCTATTGATGACATTCTGGTTTATTCTAAGAGCAAAGCGGATCATGAAGAACATCTGCGGCTAGTCTTGGAACTTCTTCGACGGGAACAGTTGTATGCTAAATTCTCGAAATGTGATTTCTGGTTACGTGAAGTTCACTTCCTGGGGCATGTAGTTAATGAATTGGGAATTCAGTTCGATCCGGCTAAGATCGAAGCTATTAAAGACTGGGAAGCCCCAAAGACACCAACTGAAGTTCGACAATTTCTGGGTCTTGCGGGTTACTATCGACGTTTCATTCAAGGATTTTTAAAGATCACTCAACCCCTCACCTCTCTTACCCAGAAAGACCAAAAGTTTGATTGGGGTGAACAACAAGAATCGGCATTGTAAGCGAAAGATTTTGACTAAAACAGGATTATTTGATCATACAAGTCACAAAACCAGGTGCGGAAACCCTAGTTCTGAACAAACTGATAAAACTCTAATCAAGACACAATCAACATCATTTTCAAAGCTTTTTCATAGATTAACCTTTTCAAATATTCAATTACAATCACACACTCGTTAATCTAGAACACTTAAACACTTTCTCAAATACTCCTGGAACCTAACCTGAACACACACACAAACTGAAACTCTCTATAATTCACAAATACACAAAATCTATTTATAGACTCTGCACGTTCGCCCACTGTGAATGGTCGAATGTGGAATTCTTCCACATTCGCCCACTACAGGGTACGAATGTGTATCTTCTGATCAGGTCCATTATACCTTCGCCCACTTTATCTTCACCTTCGCCCACTTTATCTTTACATTCGCCCAGTCTGTTTCCACCTTCAATCCATCAGCAACTTCCTAACATATGTTAACTTGTAGATCCAATCACTAGTCGCAATACGTGCATCTACAAACTCCCCCTCGACTATTGATTGGATCGTTTTCTGTCTTCTTCCATTGCTTTGTTCAACAAGTAAATTCTGAGCTGTTTCTTTTGCTCTTTGGTCATTTCCGGCTCCAACTTTCTCTTCACTGGTTTCGACACATTAGCCATCTTCACCATTTTGCCAAGCTTAGCATCCAAGCTACTCCCCGAGTTTATGTCATAAGCAAAACAAACTCCTACAACCTGAGTATACTTCTTTGCTTGTACAGCATCGTTCGGCTCATGATGAATCGGATTGTAGAAAAGCATGATGATGTCTTCAAACGTACAGTTAATCAACCACATCGGATCAAATACATGAACATGCTTGTATTTGTCCTTTCCATCTCTCAAAACTATCACTGCTTCCGCCTTCCTCCAATCATAATACCAGAATATAAAGTCAGCACTGAAATGTTGTGGCATGGGCATCAAAGGTATTTTTCTCATCACTTCAGGTGCTTTGTAGATCAAAGTTACCCTCTTCAGCTTGGTTTTAGGATCAATATCCCTATGAACTTTCCTTCTGGGATATTGAGGCTTGAATCTATTCCACTTCGTTCTACTTTCCCAAACCAACTTATCTGCACACCAACCGACATGTGTATTGTTTACTGAAGCTCCAGACATTGGGAATCTGCAAAGATCTCTGACCGCCCAATACGGTAGAGTTAGCAAATCAATGAATCTGTAGAAATACAGAATTCCTGATTCCCATTTGGCAGCTAGACACTTCAGTCTACCCAAATAAGTCTACCCAAATAAGTCCACACGAGAGCTCTGCCTTTGAATTTAGCATTATGGAATCTATAGAAAATTCCTTGAGCTTCAGACTTCGGTCGGTTTTCATTCATTTCTCTCAACTTCTTCAAGTAAGTCTTTAATTCATCAGATTGACTTGAAGATTCTTGCTTATCAGCTCCAAACACCTTCTCAACAAACTCTGCACTCCTTTTCTTTGCTTTCTTCTTAGCTGAAGTGTTTGGAATCTCAGTGAAGTCAGGAAATATCACATCTTCATCAGTCTGTCTGAAGTACTGTGGATATTCCTCATGTGTTATGTCTTCAATCTCCACTTCATCAAATTCTAGAGTATTCTTATCATCTGAGTGATTTCCAATATCCTTTTCAGGAATATTTGGAATCGACTCATCCATTACAAACTCCTCAAACGATTTCCCTACTCTCTGTGCAAGGCCATCAAGAATTTCCTTAGCCACAGTAGCAGGTACTTCACCTTCTTCAAGATAAGGATCGTTGTATTCCAGTTCATATCTCATGTCATCTGTCTGGAATATTTCAGCAAAACGTCCTGTGAACTCTATTGTCCATTCTCTTCTTTCTAACATATCTCTGTACACTTTCTTAGCATCATCAGTCAGAGATCTCACCTTCTCATTCCAAAAGATACTCTCATCTGAATCTACATTCTCTCCTTTCTTCTTCTTGGAACTAGATTCTCCAGCATCCTTCTTCTTTGGTGTTCTCTTCTCAAAAGTAAACTTAGAAGTATCATCTCCTCCTTCATCATTATCACTATTACTGCTACTATCATCATCTTTCTGACTCCCGGACCCTTCTGCATCATCATCATCATCTTTCTTACTATCCTCATCATCACTTTTCTCAGACTCCTCATCTTCCTCATCATCATCTTTCTCTTTCTCAGAATCAGAAGGTTCAAAGTCAACTTGTTCTTCTTCTTTTTCCTTATCTTCTTCACCTTCTTTCAACTTGGGTGCCTCGTTATACAAACTATCAATCAAATCACTAAGGCGTTTGTTCTCAGCCTTTAGCTCTTTGTTATCCTCCTTGATTGCTTTTATCCTGTTCTTGTTTCTTGAACATTTCCCCTCAAGCTTCTTATTCTTAGCTTCAAGCTTCTTAACCTTCTCATCAATCTCATCTTGAGTTGACTTTGAAGCAACCACAATCTGAAGCATTTTCTCCTCATTCTGCTTAAACTTGGCAATCTCAGCTTGTTGAGCAACAATCATCTTCATCATCTCATCCATTTTCTTATTCACTTGCTTCATCACGTCATCAGCAACAGTGACTTTCTTGGATTTAGATGGCTCAACTTCTTTAGCTTTTTCTTTCTGAGGCTTCCTAAACATATCCAACACATTATCCAGTGCCACATTAAACTGATCAACTGGTAATGTCTCAGCCTCCTTTGACTTTTTCTGCTTCTTTGTTACAGGTGAAGACAGCTTTGATGATGTACCAGCATCGGGTAATCTTTTTCCTTTCATAAGCTGGGCAATCTCTTTCTCCCTTAACTGTTTAGTGCTTGATTTCTTTGCCATTGATTTGTGTTTCGGTTTTGGCAAATTCACTACAACAGTCTCTCCAGCATTCAGTTCATCCATATCAACACCTAAACCTTCATCTTCAGCATCAACAGACTTCTTACTCTGTTCTGCTTCCTCAATTGTCTTGTTTAGTGATTCAGACTCACCAACCATAGTGGCCTTACGTTTGGTGGTCCTAACATTTTCTGCATCCGAATCCCACTGTTCATCTATCTCAGTCTCCTCCGAATCAACAGAATCTTCATCCACCAAACTAGTTCCCTTCTTAGCAGTAGTTTTCTTTCTCACCACCTGTTGCTTAGAACTTCCTTGGTCTATCTTTCCCTTACCCTTCCCTTTGGCTCCGGGATTGACAACCTGTCTCTTTCTCTTCGTGCTTGCATCTGCATACACTAGAGGATCATCATTGTCTGAATCACTCTCAGTGTGTCTAGCCTTGTTCTTTCCCGGATCAGTGTAATCCTGTTTAGCTAGAGCCCCAAACAGTCTTCTGTATGGTGGCCTTTCATTATCTGGCACACCCTTATAACCTTTCATCCTTACCAAAGTTCGGATGTTCATGTGATCTTGACCAATAATCTGTGTAGGATCCTTCCTCAAATCAGGATACTTGTGATCAAAAATCATCATCAGAAATCTAGGGTATAACATAAATTGTTTCTTCTTCAAACCCTTAAGCATCTCAAGCATATGATCCAGTATCATTCCAGACACGTTGAATGGTTTGTTGAGAGTCAACGCAACCATCAACGAGCTTAGACTTCTCCTCATAACATCATATCCACCGCTTACGCATCCAAACACGTGGATAATGACATGTGCAAAGTATTTGAACTGTACACTCAACTTTCCTTTGTGCATGGAACCATCAGTAATCGGTCCTTTATACTTCATTCTCAGGAAACAAGCTTTCTGTTCAGTCCAGGATAACTCTCTGGGATCTTCACTTACTTCAAACTTTATCTGAAGTGCTTCTCTGATATCAGACTCTGTCAAAAACATTTCCATTCCTTGTATTTGGCTCTTGATTATCGTCTGATTCTCCCAGAAGTCATACTTAGCGTTCTTGTAAAAATCTTCAACTATATCTTTGTAGATAATAGTTGGTGTAGCTAAAGCATGCACAACTCTGCTTCTCTTCAAGAATTCTATAATCCTGGCAAACTCAGTGTTCTTCTCCACGTCACCAAGATATGCACAACAGTTGTGAGATCTTTCGAATGGCCAACTGCTTGCGACTGACGCTTCAGCCTCCTGAACAGTCTCCTGAACTGGATCTGTAATAACATTTTCTGCCTGAGTCTCAATATTTTCTTGTTGTTCAGCCATCTGTACATCAAAATCAGAAAAAAATTCGTCAAAATACAAAAACGACAAAAATTCAAAATTTTAAGATTTTTAAGTTCCACATTCGCCCAGTTTAATCAGGTCGAATGTAGAATTTAGGGTACGAATGTGAAAAATTTATACGAATGTGAAAAATTTGTTTGTTAAACATTACATTCGCCCAATATAAACTTCATTCGACCGTTCTAATCCACCTTCGCCCGTTTGTATCAGCCGAAAGTGAAACAGATTAAACCCTAAAATTCAAAATTTTCTTATCTCTGTTTTTAACAACTAAATCTGATTAGGATATGTTCTAAAATGGCCGATCATCATTCGTCCACCATCAATTGTTCTTTTTATTCATTTTACATCAGTTTTTAAACGAAATTAGGTTTTAATATGTTCAATCGATCAATTAACCACCTAAACAGATGTTATAACCTAATTTGTTGAATATTCTCCCCCTAAAACTGATGTGAAATGAAAAACAATCAAAAACAAGCATTAACAAACACTCTATGACCCTAAATTTGAAACCCTAAGTCCGTTCATAAAAACAACGATTCCGGATTCATTTGGGCTCCATTACCTGTGTTTTTGGTATAGAAATGATCAGTAAATGACAGGGAATAAAATGCACAAGAAAAAAGAAATCAAACCAACAAGTCTATGGATCGAAAGAAAAATCTGAAAAATTGTGAGTGAGAGTTCGAAGGTGGCAAAGCTTTATATAATAGGTCCACCTTCGCCCGTTTTTCTGGTCGAAAGTAGGAAATGTCCACCTTCGCCCCAACTGAATAGGCCGAAAGTGAACACTGTTCACCCGAATGTGGAACGTGTGTAAACAAACCCACATTCGCCCAGAAAGAACACCCGAAAGTGAAGATTTTTCCACATTCGACCCAATTAAGGGGCGAATGTGAAATGGAAAAATCTGAAAATTTTGCCAAAACACGAATTCGAATCCCGTTCAACATTTTTCAATCAATTAAACTTCCAAAACTCATATTTTCACCTTTTGAATGATACAAAGCCCAGATGATGTTATCAAATCTCAGAAATTGACCATCAAGCATCCTCGGATATCAAAAATAAAGCAGAAATGCCAAAAGTTTAGTTTTTCTGAAATTTTAACAAAACACACCTAAAATCTTTTTGGATTTTGTATCTTTTTGACAAATAAAGTAAAATGCAACAAAGTAAAATACATCAAAGTGAATGAAAGTAGTAGACATTTTGGGATGTCCGGTAAGAGGATCATATCAGTTTTCCGAGAAATCTGATCACAGCGTTGATCTTTTTGTTAAATATTATCATTAGAAACAATATGTGACACGGCAATTGCTGATATTGTGGTCCACGTAAGCTCACATGCAGACAATTACGCAATGCTTTAAAATGATACGAGTTAGGTGTATTAGACTAACACGATGTGGTGCCCACACACACGACATACTCCCGTATCAAGTAATTGCACAAAGCTTCGTCGTAACGCGTGATTATGCCAGAGTTATCCGTAAAAGTTACAAAGTATATAGCACAGAGGTGTACAGGTCAGCAAACGAATGCAGCAGAGTAACATGTGCATATACACTAGGTTGAGGCTGATATTAACCACTGATTTGCATCAGTAAATCAATACGATGTAATAAAGATCTTTGATCAATAAAACATAAAGTTCCTCAATTCGGTAACTTTTGGTTTTGGCATTTAAGCTCTTTTAGCAAATATTCTGATGAAACTAGGTCCGTAAATCAATACGATAAAAGTTTAATCAGAATATCCCGGATAACCATAACATAACGACCCGAAACCTCAGATTTTGGCAATCCTATCAAACGAAATTACGGTACTAAGACCATATGCCCATGAGGTGTTCAGCCACGAACGCGTAGTTCGTTATGTTTGTATCACTAATGCACGCAATATTTAGTCTACGAAGCCTATCAGCATATCACACGTGGTCAACACACGCCTCATTTAACTATACAATTCTTTAGCCTGTGTCAGATCCCCACTGATGTACTATCATTTCCTCTTTTTATCCAGGAAATCATTTTGGATTTTCTAATTTTTAGGTCTTTTTGACTTTTTCAATGTTTTTGGTTTTTCTGATAAAATGGCTCCCCCTAAAATAAAGAACATATTTTTGGGTTTTTAATTTTTCTGAAAAACAATAAAAAAAAAAAACAAAAATTTGAAAGAAACAATCCACTCGAAAGCATCAACTTCTTTGAGGATTACGATAGTAAAGAGAAATTCCCAATTAGCAAAGAGAAATTCCCAATTAGCAAAAATAAGAAAAATAATAAAACTAAAAAGCGATAAACCGAGGTGCCGATTAGTCCTATTTTCCTTTATGTTGTTTACTTTTAAAAGATATTCAAAGCGAGATCTGTCAAAAGCTTTTGTAAACAAATCTGCACGTTGGTAGTCAGTATGGATTTTGACCATATCTATCAATTCTTTAGCGTACCAATCACGGATAAAATGATATTTGATCCGGATATGTTTCGCTTTAGAATGATTTTCAGTATTTTTAGTTAATGCGATTGCGGCTTCGTTGTCACAGTGTATAGGGGTTTTAAGAAACTGCAAACCGTAATCCACCATCTGCTGTTGGATCCAGAGCACTTGTGAACAGCAACTCGAGGCTGCAATGTACTCGGCTTCACAGGTAGATAGCGCCACGGAAGTCTGCTTCTTGCATTGCCAGGTGACTAACCTGCTCCCTAAAAACTGGCAACCAGCTGTAGTGGATTTACTGTCTTTGTCACAGCCGCCCCAATCTGCATCACTAAAAGCAATAAAATCAAAATCATCATCATTAGGGTACCAAAGTCCTTTTGAAGGACAACCCTTCAGATATCTAAGGATACGCTTGACCGCCGTCAGATGACTTTGTTTCGGCTTCGATTGATAGCGGGCACAGAGACACGTTGCGTACATAATATCTGGTCGAGACGCCGTCAAATACATCAGAGATCCGATGATTGCTCTGTATGTAAATGGGTCCGTCAGCTCCCCCTTAGCGTCCACTCCAATCCCGTGATTGGGTTGAATCGGGGTATCCATCGGCTTGGAATCCTCCATCTGGAACCGGCTCAAGATATCGGATACGTATTTCGTCTGGTGAATGAAGATCCCGTTGGGTCTTTGGTCCACCTGCAAGCCTAGGAAAAACTGCATCTCCCCCATTGCACTCATTTCGAACTTTTCCTACATGACAGTTTCGAACTCCCTGCATAAAAGCTCGTTAGTTGAACCAAATATTATATCATCAACGTAAATCTGCACCAGAAGCAAATCATCCCCTGATTTCCTCGTGAATAGGGTGCAGTCGACGAGTCCGCGCTTAAATCCTTTGGTGATGAGGTATGTACTTAGCTCCTCGTACCACTGTCTCGGAGCCTGGTGCAAGCCATATAAAGCTTTGTTCAGCACGTAGACCTTATCCCGGTGGATTGGGTCCTCAAAGCCTGGTGGCTGCCCGACATAAACCTCTTCCTTGACTTTCCCGTACAGAAATGCGCTCTTGACGTCCATTTGATAAACTTCGAATTTCTTAAAGGAAGCAAACACAAGGAACATCCGAATAGCTTCAATGCGTGCTACCGGTGCATAGATTTCGTTATAATCAATCCCTTCGATTTGATGGAATCCCTGCACGACCAATCTGGCTTTGTTACGAACAATAACCCCACGATCATCCTTCTTGCACTTAAACACCCATTTAGTGCCAATCTTCTTTCTTCCCGGCGGCAAATCCGTGAGCGTCCAAACTCCCAATTTCTGGAATTGTAATAACTCCTCCTGCATAGCTTCAACCCAGGCATCCTCCTTCAAAGCGTCCTTGTATGTCCTTGGCTCTACCTGCGACACATAACACGCAAACGACCAATCATTTTGACTACCAGATTGTTGAATTTTGGCATATAAAGCTAAAGCACCAAAACTCTCTGGCGAGTTAACACTTCGCAGCTGCCCTCTGGTCATTACGCTGCTTCCAGGATCACCGATAACTTGCTCCAGCGGGTGAATACGATGAATCCGAGATTCCGGATGTTCAGGTACAATGACTCCCGTCTGAGCAGTCAAGTTCTCTACAGCATCCAGATCATGACCCGTGTTAGATGATGAAGCAACATCTGGAGTTGGAGTTGGGTTCACTGGCGGTGCCTCTGGTTCTTCTGCATGTTCAAGAATGACTTCTTCAAATTGTTCATCTTCAGATTCTGAAGAGTCTAATGAAGTAGAAGCCTCCTGAAACACTTCTTCCTCTTGTATAGGAGCATTGGTATCATTAGAAGCTGGTAGGGGGTTCACGGTGATCGGACGCACCAACGGTGAAGTCGTCGCGTTTTCACACTCGTAAAGTAATCTGATAACAGCTTCTTCAACCAAGCTATCTAGATTGAATGATTCAAAGAAATCTTTGTAATCAAACATCCAATCAGGACCCGTGCCTTGCAAATTTTGAGTATAACGTTGAACTTCCACGTTAGCCCAATCCTCCACCCGACGAGTTCGCTTGTTGTATACCCGTTTGAGCGGGGTTGCATATCCAACGAAGTATCCCTCTTCAGCTTTAGGACTAAACTTCTCGCTTGGATTCAACATCGTGCAAGGTGCCCCAAAAGGTTCTAGATACTCTAAGTTCGGCTTTCGTCGGTGTAACAGCTCATAAGATGTTTTTCCAAACTTCTTCACTGTTAGAACCCGATTGAGTGTATAATTTGCTGCATAAATTGCCTCATTCCAGAACATTACTGGAAGATTTGAGTCTGCGAGCATTGTTCTAGCCGCTTCAATTAGAGTCCTATTCTTTCGTTCAGCAACACCGTTCTGTTGTGGGGTGTACGGAGCCGAATATTCATGATGTATCCCTTTGCTTTCACAAAGTTCATCCATCTTGGCGTTTTTGAACTCCGTCCCATTATCACTCCGAATTCTCTTTATCTTCACATTGTAGAGATTCTCCAATCGAGTGAACAGAACTTTCAGGTTGTTAAAGGTGTCACTTTTATTCTGCAAACACATCACCCATGAAAATCTTGAGTAGTCGTCAGTGACAACTAAACAATAAAGCTCCCCAAGATGACTTTTGCGCTTGACTGGTCCAAATAGATCCATGTGCAATCGCTCAAGTGGCATCTCAACAGAGTTAACTTTCTTCACTTTGTGGGACTGTTTGTGTTGCTTCCCCTTCTTACAACTAACACACTTGTCGTTCAGATGGAAATGTTTCACGTTTACTCCATCGACAAGCCCATTTCTCACAAGTTGGTTCATTTTTCTCAGATGAATGTGCCCCATTCTTCGGTGCCACATTATCGATTCCTTCTCAGTCGCCTTGGATAGAAAACATGTTATTTGCCCCTGTGATGTCATCGCCTTGGACATATCAATAATATAGAGATTGTTGACGCGAGGTGCCTTCAACATTATCCACTCCTTTGGAATTTTGAAGCCCGGTTTGAGAATATAGCAGGATTTGTCATCAAAATGCACAGTGAATTGTTTATCACAAATTTGACTGACGCTCAACAGATTATAATCGATCTGTTTTACATAAGATATTCTCTCAAAGCTCACTATCCCATTACTCACGCTCCCCTCCATAGTAATATATCCACCTTTATTTCCAGCGAATGCGACATAACCACCATTGATATTCTTCACGTCGAATAACAATGCAAGATCCCCTGTCATGTGGCCTGAAGCTCCACTATCAACAATCCAAAGACTGCTAATAGGGCCAGCTGAAGCTCCCTGCACACATCAAGTAAAATGGTTAGTTCTTTTGGGGGACCCAAGCCTGAGTCTTGGGTCTTTGAACATCAGCTTTCAAAGAAACATTCTCATTAACATTTTGTTTTGGATCAATCTTTTTCTGATTGTTCAAAACATTTTCCTTTTTCTCATTGACCTTTGAAGTTGAGGCACCTGGAGAACCATTGGGTGTCCAAGATTGTTCAGATCTTTTCAAGATGCGAATCTGAGACTTTGGGTTCTCAGTCGGTTTCTGAACATTGTTTGCAAAAGAAACTTTCTTGGTTACCTTATCTGATTTAACAGACTTAGGTCCAACATTTGACTTGACAATTGGTTTTAGTGGAACCTCTTGCCTCTCATTTGTTGTGTTCACCACTGGTTTCCTCCATGATTGTTCCATAGCAATCCGATTTCTTCGATCATATTGAACTGGACGATTGTTCCTCATTTGGTAAAAATTGTTTTGATTGTAAAACTGTTGTTGTTGAGGAACAACTCGTCTGTGTGGTGGAACATAATGATCAATCGCTTTCCTCATGGAATTCCTCACTTCAACTTCGTGCCTTTTATGCCTTACATACGGGCATTGAGCAAGTAAATGCCCTCGCTCCCCGCATTTAAAGCATGCACGGTACTCTTCAAAAACATTTGGAGCATTTGGTTGAGCAAATGATCGAACAGGAAATTGATCATTATACTGCTGATTCCTCAAACTCTCAGGGAGTGGCCCTTTTGAGTAAGCAGGCTCATGAAAACCATTAGCTCTGTTTTTGGGTCTAATGAACTCTGTGACATGAACCTTTGGTTCTTGAGGGACATCCAAAAACAATTTCTTTAAAATTGCAGGTGGAATTTCATTTGTTCTCTCATGTTTTGGGAACCAAATGGTGCTTTCTTGCCAGAATTTATCGATTTTAGCATAGTTAGCATTTTTTATTGGAAATTCCTCGTCAGAGATGATCTTATCGGATCCTTCCATCCGATAAAACACCTTGACAGGTTTGTCACACGGTTCATTCTTAACATCCTTTTCAAGATCTTTCTTAACCACATTCTTATCAGACTTTTTCTCACGATGAGCATTTGCCATTGGATGCACATGTTGAGATGATGAAACTGGTTCAATAGTAATGATGTGATTTTCTTTTGGAATTTCACATGCATTAACAGTTTGAACATTACCAGTATCATCACTCTCTGAGTCTGAATTGTAACAACCCGACCAGGAGGGGCCTGGACGTAACGACAGTTTGGTAACAGACTTGCACAACGGAAGCAACGATAGACTAATATTAAATATTTGTACAACTATTTAGTTCCAAATATTATAAATACAAGTTATAAAATAAACTAATATCTATTGCAGGGACGAGACGCGGCGGTCGTCGAAGCAGCTGGCGGGTTGTTATCCACTAAGCAATCCAGTCTCTACACGATTATAACTCTAGGAGCTCTAATCCGCAATGCTTATAGCTTGAATCTTCTATCATAACAATCTCTAATCCACGCAAACAAGCTTATACCTCGTGAATATCGTCCATCCATTTGCAGTACCTGAACACATGCTTAAAAAGAGTTGGGTCAGCAAAATATGCCGGTGAGTCCGTGTAAGTAATAAGTGGATCCAAAACAGTTTATCATTTCGAAAGCAAGTTTAATATAATTTAACACACGTGATGTACAAGCGACACCTCAATCCTAACACAGAATCTATCTACTGCCATTATAGATTCTCCTGGCAAAATACATGTCACAACGGCCCGCAGACCTCAGTGGAGGGTTTTCCGGGCTTCCGGATCCACTGTGTGTGGGGGTTTCCCCAAGTAGTACTACCCACATATTAAGTGGCCCAACCCCTGGGTTAATGAGTGTCAGTTTGGTATCTGGCAGCTGGTATCTTGTCACATCAAATAGTTCATTAAAAGAAAGCATGCATTCACCCCAAAATAGTAAAACACAAAAAAGGGGAACGGTACACGAAACTCACCTTGGTTATGGTATCACGTAGAGTTGCACGATCACATTGTTATTCCAAATCGAGAACCCACCTATCAATCACATGCAAGGTCCTACCAATATTACAAACATAAGTGCGTGTAATCGAATGCCGCGGTTACACGTGTGGACAGCTAGGACCTTTACTTATAAGTTACTTGTCGTTGGTGCCTCTATGTTCATATACATATTTATTCAATCGAAGTCTTTAGTGTCATTCATCCATCTATGTCTTAGGTTTATCTAAATCTTGATTCATTCTTATATAATACCAAAGTTATACATATTTATACATACCTGTTTGTCATGTCTATCCTCAAAAGTCTCATTCTTATATAATACCAAGTTGTACATTGTTTCCCATGTTTAAGTAACTGATCCTAATGTTCAATGTCCTTTGTACTATTCCTATAACTTAAAACTAAGTCATATAACTAAATCAAAGTGATATATTCATGTATGTAATTTGGTTTAGCTCCTCTCATATTATTGTTCATCTATATCAAAGATAGTCCGAGTCCTTTGTAACTTGAATATCATGATGGTTATGTTCGTCGTCTAAGTGTTCTAATACATGTCCACCTAACCGTCATCAATCATACGTCTATAATTAGCTATGTGTCGAAGTTCCAATGTTTCGATTATCAAAACTAGTCATCAACCCACATACAAGTAAACGTCTTGTGTTCCATATCTCATATGTTCTAGGATTCTAGTCGTCAATGTCTTTGTATTATTCATATATATTGTACATCTTATCTCATTCATATCTATTGTCTTAAGGGTTTTATATATATGTATAAGCTAGCCATGTTATTAACTCGGTTCGTCAAGTCGGATTCGGGTTCGGTTAATATCGTCCATCAAGGTCCCACACGTGTTATCCGCTAAGCGACTACTGTTAATATTAAATACGTAACTAGTTCGGGTGCACGGTTATACCTTTCTGCTAGACTGACTCGAGTTAACCCGTATTTGACTTCTGTTGACCATTCTTTGACAAATGTTGACCGAGTCAACTCAGTTGACTTGGGTCTTGGCCTTTTATCTTCTTTCCAATATAGTACTGATCGATACCTTAGTCGCTATTGTCACCATATGTCATACATAATCCAGATCTATCATCAATAATTTCTACTACATCTTTAACCATACGGTTTACCAACAATCGTCGCACCACAACCCCCACCTGTCGAAACCCTGCTCGAACCCAACTGCCACCGTCGTTGTCGTAACCCACCACAACTCCGTCGTCACCGTACATCGGCCACCGCAGCCTCCTCTATTCCTGTTGTTCGACAGAACCACCACCATCCTATCATTATCCATCCTGATTATCCATCAGTAATCGAACCCGTTCGGTAGCCAAAAGTCTCTCGGTTTCTCTCTCTTTCTTATCGCAGCTTCTCTCTCTTCTGTCCTTCTCTCTTTTGATCATCCCTCTCTCTCTAGAATCCTTGTGGTGGAGTGGTGTGATGTGGGGAGCAGCTCCGTCGCTGAGCCGCTGTGCTTCTCCCTCTACCTTTCTTCTCTCTCTCTCTCTCTCTCTCTCTCTCTCTCTAGAACAGGTTCTGATGTGTCTGTAATGTTGGTTGGAAGAAAGAAGGGGTGGGTGTGTTGGTCGGTTGATAGCAGCTCTGCCGCCATCCGGCCGGAGCTCCGCCCCTGGTACTCCTTGCTTCGCTCTCTCTCCCCCCTGTGGTGTGTGTGTGAGCAGTAAAGGGGATGGGGGTGGTTTGGGGTTTTTATAGAATGGGTCTTTAATGGTTTCACAAAACCATGGAAGGTTTTGTGAGTGGGTGTCAATAGTAAGAGAGGACAAGTGTCCTCTCTTATGTGACTCACCCAGTTTTCGGGTGGGTTCGTTACGTGTACTGGCTCGGTCTCACAACGTATTTTCGTATACATATACAATTATTCGGGCTCAATTTCGTAACTAGTACTCGCGTATAATAATTATTCTTATATTTTAACATTAGTATTTATTATTTCTTCGTCGTTCTTATTATTAGTCGCGAAAAATTTTGGGCCTGGTAACCGGGTTGTTACATTCTCCCCCCGTTATTGGAATTCCGTCCTCGGAATTACTTTTGTGCTATCCACCGAACATATCTAGTATATCTCATACTCGAATTCAATGTTCGGTCTATGTACCCGTACGTACATAATTCTTTTCTTAATCTCAATCATAATTTATGTGGTTCCATACTAAGTCTCATGCCACTTTTAGTTTTTAAACAAATGTTTCATTCATTTGTCAGGTTACAGTTGATTTTTGGTTCGATTCTCAGTTTTGTTTTCGATGCATCATTGGTGTTTATATATAGGGTGTACCGCAGCTAACCCACCACACCAATGATACTTCGCAAACGTAGTGAAAATATCTCCAAAAACTTGATAGAAAACGTATTCTTAAACGTACCTAATCGAAAAATACTATATGTGTTTCGAAAGTTACTAGTCCTCAAAATCTATATTTTGGTATCAGTTAATTTTCCAAAATAGGGGTCTTACATTTGACTATGTTCTTAGAGCTATATGCTATTCTCGCTGGTTTTTATGCCTAATATTGTGCTTAATTCTATCTCCATTAACGACATAATCGTTGTATTCTTAAGTTTTCAAAAATACTGTGTAGGGCATAATCTCTAAGATACCGTGTAGGGCATGATGACCAATTGTCGAATAATTTGGGAAAGATAAACCTTCAAATACTCCATGTTGATCTTATCATTATCAAGGGGCACATAACCTTCCTATTGGTGTCCTAACTCTTGTCCACTCTTAATGTCGGGTTAATTACTTAAAAGATCTTACTATCAATTTTTGAACTAAGTTCTCTTGTTGTTATCAAATATTCCTTACCATAGCTATCACTAACGCATTCACTCCCCCCGTTAGAGCCTGCCGTATATCATCCTAATATATTTCTTACGGATAACTCGTCTCTATGCTTAAAAAGGTTACGAAACTAATCTAAAGATTTTGTCACTAATCTAGAGTTGACATGCGGTATCAAAGTGACGGTACATGTATTACACCTTAAAAATACCTCATGTAGCTTTCATTCCTAGTTTTCTCTGGCTAGCGAGGACGTTTAATGGTCATGTATTGACTACATACTTGAGTCTATGTCACACCTTTCCATTTAACATTCTTGGATGATCTTAAAACCTGTTATGCGGTTACGAATCCAACACACTATACTTAACTTAAATTGCAGTAATCAATGTCAATCAAGTCCGAATGACATATCCTAGAAATCAATGGTTTTAATCTCTTATCTTTGGTCTAATAGGCAACGTAAAACTTAACTTGTACATAATTATGAACCATATATAATAACTAGCCATACGATCGTCAACACTTATTTGGTTGGAAAAATAAACTTATCAGATTATCCATTTGCTTGGTTGACTGAGGTTCACGTCGGTATTTCGGGCTCTTTTAACTTGTGGCGCCAAATTTTGGCGAGGTACCTGATTTTTATGGTTAGCGCACATCTAAATCATAAAAGTTAAATCTTTAGTATTCATTTAAGTTCGTAGTTTGTATATTTATAAGTTAGGAGATTAAGTACTACAACGATCGAAGGCATACATATATATGCATATATACTATCGTAACACGTAAATCGTACCAAGTATATCTAGTTCCAGGCCTTTACTATTGTCATACGGGTATATCACCAATTTGTTTTCGTCTCTAACTTAGTCCGTTTTCTCAAACTTCAATATCGTCCATTTTCCGCACTTAAGTTCATCGTCTTATATTTTTATCCTCTCTTAAAATCTCGGCGAATCTTCGGATTTCTTAGAACTTTTTCGTGCCTGTAAATTCACAATTACATGACGTCAAGTGTAATCGTCAATTTACCTCACGGAATTATTCTAGTAATCTCCGTCGTAGCCATTATTCATGTATCACACAAAGTTCGTATACTAGTCACACTAGTTCTAGGTCTCGGTAAGCATTCTAGTGTGTTCAGGTACTTCCGATTCTAAATTATTCCGTTTCTTACTCTGGTCATTCTTATGTAATTTTGAGGCATTCCCTAGCTAGGTAGTCTTAGAGTCTTAAACGCTAAGTTCTCTAAGTTGTCCTGGTGTGGTATAGGATATCTGGAGATATCCTATTTCGCCACAACCATTTCTCTGATACCAACTGTAACAACCCGACCAGGAGGGGCCTGGACGTAACGACAGTTTGGTAACAGACTTGCACAACGGAAGCAACGATAGACTAATATTAAATATTTGTACAACTATTTAGTTCCAAATATTATAAATACAAGTTATAAAATAAACTAATATCTATTGCAGGGACGAGACGCGGCGGTCGTCGAAGCAGCTGGCGGGTTGTTATCCACTAAGCAATCCAGTCTCTACACGATTATAACTCTAGGAGCTCTAATCCGCAATGCTTATAGCTTGAATCTTCTATCATAACAATCTCTAATCCACGCAAACAAGCTTATACCTCGTGAATATCGTCCATCCATTTGCAGTACCTGAACACATGCTTAAAAAGAGTTGGGTCAGCAAAATATGCCGGTGAGTTCGTGTAAGTAATAAGTGGATCCAAAACAGTTTATCATTTCGAAAGCAAGTTTAATATAATTTAACACACGTGATGTACAAGCGACACCTCAATCCTAACACAGAATCTATCTACTGCCATTATAGATTCTCCTGGCAAAATACATGTCACAACGGCCCGCAGACCTCAGTGGAGGGTTTTCCGGGCTTCCGGATCCACTGTGTGTGGGGGTTTCCCCAAGTAGTACTACCCACATATTAAGTGGCCCAACCCCTGGGTTAATGAGTGTCAGTTTGGTATCTGGCAGCTGGTATCTTGTCACATCAAATAGTTCATTAAAAGAAAGCATGCATTCACCCCAAAATAGTAAAACACAAAAAAGGGGAACGGTACACGAAACTCACCTTGGTTATGGTATCACGTAGAGTTGCACGATCACATTGTTATTCCAAATCGAGAACCCACCTATCAATCACATGCAAGGTCCTACCAATATTACAAACATAAGTGCGTGTAATCGAATGCCGCGGTTACACGTGTGGACAGCTAGGACCTTTACTTATAAGTTACTTGTCGTTGGTGCCTCTATGTTCATATACATATTTATTCAATCGAAGTCTTTAGTGTCATTCATCCATCTATGTCTTAGGTTTATCTAAATCTTGATTCATTCTTATATAATACCAAAGTTATACATATTTATACATACCTGTTTGTCATGTCTATCCTCAAAAGTCTCATTCTTATATAATACCAAGTTGTACATTGTTTCCCATGTTTAAGTAACTGATCCTAATGTTCAATGTCCTTTGTACTATTCCTATAACTTAAAACTAAGTCATATAACTAAATCAAAGTGATATATTCATGTATGTAATTTGGTTTAGCTCCTCTCATATTATTGTTCATCTATATCAAAGATAGTCCGAGTCCTTTGTAACTTGAATATCATGATGGTTATGTTCGTCGTCTAAGTGTTCTAATACATGTCCACCTAACCGTCATCAATCATACGTCTATAATTAGCTATGTGTCGAAGTTCCAATGTTTCGATTATCAAAACTAGTCATCAACCCACATACAAGTAAACGTCTTGTGTTCCATATCTCATATGTTCTAGGATTCTAGTCGTCAATGTCTTTGTATTATTCATATATATTGTACATCTTATCTCATTCATATCTATTGTCTTAAGGGTTTTATATATATGTATAAGCTAGCCATGTTATTAACTCGGTTCGTCAAGTCGGATTCGGGTTCGGTTAATATCGTCCATCAAGGTCCCACACGTGTTATCCGCTAAGCGACTACTGTTAATATTAAATACGTAACTAGTTCGGGTGCACGGTTATACCTTTCTGCTAGACTGACTCGAGTTAACCCGTATTTGACTTCTGTTGACCATTCTTTGACAAATGTTGACCGAGTCAACTCAGTTGACTTGGGTCTTGGCCTTTTATCTTCTTTCCAATATAGTACTGATCGATACCTTAGTCGCTATTGTCACCATATGTCATACATAATCCAGATCTATCATCAATAATTTCTACTACATCTTTAACCATACGGTTTACCAACAATCGTCGCACCACAACCCCCACCTGTCGAAACCCTGCTCGAACCCAACTGCCACCGTCGTTGTCGTAACCCACCACAACTCCGTCGTCACCGTACATCGGCCACCGCAGCCTCCTCTATTCCTGTTGTTCGACAGAACCACCACCATCCTATCATTATCCATCCTGATTATCCATCAGTAATCGAACCCGTTCGGTAGCCAAAAGTCTCTCGGTTTCTCTCTCTTTCTTATCGCAGCTTCTCTCTCTTCTGCCCTTCTCTCTTTTGATCATCCCTCTCTCTCTAGAATCCTTGTGGTGGAGTGGTGTGATGTGGGGAGCAACTCCGTCGCTGAGCCGCTGTGCTTCTCCCTCTACCTTTCTTCTCTCTCTCTCTCTCTCTCTCTCTCTCTAGAACAGGTTCTGATGTGTCTGTAATGTTGGTTGGAAGAAAGAAGGGGTGGGTGTGTTGGTCGGTTGATAGCAGCTCTGCCGCCATCCGGCCGGAGCTCCGCCCCTGGTACTCCTTGCTCCGCTCTCTCTCCCCCCTGTGGTGTGTGTGTGAGCAGTAAAGGGGATGGGGGTGGTTTGGGGTTTTTATAGAATGGGTCTTTAATGGTTTCACAAAACCATGGAAGGTTTTGTGAGTGGGTGTCAATAGTAAGAGAGGACAAGTGTCCTCTCTTATGTGACTCACCCAGTTTTCGGGTGGGTTCGTTACGTGTACTGGCTCGGTCTCGCAACGTATTTTCGTATACATATACAATTATTCGGGCTCAATTTCGTAACTAGTACTCGCGTATAATAATTATTCTTATATTTTAACATTAGTATTTATTATTTCTTCGTCGTTCTTATTATTAGTCGCGAAAAATTTTGGGCCTGGTAACCGGGTTGTTACATGAATCAACGCTCTCAGCAGTAACACCCTCATCATTCAAACCTAAAATCGGTCTCACATCGGAATGTGGATCACCAATACTCGAGGTATTAGATTCATTTTCCGATGATGAGTCTGATTTTACCGAGCTCTCCGGTGTCACTTGATGACAATTGTGATTTTCAAAAAGCACCGGAGATGGCACAGACTTGTAATTAGTGGTTTGATCATCAATGATGTGGTCTACCACGTAAGCAATGTGCTTATAACTTTCCAACTTTTTGTTTACTTTTTCAGCAAAGCATTTGATGGCGGCCATTTCCAACTTGGTATTTTCAATTTCATTAATGTAGTTATTAATTGCAAGTTGTTTTAATGATAAAGTGTTTTTCAAGTCGGAAATGTCCTTTTTATAGCCATCTAATACTTTGTTAAAAGCATGCAACTCTTTGCGAGTAGATTGACAGTTCATGATAGCACTATCACGTTGAACACGGAGTTGTTTGTTCTCCTCTGTCAATCTATCACAAGTACCACAATATTTATCACTAGTAATATCAGTGCTACACTCAGAACTTACAGGTTTTGGCGGATCAGTCATGGCCATCAAAGCGAAATGAGCTTCCTTTCCAGCGAAAAACCTTGAATAGTCAATCTTGGTGAAAGCATCATCAGCAATGCACGACTTCCTCGTCATCAGAAAATCAGCTTCTGCTAGCAACTGATCAATATCATCATCCAGAGATGTAACACTTGCTTCTGTATCCGATTCACTGTCTGAATCTGAATAAACCGATTCACACTCCTCAGGAACGTCAGAAACAGTGTCAATCACCACTCCAGAATTAGCTTCCTCAGCCTTAACCTCAACAGATTTAGTCTCCATTTCCATTTCAGCCTCAGACACATCAACTTCAACCTCAGTTTCTTTCTTCTCATCAACTGTCACCGACTCTTCAATATCAACCTGACAAGCAACACAAGCCACATTTCCACCAGTTGTGATCTCCTCAACACCTATTTGCAAACCCGACCAATCAAACCGTTCATCCTGTTGAATCATCAATGCTTGATTCTGATTGGTATTCTGTTGTGTCTCATTTGGTGTGGTAATCGGTATGACTGTTCGGTTAGTGTTGTTAGATAATTGGTTTTGAGTCTGGTTTGGTGTGTTTGGTTGTCTGTTTTGGTTGTTGTTAGAGTTGTTTTGTCGGTTTTGGTAGTTGTTGTTATTTTGGTATGAAACTTGGTTTTGGTTTTGTTGTTGACGGTTCTGGTAGCTTGCATTAAATGGGTTTCTATTACCTTGTTTTGGTGGCTGGGTGCATTCTCTTTTAAAGTGACCTTTCCATTGGGGTTGGTGGCCCAATGGTAGAAGCAAAGCTTCTAGGAACACCTAAGGGGGAGGTCATGGGTTCAAGTCCCATAAGGAGTAAAAATTTGCCGTTCAAAAAAAAAGTGACCTTTCCCTCCACAGTTAAAACAAGTAACTTTCTCCTTGTTAAACCCGTAGGTTGTGTTAGGAGAAGTTCCCAAATCTGTTCTACCTGTCTTCTCAATAAACTCTGTTGCTCTTCTCATGATGCTTGCAAAAGCCCACTGGATATCAATCAGTTCCATCTCTTCCTTGTCAATCTGTGCATAGTCTTCATTGGTTAAGTTGTTATTCCCAATTTGACTAGCAACTAATCCATTGTAAGATGAAACCATTGCAGAGACTAGTGCAATGTGTTGCTGAGCAACTTCAACCGTTACATTTCCCAAGTTAGAAGTCTCCAAAACCACTGGTTGTTGATTAGGTTGATTAACTTGGTTCATTGGTTGTTGAGATTGGCTAGCAGTATAGAAAGCTGCTTGTTGCATTGGGGAGAATGGTGAAATGTATGAATTGTTGTATTGTTGTTGTTGTGGTGGTGGTTGTGGGTATGATGGTTGTGAGTAGGATGAGGTTTGTGCCATGTAGTTAATAGTAGGTTTTGGTGATTCCATAACATTGGAAATGCAAGCAACATGTGGTGCCACTACCCCTCCTGAACTTGAGTTACTAACTGGAACTGAAGTGCCTCCAAAATATAAGCTAGGATTCTGAGGAATCTGTGATCTTCTAGCTTTCCTCTTCTCTTCCATCTCTTTGTTTTCCAGCTTCTGTATAAACTCTTGAATAGTCCAGTATTGGTATGCATCCTTCTCCCTGAGAACTTCCACATGTTGATCCCAATAAGGTGGAAGAGCATCTGCAAACTTATCCACCAAAGCTGTTGTAGGAATCTGTATACCATAACTTGACAATTCAGTTAGCAAATGACTATATCTAGGAGTTAATTCTTTTAAAGTTTCATTGCCAATATAAGAAAAATTCTCAAACTCCTTTCGTAATTCATCCATCCTTAAGCTTCTAGTCTTCTCATTCCCATCATGCCTCTTTTTAAGCATATCCCATAGTTGCTTAGATGTAGTGCATGTCCCAAACTGATGCAACAGATCGTTTGTGATAGCCTGAGTCAATTGGGAAAAGGCTTTCTTCTCCACAGCAAACTTCTTTTTCTCCTCCTCAGACATACTCTCCAATGGAACTGGTTCACCTGTATTCTCCAAAACTGGTGCTGTGTAACCTCTAGCAATCATACTCCATGCCTCTGCACCCTCCACTCCCATGCCTTCTAAGTGGATCTTGAACTTGTTCTGCCACTGATTATATTCTTGTATCTCCATGAGCTTCGGTGGCCGATTCCCGCTACCTGAAGATAAGTCATTTATTAGTGTGGAAATAGCATTTGTAGTTTGAGTATTTACCACCGCTGCTGCTACTCCCCAGTAGTCAGGTTGTGGTGCTGGAGGTGCCACACTTTGAGGCATCGAGCTAGTCATCGCCATGTAGTTAATCGGTTGCGAAGACTGTGTGCTCGTCTTTTGTGCTGCCACTGTCCATGGGTCCATCACTTGCTGTTGTGGTTGTGTCGTTGCTGGTCTCGGGTTAGTCGGAAAATTCCACATGATCACGAACTTCGAAAAATTCAACACTTAGAAAATTTTCCAAAACTGAAGTCTAGGTTCGACCAAAATTCTCTTACTTTCGTCCCTTTTGTTTCACTTTCGCCCAAAAAGGATTCACCCGAATGTAGAGATTCACTAGAAAGTAAAATTAGCTAACACCCTTCCACTTTCGCCCAAAATGTCCTAGGTTCGACCAGTAATTTTCCACGTTCGCCCGCCCGACGAATCGAATGTGGAAAAACTTACCCGAAAGTGAAAAATTCAAACAAAACTTTCCAGGTTCGCCCAGAAATGACTCAGGTTCGACCAAAAACGACTCACGTTCGCCCAAAACTAGTCAGGTTCGCCCACTATGTTCCAGGTTCGCCCATTTCAGGTTTGAAAAACGGTTACACTTTGAAAAACGGTTATTTTGATCTCTGATTTTCAAAAGTTTGTGGATTTGAATGATCTTTATCAGGTTTTGATTCGGAATTGATTTGGAACAACTTTAATTCTTGGAATTTTAGATTTTAACCACAAAATCAACTTCAAATCAATCAAAAACACTCAAAAACCATTTTCATTCAAAAACAGATGTATTTTGATCAAAAATAGGTCCAAATCAGCTCTGAGTTTATCAAATTTGTTGTTGTATGATCCGTATGGCTCTGATACCACTTTGTAAGCGAAAGATTTTGACTAAAACAGGATTATTTGATCATACAAGTCACAAAACCAGGTGCGGAAACCCTAGTTCTGAACAAACTGATAAAACTCTAATCAAGACACAATCAACATCATTTTCAAAGCTTTTTCATAGATTAACCTTTTCAAATATTCAATTACAATCACACACTCGTTAATCTAGAACACTTAAACACTTTCTCAAATACTCCTGGAACCTAACCTGAACACACACACAAACTGAAACTCTCTATAATTCACAAATACACAAAATCTATTTATAGACTCTGCACGTTCGCCCACTGTGAATGGTCGAATGTGGAATTCTTCCACATTCGCCCACTACAGGGTACGAATGTGTATCTTCTGATCAGGTCCATTATACCTTCGCCCACTTTATCTTCACCTTCGCCCACTTTATCTTTACATTCGCCCAGTCTGTTTCCACCTTCAATCCATCAGCAACTTCCTAACATATGTTAACTTGTAGATCCAATCACTAGTCGCAATACGTGCATCTACAGGCATTCCAGAAACTGAAGCGTAAACTTTGCTCTGCCCCTATCTTGTCTCTACCTGATGGTACAGTTAATTTTGCTGTTTACTGCAATGCTTCTATCAAGGGTCTTGGTTGCGTGTTGATGCAACTAGAGAAGGTTATTGCTTATGCTTCTCGTCAACTTAAGGTTCACGAGAAGAATTACACGACCCATGATCTGGAATTGGCTGCGGTGGTTTTTGCGTTGAAATATGGAGACATTACTTGTACGGTACCCAGTGCACTATTTACACCTATCACAAGAGTCTCCAACACATTTTCGACCAAAAGATGTTAAACATGCGACAGCGTCGCTGGGTGGAACTCTTTAATGATTTTGACTGTGCTATCAAGTATCACCCTAGCAAGGCGAATGTGGTAGCAGACGCCTTGAGTAGAAAGGAACATGCGAAACCCCGTCGTGTTCGAGCTCTACAGCTTACCATTCATTCTTCTCTACCTGACCAGATTCGTGCGGCACAACTGGAAGCGTTGAAAGAGGAAAATCTGAAAGCTGAAACCATGCACAGTGCCGACAAGCATCTTGAACTTAGGTCTGATGGCCTACATTACTTTGCAGAGCATATTTGGGTTCCTTTGTTCGGGGGATTACGGGAACTTGTTTTGGATGAGGCTCACAAATCCCGGTATTCTATTCACCCTGGTTCCGACAAGATGTATCAGGATTTGAAGATACTCTATTGGTGGCTAAACATGAAGGCGGATATAGCCTCCTACGTGAGCAAATGCTTGACCTGTGCTAAGTTCAAGGTGGAGTACCAGAAGCCTTCTAGTCTCCTGCAACAACCTGAAATTCCTGAATGGAAGTGGGAACAGATCACGATGGATTTTGTCACGAAACTACCTAAGTCACCTAGTGGTTCCGATAAAATATGGGTGATTGTTGATCGGTTGACAAAATCAGCCCACTTTCTTGCCATTAAGGAAACCGACACTATGGATCGATTGGCTCGTCTCTACCTTAAGGAAGTTGTTTCTAAACACGGAGTGCCTGTTTCTATCATTTCTGATCGTGATTCTCATTTTACTTCGCATTTCTGGAGATCTTTACACAAAGCTTTGGGTACTCGGTTGGATATGAGTACAGCTTACCATCCACAAACTGACGGTCAGAGTGAACGGACGATTCAAACCTTGGAAGACATGCTTCGGGCATGTGTGATTGATTTTGGCAACTGTTGGGAGACTCATCTACCGTTGGTGGAGTTCTCCTACAACAACAGTTATCACTCCAGCATTAAAGCAGCTCCGTTCGAAGCTCTTTATGGTTGGAAATTTCGGTCTCCTCTTTGTTGGGCCGAGGTGGGTGAGAGTCAACTCACAGGGCCTGAATTGGTGTACGAAACTTCGGAGAAGATCGTACAAATTCGTAATCGTTTAGCGGCGGCACGGGATCGACAGAAGAGCTATGCAGATCGTCGTCGTAAACCACTAGAGTTTCAGGTTGGGGACAGAGTACTTCTAAATGTTTCACCATGGAAGGGCGTCATACGCTTTGGGAAGCGTGGCAAACTTAATCCTCGATATGTTGGACCGTTCGCAATTCTGGAACGAATTGGACCGGTGGCATACCGACTTGACTTACCGGCGGAGCTCGGTAGTATTCATAACGTCTTCCATGTATCTAACTTGAAGAAGTGTCTGGCTGACGAATCTCTTATTGTTCCACTGGAAGAGATCAGGGTTGATGATCGTCTTCGCATTGTGGAAGAACCTGTTGAAATCCTTGATTACAAGATTCGTAGCCTTCGTCGGAGTAAAATCCGTATCGTTAAGGTTCGTTGGAACTCAAATCGTGGACCGGAGTTCACATGGGAACGTGAGGATCAGATGAAATCTAAGTATGCTCATCTTTTTCCTAAGCGTGCGTTTGAATCGAGACATGTTACCG
Organism: Ambrosia artemisiifolia; assembly: GCA_032199755.1. Classification (NCBI taxonomy): domain Eukaryota; kingdom Viridiplantae; phylum Streptophyta; class Magnoliopsida; order Asterales; family Asteraceae; genus Ambrosia; species Ambrosia artemisiifolia. Next base: position 31,618,437 of record CM063529.1, on the reverse strand, counting down.
CTGAAGCAGAGTGAATCTCGGGGCGAGATTCCTTTCAACGGGGGGATGATGTGACAACTGGTAAATTTCCTTTTCGTTTCTTTCCTTTAGTTACTTTCCTTTTTGGGCTTTGCATAATTTTGGGACAAAAATTCTTTCAACGTGGGGATGATGTGACACCCGGCATTTTCAGTTAAACATTTATTTAAGACTACTTAGTGAAACGTTAGTTAAAATGAACTTAACTGGATCAGTTAAGTGAGTCCGGTGATTCGTAAGATCATATGGTAGCATATGCGTGAGTAGCAAGACCCGAACGTTGGTGAAATTTATTATGAATGCATAGGGCTGGTCACGAGCCGATCTAATCCGATCGGAGCTTTGCTCGTGCTTGGCTCGTTTACAAATCGAACCGAGCGGAGCGGCTCATTTACAATCGAGCCAAAAACCGAGCGAGCATTTTTCGAGCGTGAATATTTCCGAGCGAGCGACGAGCGAGAATCGAGCAGAGAGTAATTTGGACAACCATAAAATTGGGATGTTTCGTTCGATGTTTTCTTTGTCGGGTGACAACTAAGGTCAAACTGTCCGATGATAACACTAATATTGAAATCCGATTGTCCGATGATGAGGCTTAGGTTGAGGCTGGTGAGGCGATGATCATACTGCAGAGAACAGTTGTTGCATTGTGACGTAGGGTGATATCATGCGACGATTAGTGATGGACGACTAATAACATAGAGGATTCAAGACTCTCACCTTATCACTTATGGTTTTACTACTAAACTTAATGTTAAAATTTTTTTGTGTTAGTTATATTTTGTTTGCATATATTTGAGCCAAATCCAATAGAATGTTATGTATAAACTATAAATATATCTGTAATTTGTGTCTATATTTATAATTAATATATAATAAATAAATAAAAATTTATTCGAGCCGAACCGAGCCGAGCGGACCTTTGCTCGTGCTTGGCTCGTTTACAAACCGAACCGAGCCGATCTGCTCATTTACAACCGAGCGGAAGATCGAAAGAGCGTTTTTCGAGCATTTTCCGAACGAGCCACGAGCGGCGAACGATTTGAACAGCCCTATGAATGCATACTGATTGATATATGTGAAACTATGTGCTATTACGTGATTATACGTGAATTAACGTACTGAGTCCGGTCGGACCGGGACACGGAATTATATATAAAACTTTTATTAATAATTAGATTATTAATAATTTGTAATAAAGATTATATATATATATATATAAAAGAAATATAAAAATTGAATTTTTAACCTTCGCGCGGACCGCGAGGGATTTATTAATCCTGGCGCGGTACGCGACAGAAGCTGCCGACAAATACCTAACTTTAATATGGCGCGGACCGCGTGGCTTTATTGATTTTGCCGCGGTCCGCGACACCAAGGGAAATTCCTGGGCAGAGCTACTTTATAAAAAGTTGTTCCTGCTTGTTTCTTATCACCTAAACTCCGATTTCCAAGTCCCATAATCATTCATAATCAAGTGTTGAAGTATTTTAAAACTTGTGAAGTTGTAAGATCAATTCCTAGTGTTTCTAAGCTTTGTTCTTGAGGTACAACTTTTATAACTTGTTATTTTGGTTATGTTCATACACAAGTTATATACTAATCTGATCTATAAACTTATATCTATGTTTTATATGAATACATACATGATTACATGAGTTAGATGATATTGTTTTGGTCATAAACACTAGGTTGTATATTAGTGTTTTATGTTAGTTTAGCTTGAAAGATCATGTTGGAAACCTTGATGTTGAACTTGATTGATTATGTTTTTGATGAGGTCTGATCATATGATACATGTACAAGTTTTGTTAGATTGAGTTTTGATAAGATTGAGTATAAATAAATCTTGTAAACATGATTATATCAAAGAGTTAATACTTGGCAGATTCAAAATCCGATTTTCGTTTTGATGATAACTTGATGATTTGATATCTAAATCTTATAGTTTTTTATGCTAAAGTATGCTATGTGATATAAGCTTTCCAGAAAGTCCAAGTTTGTTGAATTTGGTTAAGTATAGGTATTTCTTTTGGAGCTTACAAAATCGTATGTCAAATCTGATTTCGGACAAAAAACTTTGATCAAATTTAAACGGTCATCACTCGAGTTTTACAAACCCTATGATCGTGAAATTTGGTGAGCAACTAGATACATGACGTTTAAAGGTTCTCCAATTGGATTCAGGTCAATTGGAGCAATATATGATTTTTAATGAATTATCTCCTAAGCTGTCGCAAACAGCTCGTTTTTAAGACCTTGCTGTGTTCATGAATTTTTATAAATTGTTCAGAAGGTTTTGGACGCGAAATAAAAATAGTGATATGATATATAAACATATGAGAGTGTTCTGTAAAAATTTGAGAGTCAAATAAGTTGATTTGGTATTTTATCAAAAATCGTTTTGATGACACAGAATCTGTCCAAAAAAAAATCACAGAATTGACAATGTTGGCATTTGAGCTTGTTTAGTAGTTTTCTTGACTTGAATGTTACATGTATTGATATGTGAACATATGTGGATGATGTATGCTATACGTATGGACATAAAAACTAAACTTTCACCAACGGGTCGTCGTGTCAACTTGCTACATCTAGTTACATTTGAGTTACGCTAGCACATTAGAACTATGTGAAGTTTGGACAAAAAGCTTTGTTGAACGATTTTGAACACATACTTATGAGTTAACATTGAAATAGGGAATCCGTAGCAATTTGCCTATATTCACAATTTGAAGTTGGATAATAACTCAAAGCAACCTAAGGTGAGTTCACGGCCCCACTTTCTTTGGTTTTACTTTTGGGGGAGAAAACATGCGCTAAACTTGGTTTTGAGAACCTGTGTCATAAAACGGGTTGCTATATGATCTTTGGAAGTCCCGGGGGAAACCATGAATGTGCGGTGTAGCACAACGGGGGAAATGTGAATAGATCTATTGGGCGTGACCTGCCCCACTCGTCGGTTGGAGGCCGGACGGGTGCATATTGTCTCGAACATGTAACGTTGGTAACATATTTTGGGCTGTAACATTGGTAACTTGTGAGCGTGTCCAGTAATGGTTTTCCAATCGTAGTAGTAACAAAACATACGCCTAGCTAGCGTACCTTGGCTTAAACATGACAGGTTGAACTTGGTAACATTTTTGGAACTTGGTAACGTTTATGGAAACTTGTGAACTCACCAGCATTATATGTTGACGTATTTTTGGCATGTTTTTCTCAGGTCGCTAAGGTATCACTTCACGGACTAGGCGCACGAGTCTGCATGGCGTCTAGAGTTTAAAGTATCATGTTTTGAATAAACACAACATTTGGATTTCATTGTTTAAAAGTTTGTATAACTACTTAAGCTTCCGCTATGGTTTTTAAAACATTAAATAAGATGTTTGGTTTCCACGTATTATTCATATAGAGTTGTTTATTGTGACCGTTGACTTGGATCCTGGTATGTCATACACCTCGCGGTAAAACTCCGCAGTGGAAATTTGAGGGTGTGACACTTAGGGCCCTCCTAACACACCCAACATGGTTAGGCCTCGTCCTACCTTGATCATCTAGGCCAAGCATGGGATCGTAGAGTAGTTCATATGCAATAAACATCGAGGGTGATGAGGTTGTTAGATGCATAGCATTAGAAGTTGGAGAGCTTGTCTATGAGCATCCATGTTCTTTTGTTGATCACTAGATATGGTTGTATCTTTCTATTATTCATGAACCCACTTCAATTTGTAGACTTTTATTATTAGTAGTAGTAGTTTATTTTTAGTTATTTGTTGTGTTGTCTTCTCCTAATCCTTGTTTGTTTATTTTGTGACAGGTTTCCAATGATGATTAACTTAATAAACCTAAAATCAACTCTAACTTAATAAACTAACTAGAGATTTAATCAGCTTCTGGTAGTCCCGAGCTAGAACCAAGGTGAGGAAACCGATAGTGAGACAGATCCTTCGGGCTTTTGATATCCAAACCGGATTCGAAACAATGGCTTCTGAAGTGGACCGGATCTGAGTGACACACTTCTGGTACTTACCAGATGAATGAATGATCTTCTTGGTAAAGGGAGGATTCCCTACGGGCACACCAGTGATCTTCAGATTGCACGCCTTTAGGATTATGTTCCACCTTTATCAAGGATTTCATCCAGCTTGGGAGGTTATGGGTTGGGTTAATTAAGTTAATAATCATCAAACCAACTTTTTATTTAATTGATCACTAAATAATAAGGTGTCACCTTGAAGATAAATAAAACTAGAATTATATTTCTAGGTCTCGTTAAGTACAAAATTGTTAACCATTGGGGATACTTGTCTTCTAAGCCGACTATAAGTGAGATCCTTCGGTCTTCACGTTAACCTACTTAGGGGATTGTAGGTCCTTTGAATGGATCGATTACAAGCTAGATCAGATCTATCAAGGTGCGGAATCCCTTGATAGATGTTTATGCAAACAATGAATCAACGAAGAACACGATGAATACTTTTAAAACCTACTTGTCTATTGATATTATTTCAGTGGGAACAAATACCAATTACAAGCTTGCAAACCAAAAACCTTAACCCTAGCCTACACCCCATGCACCTATATATAGTGCATGGGCTGGACGAAGAAGCCCAAGGAAAAGATGCTCTTTCCTATCTTCTCCTTGAGGAGAAGATGGCTATCTTCTCCTTCAGGAGAAGATGGAAAAGATTCCTTTTTATATCTTCTCCTTTAGGAGAAGATGGCTATCTTATCCTTCAGGAGAAGATACTCAAAGGTATCTTTCCTAAGCTTCTTCACACAATAACAATGTTAGCTAGGTTTCAAACAAAAGACTATCATACTTGACTTATAAATCCGTCAAGCACGTTACAATTAAACTATCAACCGACACAAAAACGAAACTAATCTAGAGAAGCATTTGTCACACAAACATGCACTAACAAACTCCCCCTTGACGAATGCTCTCTAGATCTTCAACCTCCTGCAGTCTTCAATCTTCAAAATAATCTTGAATAATCTCAACTTCTTCCAATCATACATATCTTCACTGTCTAATTCTTCATAAAGTAATCCAGTCACTTTGAGGTTTTCTGTTGCATCTCTTCCCTGGATCACCAGCACCAATAACTTCTATTCCAGTACCCGACTCCCCCTGAGTAGTGGCTTGCACACCAAATGTTAGTGAAGCACTTGGAGGCTCACTCCCCGCAGAGCGGTTTGGATCATTGTCGGGATCATCATCAATTCATCACCCTTACACATCACATTCTCCCCCTGAGCCTGCAATTGCTTCATCAACGCAACATTCTGTTGAAGAAGTGTCTGTATCAAAGCTCTATCTTTTGCCTGTAAGTGGTGGTTGTTGTGGTACTATGACTGCTAAGGTTGTTGATGGCATCTGTGATCTTGGCTCACGAAAAACAACTCCTCCTCTCTTCCTCTGACGAGTCCGGAGAGGTAGAACATCATCATCACCATCATCATCATAATTCTCTGGTTGACAGTCTTTGCCAGTCTCATCATCTTTCTTTCTTTTCTCCCCAACAGTATCAGTAGGAGGTTCCGACCTCTGTGGCGAGTCTGCAAAAAATCTCACTTTCCAAACATTAATAAAACAACTTAAATATTCATTAATTAGAATTGGGCCTTATGGATTGAAAACAATTTTGAACAACTTCACCCAACATGTTTCAGAACTGGGCCTTGAACATAAATCCATGCCCGAAAAGTTTCAGTTTTTAGTCATTTGCAACGAAGCAATGACTTGGCTTTTGAGAAAAGTTGGTTAGTACGAAAACAAGACGTTTTCCAGAACAGTACGAGTACTCCCTTAAATGACCATTTCCCGTGCATTAAGACCTGAAGTGAAAAAATAGAAAATATTTTTGTCATTTTTTTTGAATATTTTAAAAAAATAAAAACATTAATAAAATAAACTAGAATAAAATGCATAAAGTGAACACTCTATTTTTGTTGAGAAGTCACCGGCGAAAAGATCATATCAGCTAGAACAAGACTGAACACACGAGTTAGAATAATTAAAGGTAAATTATTATAAGCACAGTCGCAGTCCAAGGCGATTACCAGTATATTGAACCACTTAAACAAACTTACATCATTGTCTTCAAAGCCTCACTTTACTTATTACGATTATGAGCATTTGACTGTAGGTACTGCGTGTCCCACAACATGACATACCCCCGCGATCAAGGTATGCACAAAGCTTCATCGTAACAGGTGAGTATATTGCTGGTATCTGTAGAATTTACAAGGTACGAGACACACGGGTGTACAGGTCAGCATATATCTGGATGCAGCAAAGTGACCGGTGTGTTCTCAACCAGGGTTAGGGCAAATACCATTTTGGTACGAATTTTAGCTTTGGGCTGTTTGATATAGCCGTTTAGCATATTGGGTTTTGGCATTTATCCTTTGAATTTGCTCTTTTAAGATATCCTGGCTGTGCCTAGGTCAGCATATTTCTGGATGCAGCAGAAGGGCAGCCAGGTTATCCCCGGATAGATCAACAATATAAAGACCCGAAACCTCTGATTTTGGCAATCTATCAACGCAAGAATTAAGATCATAAAATCGTACGCCGATGTTATGTTCCCCACATGTACCACAGTCCAGCTTTTGATATTATTATTATTGAGGACTGAGTACGCGTTGTAAGTCTGCCTACTGGTATATCACATGATGAAGCTGCAGTCACACTTAGCAGTTTAAGTTCTCTGTTCTGTTTTAAGTGCGACAGTCAAGCAGCTGATGTACTATCATATCTTTTCTTTTGCACAGTGACAACTCGTTTTTTTTTGTTTTTTTTTTGTTTTTTTTGTTTTTTTTTAACAGAAAAATATTTACAAAAACTTCAGAAACTTATAGGAAACGTAAAATCATTCAGGATTCCTCATCCCGTTTAGTTGCACCAACAGTTCAAAACGAGCCCTGTTAAATGCCTTGGTGTAAAGGTCTGCCAAATTATCTTTCGTGTCAACTTTTTCTAAATGAATCATTCTCTTTTCAACACAATCTCTTATGAAATGATGTCTGATATGAATATGTTTAGTTTTAGAAAAGTTGGTTGGGTTTTCAGTGATGGATATGGTAGATTTGTTATCAATCATAATGGGAGTATTTAGAAAATTCAAACCGTAATCCCGCATTTGTTGCTGTATCCACAAAACATGTGAACAGCAGCTACCAGCTGCAACGTATTCAGCCTCGCATGAGGACACCGCTACAGAAGCCTGCTTTTTACATTGCCAGGATACGAGTCTCCCCCCAAGTAGTTGACAGCCACCAGTCGTTGACTTCCTGTCCTGGTTACATCCTCCGTAGTCTGAGTCGGTGTAGGATATGAGATCTGATCCACCATCTGATGGATACCAGAGACCTAATTTGGGTTTCCCCTTAAGGTATCTCATGATCCGTATGACCGCAATCATATGTGACTCCTTTGGATTTGCCTGGAACCTGGCGCAAAGACAGACTGCAAAAACAATGTCAGGTCTAGAGGCAGTTAAATACATAAGTGAACCGATAATTGCCCTGTACTCTGTTGGGTCAACATTTTTATCACTCTCTGCATCTGGGCCAAGTCCGTGATTCACTGGAATGGGAGTGTAGTAAGGTGTGCAATCATTCATCTTGAAACGAGTCAGGATGTCATGCACATAATTAGTTTGATGAATGAACATTCCATCTGCCTTCTGATCCACTTGCAGACCGAGAAAGAACTTCAACTCCCCCATCGCGCTCATCTCGAACTTTTTCTTCATCACCTGCTCAAATTCTTTGCATAAGTCTTCATTAGATGAACCGAAGATGATATCATCCACATACACCTGAACCAGCAGAAAATCTTCTCCTTTTCTTCGAATGAAAAGTGTACTATCGATCTTCCCTCTCTCAAAACCATTGTTCAAGAGGTAAGACGATAGTGTCTCATACCATGCCCGAGGGGCCTGATGAAGTCCATAAAGGGCCTTATCAAGTTTGTAGACCCGATCTGGATATTCTGGATCAGGGAACCCCGGTGGTTGTGAGACATACACCAGTTCTTGAACTTTTCCGTACAGAAAGGCGCTTTTCACGTCTAACTGATATACTTTAAAGCCCTTATGAGATGCGTAAGCTAGAAACAAACGAATTGCTTCCAGCCGTGCTACTGGTGCAAACACTTCATTGAAGTCTATCCCTTCCTGTTGATTAAACCCTTTTACCACAAGACGAGCCTTATTCCTGACCACTACACCGTTGTCATCTTTCTTGTTTCGAAAAACCCATTTGGTGCCAATTTCCTGTGCACCTCGAGGGAGATCGACCAACTCCCAGACTTTGAGCTTCCTAAACTGAGAGAGCTCTTCTTGCATAGCTTCCACCCACGCATTGTCCCGAAGAGCCATTTGATAACTCTTAGGTTCAATTTGCGAGATAAAGCACTTCATACATTTGTTCACAATCCCTGAATCAACAATTCTTGCATACATGCAGTTTGCATTAGCAAAACTTCTCCGAGTCTGAATGCCCGCATTAGGATCCCCCAGGATGAAGTCAACTGGATGAACCCTATTTGCGCGTGTTGAAATCACAGTGTCTACCGGCATATCTTCATCTAAATTGGAGCCAATATCTCCTGCAGCCACTTCATCATCAGTAGAATCTATCCCGAACGGATTCGTGAAAGGTTCTTCTTCGGTTTCAGTGACCTCTGGTGTGGATGAAGACTGGTTGTTTCCCGAAGAGCTTGTACTTGCATCTGTCTTGGTCTTTTCTGCAGAAATTTGGACTATTGAACGAGGTGAAACAAAGTCATCATCCATCTCATCAACAATCACTAGTTCTTCTTCCTGTGGTTCTGCATTAAAGGTATGAGGAACATTAAAAGACTTAAAAACAGAGACATAATCGAACATCCAACTTGGTTCCTGTGCACTATCAGGTGGTGAGTAACTTGTTATTTCAATATTAAAAGCAATTTCAACTACACCCTTTGATTTATTCCAAACACGTTTGTTTGGTGAGCCGGGGACATAACCAAGGAAGAATCCTTCGTCTGCCACCTCACCAAATTTTGGTTGGTTTTTATTTTTCAGAATAGTGCAAGGCATCCCAAATGGCTCAAAATCTTTGATGTTGGGTTTACGACCGTTTAAGAGTTCATAACACGTTTTATTATGTTTCTTAACGGTCAAAACCCTATTCAAGACATAACATGCTGTGTTCACAACCTCCCCCCAAAAATGAACGGGAAGCTTAGAGTCAGCTAGCATGGTTCGAGCAGATTCAATCAAAGTCCTGTTTTTCCTCTCAGCGACTCCATTTTGTTGAGGCTCATAGGGAGCACTGAATTGATGTTCAATTCCCTTGCGAATGCAAAAGATTGAAAATGTGCTGTTCTTGAACTCCGAGCCATTGTCGCTTCTGATCCTCTTCAGTGTGGTGTTGAACAGATTCTCTGCTTGAAGAATGAAATTCGTCAAGTTTTCAGCAGTTTCATCCTTCGTACCTAAGAAAAACACCCACGAGAGTCTAGAAAAATCATCAGTAATCACAAGGCAATGAAATTTTCCACCAATGCTCCTAACGTTCACTGGACCGAAAAGATCAATGTGAAGCAATTCAAAAGGAGCAGAAATAGAATTAACAGTTTTTGGCTAATGAGGCTTCTTGTGTTGCTTTCCCTTTTTACAAGGGACACATTTGTCCTCAATCCCGAAACTTTTTAAAGGAACACCCGTTACCAAACCGTGTTTTACAATGTAGTTTAGCTTCCTGAAATGGATGTGGCCCATCTTTCTATGCCAAAGAAGTGAGTCTGATGCAGATGCTTTGGACAATAAACATGTAGTCTCCGTTGAAGAATCGTCATGCATGCTCATATCCATGATATACGTGTCGTTTCTTCTAGGAGCCCTCATAATTATCCACTCTTTTGGAATTACCACTCCTAGTTTCAACACTAAAGCTTCAGTCTTGGTGAAGTGAACTGAATGCCCCTTGTCGCAGATTTGTGAGACACTCATGAGATTGTGTTTGAGCTCTTCAACATAGTTCACTCCTTCTAGGGTGATCTTGCCATTAGTGACCTTCCCCTTTCCTGAGATGCGCCCGCCTTTGGCGCCAGCAAAGTTTACAAAACCTCCGTCACATTTCATAAATTCGATCAACAATCTCAACTCCCCTGTCATATGCCTAAAGCAGCCGCTATCAACATACCACCAGTTGATAACCCTCCTCAGCAGCTCCTGCATTCACAAAGAGGATTAGTTAGAGTAGGGGACCCAAGCTGTGAAAGTCTTGGGTCGTCCCATTTCATCAACAACAGTGAACTCCCTCCAATATCCATCACTCCCCACTGGAGTCCTGGATCTCGGTGGACTGTTTTCGTTCATTTGGTTATAATGTCTGTAGGGCCTTTGATTCTGAGAATTGTGATATCCTCTTTGATTCATTGGCCCGTTATTGTTATTTTGTGGATAACTCCCTCTGTTGGAGTATCCCTGATTATAGTTATTTCTTGAAAAATGTTGGTTATTTGAATACTGTCTATCCCTATAACCATTTTGATTATTATAATTATTTACAGAATTAAACTTGTCACCTTGTGGATTTTGGTGACGTTGTTGCTTATGAGGTGGTTGGTACTTATTGGCATTTGCAGGTACTGCCTGTGTAAATGGTTGAGCACCAGATGTGCTTGTCTGGCCAACACTTACCTGTCTAGGGATAAACGCTGGTTTTTCAAAATTCTTGTTTACTGGGCGTTTTCCAGGATCCCTAGACCCACCGCCTGATTCTTTCTCAAGTTGTCTCTGCAAAGATTTCTTTGCAGAGTTGCTTACCTCTTTCCTGCTTTCAGACTTAGCAGGAGTCTCACCTTTCTTTGCATCAGTTGATACAGTGCTATTTTTCTTCTTGACAGTACACATGCTAGCTACATGACCTTTTTGATGACATTTAAAACAGGATCGCTTCTCAAGGGGCTTTTTGTATTGTCCCCTTGAGGTCGATCCCTCATTGCTAGCAGATTTTGGTGAAGTGTTGCCTGAACATTCAGCATTACCCTGTGTAATTTCAGTTTTGGCTTCACCTTTCTTAACAAATTTAGGATTTTGCAAAATCGATTTTGGTTCAGCCTTTTTGGGTTGAGTCTTTGATTCAGTTGAGTTAATTTTAACTGGATTAGTTTTATTAACCCCCAACCCAGTACTGTTCTTAAACACTTCACCTGTTTGTTCATCCTCAGACACACTGGATGAACTACCACTCTCAGTACTAATCTCACTCTCACTTACATCAACTTTCTTCTCATCTATCTTAGGTTTACAGATTTCTTCTGTTACCTCCTTCTCAGTTGGTAGAAACGAATAGTTTCCAGTTACAGGAGGTGGTACATCTTGGTAACCTAATCCACCTTTTTCATCAATAAACTTCTTGGTGTCTCTTCCAGAATCTATTAAGGCACTTATAAGATATTTTGAGCTGCGAACTTGATCTATCTGCCTATTCAGATCAGCTACCTTAACCTTAAGTTGGTCTATTTCAGCATTTTTCTTAGCAATTTCTTCTTGTTTATCAACTAAGGCCAACTGTGTTAGATTAAGGTAATCTATCTTTTCCCTAAGAGCATAGTTAAGTTCTTTTAGATCTTTCTTAGCAGCATTAAGGGGGTTTTCAGGTTCCCTTCTCTAATCTTATTGCCTATGTTAAACTCTTTCTCTGTGTCTAAAAGCACAACTAATGATTTATTATGCTCAACTACGTTATCATTTTCTTTCACAAGTAACAATATACGCTCAGCATAATCAACGCATCTATTACAAGCTTCTACAACTAGAGGTAGAGGAAGGAGTACCTTTTTCTCATTGGAGGACAAGTCTGCCATGTAAGCCATGAATTCTTTAGCAGACATCCCCTCAGTTGATGCTGTTAGATCCAGCACCTGTGCAGTTGATTCCTTAACAGCTTCCTCTTCAATCTTGGTTGCTTCAGCCTCTTCAGTTGTACTTTCTTTCTCTTCAGTCTCGACACCAGATTCTCCATCACTTTCAGACTTTTCTTCCACAATTTCTGCCATGAATGCTTGATTGCTCGATCCATCAGTACCATCGAGCACACAACTCCAGTCATACGTACCATCAGGTTTTGCTACCATTAGGGCCTTAGGGCTAGTGTTGCTCTGAGATGGCCCCACTGACGAGCTTTGCCTGACAGTATTATTTTGATTCTGGTTCTGGTTCTTTGGTCTTGAGCATTCTCTTGCAAAGTGACCGAAGTTGTAGCAGTTGTAGCATTTCACCTTTGATTTGTCAAATCCAGCTCGACCTCCCACCAGCTTTCTTCCAGTTCTGTCCATGAACCTTTTTGCTCTTCTGGAGATCATAGCAAGATTCCACTGCAAATCCATTTCTTCTAAGTCATCCGGATCTATTTGATCATAGTCTTCATCAAAAACTGCCGGATCGTTTATCTTCCCTTGTATGTAATTTTCGTAGGATGCTACAAAGGAAGACAGAACTGCAAGCTGCTCTTCTGCTGATTTGACACTCATAGGCATAGACTTGCATGACTTGTGATCACATTTGGATTCAGCAGTGCTCTTTCCCTTGTCTCTTCCTGAGGGAATGTCCTTCACTTTTGTTGACTCACCTGAAACAGATACAAAACAAACTTCACCATCAGAATCTAACATAATGTTACCAGAATTTTCTCCTGAGAAGAATGCAGTTGCATTCCCACTGCTGCTTGAGGTGCCACCGGATGAGGATTTGGATGACGATTTCCCATAATACACTCCCGGATCTTGAACCTGATCAGAACCTTCATCCTTCCTCTTCATCGCCAAATCATAGGCTCTAAGCTTTCCTATAACATCATCAAGCGTATAGGTGGCGAATTCAGGATTCTCTTTAATGAGAAGAGTATAAACTTCCCACTTTGCAGGCAATGCATCCAGAATCTTGGTGGTCATCTCTACATCAGTGTGCTCAATCTTGTAGTTCTCCAGTTCCGTAACAAGATGGTAGTATCTCGTGATGATCTCTTCTAGGGTTTCACCTGTGAATGCCCTAAAGACAGCAAACTGTTTCTTGAGTAAATCAACTCTATTTTTCTTAACATTATCATTTCCCTGAAACCGTTTTTCGAGAGCTTCCCACAAATCTTTTGCATTTTGATATTTTCTAAACGTGTGCAATATCTCTTGTGGCATGCTCATTGTGATGGCAGCATGTGCTTTGTTCTCAGCTTCGAACATTTGCTTTTCTTCTTCATCCATATTTTTAAAGTCAACCTTAACAGTTCGACCATTTACATCTCTGGATGGTGGTATGTAACCATCTCTTATGCAAATCCATCCTCTCATCATATAAAACCTTGCCCACTCTTCAAACCTGTCCTTCCACCAATAATAATCATTTACCGATATCATTTTTGGTGGAGAGTTAGACTTACCTACCTCATGATCCATCTCCAGAAATTTAGTTAATGTAGACATTTTTTTTATAAATAAAATAAAATTTAAATAGCGAGAAAGAAAAAAAAATTAAAATAAAACTCAAAAGACTTAAAACCAACGAAAGATAGAAAAGTAATTAGTGTGAATAGAATAATAAAACTAAGCTAAAATTCAAATGTGACAAGCTTTACTTCAATTAAAAGCAGTGTGAATATAATTATAAAAATGAAGTAAAAAAAAGCGAAGTTATGAATTAGTAGAAAAAGATTCCTTTTAACAATTCACGAAGATAGTAGGTCACGAACTTAAGATCCACGAACTAAACTCCAACCAAGGCGAAGTTAAAAGAAAAAAAAAGCGGCGAAGATGCACATATAAATATAAAGGACGAAGATGGGATGGGATCTAGATTCTCTATGGCGATGATGGCTTTAAGCGAAGAAGGCTTTATTCACTAAAAGACAAAATGGCGATGATGCCTTAGGATTCTTTATGGGCGAAGATGGCTTGTGAGAAAAACACGGCGAAGATGAATTAGAAGATTCCTTTTGGCGCTGTAACTGTTATATCAACACAGATACTATCAAACTAAGTTTCCGATTAATTCGAAGAACGTAATAAATTTTTTTTTATTTCGATTAGATTTCACAGTTCTTTAGATTAATTCTTTATTTGATAATAATTACCAGATCAGTCCGATTTGTTCTAGCAGAAGGTTTTAGAAGGAGACACAGAATATTCAATATTTTGCAATAACCAAGCTTGAACCGTACAATCGAGCATGAAATGCTCTGATACCAATTGTAGGTCCTTTGAATGGATCGATTACAAGCTAGATCAGATCTATCAAGGTGCGGAATCCCTTGATAGATGTTTATGCAAACAATGAATCAACGAAGAACACGATGAATACTTTTAAAACCTACTTGTCTATTGATATTATTTCAGTGGGAACAAATACCAATTACAAGCTTGCAAACCAAAAACCTTAACCCTAGCCTACACCCCATGCACCTATATATAGTGCATGGGCTGGACGAAGAAGCCCAAGGAAAAGATGCTCTTTCCTATCTTCTCCTTGAGGAGAAGATAGCTATCTTCTCCTTCAGGAGAAGATGGAAAAGATTCCTTTTTATATCTTCTCCTTTAGGAGAAGATGGCTATCTTATCCTTCAGGAGAAGATACTCAAAGGTATCTTTCCTAAGCTTCTTCATACAATAACAATGTTAGCTAGGTTTCAAACAAAAGACTATCATACTTGACTTATAAATCCGTCAAGCACGTTACAATTAAACTATCAACCGACACAAAAACGAAACTAATCTAGAGAAGCATTTGTCACACAAACATGCACTAACAGGGATATGCTGTCAGTGAGGATGGCTGTAAGGGAGATCCTTCGGTAAGGAATGCGAGAGCTAAGGAAGGTGTACGGTGTTCCAGATTGGAAGTGAAGCCTCTAATACAAGAAGAAGATAAGTTTGAGGATAAGAGACTTGACCGCGGTTAGGAAAGCCCGCTATATGCGAGGCTCGGGCAGAGTAACTTCATGTGGACGCACATTGGGAGGTTTTGCATTCTACTAAGTAGTGGCCCCGCTTCTCTGTCAAGGAGTCAACACTTCAAGATCACTCTTTTCTTCCTCACAAATAATTAACCATAACTATTAACTATAATAATAAATTTAACTTGAGATGTGCATATTTGATAACTCTACTATTTTATCTTTTTCTTTTTCTAAAACCCAAAACCTTTTCAAAACCATTTTTATTAAAGAACCCCTCCGTTTTATTTTTCATTTAAAACCCGATTAGTTAATTGATGAAAGGTGAAGTATGGGAAACTGTGAACTCTGGAATACGATACTTGATACTTAACCTAGAAAACTATACTATACACGTCAGGTTCTTTGCCTATGTGTTGGTTTTAGTTTCTAAAGTAACTATCGTTTACTTTATAAATTTAAAACTTGGTAAAACCGGTATAGTAAAAATCAGTCATTTTCCCCAAAACCAAAGTTTTGGATTTAAAACATCCAGTTTTTGGCACCGGGGAAATGACACCTTTCTAAATTACTAAAACCATACGCATCACTACCCCATATGAAGGTGATGGTGCTCAATCGAGTGTTAGTTTCTGACTAATCTGGATATGCTTGTTTTGAGGGGGAAGTATGATATAGAAGTATCAAGGTTTTGGTTCTGCTTTGAAAACTCATTTCAATGTTTCTGCAAACCCGAAGCATCAGTCAAGCGAGAATCGGTTGATGCAGAAAAGTTGTCATCAATTGATACGTGACTGAATGTAACAACCCGACCGGGTGGGGGCTGGACGTTACGACAGTTTGGTAACAGACTTGCACAACGGAAGCAACGATGACTAATATTTAATGTTTTTACAATTTCTAGTCTTAAAATAATACAAATATAAGATATAAATAATTAAAGTCTATTGCAGGGACGAGACGCGGCGGTCGTCGAAGCAGCTGGCGAGTTGTAATCCACTAGTCGAAATAGTTATCCAAGCTTAGCTCTAATCCTCAAGTAGAATAGTCTTCATACGTTCCATACTTGATCATCTATAACTCGTACATCATTTCCCATCCATTCCATTAGCGGTACCTGAACACATGCTTAAAAGAGTTTGGGTCAACAATTACGCTGGTGAGTCCGTGTAAGTAATAAGTGGGTCCAAAACAGTTTAACAGTTCGAAAACAAGTTTACACAGTTCAAATAGTTTAACACACGTGATGTACAAGCGACCCCTCAACCCTAACACTAGATCTATCTACTGCCATTATAGATCTACAAGGCATAATATATGCCGCAACGGTCCGCATGCCTCAGTGGAGGGTTTCTCGGGCCCAACGTCCCGGGTCCACTGTGCGTGGGGGATTCCCCAAGTAGTACTACCCATATATTAAGCGGCTCACCTCTAATTTAATGAGTGTCAGTATAATCTGGCAGCCAGTATCTTGTCACATCACAACAGTTTATAAAAAGGAAGCATGCATTCACCCCAAAACAGTTAAAACAGAAAAAGGGGAAGTACACGGGACTCACCTTTGGTTACATTTCACATCACGTCTCACCACCACATATTATATCAAATCAAGTTCCTATTCAAATATATAAACATTAGCGCGTGTAACCCTGAAGTTGCAACTTTTTCAACACATTATTCGACAACATCCAATGGGAGATATGTTGGTGCATTTTAGTGTGTCCATTACAATACGAATAGGCCTAGTGTAGATGTTTCATTTTTAAGTTATTTAGTGATTGGATACTTATTAGTGATTGAGAGCTTTAGTGATTTAGTTCAATCACTAAGACATCTCTTAGTGATTGATGTGCCGAGAAATTGATATATTTTCACTTACGATTATCACCCATTTTATGCCTTAAGTCATGCTTTTATCTCGGTTTTGTCAGGATTTATCTTTCTTTGTTGATAATTGCAGGTTCGGAAGTCTGGTGATGAAAAGAAGTGAAAAACCACACAAAACGGCACAAAACAGACGAAGATTTGAAGAATTTGAAGACATGTCAGACATGGCACGGCCATGCCCAAGGCCGTGCAACCCTCCCGGGTCAACAAGTCAACATTTCCAAGTCAAAAGAGGTCAATTTCGGTGTTTCAGGATGTGCACGGGCGTGCTCAGGTGTATGGCACGACCATGCTTTAATCCAACGTGTTCTCCAAGGCAAAAACCGACCAAGACTGACAGGACGGTTACAGTTCTGAGTAAGCACGGCGTGCCAGACAGTGCGGCACGGGCGTCCCAGACCTAGTACAAACAATTCTGCATGCAAGGACTCTGTAACAGTACCCGTTGTATGAGCAGGGGCGTGCTAGAACGATGGCACGGGCGTGCCGGACCTGAAATGCCTATAAATAGAGCCCTTCACCCCACATTTTGAAGCATCCCTTCTCACTCGAAACACCACACTTCTCCAGAGTGTTTCTGCCTTCTTTAAGGATCTTTGGTGTCCTTTGGAGCCTGGGATCACTCCATAAACACCTTGAGAGAAAGAAATCACCAAAACTACCCAAATCCTTTAGAAATCTTCAAACAATCTTCATGATGTCTTGTACACAAACCCAACCTTGTGAGCTTGTTGTATCAACCATGCTAGGCTAGATTTCTGTTGGTGTTGCTAGGGTGATGATGGAAACTTGGTATGAATTAATATAGTTTATCTTTTTATTTTAAAGTGGTGTTTTGTGTTCTTAATAATTCTAACTATTCTAAACTTTGTTTAATGATTTAATTAATAAATCACCTAGTCTTTGGTCTTGTGGGTGTCTTGATAGGAAGTGGGAGGACTCATGAGTATACCCATGGTGTGTAACAACCCATGCACTTGTGAGCTAACCTAATCTCGCGAGTAGTGATTAGCCCATTTGTGGGTAGAAATACACACACTTTGTGGCTCAATCCTCTACTATCAAGATCTCATTTAGGGTCGGTACGGTCTTTATACTTGGTCCTAGTGATAAGTCAAAACTTATTCATGCGACTTGGCTTCATTGTCTATGTGATAGCCTTGGCGCAGTTTAAGGTTTGATGAACCCGTGTAAAGAGAAAACGGTCTTTATTTTCTTTCATTATTATACTGTCACACAGTTAATAATAGATCACTCACTTTTTGATAAATTAATTAAATCAAGTAGAAGGTGCATGTGTACCGGTTGGTCACGACCCTTCTATGATATTAAGTGGTAATTTATTCGGTCATGCTCCGGCCACCGGTAAATTATTCATAAAAATTTAATTAGTTAGATGTCTATATCGCAACATTGGGAGGAGGGTAATTCGGGGTTGAGTCGACACAGTCTCGGGTCATTTTCTTTTAAGTGTTGAGAGGTAAGCTTACCAGGTCGGGAGACCCTCATAATAACCTTAGGAACACCGTTGTTTGTACAGCTTTTGCGATAACAGTCACCTCTAGAAAATGCTGTAGCATTAATTCTAAGTTAAGCATAAGTGCGCAGCTCGAACACATCACATAAAATAAAGATAACTATTTTTCATACTAGGTTCCATCTGATCCCGAAGCAACACCATTGTTTTGTTATTGATTTCTCTTAAAATTTACATCTCTATTTTTTACTTTACTTTTTCTCCACGTTATTAAAAAGTCTTTTAAGTAATTTTAGGAAGCTGAGTAGGAAAAATCGTGTCCACGGATTCGATACCCGGTACATGCACATTTCTATGCTATACACGATAGGTGCGTCTAGAAGTTGAGCAACTATCGTTTTAAATTATAAATTTAAAACTTGTAAATGTCTAACTGTTTTCCAACTTACTCACCTTTTCATCACCACTCTTAGCATTTCTCTCGAGACTTGCCCTTTTTGAAAAGAGTAAGTTTTTATTGAAAACCAGCACGCACCAGTGATTGAGCCAACACATATATACTCAATCATTAAGTAATTCTCAGATTTCTCCTAGACACTGGTGAGATCAAATGTAGATTGAAACAGTTGAGTGTGTATGTTTGAGAGGAGATCACATAGGTTCATTCACGTTTATATTCTGAGTAGGATTTTCTATCCTAGACACACTTTGATTCATCAAATTCAATCCAATCCTAATTTTTTACACAAGCTGAAGGACTTATTCAAATTGACTTATCATATTTGTGACCTGTTGCTAAAAATTATCAATACTTCGTTGCGTAGAACACACAGAGTGGCTTCCGTGGAGGTGATGGGGAAACCGGCCCTGTCTGAAAACACCACTCCCCAAATCCAGGGAGGAATTTTTCATCAAGAAGCTAGGACCTGGCACTGATCTTTGAGGAAGTGTGGACTTTTTTCTTAAGTGCCATTTATCTTTTTTCTTTTCAATTTTTTAGATGGGTTCATATGAAGAACACCTTCTTGATCAGGTCGAGTGCCATTTACTCTGCTTCCTTTGTTTATTTTGTAGGTTTCAAAGTTGCAATCAAATGATTGAGGGGAAAGAAATAGTTATAGAAATTTTATGTGATGCCCTTGAAATTTGATTGAACATCATTTAGTCGATATCGGTCCTGTTTGTAATCGTTGAGGATAGATTTTGGTTATAGTTATGGAGATGAAATGTGAAAAGTGTACACGTTTGTGATATACTTTTTTAAGTGAGTAAAGCACATACACATGGTATTCTATATATGCATATACATTTTGTAAAAGGAAAAGCATGTGATATACTTTTCTAAGTGAGAATAACACATCCACATGCTTTTCTCAATAGAAATGTAAGTACATCTATATAAACCCTAATCATGTGCATAACCATTTAGAGCTTCGTTTACACATCCATTGTTATATAACCAAACTCTCAGTGGCGGACTCAGGATTTTTCTCCAATGGGGTCCTCAACTTTTGGTGTTCATATTTTTTACAACAAACATTAGCATATTCAACCCGGTTGGCGTTTGGGTCGCGGTGGGGCAACCAACTAGTGAACATGCTTCATGCGTTGCAGAGATATTATACGAATAAAAATACAAGTCATGTTTGTGTTGAACAATATATAAGCTTTTTTGTAAACCTTACTAATATACATGTATGCACTATGCTTAATTGTTTGTACCATTTCTAGTGGCTAGGTACATGACGTGGACCAATTAAAGCTAACAAAGAATAAATAGTAATGTGAGTTGAGAAATTTTAACTAAAAGAGTGTTGTGGAAATATGATTAGACATATGTTTTTATTTTAAACAATTATAATACACCAATAGATTAATTTTAATCCTTTTGGTTTTTTAATAAGCACCTATTATTAATAATATGAATATTCGTTAAAAGTGTGATACTGTGATAGGCTAATCGCTATATAATTTTAAAACAAATCACTTGAGTTTTATGTAAATATGATAAGTTACCAAAATTATCAATACCGAATGGATATAATCTCCTATTTTGGGATGATAACTAAATCCCCATGATAATCAAAATATATATGCAAACAGCAAAGAATACTGCAATTTAATAGTGTGGAATTAACAAAAAGGGAGATAAGGGTCTCGAACTCGTGACCTTTGGTTTAAAAGGGCAAAGCTTTACCACTCCAACAGGCTTTGGTTTCATACTTTAGGTTCCATTAAAATATTTTTATGGGTCCTTAAAAAAAATCACATATCGCTTCTACTACATTTTTAAGAAAGATTGGGGTCCCGGGACCCCGACCCGCTAAGGGTGGGTCCGCCCCTGCAAACTCTTGCCAAATAAAATAAGAAAAATAGTTAATTTACATTCTTGTTGATATCTTTCAGTTAATCGATTATAATTTTCGCATATAATTGATTCGTATGGTTGAATGCTCTATTCTTCAAGTATCTTTAAGAACAAGATCGAATATGGGTTTCACAAGTTTTAGGGAAATTTGGGACAACACTCTGTATGCCCTTATAGTCAGCAATCGTTCGTCCTCGGAATCCAACTATAATCTGTCGCTAAAAATCCATTAATAATCGGTCCCCAAACCAATCAATTACCACTCCCTGTTTTCCTACAGTAGACAGATTTACGTTAATAATAGACCAATACTTTGTAGGGATAACTATTATATGGGGAGTATATCTATTGTTTTGGCCTTTTTTGTAACACCCCGGACCTAGGGCCCAAAATTTTTCGCGTCTTAAAGTATTATAATAATTAAAAGAATAATATATATAACGAATACGCACCTAAACCAGTGAGTTACATAATTAAATTGACGAGGGATATTATAATACGCGATACGAGATTGAACCGACACCCGTTAACGAACCCAAACCGGACTCGAACCTAGCATGATGAGTCACCAAGGGAGGACACTTGTCCTCCCCTTGGTGGTGACAACACCACACAACAAAACCATTTGATTAAAAATGGTTTTGTTAAAAACCATTCATATACTCCCATATAAAAACCCAACCCACACCTCTCAATTGTTCCATGATGAAAACCCACGAAGACAAAACACACACACACACACACACTTACTTGACATCTGCAGAGAGAGAGAAGGGAGATCGGAAAAGGGTCGACCACCACCACTGTGGTGGTGGTGCACGGCGGCGACCGGCGAACCAACACACACACACCCCCCCAACCCTCCACACCCACGGTACCCAACTACGATCCAGAGAGAGAAACGAGTAGGAGAGATCTGTTAGAGAGAGAAAGTGAGACAAGAGTAGTAGAGAGAGAAAGGGACGGAAGATAGCAGCAGAGAAGGAAAGGAACAGAGGAAGAGATAGACGGGGAGGAAGAAGAAGGCAGCGGTGGTGGTTCAGACGAAGGGTCCGATCCTTTGGTGAGTCATGTTGACCTTCCTTGCTTTGTTACTGGTTATTATTGAAGGAATCAATGTTGGGTTGTTGATGGGTTGTTGGTTCGGGTTTCGAAGGCGGTCCGGTGGTATGGTTGGACAACGACAGGCGACGGAGGATGATGATGGGTTCTTGGCTGTGGGTTGGATGAGGAATGATGACGGTGGTTACAGTGGTGGTGACGAACGGCGGCGGTTCAGGGTTCCGATGGATTGTATTTAGGGAGGAAATATGGTGGGAACTACAGTGATGGTGCTTAGGTTGTTCTGGAAGGCGAAGCTTCAGATGACGATGGTGTACGGTGGTGACCGGTGGTATTTAACAGTGATGATTAGTTAGGATGAAGGGTCAAACTTAGACAATCCAATGGAGGTCAGTCAACAAAAGTCAAAGGCAATAGGTCGGGTCAAAGCTGGTCAACTGACCAGTCAACGGAAGTCAAACAGAGGCGTGTCGTGAGGTATAAAGCGAGAACTCGAACCATATTAGTATTATTATTATTATACGGCTAGCACGTGTGGGACTACGACCAATGTAGACTTGATTCCATAAACCAACTTAGATAAATAATGGACAATTGAAAGTGATGATACCAAAAATATAGATTGGAATCTATACCGTTAGAATACGAAATGGCAAGTTGACAAGTAGACTATGGATCAAAGGTAATATTATGGGACCTTAGGTTTTTGATAAATCACTTGAACTTGAATATTAATTACATTAAAAATATATTACATGACATTGATATAAAGGACCATGAGTAACTTAGTCGAAGTATAATATTGGAATTTGGACGCTTCGACGGACTATTAAGACATAGGAAGGACTACTAGGACAATGGGACATTTGGTTATGAGACTTATATTTATAATATATTGTATAAGCACAAGAACTAGTAAGACGATTGATGTTAGTATTCGGACATGGTTGATTGTATAAAATGGAGCTTAGAAATATAAGCGAGATATCGGATAATAAGTAAAATCTATGTGTATAAAACACGAAGTGTAAATTGGATGGTTTAACAAAACCATTAGGACGTAGGGAGGTCCTAGTCATCCACACGTGTAACCGCGATACTCGGTTACACGCGCTAATACTTGTAAACACTGATAGGGCTTGGCATGTAACGGATAGACAGATTCGAGGCGCTGAAATATTATATCACTGTGTGACCGTATGATACGCTGCTAAGGTGAGTTTCGTATACCACTCCCCTTTTTCTGTTTTAACTGTTTTGGGGTGAATACATGCTTGTGTGTGTAAACTGTTTGATGTGACAAGATACAGACTGCCGGATAATACTGACACTCATTAACTTAGAAATAAGCCACTTAATATATGGGTAGTACTACTTGGGGAATCCCCCACGCATGGTGGACTCGGGACTTAGGGGCCCGGGAAACCCTCCACTAAGGTTTTAAGACCATTGCGGCATATATTTTGCCACTGGATCAATATGGCAGTTATTGATTCTTCGTTTAGGGTTGAGGTGTCGCTTGTACATCACGTGTGTTGGATTGTGTTAAAATGTGTAAACTTGTTTGCGAACTGATAAACTGTTTTGGATCCACTTTATTACTTATACGGACTCACCAGCGTAATTGCTGACCCAAACTCTTTTAAGCATGTGTTCAGGTACTGCAGACGGATGGATGGTAATGCGAGGTATATATTGGCTTGTGTGGAATAAAGATTATTGGGATAGAAGATTGAGTTATAAGCGTCGCGGAGTAGAGCTTCTAGAGTAGTGCACATGTAGAGATCGGATTGACTAGTGGATAACAACCCGCCAGCTGCTTCGACGACCGCCGCGTCTCGACCCGGCATTAGACTTTAGTTATATTTTATATTGTATTTGTTTTATTTTGCGACTAAATGTTGTAAAATTAATAAATATTAGTTATCGTTGCTTCCGTTGTGCAAGTCTGTTACCAAACTGTTGTAACGTCCAGCCCCCTCCTGGTCGGGTTGTTACATTTTTTGTTGTCTTTTATTCTGTTTTGTGCTTGTTTGGATATTCAAACTTGGCATTTTACAAACACTACAAAAGAATGCCATTTTGTGACATACAAAAAGTGTCACAAGAGAATAAAAAAGTTCCACTAAAAACCCTTATTGGAATGGGCGGCACACAAAACAAGTGTCACTAGAAGCGCTGACACTAAAGCCTTTTAATGACACTTTTTCAATCTGCCGCACAAATTTTTTGAGGCTTTAGTGGCACTTTTTTTGCAACAATATAGAAATGACTTTTGTGGCACATTTTTGTGCCCTTAAAAATTTATCCTAGTTACATATCTATACTAGTTATAGGCACTTTTTTTTTACACAATATGAAAAATCTTTTGTGTCACAAATTTTGTGTTAGTACAAATTGCTTCTACTTATATATATGTACATTATTTATTGGCACATAATTATCCCACAAAATCACATTATTTACAATTTAAAATATAAAACAAAATTTTGATAAAACTGTAAATGTAGAAATCACAATAATGTAACTTCAATAATAAGTTCAATCCGAAACAGATTTCAAATGTTAGCAAAACAATATATAATAATTAACATATTCTAAATTCCAAATATTTACACAAAAAGTCTAAACATTCTTTTGGGAGAGAATTACACTATCATATCATAGAACTTGGCTTCAAAGCTTCTCATGATATCTACCCTGCCATCATCACCATATAAATAAGCATTAGTATTGATTCAACAAAATTTCAAAGTTATTTAATTTATAAAACTCATTGTTCTTAATTCAAAAGAAAACATATATAAAAAATGGCCCGAACAACTAACAATTTAACAAAAAAACCAACTTATAATATAATATGCAGCCATTTATAATTAGCCCAAACACCTAACTATACAAAAAAAAACAACATATTACCTTAATTGCAATGTCAACAAAAAGTTCAAAATCAATTCTCAAAACGTGTTTCTTGCCCTGTAAAAGGGAAAGTTTTGGATGATCAATTTCATAGCAAGATTACAACATAAGCACGTCCATTTAATATTACGAAATAGTTAAAAAGTTATAAGTTAAGAGTAATTACCGTTATCATTATGACTTCTTGAAGATGATATTTCGTTAACTCGTAAAGAGTTGTTAAGGACCAAAGAACCAATACCCGGGACCTAAAACATATAAATGAAATTGTTAGTACATAAATATGTAATCATAAAAAACCAAATAATGGTTCATGTATGTAATTTCCTACATGTTTAGATTGCTAAAAACCAAAATCAAATTTGCATTGTGGATATGTTCTTGGATGATGGTAGCCATAGCATTGACAACACTCGTTAACTTATCAATAGTTTGTGAATCTGTCGAAGAAGCACCATTACTTATTGCAGCTGGCATCTTTCCAACTAATCGAATGTATCCTCTTTTCTCAGGGCCTTTAACTTTTGAATAGTCAACGTTTGTAAAATCTTCTGGATTGTCGGGTGTGACTGAAGAGTCCTTTGCAATATTTTTTAATGAATCCTAAACACATACTAAAATAGGTAATCATGCAATTAAACCACTTTAATGATAAATTTCTATAAAGAAATTTATCATCAACAATGCTTCCATCTTTACGAGTGCGAGTTGTTATATACAGTTCTCCTCGTATTGGATATACACCATTATTCTTTGTCGTCTATAATTTATGTTTGATGGTTAGTAAGGGAATTAACAACTAAAAAATACAATAATAAGTGTCAAAAATAGATTGAATAATACCATTTCGCGAGCAACCTAGCAAACGACTTTGTCCCACCAACATGAGGCTCCATCTTTGAGCGGCTCAATCTTTTAACATTACATGTACTCTTTGGTAAAGGGTAAAAAAGTACACAATAAAAAATCTTTATTCTAAATAGATAATTTTATATATTGTATAAAAACTCAAAGTTACACGTCATTGTTACCTGGAATTCTAGAGTTAACCAACGAGTAACAAGTTCTTTAAATTGAGTTGCATTCACTCTATTGTCATTCATAACATGTGTCACGATTTTATCTACAGTAAGGCTTGGATCATATCCACATGCTTTTAAC
Organism: Ambrosia artemisiifolia; assembly: GCA_032199755.1. Taxonomy (NCBI): domain Eukaryota; kingdom Viridiplantae; phylum Streptophyta; class Magnoliopsida; order Asterales; family Asteraceae; genus Ambrosia; species Ambrosia artemisiifolia. The sequence continues at coordinate 31,592,596 of CM063529.1, read as the reverse complement.
GAACCTTTCCACGCTCTCCATTTTGTTCCCATGCTATGGAAGATCCATTTTTTAATCTCGTTTGTTTCATTTGGATAAATAACAACTTTTGACTGAAACAAAAATTATATATATTAAGCATACACCTCTTACTTTAACTAGTGGATACATTTTGAAACTTAATAAAGACATATACCTTAATGAGTACCTTGTTTTGTATAGTCTTTTTCTTGTGCCCAAAGTAGCTGCAAATTTGACCAAGCTGGATTGGCTTTTGTGCTAGTGACATTTTCCCATGATGGTTGTTTAGTTTATTTGTTGTTGCTTTGTTCTTCTTATAAGAAACCAATCTAGGAACTAGAAGTAGCAGACTCATATAAGACCAATTCGGCAAAAAAGAAAAACAAAAACGTGTAATTTAAAACAAACATAAAGTTTTATCTATTTAGTTACAAGGGGAAAAGATTTGACTTAGCATTGCAAATTTAGAACCGCCAAAGGATTTTATGTGATACTTAAGTATTCCGATATACTCCGTAATACTACTTATCTCAAAATAAATATTTAAATTTGTAAAAGTATTTGTGTTATGCCAGTATGCAAACCTCTTCATATGGGTTGGTTGTTTTGAGAATGTTCCCGATCTGAATCGGTCTTCTACTGAATTGATCAATAAGGAGTGCCTCGAACCAAAACCAATCTGGACCTGGTCCGGTCTGGTCTTACCCTGTGACACCCCTAACTAGCTAGGTACTTGCTAGTATGCTACTGCAATCAATGTTAAAAATAAAAGCAGACTAATTTGAATATGAACTTTATAGATCACAAAGTGGACAGAAATGGTAGTTGGAAAGGATAGTTAAGTTTTTTTTAAGAGGACCTCTTAGCATATTCATACACCCAAATGAGTTAAACAATGAATATGAGTTGATTGCTGTTGCCTTTGAATGACAATTATGATTCCTGAATATGTATTGATCGAATTGGAATCTGATTACAAATTGATCCATTCCTTTTAACGAGTTTAAAAAGGTTTTAGATCTCTAAGCTTTTAGTTATACTTATAGTTGAGTTCTCATTAGTACTATATTCCTTTTTTTTGGAACGGCAATATATCATTCAACCCAAAAAAAAAAAAAAAAAAAAAAAAAAACTAGCAAGGTGCTAGAAGTCTAGAACAAACAAAACACAGGGAAAATCGACTTGAAATTCAGAAAAAAGTGTGTGTATTTATTTGATTGTGTAATCTTCTCACTTTATTTCTGAATTAAACTTGCTTTTACTCATTAAGCAGGGTACGTTAATTGTGTGTTGTGCTCTGTTGTTTTACATATTACACTAACTAGTTTACATATATGCTATGAAGGAAGAAGCCTTAATTAGAAGTTTTTAATGATGCTATGTCCACTTGGTTAATTCATAGTATACTAGTTTCAACTTGTTTGGTCCCTTTACAAAAAAAAAAAAAAAAAAAAAAAAAAAGTGATTTACAATTTAGTTGAGACTTTTAAATTTAAATAAATGCTGTCGTTTCTAAATATGTTGTTGATTCTGTAAGTATTTATTGGTGTGGACTCTATGGAGGTGCGAGAAGGCAACGGGTAGACTCACAACTCCTGCATCCCCGGTATGCGAGGAAGATCAAGTTGTATGCAATGGGGAATGCTATTCGTATCGTAGTGAGCAAGGTATGCAATGTGCAGAACTGATTGTTATGAAGGTGCCGAAAGTTGGAGTGTGGGCTATGGAGGTGTCGTCTCTGGCTCTCTGCTTATTTGTCACACTCTGAACGGTAGTTTTGAGATTATTGAACAAATATAAAAATTAGTGCCTATTTTGCGTGTATGTATGGTCTAACATGCATATTCTCTTGATTTCCCTTAATATTGTGTAAAAAGTGTTATTTTTTTATTTTTTTATTTTCTTTTTTACGCATAAGAAAATTTTGTGTTGGGAATACATAGAAAACATAGTTTCATAAATGCGTAGAAAATGTGTTCGTGGGAAACCGGAGGAAAAGTGTATGTAAGAAATGTGTATAAACAAGTTTTTCTAACGGATTTTTTTTCGGAAAATGTTTCCCACGACTATTTTGACGAAAACATTTTGTCTTGAAATTTGCCGTTTGTGGATTTTTCTTACACATCACCCATTAATTTTCGTGTACGAAATGATCCAACTGTACGTTTAGTAGTGGTACCAAATGTAGCCTTGATTGATCTCGACATGTATGATTTCTCAAGGCATGTCTTACACTTAGTTCTAGCACGGTCGTAAGATGTGTTCAACATGTTAAAGTGGTCACACACACTACGATTCCAAAGTTCTTAATAAATGTAATAGAGTCTAATTTCTTATTATAAACTGGGTTTTATATGTTTCGTTGATAAAGCTAGTTTGTATAGTTGTTGAGATACCGTGATTTTGTTTATTGTGAAAGTTGTTTGGTGTATAGTATACAACACATAGTCGTAAATATAAATACTATCATTCCACAAGTTCAGTCGAATAAATGTGTTCAAAGAATATATTGTTTTTTCAATTTTGTTTTTTAACTAGGCCAATTAGAAGCTGTTCTTACTTGTAGCATGTCAATTGTTTTAACAAATTGCGTATTTAGGGGGAAGTATAAAGTCGGAACCCTTTTGAACTCTCTAAGCAAACGTCTAGTAGGACTGATCAAATTCCCTATGCAATTTTTTTATTGTCTTTTCGATAACTACTTTGTGTGAAATTCACTTATAGGCTAACATCAAAATTAGTAGTGCCTTTCAAGCTAGTAAATTAGTAATAGTAATCGACAATAGATAATCGAAGATATCAATCGCAATACCACTTAACAATCGTCCAATCTCTTTTGTGAGTCTTGAATTCTTGATAGTCCTAAAAAATATCAATAAGCAATAGCAAATTACAAAATCATGTCTTAAAATCACAAATATCAAATCGAAAAATTGATTTTATTTTATGTTTGCCCAATGTTAAATGGCAACATATATATACAGATTAGTAGATTGTAAAAATATTCGTTACATGTGATTGTGATTGGACATTCGGTAACCATAGGAGGCGATTGGTTGCCCTTGATTTTACCCCTAATATAACTGAGAATAGGAGCAGACTAGCGAAGAAGGGGAGGATGCGTTCAAGAAAAAAAATGGATGTGACAATAAATTATTTGAGCCATTATATTTTAGTTATTTGTTTGTTTATTTTGACCAAATACACATCTAAGAGTATTCGGAGTGGGGGGCGGGAAAGGGGCGGGAAGGGGGGGGAACACCATCCCCAGGTGGCGTGGAGAGGGGCATGAAGGAGGGGGCGGGGAGTTTTCAACGGGCGTGAGGCAATTTGGTGGGGTGAGGTGGCAGTATTTTATTGGTTGGGTATTTTTTTTTTATTTTTTTTTAACTTTAACACAATATAATATTATTTCCTTCCTCCCTTCCACTCCCCACAATTTTTTTTACCCCCCACATTGGTCCCACAAGTGCCACATGGCACTTCATCCCCCTCTTTCCCCGACCGCTCCTTATAGTCTAAGGTGCTGTTTGTTTTTTCTGCAGGAAAAGGTTTGCAGTCTGCGGACCACATCTGCAGACATCTGTAGGAGAAGAGGTGGACCAAAGGTCTGCAGTCTGCAAGAAGAAGACTGTTTGTTTGTTAACGTCTGCAGGCTGCTGAAATAAACTTAAATTTAAATAAACTGATTTTTTACAGCACTCTGGTGGTAGATGGTGGTGGTGGGTGGACCATGGTGGTGTGGACCATGGTGGTGGGTGGTGGTGGGTGGTGGTGGGTGGTGGTGGACGGTGGTGGGTGGTGGTAGTGGTGGTGGGTGGACGGTGGTAGGTGGTAGGTGGTGGTGGTGGGTGGTGGTGGACGATGGTGGTGGTGGGTGGTGGTGGTGGGTGGTGGTGGTAGTGGTGGTGGACGGTGGTGGGTGGTGGTGGTGGACGATGGTGGTGGTGGTGGACGATGGTGGTGGTGGTGGGTGGTGGACGGTGGTGGGTGGTGGTGGTGATGGACCGTGGTGGGTGGTGGTGGTGGACCGTGGTGGTGGTGGGTGATGGTGGTGGTGGTGGTGGGTGGTGGTAGTGGTGGTGGACCGTGGTGGTGGTGGTGGACCGTGGTGGGTGGTGGTGGATGGTGGTGGGTGGTGGTGGTGGTGGACGGTGGTGGACCGTGGTGGTGGTTGATCGTGGTGGTGGTGGGTGATGGTGGACCGTGGTGGTGGTGGGTGGTGGTGGTGGGTGGTGGTGGACGGTGGTGGGTGGACGGTGGTAGGTGGTAGGTGGTGGTGGTGGTGGACGGTGGTGGTGGTGGTGGGTGGTGGTGGTGGTGGACGGTGGTGGGTGGTGGTGGTGGTGCTGGACCGTGGTGGGTGGTGGTGGACCGTGGTGGTGGTGGGTGGTGGTGGTGGGTGATGGTGGTGGTGGGTGGTGGTAATGGTGGTGGACTGTGGTGGTGGTGGTGGTGGACCGTGGTGGTGATGGACGGTGGTGGTGGTGAACGGTGGTGGTGGACGATGTTAGGTGGTGGTGGTGGGTGGGTGACGGTGGTGGTGGTGGTGGTAGTGGGTGGTGGTGGTGGTGGTGGTGGTGGGTGAGGAGAAGAGAAGAGGAAAAGACCTTTGAAGACCTTAGAAGACTTTGGTCCAAGTCTGCACCAAGAAGAGGTCAGGAAGAGCTTTTGGAGTGAAATGTCTTCCGAAAAACAAACAGTCTGCCCGCCCCAAACGTCTGCCCGCGTCTGCGCGGCGCAGACAAAAAAGGTTAGAAGTGCTTCTAGGAGAAAAACAAACACCACCTAATAGGTGGAAAAAAGCAAAAAGTTCAGGACCCTAGGCCTTTGCTTCGCCTATTAAGACCAATCACATTTCGTTTTTTATATATTTTTTAGTAAAATCTTTATCTTTTAATAATTATAGAGAGATGAAGATTAAATTTAACACTCTAAGCCATTTGCTGTCTGAATTCCCTTGCACATTTAGAAACCAAATTTGCGGCCAATTTAATTTTATTTTAGCTGCCTGATTTTATTTTATCATTTTCGGCCGCTTTCATCAAGACATTTGGTTTTTTCAAAATAAGAATTGTGCCATGTTTTTTTACTGTTTATGTTTATCCTTTGTGACCACGTTTTAATTTTATCTTATAATATTGCGACTGGGTTTGTGTGCATCTAAATTTTATCCTTTTGCTACCGGCTTTACTACAACAGTTTATATTTACTTATTTCTTTTAAATGCATGTCACAGCCGATTTTTTTTTTTTTGTGACACTATTTTATTTGAGACAGGCTATTTGAAGAGATATGTATCTGCGCGTGTACACAGACCCAAATCTCCTGTGACAACATTATAATAATTAAAGGAAGCTTCTAGAAGGTCGCGCGTAAAACATACTAACCTAGTACATGCCAGCTATGATAAGACAATGAAAGGGACGTTTAACCAATCAAAAGAGAGAATTCCCTACTTCACCATCTCCTGGCAAGTACAAAGGACAAAAAGAACGATTGAAAATGACACTCAGCCAATGACAGAAGGACATCGTTGATTTCCTAACGGCTGTCAACCGTGTGGGGCTCGCGCGAGACATTTGTTATTCCGAAGCCGACCAATCACAGGGCGTTTCCTAGCACTACAAATACCTCTCTCCCAAGAGGGACAGGTCATTCAATTTCTTACGTATCAAACTATGAGAATTCATAGAAAGCTAGGAAAGAAAGATTATAGTCGAAATACTTGTATTCATCTATAAACGATTCTTGTGTAATTGTCCAGTCAAATATAAATAAAATATCTCTTTACATTGCTCGTCTATTAAGATGTTTAACCAGTGTTTCTTCACTATTGTAAAAGGAAAAATGGAATTTATTAATCTCACATTTTTGCAGTTTGCCGATAATAATTCCACATTAGTTTATTCTTTCCACCAGTCCCATCTTTCAGACATTTTTCTCTCAATGCACCCCCCGTTAACTCACATTAACGCCGTTAGCTGAAACTCACAATTCTAGGCGATTATTCACCGGATTTGAAATAGGGAATCGAGACGAAGATATTGATATGTTCAATTGCAGAAATAAGCATGGTTCGATGATTTAATCGTCGGTTCCGATCATCCTATCCGGGGAGAACACCAAGCTACAACCGACGAACCATGCTTATTTCTGTATTCAACATACCAATATCTTCGTCTCAATTCCCTCTTTCAAATCTGGTAAATAATCACCTAGAATTGTGAGTTTCGGCTAATGGCGTTAGTGTGAGTTAACGGGGGGGGGGGTGCATTGAGAGCAAAATGTCTTAAAGGTGAGACTCGTGGGACTAAAAAGTGTGAGAATGACTAAGAGTCAGACACATGGCACTAGCCAAAAGGGTATTATTGTTCATCATTATAATTGTTGACTTTTTTAAAGTCCCACCTCCATTTTTTAAACGGCCATAACGTTTTGATACTACATTATTTTTTTAAAAGAAACACAAAAAAAAACACGCATTTTATCCTCTTTCATTTGCATACCCTATTGCCATAGTTGATCGCTAGCGTCTTTTGAGGGTATACTTGCGTTTTATGATAAAACGCAAGTTATACCTGATAAAACGCAAGTTATACCTGATAAAACACAGTTATACATGATAAAACGCAGTTATACCTGATAAAACACAAGTTATACCTGATAAAAGATGGAAGTTATACCTGGTAAAAACGCAAGTTATACATGATAAAACGCAACTTATCAACACAACAATTTTTAAAAAAAAATATAGCAATAAGGTATGCAAATGAAAGAGGACAGAAAACTTGTTTTTATGATGGATTTTTTTCAAAAAAATAATGTCGTATTAAAAAGTTATGGACGTTTAGAAAATGATGATGGAACTCAACAATTGTAGGTTGTACATATTTTGCACATCCCTTTTTCTTTTGGAAGATCCACCAATCTATTCACCCTTTTAATCCCATACATTGATTGATTTATATCGAAAGTCCAAAATCTTTGTTATCCTTTTTTATGTTAAAATACTTTTTGCACGATACTTCCTCATTTTATTTTTCTGCTTTTCACATAAAAACTTACAACAAAATTATTTGTGACTAAACTAATTTTGGTTGCTTTTTTTTGTTAGCATTTTCATTTTGTCACTAATCGGTATTTTGTTTTATGTTTTCTAAATAACAGGTATGACCATTTTACATGACTATATTCTATTGTACAGTGCTATCAATATAATTAGCTTAATAGTTTTGTGACCGAATCGTTTTCAGCAGTTGGGGCTGAGACAATTTAATTCTGTCACTAAGAGCATTCACACCCCCTCCATCAAATCCCCTCCATCAAATTACACTAAAAATCACTACTCCACCTTTAAATCTTCTCTCTCCTAATTAAAATAATAATACTTTTTTATAGTTTTATCATTATATTTTCTCTTTCCTCACTTACAACCACTTACAAAAATATTAAAATATACATAGGGATGAATAGTAGCTTGTCATATATAGGGGGAACAGCGCTTTCTCTAAATATTTTCTCTCTCCTCTACTTACAACCACTCACACCCACCCCATATAATTTGTGGGAACCCCTTACATAATTTAGTTCCCGAGTTGTGAATGCTCTAACTCTGTTGCTATTTTCGCAACTGTTTAGCGACTAACTCTTGTTTAAAATTTACCCGTTACATAATTTAGTGATCCAGTTAGTTTCGAACCCTAATTTTGCGGGCAATTCTTTTCTGTCGCTATTTAATTTAGCACCCATTTGGTTTTGGTGGCTAACCCCGTTGGTAATGTTCCACGTTTTCGTTGGTGACAATTTTTGGTCGCTTTTTCTTATTTTGAAAATAGTGTTATCTTTTGCAATTTAGTAAAATATGAGGTATCTTTATGCCTCTTATCATGTTTGTTATAAAACATCTATACATATAATAAACCAAAGCCATTTTAATGACATGACACTCAAAGAGGCATTCTCCTCCTTGAGTGTGCCATGTGTCATCCCATGTGGCATTGAGATATTTTAGGAAAAAAATAATTTAAAAACAAAATTAGATTTTTCTTTCTTATGTTTCCTCCTATAATTTTTAAACGTTAATATCTTTTATATACGAGATTTTTTAAAGAAAAAAATTACACAAAACTAACGAGCGTTTTATTATCTTTCCAACGAGTACCATAGTGCTATATAAAAAACAGAGGAAAAAAAACGACTATTTTTTGTTGGGTTTTGTTCAAACAGGAAAAAAAACACAAAGTTTTCAGGTAAATCATTAATCATGTATAGGCAAATCACTAATTATGTTCAAATCAGTAAAGATGAATTCTATTTTCAACATGCGTTAGCATTGGAGTTATACATTGTTTTAGGTTATATATTAATATTAGAGTTATACATTGTTTAAGGTTAGGCGTTAACATTTGAGATATATTTTTAATTGTTTTAGGTTAACTGTTACCCGAAACTTTCATGCATGTAACTGTAAAGCGCATAATTCTATTTCATATGTAAAATTAATATGTTATATTAGATTTTTCAACCCCGGGACGTTCCCGGGGTATAATCTAGTTACATAGACATAAAATAACTAGAAAATATAAAACTTAACATAATTTTGGCCGTAACAGTTGCCACACCGAAACGTGTGGAAAATCTTGGCCGATCTCAAAAACATACTCGACTTGAGCGGTGGCTATGAGCATGCTTCTTTTGTGTCAGGTTCTTCGCGGAATCGTTCGTGACTTTTTATAAAAAAATGTTCGAAGTTTTCACACATCGAACGGGGGTCATTATACTTGTGAGAGATTGAATCACAACTCCATTGTGTTCCCCTGATAAGTTTATCAAACTCGGCTAAAACTTTAGCTCAGTGTGGTGCGCGACTCCGACTGCAATTCGTTAACGCGCCATCTTCGTGTACGTTATTGTACGCGATGACTAACACGAGTTCCTCCTTTTCGGACCAAAGCACCACATCGAAATTGTAGGAAAAGAGTTGAAATTGTTTGAATGTTGTAGGAGAAGAAATTGAGGTTGTGAATGTGGTAGGAGAAGATTTGAATTGGTGAAATGGTGAATATATGTGTATATATATATATAATACTTTTTTTTTGAAAAACGTAAACGGTCAAATGACCGTTGGCGAGACGTGATGGTTGTCGCGAGCGGGTTGGTCACAGACAGGGCCAGCCCAAGGGTCATTTAACTCAAGCAATTGCTTTGGGCCCCTAGCTAAATCGGGCCTCCAAATTTTGGAAAAACTAATATACAGATTTATTATATATTATCGGAACCAGGAGTTATCAACATGCTGATGCTGTAGCATAATTGTAACCAGCTACTCTTGTCTCCAAGGAGACTCATGCTTGAATCCTGGCACTATCATTTTTTTTTCCTTTGAAAAAGGCCCTAGATTTTTGCTTTCGCTTTTGGCAATCACATTGGTTGAGCCGGCCCTGGCCACGGGCCATCACACCATTACCGGGGCAATGCTTGCAATGGTCACAGCTATCATGGACTAGACATCACAAACCGCCCCCGTGTCCTTATAATATTTGACTTTTCAAAAGAAGTATTGCGTCGTGTTTTTTACTGTTTAGGTTTACCCTTTGTGACCACGTTTTGTCTTATTTATACTGCGACTGGGTTTGTGTGCATTTTAAATTTATCCTTTTGCTACCGGCTTTTTGTAAAAGCCTTTTACTACAACATTTTATAATAACTTATTTTCTTTTAAATGCATGTTGCAACCCATTTTGTTTTTGTGACACTATTATATTTTACCTCTGTTTTTTCATAGAATAAACTTACAACCAAATTATTTGCGACTAAACGAATTTCGATATCTTTTTTATGTTCTCTAAATAATAGCTATGACCATTTTAAAAGACAGGATTCTATTTTTCAGTTTTATTAATATAATTAGCTTAACAGTTTTGCGACTGAATCGTTCTTAGTAGCTAGGGCTGCAACAATTTATTTTTTGGAGACTATTTTGTTTTCGTACATAATTTGTGATCCATTGAGTTTCGAACACTAATTTTGCGAGCAATTCTTTTCTATCGCTATTTAATTTAGCACCCATTTAATAGGTATCGGTTGCTAGCCCCGTTGGTAATGTTCCACGTTTTCATTGGTTACATATTTTGGTTGCTGTTGCTTGTTTTTAAAGTAATGTTACTCTTTACAAGTTAGTAAAATATGAGCTATCTTTATGCCTCTTATCAGCTTTGTTGCTCCATTTATGACTGAACTATATATGTTCAAGCAAGTGTGGGTAAAACATTTGAACCAAGAAAAGACTCACAAATATTACTAGACAAATCGAAAGCACAACAAGAATGAAGAACACAAGTATATTTGCTACGTCAAATTGATCCGGCTACATCCATAGTTGAACTAGAGAGATTATTGAATAAACATATATATAGGTTAGACTTATTGTTTCTTCAATTATATGTATGTTAAATACCGATATATGAAACAATTTATAAGTGTCTTATTATTTAAGGTTGGACTTATTATTTATGTTAAATGCCGATATAGACTTATTATTTAAGGCTGGAACTTGGAACACTTTAAATTAGGGGCTTCAAGGGTTGGAAAAAAAAGATGCAATTTTATTTAACAATGGTAAAATGTCTTATTTGTAATTAAAACACTGAAGACAACCCTTGACCGTCTTAAGATCAAGAGGGATGTACGCGTTTTGAGTGTTCTATTTGAATGTGGATGTGAGGTCGTTAATGTATATATAACATCTTAGCGAAACCAAAACACTGAAGAGAAAGTTTTGATAAAATAAAAGAAGATGACGAAATTGCTCGATTTCAAGCTTTCATGAACTGAAGAGGCGAAATCTAGGGTTGTAAACAAACCAAACGTTAAGCGAACATTTTGTGATATGTTCGGCGGGAAGTTCATTTGTGTTCGTTCGTTTAATATTATGTCCGTTTAGTTAAACAAACAAATATGAACAAAAGTCGCGTTCGTTCATTTATGTTTGTGAACGTTCGGTGATGTGTTCGTTTATGTTCAATAGTTCATTAGGGTTTTTAATTTTTTTATTTTAAATTTAAGTACTTCAAATTTCTCGAGTGGTAAAGTATATCAGATATTAATATTACTTTAACTCTTTTGATTTACTGTTATTTTGGGTAGATTAAACGAGGATATCAAGTTTCATATGATATTTTTGTGTTTTTATGAGACATTATGTGATCATGATTATGTCAAGTATATTTGGGTGATTGGATTGGTATATTTTGGGTGGACAATGTTCGTGTTGAAATTTTCGAAATTTAATATCTGTTAGTTTGTCTTGGTTTTGTTCATTAATGTCTGTTTGTATTCGTTTACGTTCATTGGTGTTTGTTTGTGTTCGCTTTTGTCCGACACCTAAATTTAACATATACAGACAAATGAACATGAACACGTTCTTTTCCTTAACAAACGAACGCTGTTAGGACCGTCGAACGCGTGTTCCAACAATCACGGGTTTTATCCTAGAGGTGCGGAATCCCTCTAGAATGTTCTAACAACAGATACGAAGATTGAAACAATGAAACGAGTAATCACAACACACACGGGTCAAAAGATTATCTATTAATCACCAAAACAGAGCACGAGTGTTTACAAGGATCAAACCAGACGTTCTATGACCAGGGGAGGGTGTTTGGAGGGTGTGTGAGGCAAGAACTGAGGTCTAGGGTTGAGAATGAGGGTATTTATACCAACCGGGTACGACCAGCTCATTGCAGGCTATTAGCTCAGTCATGTGGCATGCTAACATAAGCGATTATGGCTAATCGCCTATGATAAATGCCTAATCGTGTGACTTGACTAGCGAGTATGGGCCCTAATCGCTATCAGTCAAAAGCTAATCGCCTTCAGTACCCCGTGACCTCCAAAACGCGTATAAACGCCTCCAAACACCCCGAACTACGTCCAAACAACTAATATACTAGCCTAGGGACATCGTGCACTAACAAACGCAAACAAAAACCTCATTAGTTAATTGTTCATAAATAGTTCGCGAACACATTAATTCCTTAACAAACGAACATAAACAAAAAATCTTATTTGGTAAGTGTTTATGAACAGTTCGTGAACACGTTATTTCCTTAACAAACGAACACAAACAAGGCACGGTTCGTGTTTATTTGGTTCGTTTATAGCCCTAACGAAATCTATTAGGTATGTGTGTAACTTTATCCATTATCATGTTTTTTTTTTACCGTTTACAATGTATGAAACTACGGAGAATTTTTTTTTAATGTTACTCCTAAACTTTTTTCTAGATTCGTCGTTGCCATAATCTAACCAAGTGAAGTTACTCCGATTAACACCCACACCATCCTTCTTCACCACCATCCCTGATACCACCCACACCCTCACACTCCCAAACCACCACCTTCCCTGAAACCTCCCTAACCCTCCATCTTCGCCACCGCTGCCCAACCAGAAACCACCCACACCCTCCTTCTTCACCACCCTACCTGATACCACCCACACCCTCACCCCCCAAACCTTCACCGATTATCGACCTCCCCCATCCTTGAACACCCGATTAACTCCCCCTAACCTCCGTCCAGACTCCGATTAACTCCCCCTAACGGCTATTTTTTGATAAACCCAATGGCTCAATCGCCCACACCAACCCAAACCCAATCGCCCACACCAACCCAATCGCCTTCCCTTTTTAGCTCAATCGCTCGTGTTAACAACTACTCGCCACCCTCTGTTATGGCTACTCGCCCTTTGTTTTTTCTTCTGAACAGCAATACTCGCCTGTTTTCAACTTTCATTTTACTTCATTATTATTATTAAATATTATTACGTTTTCAACTTTCATTTTACTACATCATTATTATTAAATATTATTATTATTATTATTTTAATCTATAATGATAATAGAGGTACCCTTTTAGTATTTATAAAGTATTAATGGATTTAACATTTCTATAAATAAAATATTACTAATTATAATAATTATAATAATATTTTTAATTTCCTTCTTATGGGTGCGAGAGGAACTGTTGTTGAGGAGACGGGTCCCAGCTCAGTCACCGGGAAGTGGCCTTGCCCCTTTAGAAAGTACCATTCTTGCAAGGATGGTTTGCCTGACACTACAAGAAATTTAGGTATTTACCCACACATAGTATGTGTAGGAAAAACCATATAATGTGTTATTAGTAACGTTTACCTACACATAAATTAAGTGTTATGATGTGTAGACTCAGCACTGTGAATATAGATGATTACCTACACATTTATTATGTGTAGGTATATAGCAAGCTATACCTACACATATATGTGTGGCTAAAACTAATATGTATGTGTTGGTAATAGTATAATAACTTGTTAGATTGGCATATGACATGGCATCTAACATGGCAGCTGATGTGGCAGCTGATTATGTGTAGATAAATGTAAAAGATGTGTAGATATTGATCTTAACATATGTAGGCATTGATCTTAACATGCGTAGAAATAATATATATTGATGTGTTGGTAAAAATATTTAAATGTGTAAATAATCACGATTTATTTAAATAATAATTTTAATATATACAAACAAATACAAAAACAGTTGAAAAATACATGAGCAAATTAACAATCTTAATCAAAACATTAGTGTTCAAACAACCAAACAGAATACTTAAACAAACAAAGCAAATATTGACCATAAGTTACTAACGGGTTATATAAAATTACTAAACGACATCTCTCATCGATACTTTCATCACCCTCTAGATTATCACTTTGAGATTGTCCAGATGTGCTTGATGGAGGAGGCATGATATTATTTTTAATCAGTGCTTGTTCCATAATTGCACATTTACTTTTCACTGTTTGAAGTGCATCGACCAACTCATCATATGTAGGACGCTTTGCTCTTTTAGCTGTATCCATTGTGTTATAAAAAATAACTGGATCACGTCCCCACCCATGCAAACATATAGAGCTTCGTCCAAGGACATTCTCAATAATCGACTTCTTGCTCATTGATTCCTCAGTATGTTGGTTTCTCAACTTCATCATTTCATCCTTTTAGAAAAAAAAAAACACATACAATAAATTAACTGTTTACCAAATAACGAATACTTGGTGGTAGAAAAGAAAAGGTAAACTTGGTGTATGACCCATTTGAGTCTAACCCTCTTGCCAGTACCAGACCTAAGAACAATTAAATTAAAAAGATGAAAGTTTAAGGTTCGTGATGGTTTTAGTTCCAAGCAGCCTAATTTAACATTAAAAAGTTCTCACCTTGGTGTTGACCCATTTGAGTTTAACCCTCTTGTTGGTACCAGATCTTGTGATATTTAGAACTTCTGAGTGAACAGTAAACCATTTGAGTTTAACCCTCAAACCATAACGTAACGCCGAATGCCGAACCAAACTCAAAGATGATTATGCTTTAAGCAAAGTGAACATGATAAGAATGAAATATAAAAATATAATAAATACCTCATATTGAGTTGCATTCTCAAAGCCAAGGAAGTCGCACTATGTACCTCGTCCTCATCATTAACTTGGTTATGCATCATCAATGTTTATACAATTTAATTCATCAGCTGCCAATTTGCTAACCATCCGAATTCATCACATAGCATAGAAAAAATCTGGATTAAGAAACATAATTTTGGCAACAATGAATCACTTTCCATCTATCCCACAATTTATTGGTTGAGTTAACCGGATGCTTACCTGATTAGATTTATTCAAGTCATCTGAGTCAGCAGTGCCATTCGTTTTGCTAAATTGGCCCGTTGTTTGGTAGCCATTGGTAACGTCAGTATTTGATGACGCCTGACCACAATCATGGTCTGTTCCTGGCGAATTACTCTTTTTCAGAGGCATAGCTTACAACAATAAAAATCACAAAAATACCAAAAGTATCAGTAACAAAGTATAGCACACGGTCGATATGGGGTATTTATAAATTAAACTAGTTTAAATTGGTTTCTCACGACTCATACAACACCTTATTTTTTAGTCAATAAACGTCTCACATAAATATAACAAAAACCTAACACCATTATCCAAGTAGATATGAAGAGGTGACATCTTATTTTAAGTCCTTCAGTTCAACATAATTAAAGACAAGGCACAGGATCAATTAAGTGATCAATTGCTCTAATTATCAAAATATGCAATTTAAATTTGGTATTGGATGTCAGATCTATAACTCTCATCTTAACTTAACCCAAAACACAAAAAGTGCTCTTCAAAACCTGCATATATAACTTTTTGCCATATTTGCATTTTATAGCAATATAGCTTGTACCTTGGGGTCTGAGAAACATCAACGTTGATATCAAAAATCATCTCCTCCATCTCAATATCCTATAATAGTTTTTGTATCAATTCCAAATTAATATAATCGTAGGTAACTAAGAACTATGCAAGAAATATTTTAAGAAAGATCGATACCATAGGCACAAGTCAAGGATCTCAATCCCCTTCGTTGACTGCTTCGCTTCCAAATCCATCTATTTTCAATAAAAAAAGGTATATCAGTATACCATTGACACACCATTTGAAACTACCATTGACACACCAAAATAAATGAATTAAAAAAATCTACATATTTGAAGCTAATTACAACAACTTTAAGTTCATCAAATTACAAAACTGGGAATTTGCGCTGTCCCCGACTCTCCTTTGCTCAACAATACAACCAATCATCACTCGGAGAGGCTATATTACTTTCCCACGGCTCATTTGATCCAATCGACAACTTTGTCTTCAAATGAACTGATTTATGAGAACTCTAGGATCCCTTAAAACAGTACTGAGTACTATTAACCAGTAACAATTACATTAAAAGCTCATACTAACATAATCCAACGATAACCAAAACAACCAATAATTAAAATAAAAACATACCTGAACAGAACATAACAAACACAACAACAAACTAGAAATCACAAACTCATGCTTGCAGCAAGTGACCTATAATAGATTAAATTGCATCAAATGCATCAATAACCATGAATTAAATATTCAATACAACATTTAAAATAAGATTAATAAAAAAGATGACTAATAATTTTGGAGCATTATCACAAAAATCATCAAGGTAAATCACTAATGTACAAGTAAGATGAACACTAAATCTTGGGATATTATGGCAGAAACAAAATACCTCACAAGAAAAACCCTACCATATGAATGAATATCACAATTAGTTGGAATAACAATATGAAGATCCAAATACCTCACGAGGAGTTTAAATTTGACTCCTTTGGACCATCTATAGGCTAGAATTGCTCATCTACAACATCTGGAGAGATGGCACTTTTGACACAGTCTTCTTAACCTCCTATATGATTCCATTCTACAACAAAAATTGGCAAATAGTCAACAAAAAGAAATCATGTTACTGATTCTACATAAGAAAAAAAACTTCTGATTGGCGGAAATTGTGACCAGATACTTACGCATTTCTCGTTGCCGCCCACAAAAATGTTGTTGTTGAAGTCGAACGGGTGATGCTAATTTTGGGGGCGATTATGTTTTGCAGCGACGAGGGAGCGAAGGATAGTTCGATGTATGGTCAATATTTTGGGGAAGAACTCGCAAGAAGGCGGTGGTTCTTATCACGTCAATATCACATGGTGGAGAGGAGAATGATTCAAGCTTAATTTTGGGGAAGAATGAAAACCTAAATTATATAGTTTGAACACTTAATAATTTTTAAATTACAAAATTTGACCGCTAAATAAAATTTTAGGCCGCTTAATTTTTTTTCCATTTTGTGACCAATGAGACGGTTGCAAACTTTATATATTTTTTGGAAGCTGATTTTTCTATGTTGTGGCAGAGATCATCACAACCTTCAGAAGGATATTCCCTAGCCACTTGACAACGGTCAGACTATGTTGTCTTAACCGGGCTCACGCTGACGCGATAGTGGCCGGCCCACAAGCGAGTCGAGGTTGTGCATAAAGGGCACTAAGGCTTCCAACCGGAAAATTTCCCGCCACCTGCCACTTGACAGAGGTTGTGCATCTGGAGTAAATGCACGGTAGAAGAAAACTGGGGGGCCATCAGAATCGAACCTAACCCTTTCGAAGAGAGTAGGCTCAACCATCACTTGGCACGGTAGTAGAAAAATGGGGATCGAACCCTTGATCACATAAAGCGAACAAAGGCCACTCCACCATTATGGCTGGATATGGTTGCAAACTTTATATGATTTGTATACTTTTCACCATTTTGTGACTATTCCAATTATTTTTTTCATTGATTATTATTTGAGATTTTCTGATCGCTTTGAAAACAAAAAAGAAACGGTCCTAAAATTTGCATCCGCAATGCAACCACATCATAGAATATGCTACCATTCAGATTTCGGTCAGAAAATGGTCCCTAATCTTATGACCGTTTTTTCTAGTCACAATTTTTGGTGGCAATAGCTTGGTTTTCTAGTAGTGAAAAAGGTTTAAAAACAAAAGCAAGGCCAAGAATTGAACCATAGACCCTGCGTTTAAAGGGCAAACGAAACCAATGCACCATTTGGGTTTGTTTGTTATGGGTGCACCTCATAATTTATTTATGGTTTCGCCGTATATATTCTATATAGATCTTTACTAATAATTCAAAACCGACAGGGTTCCTTTACACCCGGTCTTTTCTATATATGCCTTCCCCTGTGTGTGTGAATTGTGTTGCAGGACTCATTGGTTATAAACAAATGCATTATCCGCTGCACCATTTTTGTTTTTTCTTTGTGGGTTCACCTCACATTATATTAATAGGTTCACTCCAATTTTGTTACATATAACATCCATTAAAACTTAAAACTCATTGAGTTCATATGAATCCGTAACATATTTTATATGTATCTAGTATCTACAAATATTATACATTTTTTATACGTGTAGGTAATTGTTTGCCACGTCATCTAAAAGTATTTACTTACTTCATACTATGTATTATCTACACATATTGTACATTTTTAAACATGTGTAGATATTAATTTTGCCACGTCATTAATTTATCTACACATTTATATAAGATTATTATGTGTTGGTACAGATAATCATTTACCTACACATATATTAGTTATTTACATATGTGTAGGTAATTTACCTACACATAATTTTTTTTTACTACATGTGTAGGTGTTTAATATTTATTTGATCTTAAATTTTGGGGGGAAGTTTCCCACCAAATCTAATGTGTAGCTAAAAGGTATTATCTACATATACTAAGTGTTAATTATTATTAAAAATAAATCATCAACGATTACCAACACATGTACAACAATGTGTAGATATTTACTCACACATTTACATGTGTAGGTAAATTATATGTGGGTAAACACCCTGAATTCTTGTAGTGTGAGTACAGAGGTTATTCTAGACTTCTTATGCATTTCCAGCGAGACCATTTCAATGAGAAGGAACGGAGGGAATGGTTAAAGGGACAGATTGCCTCGGACTTGGACCTCTACACGGATGTTGTAAATACCCTGCAAAGGCTTGGGAAATGGCTATGTGGGGGATGTATGACCCTGCATGCCCTTAACCGTTATTGTCGTCACAAGGATGGTGTACATAAGTGCACCTTCGGTACAGGAAATGTCACTCATTATATTGTTGGGATCCCTCAGCCGTGTAGGCCGCCTGCGGAGCTTGAGAGTGTCTTGTCTACAAGGGTGGTGGAAGATGTCGCTCTCCTTGAGCGCATCCTCGCGCTCAACCTCTCCACTGTCAAGAGTATCCCGCCTGCGTGTCGTATGGCGTTTGCGCAGGCTTTGTTAGGGGGGTTGCGTAAAGTGGCGGATGCCCCAGGATCTATTGAAGCATGGGTTAAGCTTCTGTTGTTGCCTCGTTGCACGTTACGGGCGGTCAAACCAGCCTGTAGGCAAGAACGCAGATCTGGGAACAGGAAATCGCTTCAATGTAACTCCATTATGCGAGCATTAGCGGTTTGGAAAGATGGGGCCGGCTTTGAGGAGTTGGTCAAGAACCTCCTTGATCTACCCGCGGAGGGGATTTCATGTAGGCCAAGTGAGCAGGATAATGATGGGGGTGGGGGCAACATTAAGCAATGCCTTCGAAAAGTGGCAGATGGGCACTACACAGCTGCGGTCAAGGTCCTGTGTTCGTCAGGGGTCGCGCCTCTTGGGGAGGCCACCTTGAAAGCCTTGATAGATAAACACCCTATTGTGGACCCTCTGACCAAGCCTTCCACCATGCCATCTGAGCCAGCTCTACAGGTTGACGTAGATTGTGTGCTGGCGTGTATTAAATCCTTCCCGAAAGGGACCTCTTGTGGGAGGGATGGTTTGCGGGCTCAACATATCTTGGACGCATTGTGTTGCCAGGGGTCCCCCCACAGCGTCTGGGTTGCTTAAGTCCATCACAGATGTTGTCAACTTGTGGCTTGGGGGGCTTTGCCCTTCTGAACTGGCAGAGTTCATTGCCTCCGCTCCACTAACCCCCTTATTAAAGCCCGACAATGGAATTAGACCTATCGCGGTTGGGACAATTTGGAGGAGATTGGTGTCGAAAGTCGCTATGCGTAAAGTGGGTAAGGAGATGGCTGCGTATCTAGGGGATTTCCAATTTGGGGTTGGGGTCCCTAATGGGGCAGAAGCAGTGTTGCACAGTGCCAATAGGTTTGTGAACATGTTCCATTCTGATGGCTCCCTGGCTATGCTTACTGTTGATTTCTCCAATGCTTTTAACATAGTCGACCGTACGGCACTTCTCAGGGAAGTTAATTGTCGATGCCCATCTATTTACCCGTGGGTTCAATTCTTGTATGCCCGGCATGCCAGGTTATACGTGGGTGATACTCACATTGGTGCTACTACTGGGGTTCAGCAAGGGGACCCCCTCGGCCCCCTCCTTTTTGCATTGGTCTCCTTCATCCGCTTGTTCTCCGGGTGCAGGAAGCCTGCTCCCTCCCTTTTCATGCTTGGTATCTAGATGATGGCACTATTATAGGTAAAACTGAAGACGTAGCGAGGGCACTTGATATTATTCGATCTGAAGGGCCGTTTCTTGGGCTTATGCTTAATGTGCGAAAAACTGAGATTTTTTGGCCGACGTGCAATGGGTCAGCGACAACGCCCGATTTATTTTCTAATGAGATAGGCAGGCCCGACCGAGGGGTTAAACTCCTTGGGGGAGCTGTTAGTAGGGATGCAGGTTATATACGCTCTTTGGCAACAAAAAGGGCTTTGCGCGCGGTTGAACTCATGGAACACTTGCCGAAATTAAGAGACCCTCAAAGTGAGCTTCTCTTACTGCGCTCATGCATGGGGGTTGCTAAATTAGTGTTCGGGCTTCGGACATGTCAACCAGAGCATGTCAAAGAGGTGGTGTCCATTTTTGATGCAGGCCTTCGGGAGGCGGTTGAAAGCATTGTTGTCTGTGGAGGGGCACATTTTGGGGACCTCCAATGGAGGCTAGCATCATTGCCTATGCGGCATGGGGGCTTAGGGATTTTCACGGCAGGGGATGTGTCAACATACGCCTTTGTAGCATCGAGGGCTCAATCGTCGGGATTGCAGGACCACATCCTGCGGAGTGCTGGTGTGATGGGGGTGGATTCTGACTACACCCTCGCACTTAGTAATATCAAAACAGTTCTTCCGGAAATTGATCTAGGCGGTTATACCGATAAGGAGACCGCCCCCAAGAAACCTCAACAAACCTTGGCGAGTGCTCTTTATGGTAAACACGTGCAGACTATGGAGGGGCAGTTTGATATGACTCCGCGACAAAAGGCAGTGTTTGCATGCCTTCAAGAGGCTCATGCTCAAGATTTTCTGACTGTTGTGCCCATTGAAGGACTTGGGCAGCGGATGTCGGCGATCGAATACAGGGCAATTCTCAAATACCGGCTCATGATACCTATTTTCCCCTCAGATGAACCATGCCCCATTTGCAAAAAGGCATGTCTAGATAAATTTGGCGAGCATGCGCTCCACTGCAAAGAATTGCCGGGGATTAAGTACCGCCATGATTTGGTCAGAGATGTTCTATGGGACGTGCTTCGAAGGGCGGGGGTCTCAGCCAAGAAAGAAGCATCGGTCAATTTTCTGACTGATCCGCGGGAGGGGAGATCTACCTTGCGTCCCGCGGATGTGCTTGTGTTTGGATGGGTTGGGGGCAAACACGCTTGTGTTGACCTGACAGGGGTTTCCCCCTTGGTAGGTTTTCGAGACAGCGGCTTTGTACCGGGGCAGGCAGTTTTGAGGGCAGAAGCTAAGAAGGTCGCTAAGCACGAAGCAGCATGTTTAGAGAATCAACATGTGTTCCTGCCATTTGCTTTTGACACATTTGGATCTCTGGCCCCTGAGGCAGTACGGTTTCTGAAACGAGTGCAGAAGGTGGTCCACAGTGACTCGCAGAGCCCTAAGAACCAAGGGTTTGTGTTTAGCAGGATAGGCTTTGCGATTCAAAAAGGGATAGCGGCGCAGCTTGTTGCCCGCTTACCCACCATCTAAATGTAACTTGTTTTGTCAAAAAAAAAAAAAAAAAAAAAAAAAAATTAGGTTCTGAATTCCAAAACAAACTTTTCTCAGAGTTCTAACAAAACTAGAAAGAGAAAATTTGAGTTTGTAAACCCAATGAACAAACTCAATCAATCTATGTGCCTTTAGCTAGGTTAAACTAAAATATCTTTATGTATATGCATTATCGTGACAGTTTCGTATATTTTATGTACTCACGTTCTTTTTCTTTTTCTAGAAGACTAACACAATCTATATTTTTAACGCACAACAATAGTATCTAAAAGTTGCTGAAAAGCTAATAACACTTCAACTAGTATCAATATAATCAGTGAATTTTGTCGTTATGAATTGGAACCATTGAGAAGAGGAATAATACGCATCCCAAGATTACCTTGTAGGGCCATTTGACTCGTTCAAAATCTTTTACCTTTCATGGTGGAGACAAAACCATTTTCAATCATAAAAGGCGAAAGCATCCTTTAACGTTCTTCTAGTACATTGACATTATATATAGTGGACCATAGTGGACAAAATCATTTTCTTTTATAAGAAGTTAAAATATCCATGCATGGTCTTCTTCCAGAAGTTGGCACTTTTTTCATGTTTCTAGTAGGATTTGTACCTTTGTCAATTTGCTAGATACTTGAATAGTGATACTGATGAGCGTTCTCGATTACCTTAATTGGGTACCCCTACACGACATGCAACATCGTTTTCGGTCACTCATTTAGGGCTACTGTGGTATGACCTCTGGTGGTGGTTGTCGATGAGAAGCATGCATGGATTCATGAGTAATGGTTAGAAATAGAGTCATTGGGTGAAAAATAACAACATTCAAAACATAAAACTTACCATATCTGCTACATTATTCCACAAAATTTTATTCTCATTTCTCCTCTATACACCATATCTTTTATACTTCTATAAAAATGGATGACGCTCATGGAGTAGAATTCCACCGCTCGGTGACGTTGATATATTCTCAACTGGTAGAAGCCTAGATTTTTTCATGGATATCGTTGAGCGAACCGTACATCAAGACATAACAAAATCTAAAAAAAGGTATGTGCCACGTGATCGCGAAAAAGGTAACCAAGTTCTAATAGAAGACTATTTCGTCGATAACCCCAAGTACAATGAAGCTACATTTAAAGGAAGTTGTATGTCGAATTGTTTATTTTTAAATTATAGGTGATTTAGAAGCAAGATTCAAATGGTTAAAGTGGGCCTAGACAGGAAGACGACAAAAAATCATGATGATACAATAGAGCACATATGTTGTCGAACAATTCGCAACCGTAATCCTCCTAATTAGTACAATGAGTGTTTAGTTATGTTTGAAAAGACTTCGCGTGAATGTCTATAGTATTCCTGTAACGCCATAATTAACTTACAGAACAAAAAGTTCTTACGTAGACTGACAAGCCAAGACATTGCGCATTTCTACGGAGCAAATGAAGAAAAATATCACTTTTCTAGTATGCATGGTAGCATTCATTGTACATAATTAGTGTCGAGAATGTATCCTAGCAACTTACGAGACCAATATATAAGAGGTGATCACCAATACCTGACAGTGATACTTGAAGTGGTGGCCTCATAAGACTTGTAGTTTTGGCATGCTTGTGGTCCACCCGGATCAAATAACGACATCAATGTTCTCCTATAGTTTCCAATATTTCTCACCCAACGAAATGGAACCCACCCTAATTGTCCATTTTACGTAAATGGACACTTAATCAAACGTGGATTCTATCTTACCGATATGATCTACCCTGCTTAGTCAATGTTTGTGAAATCGCTTAGATATCCGACTGCTCCGAAATAAAAGAGATTAATAAAGGCGCAATGGTCGACAAGGAAAGATGTGGGTAAAGGGAAAATAGGGTATACGACGACCCATGCAAGTTATGACAATTGGCAAGATTATGGGCATTATCTATGGATGCATGTTGTTTCACAACATGATGCTAAAGGACAAGAGAAATGTGATATCCCCGTTACTCATAAGGGATCCCCAGTCAAGACAGTTTTTTACGACAATGTTCTTAGGGAGTTTCGAAATGAAGCTACGCATATTCGACTTCGATATGATTGTGTGGAACAACTTACATTCTCCGAATCTATTGTTACTACACTTTTTGTATGTCCCAAGCTAACAATAGATTACTTTAGGTTGTTGGCTAGGTATATGTTTACTTATGATCGTAGCTCAATGGGCATTTTAGTCTTTTTTATGGGTTAAGGGATTGAGGCTTCTTAGAGGGACTGAAGCATCCCAGTCCCCTTAGGTCAAGCTCGAAGGGACTAAGACTGAGGGACTGAGATAAGTATAAATAGCTAAGCCCCTGCACTTTGTCATTAAGAGTTTTAAGAGATTTTGGTTGAAGGTGCTTATGTGTTTTTCTCTATATGGGATTTGAATCTAAGGAAACCTTGGTTATTGTTTTGTGTTGTTTAACTCTCTAATCATCTGACTTATCTCTATCATACGCAAATATATTAATTCCGACATTATATTTGAGAAAACCCGCTTGAATCACGTTTTTGTTTGATAAGAATTCCATCCTACAAGTGGTCTTAGAGATTTCTGCTCCATCCACGGGTTTATTTTATACTTGGATTCGTTATAAATTTGAGTTTTTTTTTACTGAAAATTGTGAGGTTTTTGATTGAAAATGTTTTTGTAAGCTTTTTCTTCAAGGTTTTTTTTGGGTTTTTGGATATAAATTCATAGATAAAAGTCATTTTTGATAGTCTAGACGGATTCAAAACGTGTTTTCCAATGAAACCTATACGAGTATCATAAAAACACTAGCTCAGATTGAAAAACTGTTGAAGAGCCTCCATTTTTGTCCAAAACAAAGTTGCAGGTTTGTGGTCCAATTGAGAAAATTTATCTGAATGAGAAGGCCGACTAAGATAATTTGTCTAACCACGGTACTTTGACCAACTGGCTTAGTCCCTCATAAATCTATCCCACTGTCATAAATCTGTATCAGTCTCATGCTCTATGCGTTTGAACATCGGTTTGACTAAGTTGACTTTCTTTGACCAAGTTGATTTTCTTTGACCAAAATTAACTTTCTTTGACTAAGTTGACTTTTATTGACCATGTTCGATTTTCATCGACCAAGTTTGACTTTTGTTGACCAAGTTTGACTTTTGTTGACCAAGTTTGACTCTTTAGTTGAAATTCAAAATCTGAGTTGACCAACGTTTGATTTTGGTTGACCAGAGTTGACTTTTTTACTAGACTTCAGAAATGACGAACCCGTAGGATAATGCTAGTCAACCATAAACAACACCCCTGGTTAACATTAATAACTCGTGTAACTCATGGGCATATCTTAGTCAGCGACAGCAACAGACACCATAACAACCTTCGGTTCCCAATTAGTTTAATCCATGGGCTTTACCAAATGTGATGAACAACCAACTGATTCCAAAGTTGCTACAACCGAGTGTTGCTGTGAGCAATCCGTGGATGATCTATGGTAATCAAACTCCATGTTAGCCGCAACCAACACCTCCCGTTAATGTTAATAACCCATGGGCTTGACAAGTCAACAACCCTAACCGAAACCACAACCACAATCACCGATTGTGTCGGGATGTAATTCGTGGGCTAGTTATGAGAAACTTCATTAGCCAAATCATACCCAACAACAAAACTAGAACAATGATTTGCAAGAAAAGTCAACGCTTTCTGCTATTTCAGCAAATCAAGTGGCTCCCGCAAATACAGTTATTGCTAAAACCATTGTAGTAAGTGCTTATAAATGCTGTGATTGGAATTCAAGAGTTTGGGAAGATGGTCAAGGTGAGAAATCGTGTTTCGCTCAGGTGATGAAGAATGGAGATGAAGGGGAAGCATGAATGATTGTCCAGAGTTTAGAAGAATGTAGGAATACAGCTGAAGAGGTTTCAAATGAGGAAAGTCAAAGCTCTAGTATAAGCTCATTGATTGCTAAAGGGGGTTTAAATGAACATAAGCTTGACCGAGTATAATCAGATTCTGGCAGCCGATCTTGGTAAGTGTCAAGAGGCTAACAGAGTTTTGAAGAAATAAGAAATCGAATTAAAAAGTGTGATTCAGATTCCATTAATAATTACAAGATGCAATCAATAATTACATAATTTCTTAAGAAGAAACCAAAAAGGAGTTAGCAATTGTCAGATGCCATTAATAGACAACCAACAAAAAGCTAGCAAGTTACAACACCTCTTGATATATGCTGGAACATATCATTAACACATAGAAACAACAAGGGAAAATTCAGGACTTGGTTACAAAGAGCGTCTTCCTCTCATGAGACATGATTCTTATATTTTTGCTAGAATACAGGAGGAGACCAAAACTGCCAAGTTTGTAGTCACAACCTCTTTTGTTGTTGTTCCAGATGAGGTTAAACCAAAGCCTGAACCTTCTATTTAAAGTGATATTGTTTAGATTGAGTCTGAACTGATGATGAATCCCTGGAAACTGAAAGGCTGTGTTTAGGTTCACATGTTACCCTTGAAAACCATATACTTTGTTAGGGATACCCTTAAGGTCCTTAGAAAATAGATGTGTCGGGAATGTATGTCCCTTGCCACCATGGAGACGGAATGGCTCGTTTCAATCGGGTTCGGGGTTTGTGGATGTCGCCCTACTTGAGCGGGTGTCACCAGTTTTTAGAGTTTGAGTTGAGCTCTAAAGCTTACATTCGGTGTGGGCATTTGCGAGTGATGAAGATGGGTGGCTATGCTGTGATTGATTGGGGATATTCTTAGGACGCTAGGGGAGGAGACGAGGGCTCGTGATATTATTGGCCACGACACGCCATGGAATAGGCTATTGCTGGGCGTGTTGTAGTCGACTTACAAGGCGATCACTTTATAGTTATTGTTGTCCTTAACCTTTAATCCTCGGTCGCCGATTGCTAGTGGAGGATAATGACCCGGACAACCCTTTCGTGGAGATATCTTTTAGGCTCATGGGGCAGCTACGTAATATGTCCCTTTGACACTTCGCACATCTATCGCTCCGCGTGAGCAGAGCCGAGAGCGCGTCACGACCGGTGACCTATTCTCTTGTAATGCCTGCTCACGCGAAGGTCATGTGCTCTAGCAACGTGTTTGGCGTAGTTCTTTGCGTCAAGATATCACAACCAGGAACGGGGTTGTTGTACTTTTGTGCATACTTTACGTTCATCGCCCGCATAGTAACCCATGGTGTCATGGATGTCTATTAATGTTGCATGCCAACTATCGAGCCGAGTAGACTCGACAAGAAAACCATGACAAAGTGGTTTTCCTGTTCACGCGAAGGTCATACCCTCTAGCAACGTTTTTGGCATAGTTCTTTGTGTCATCATATCACAGCCAGGAACGGGGTTCTTGTACTTTGGTGCATACTTTACGTTCATTACCCGCGTAATAACCCATGGTGTCACGGATGTCTATCAACGTTGCGGACCGACTAGACTCGACAATAAAAACCATAACAAGGATGCGTTGTACGCGCCATTTCCCCAGACTCGACTAATGATTTTGGGGGAAGGATCATCAACTTTTGTCCTGCATCTGCTACCTGCGATGATCCCCATTATCGAGAAGTCTTTCCACGTGGAGCCGGTGCACGTGGTCGATCATTAGTTTGTCTCAACGTGGGCCACAACCACCACAATATCATGTCCATGATATACGTGGTATACCCCCGCCTAACCCAGCGTTTCAGCACCAGTACGACCATATGGAGTTCATTTTAGGTGGATGGTCGAGGAGATGGTCGTGGTAAGGACTGCACTAGGATTGCTCCCACAACGATTTGTAATGCCACCACATCTTGAGGCAAGTGCTTAGCATCAGACGAATCAGTGCTTAGCATTAGACGAATCAGGTCCAGCTGGATAAGGCTTAGTTTGTTGACCTTTTTTATTTTTTGTATTTCAGATATCAATTGTATTTTTTTTTATGTTATTGAAGTGTGTACAAACTAATTATCAGTTTAGTTGTTTATATCTTTGATGTATTGTTGTTGTTGATGTATTTATCTGATCATGTTTATAATTACGTTTTTCTGTTTAGTTGGGTACGATAAAATATTTAGTTTCGGTTAATTCATTCATGTTGGTCAAATTTAATCAAAAACGTTTTATAATTGTTTATAATAATGAATACTGACGTTTACAATGATTTTTGTTTTGTAAATTTAAATTGAAGAGTAATATCAATTTTTACAAATATATTAAAATTTTAAAACAAAATCATTTTATAAATCAAATTTTATAAAATAAAAATATAAATCAAGTAATAATATCAAGTGTTTACATTTAGACGCAAGTAGTATCAACCCAACAATTTTTTTTTAAAAGTACAGATATTACTACTAGGCTTGTTCTGGTTCAGACATGTTTAAACGCAAGTAATAATATCATGTGTTTACATTTAGACGCAAATACTATCAACCCAGGATTTTTTTTTAAAAGTATAGCAATATGGTATGAAAATGAAAGAAGATAAAAAGCTTGTTTTTATGGTGTAATTTTTTTTAAAAAAATAATGTCGTATGAAAAAATTATGACCGTTTTAAAAATGGGGGTGTAACTC
Organism: Ambrosia artemisiifolia; assembly: GCA_032199755.1. Taxonomy (NCBI): domain Eukaryota; kingdom Viridiplantae; phylum Streptophyta; class Magnoliopsida; order Asterales; family Asteraceae; genus Ambrosia; species Ambrosia artemisiifolia. The sequence continues at coordinate 31,564,533 of CM063529.1, read as the reverse complement.
AACTATTGTTGTGGGATATACTTATTTTGCTTTTCTCCTTCTCTTTTAGAAACTCAACGTATATTTTTCCTCTTTTAATCTCATCCATTAATTTATTTTGATCAAAGGCCAAAATACTTTTTACACTTTGAACCGTAAACTTTCTCATATGTGAATTGCATGTGGGGGTAAAAAAATGAACAAATAGTGTATTTCAAAAATACTCTCACTTTCATTTTAGCCATTGATTAAAAAAAAAAAAAAAAAAAGTCGAGATGACTTTCTATCTTACTTTTTTTTTGAAAGGCGAATTTCTTGCTCCTTGTGAGACTTGAACTCAAGACCTCACACTTTTAGTGTATTAAAAGGCTTTGCCTTACCACTGGACCACCAACCCCAATGGCAACTTTCTATCTTACTTAGACAAATTCCCTTCCCAAGATATTGATAGTGCTAGATCAATTAAGCAATTTAGTGCAGATAAGTATGTTGGGCAACAAGGAAAAGAGATTTGCTTAGTCATCCATGAAAATGAAAATTTACTTTAACTCAATACGTGAATATTCAGCTAACCGGTTGACATGGATCGCGCTGGCAAAGCAATATGGTGATATGTGAACCGTGGACTTCTATTTGAATGAGATATTTAAAAAAATATTTTGCATTTAATTATTAATAATTAATGAAGTTTGAATTCAGCTCGTAGGTTCGTTTAGGCTCGAGCTCGAATCGTTTATTACTAATTGATTAATTTGTAAGATGAAAACATGTAGAAGGTGGGATTGATAGCTGTTATGATATGTGGCTACAAGAAAGAAACCAGGCGAAGCTAAACCTGACACATTGAGATTTACTACTCATCAAGTTTTAAAATTAACATATAGGATAATGTTTTACAGGGACTAATATTGGTAGAATAACAAAAATATGCAATATTATTTTTTTATGAAATAATATTAGCAACGGATACTTTTTTCGGAAAACAATAACTTGACCGAAGAAGAGTCTGTCGGTAAGAAGTCAAAACATTAGTCAGGTAACTTAATTTGGATAGAGAAACGAGTGGTGATCCATCGGCGATCTATGGTAAACATATTTTAGTAATCCTTCATAAATAGTATTACCCATGGCCATTATATCATCAAAGCTTCACCAAGAGATTTCCGACGGAATTGAACGCCGGTGAAAGTTCTGTTTTCTTGTGGTGTATTTAGGTTGCAGCAAAAATATAGCCTTTAAAAAAGTTCAAGCTAAAATGTAGCCTTTTAAGTTTATGTTGGATGTTAATCTTAAAAAAGAGTGTCGGCTAAGTTTCATCTTTAACTAGTGCTTTCTTAAAGCTAGAAAAGGAAACCCAATCTAAAGTTCGGTCTAAATTTATCACTCCTAGTTAGCACCATTGTCAATGTTATTTTCTTTACTTTTTTGGTCAACTTGTCCATTTTGAGAAATTTTCCAAAATACGAATCGTAACCAATCCAAAAGAGAAAAAAGGAAAAAAATCGTCTTTGAGGTTTTTTCATACTTTTTTTTATATAAATCATAACTTCAAAATTTTGGTATTACTATTATCAGATTTAGGAGAAGGAAAGATCAATCCAATCAATCATAAGGGTTTTAAGGGAGTCTGGTTGTTCCTATTAAAATTAATATTTGTTTCAGGGGATTCTAACAACCTATGAATCGGTCCGCTGTAATTTACAATCCTAGATTCTCTGATATGGGGGTTTTCGAGGAGGACCGAGGAGAGCCGGTAGGACTGGACCACCATTGCTCTTCCTCTTTCTTTATTTAATTAAAAACACACCACAAAAGGGTAGGGAGACGGGGAGTGGAGTAGGGCTGTTCAAATTACTTGGCGCTTGCCGATCGTTCGTCGCTCGCTTGCAATTTGCTCAAAAAATGCTCTCTTGATTCTCCGCTCACTTGTAAACGAGTCGATCAGCTCGGTTCGGTTTGTAAACGAGCCAAGCACGAGCAAAGGTCTGCTCGGATCGGTTCGGGTCAATATAATTTTTATTAATTTATTATATATATATATATATATATATAAGTATAATATACAAATTAATTATAGTTATATTTGTAAACGAGCCAAGCACGAGCAAAGGTCGGATCGGTTCGAAAAATATGCTATTCAGAGCAAGCTGACTATTAAACTCCCAACCACAACTACTCCATCCAAATCCAAAACCAAAGCAGCTGCAACAACCACCACTGCAACTACAACAACCTTAATCTCTCAACCAACCACTTCATCTACTCAGGTGTTAGTCGATGCTGAATTGCAGAGGCTTACATCTGAGATTGGAGTACCACAGTTCCGGCTTCCCCAACAGTCTGAACAAGTACCTTTCATGCTATCTATTTCTCATATCCCAACCTCATCAAGTTACCCATCTGTCCAAGCTCAAATACACAATGTGGTGAGCATGAATTTGAACAACGAGATCGTCAATTCCTAACAATCATCTATGAAACAAGAGCAAAAAATAGAAGACTATCAGCTACTCTTGACGCGGTGATGCTCAAACTAACCATGCAACGAGCAAGAGATTCGTCAGTTAACAAAATCTCATGGTGCAACTGAGAATCGTCTTGCTGTTGTCGAGTCTGAGAAGCAGAAGTTTAAGAGACAAGTTGATCTTTATCTTAATAATCACAATAGATTCATAGCTGGTGATGGTGATGATCTTAATGATAGCGAAAGTAAAGATGAGGAACATGATGAAGATGATAATGATTCTGGCGATGAGCATGAATAAGGAAAGGATAGAACTTGTGGTGGTGATGAAGGCGATGTTGGTCATGGCAGGGCTAGTGCCAGACATACCAAAATAGCTGATGTAGAGTTGAGATAAAGAAGGTCAAAAGGTGTGATACCCCATATTTTTTGGTTCATACTTTGACCAAACTTTAGTTAACGTGTAATTACATTCACAGTATTTTTACTTAACTAGGCTTAGTTAGGTGAGTCACACATTGCACAGTTATAGATTAGTAACTGCATGAAACGGTAATTCGGGGAATTACCGGAATACATACATGAGTGTTGAACACCAAACATTGGTGAAATAATAAAATAAATAATTGTGAAATAGATGTTTGATATTATTTGCAATTATGTGCTTATGTGAAACTATTGTGAATTAATATACAATTACGTTTATTTAAGCAAAACACGTCACCAAGCTCGTAACCGACAAATGACGAATCGACAAGGTAGTTCGGGTCTAAAAATATTGGGTTGAATGTTGATGGTGTTGGATTAAGTGGTTAAAGCCCAAACTAAAAGGAAAAACAATATATATATATATATAGTGTAAGTATATATATATATATATAACACTTTAGCCCAGCCCAAGCGAAGTTGGACCAGGCCCAAGACGAACCAGGACGCGCCGCGTACTGCGGGCGGTCCATGGTTGCTCTCCGCGGTCCACGGGGGGAGCCCAGATCTTGGGAAACGACTTAAACCCATATAAATCGATTTTAACCCCAATTTTCATAATCATACAACCCTTATCCGCCTCTAAACTCTCCCTTACAAAAATATAAGTCCTCAACACCTGCTAAGGCTCAAGAACATCATTCAGGAGGCTTGGAAGGTGTTCGGTTCGTGATTGTGAAGTGCTTTGGGTATAATACTTAATCCTTTGTGTTTTAATCGAATTTATTATGTTTTAAAACCCCACAAACAAGTTTGTCCGGTTCTGATGTGAACTTATAAAGATTGAAATATGACTTTTTAAAGGGTTAACATGATTAAAGAATGTGTATTTGTGTCGTTATGTGATATATGTTATGTTATTGCATGATAATGATTGTTTAACATGCAGGGTTTATAGGTGATAATATTTATGATGAATCTTGCATGTTTTGATCAGATTTACATCTTAGGAGTCTTGTATTACGTATGCATGATGTCTTTGATCGATACTACACATCTAGGGTTTGTAGAAGTTAAGATAATTGCATGTTTAAAAACGGACAAATTGCATGTAGTAAATTATAGGACATGTAACGTCATTCTAATGGGTTTGTTTTGATTATTTCTTGGTTTGAACATGTTGCTCCTGATCTTAGCTTTACTCAATGCGTAAGTTTGTGCGCTTTGGATGTCGTTTACTATGTTTTTGGAATTTTATACAAACATGGGTTGAACCTGATTCTCGAATTAGTAAATTAGGTCAACTTTAAATGACAATAACTTGAGTTTTTCAAGGACTTAGGTCACAAATTTTGGAAAATAGATAGATACATAAATAACTCGGCTTTTCCAAGTGAATTCATCCCATTTGGATGAACACAAGATTTTTAAGAATTTTTCTGGTGAACTGAGCTGATTAGAATGTTTTAAGAACCTAGCTGTAGTAAACGTTTTTTCATAACTTTTTAATGAGGTTTTGTCACGAAATAAAAATAGTGGCACAACAACTGAATACATAGGGATGATCAGTAAAAGTTTGGGAGTCTAACATGTTGTGTAAGTGTTTTTCATAAAATCGTTTTGTCAGTGGATAATCTGCCCCGAAAACGCAGATTATGACTGTTGTGTATAAGTGCTTATTCGAAGGCTTGTATGACATGGTTGTGATTTGAGCTTGTGTGTACACTTATATGAAACGTATACGAGTATAACTTATTATAAACGTAATGTTCACCAACGGGGTTCGTAGGGTTACTTGTGCATGTAGTTAAACTAGGTGTCACCTAAACATTTTTACATCATTGGTTGTCTTGGACAAATGAGTTTTGTTGTGTGTTGTTTATGCACGTATACTCACGTAGTGACACATGTAATAGGGAGTCGGTAGCAAGTCTCTATTACATTTGGATTTGGATTTTGGCTTTGCAACCTAAGGTGAGTTTCACTACTCTTTTCTCAAAAGCATGCGTCTCGGGTTTGAGACAACTTGCTAAACTTTTCTAGTCCGGTTTTGGACTACTTTCACATCCCGAGTTTTGGGATGCTTTGACTCCTTGTGTGGGTCGGGTTTTTGATTCCTTCTGTGAATTGGATTTTTATCAGTTTTGCAACTTTATAGTCCTTTGTGAACTAAACAACATCTATCACTTGAAAGTCCTTACAAAATTATTGGGTTAATCGCTAGAGATGAACGGAGTATTAGTTGATAGCGCTATTAGATTGTGCAGCAACCTCATGCCTGAGGTGCTTGGGTCACATGCATGAACATCTTACCACATTTTTCTTACTAGTGTTCATAGACACTAGTGCTCAGGCAAATTAATCATTCTTTATGTTCTCAATAATATCATGTTTAGTTACATTGAGTGGGTTAGCTACCCTTGGCAAGCATAGAACTGATGGTTTTACAACTTTCGAAACTTAACTTTTGCTGCTTAAACTGTGAACTCACCGACTTTATGTTGGCACAGGCTAGCATGCTTTTGCAGGTCGCTAGGTTTGGAGCACGCTAGGTTATGCATTCATTGGGTACTAGGACATTAAGCATTATTGAGTTATTATATCATTTGCATAACTTTTACTATGGTTTTGGGCGACTTTGTTTTGCGCATAACTAATTAACTTAACGGTTTTTATTATGCTTCCGCATTACTTTAAAGTTTTGATTTATTATTAGACTTGGATTTTGGAAATGAACTAAATGGTTTGTTCTTATGACTTATGGCTATGGTGATCCTGCTGTGTCATGCGCCTCACGGTATAAACCCCGTAGTGAAAATTTGAGGGTGTGACAAAAGGATCACATGATGAGGGTTCAACCTCTCAAGTTGGTTCTACTTCACAACAAGCCCCAAATGCTGAAGCTTTTGAAGCTTTCAAAGGGGTTTTTGCTTAGGGGGTGGTTTCCATTGAATGGACGCAACATTTTTATGATATTTTCTTTACATATGATAATGGGAACCCTGTGACTAAGCAGTATATGGATTTGGAAGAAGGTGAAATACCTCCAGAGATGTCAAGGGAAAAGATTGCCAAAGTCTTCGGGTTAACATACGAAGAAGTCACACCAGTTGACAATGCTCAACGATCTTTTGAAGACAATGATAACTTGTATGACATTGAGCTCGAAGACATCATAGATGAAGAATACGCTAAGTATGTGGTTCAAGATATAACAACCAAGATTCCAGATCTCAAAGACAGACTTTGAAGATGCTGAAAAGATTCTGGAATCTAATAATCCTTAGACAAGTGAATTAGAGGTTGAGAAGAAAAGGAATGAACATATCCAAGAGATGTGCAAGCTCTTGTTTAATGCGTACAAAAAGAAAGAGCCTTTCCAAGCAAAGAAGTTCACACAACAATAGAATCAAATATCTGGGAATGTTCTCAGTTGGACCTATCTTCCTTGCGATCATGCTTATGGTATCAAGTTTGAAAGCGACGTCTTGTAATTCAAATCAGTCTATCATCTCATGTCTTTGTTGTATTGGTATATAAGGGATCTAGTTCATAAAGAACCAATTGAAGCAAACTCTGCACCAGATGCATTTCAAAAGATAATCCGTAGAGGGAGTGTCCAGGGATGGCAGTACGTGGCCCTTTAGTATCCTATGCACTACAAGTCTAATGAAATAGATTCAGAGTCTGGAAAGAACATCTAGAAGTGAAAGATCAAGCCTCCTATGATCATGACACAGGTTCCTCTTGCACCCATCGAACAAAATTTCTCTGATAAGTTCATGTTTTGGTATTACAAATTCACAACTACCGAAGTCGTCATTGTTCTCATAAATGAGCTGAAGCTGTGTAGGAAGTTGAGAGTGTTTGATCTGATGTGGCTCATGAATTTCTCTGAAGCAGATATGAAGACCCTACATCAGAATCCAATTCATTATTAAGATGAAGACGGGGAACAAGCTATGAGATATCAGAAGATGATTTGGTTCTGCTATTCCAAGAACATACACTCTAGGTGTTAGTGGTCAAATCTCTGTGCGTTGGAATCTTGAAGAGGTTGCTGTTGAAGGTGGAAGATAGCTGAAGTGGATGCACGATTTTGAACATATCTAGATATGTCCAAGGGGGAGTCTATTAGTGCACCCTTTGGCATGTCCATATCTTAGATATAGGTTTAGCTTTTCTTGTATAATGTTTGGGTGTAACCGGATGACATTTTGGTGTTTACGCGTTGTTTTTGTAATGTAGGTTAAGTTCCAGGTGTAAGAGAGTCCTACACCTGGATACCATTCAGGCGTATGAGTCCTACACCTGGAAGACTCCAGGCATAGGACAATAGGCTATAAATATAACCCTTGTAACTTTTGCTCTCATTTGCTAATACACGTCGAAGTGCTGCCCATTTGTGATTTGATTTGTGTCTGTGCTTTATTGTTCATCTTTTATACTTATCTATCACATCTGACCGCAAAACGATCCGTTGATTCCACCTTCGGATCGGTCATACGCGTAGTATCATCAAATTCTTATCCGAATCACGATCCTACATGGATGATGATGATGTGAAGGATGGTTATGGGATGGAGGTCCATCACCACCCTCATTAGCCTAAAGTTGTGAATAGCAGTTATTTGATAAGTCGAGTTTTTGAGCATTTACAACAATTTTTCACCCATCCAAAATTCCAAACTTAGGACATTAGCAAAGGCACATCATTCCAAGCCATAATCATTTCAAATCCACTTTTTCCTCCAAGAATAAACAATTCCAAACTTCCACCTCATTATCCATCTCATCGCCTATTTTTCCTTTTCATTTAAACTATATATAATTTATATACTAAATTTTTAGTTTATTTAATTAGTAGTATTATTTATTTTTTATTAAGATTTAAAAAACACATGCAAAATTAAAATTAAATACACGATAATTTATTAAATAAAAAAATACTCTTACAAGAATTGAAAAAGAAAACGCAGTTAGATCCTAAAGTTTAAAAAAATGCAAAAAAAAAAAAAAAAAAAATACACTTAAACTCTTTGGATGGACCTGGCATCTCCTTTTGTTTTTATCCTATCTTAGCCTTTTGGCGAGCCTCCATATCCCTCTTTTTCTCCATTGGACGAGCCAACAATTCAAACTGTTCCGAGTATTATTATCCTCCCTAAAACTGAAATCCGAATTCCGAACCATGATCAGAATGTCGTTGTCGTTTAGGAGAATCGTATCTGAAACAGACAATGTATAAGATCCCCATTCCGATGTGTTTGACCTTTTTAGACACCATTAGGAGCATTTCATGCCATTTTGGTTTGTCTTTCACAAGGAGAAAATTATGCTCATAGCTGAAGTGATGTTTACATTCAGCATGGTACTCCAGTTTAACCCAGTAAATAAGTAGGTAATCAGAGTAACCACTATGGCTACTTTTATGGATGTTGTAAATTCCACAAAAGTGATTTGTGGGAATGACAATATAATACCAATTAGACTTCAAGTTATCCTTCGTTTGGCCATATAGATTATCTATTTCTGCACAAAAATATCTGTGGATGCGATGCCACAACTTGTCACTCCTTTGGTTTTTTCCGATTATAGGATTACTTGACAGATGAAGATAAGCACACGTAAGAGCTTCTTCTTCTTCCACTGGCTATTTATGAATTACAACTTTTGATTTCGACAAAGCATCTTTTTCACTTTATTTTTATAGTTAGAAGACAGAGTTGGTGTAGATGTACGGGACGATTGAGTCTCCGGGGCATTGAACCCGATTGTTGGAGCGGTGAAGGTAGGGGGTTGAACGTGGGGGTTGAAACCTGTCTCGGTTTGAGAGGGGTACGAGTCCATAGAACAGGTAGTCGGGCGGAGACATGGAACTGGGTAAAGAGGCATAAAACCATAATTTTGGAATTGTGGATGAAGAACCGGCTTGACTCAAGAACCCGAATTGTTATAACTAGAAAGACAAACCGGGTTGAGGTGGATACCCATAGCTTTGGAAGACCGGGCTGTTGGTAGATTGGTTGGGGTTTCGGTTTACACCATAAGAGCCTAGAATTTCTTGAAAACTTTGTTGTTCATCCATAGTTGTGATTACAGTAGAAGGTTGAGTGTTAGAGATTGATTTGTGTATGGAAGATTGGTTGAGAGTAAATGTTTAAGAGTGAAAGAAGAAAACGTTTGAAAATGAAATAGCGAGAGTTTAACGTTTGAGTGAGTTGATATTTAAATATGTAGTAAGTTTTTATTGTTTAAATATACTAATTTATTTTTCATTTTTTCAACAATTAGTTTATTTAAATTTGATTTTTTTACCATTGCAAATTTAAATCGGGCCCATGCCACCATATGCATCCCGGACTAGTCTGCTTGACCGGATATGGCTAAAGCGAAAGACCCCTAAAATGGACTCCACGTCTGGAATTCCAGAGTCAATTCCAAACGTCACATTGTGAATGCTCTTTTAATTTATTTTGCAAAGCCGTGCAACACACTTATGGTTGTACACTCAATCAGGGGCGGATCTGGCCTTTGGCTAGGGGCCGCGCCTGGTGCCCTTTAGGCTCTTGCGCGTATTGGAATTTTTTTTTAGGATTTTTCGATAACGTTGCTATTAAAATATAATTTACGTTACTACTAAAAGAAATTATATCTTACCACGTTACGTTACTCGAGTAATATTAACCCAAATAACTGGCGGACTTAGTGTCTAGCCAAGGGGGCGGGCACCCACCATAATAATAAAAAATATAGTGTTATATACCCGCTAAAATTCCAAGCGCTCTCCATAAAATTTTGTAATTGCTCCCTTGAACTTTGACACATGATGGAGATGTGAAGCAAAAGGGAAAGACCGTCATCGAAAAAAAAAAGTTGTAGAGGTGGTAATCGGAGTAAAGCTTGTAGAGAAGATGATGGGTTTCCAAGTTTGGATTGAATTCTCTTGTCGTAAGAAAAAAAAAAGAAGAATCTGGGAAGAAGAATTTTTTTTATTGAACGTGTTGATTCATATTTATTTTGACTACTTTATAATATTTTAACATATTTTATTCATTTTTATTTGACTTTCCCACAGTTCATTCTCCAGGCAACTTCGTTTAACCGGTAGATTCCTTCCAACATACTTCTTTTATATATGATCTCGTTGGAAATCATATAAAGACAATTCCTATTTGATATAGCTATTTGTGCAAGTATTTTACGATTAAGAAGCAACTGTCTCTTGTACAGATCATTTATGAATCTATTATAACTATAGCATACCCCCTTTTCGCGAATTGCTGCATTTATTCGAGTGATCCACAAACGACGAAAATTTATTTTTTTCCTATCCCTATCCCGATGAGCCGAAACTAAAGCTCTTATTTTTTGTTGAGTAATAGTTCGAGTAAGTCTTGAATGAGCCCCCAGAAAGCTTGATGCAAATAAACGAATTTTTGTTCTAAGTCTCCGAGCGATATATCCCCGTCTAATTCTGGTCATTGAATAAATGAAACTTTAACAAATAACTAATAGATTTCCTTTCTTTGAGTTATTCTTTTGCCCCTTTCCTAGTATATTAATAACAAAACGGATTTTCCAATGTATAAACTAATCATTCCAATGGCTTTGGCTACTATAAACTTCCCAACCACAATTTTTTCTTTTTTCTAGGCATTTCACCTTGAAATACGAAATTTTACTATACTAGGTATTAAAAAAGAAAAGTAATGAAAAAGAAATAGTGGATTCCATCGTTTCTATTGTTACTTCTTAAACGGTGAGGACTTCTCTATACACCCGAGCCTTTAGTTCATTTAACCAATGTTATTGCTAACTTGTATAGCTCACATTCTTCGTCTCTACCTATGAATTAGCCAGTAATAGGTCTTTCACAACGAGCTTTACCTATACAATAACGGTATTTAATTATAAAGATTGGCTGGGTAGCTGACCCTGTTAAACCGTTCTTGCAAAAAGGGTTTATGTTAACTAAGATTTTCTCCGCTTAGTGGATAACCATTTGGTAGACTATTTTATTAAAAGTTTCTATACTATTGAATCCTACGGTTGTCATTTATTTTGGAAAATGGGATTGGAGTGGATGAGTTGCTTTATGCTACGTAGCTTATTTGGCTTGAAGTCTAATAGTTTCTTATTTCCTTTTTTTTAAACCGGAAAGTATTTTGTCTTCCCATCATGTTTGACAAATTTTATGCTTAAACCTTCTTGTTAACTCAATAGTTTTAAGTTGGGTTTTTTTTTTCCCTTAGATGTTATATAAAAAGCTTTTAAATATATATAGTTACTTTAGGATCTAGTAAAACTTGAATATTAGGTTTGCGATTATAAAGATGAAACCACATTCTAATCCTAAACAAACGCTTATTAGCAATTTGAAATGGTAGAAATGTCGGAAAGTTATGGTAATCAAAGAACAGAAAGAATATCGTTACTAACCAACATCATTTTGAAGTTGAAGTTTTTAATACCGTTTTGGCTTTGCAAATTCAAGAACATGGAAATTGATTCAATGAGATATTAACTACTTTGATTTGTGTGGTTGAAAGAGACACTTTTGATAAAGTAAAAGAAGATGACGTAATGGCTTGATTTCAAGCATTGAAGAATCCAAGGGATGAAATCTATTAGGTATGTGTGTAACTTTATCTATGTTATGTTTTTATTTTTATTTCCTTTACATTGTATGAAACTAGAGTGAATTTTTTTTGAACGCTACTCCTAATTTTTTTTTCTAGATCTGCCACTGTACTCAATTACCCTTCAATTATTGTTTGGTTGGGTTGATATTTGAAGCTGCATCTAGCTAGTTCTATTAAACTAAATAGAAAAAGAAGAATATAAGAAAAGCGCGTTAGCTATTCCAATTAAATCTTATATTTAAATAAAAAAAACATAAAATATATAAATGATAAAATTGGAACATGATGTCTCCTTTGTCATCTATAAGTAGATAAGAGTACAATATCATCTCATACGGGAGAAGCCGCAAAACAGATCTAAAGTGTGTTATACCAAGGTAATCTAATCTCTTTCCATAGTTTCTTTTGCCTGGAAATTTTAATATATGGATAAAAGGATCATCCTACAGCTGTAATAAACAATGCAAAAGTCACATCTAATCACTAAATTCTCGAGTCATCTGTAATAAACATCTAAATTATGGTTATACCCTGATTCCAGATTCAGTTGGTTAAATATTTTATCCATTTAACATGGTTTTTGGAGCAAAATCTGAAACCTTTTAACCAGAAATTCCAATATTTTGTTTCTAGTTTAGTCTACCATAGGCTGCTTTATTAGGTGATGACTCTTCTTATAATTTGTTACTCAAATACTTCATAGTTTAGTTATCGTTCCTATTAAATAAAACTCACCTAGACTCTCTTATCTAAAACAGTACATAGAACAAAATTCTATTGGTATGGTAAAATGTGCATCTTTTCACTCTTTCATTGAATAAGTATATATTATCCCATAACTTTTATCAACAGTTTATTTTTTTATCCTCTTCCTAATTGTCAAAATTCGTCGAATAAAAAGCTAAAGAAATTTGTGGGTTAGAAGTTAATATGATAATTATACAGGTGTTTATTCATCCGTCTTTTAAAAATCTGCAATTCCATAAAATTTCCACTTTCTTTTTCTCGCTTTCGCGGCCTCTAATTTCTTAGAACTCTAAAATCTGCAATTCCACATGTTACTGTATCTTAATTGTTTCAGAAACCAGAGTTTTGAGTAGAGATTAGTTTGCCTACGTTGCAGGTCACTAATCACTTCCATACGCATTTTTACTCGATCAAGCAAAGCATCGCACACTTGTAATGGATAACCAGTACGGGGCATGGTTTCCTGAGCTGGTAAGAGTATATACTCTACTTCATTAATTAGAAATAAAATTACTGACAGTTTTCTTGTTTTAAACTGCTTGATGATTAACTTTAACTTCCCAATGAGATAGGATATCGCTGATCTTCATGAGTTGATGAACCAACAACAAACACGCCCTTATAGTGAGTTTGTGGATTCATCTTCTTCTCCGAGCTTTGAAGGTTATCAGAATCTTGTCACAAGAGACCAATCCATTAATGCGGCCTCTATTCGCAATGATTTGGACAAACATAATGGTTATAAGTCTACTACAACTAGCTCTTTTGCTCCTGTTTGTGGATCTTCATCTAGCACTTTCACTATATCCTTTGGAGACTACACTTCACCAACACCTATAAACCAAAATCAACTTTATGGAGGATACGCATTGGAATACCATGATGCAACAAAAAATAGAAAGGAACCGAGTCTCAATGAACTTCTTGGATCCATAGAGTTCCCAAAAAGAGTAACCAGCACAAGAAGAAACCATAGACAAGCCCAAGAGCATATTTTGGCTGAAAGGAAGAGAAGGGAGAAGTTGACTCAGCGCTTTATTTCTTTGGCTGCTCTCCTACCGGAAGTTAAAAAGGTACTTTGTTCTATCATATAGATGATATGGTACATCTTTATTACATTTCTAAATTGTGACATTAGATGTTAATTAAATTCCATATTGTTTAATCCATCTCATATGAAAGTCCATATTGATAACACTTGTATAATTCGGCTTCACTTGATACAGTAGAACTTTACTCTCTCTCATAAATAACACATGTACCTTTTCTGCTGGGGTGTATTAAGTAGAATGTATTTCAAATATAGAATTTGATTGGGATTTCTTAGAGATGTCAGATAGAGGTTATGGATTTCACGAATTGTGTAGATATATATTCTACCATTTTGGTTAGGTGTTAAGTTACTTTCAAGTTCTTCATGCTTCGTTTTGTACTCTTCTTTTACTACTATTACTATGGTTATTATTTTTATCACTACTCTTGGTTCGGTAATTTAGTACTATTACTAGTACTTTTGTTTTGTTTATCGTATCTACACTTTATGTTATTTGTATTTCTTATACTTTATATTTCTAGAAAAAAAGAGGCTTTTGGCCGGTTGGGATCTGATTGAGTGCAACCTCTCTCTAGCTATCTCCTAGGATTTGGTTGTTTTTTGTTTTCTTTTTAGGTGGGTTTTGGATTATTTGCATCATTTTTGGGTGAGTTTTAGAACCCTTTTGGCATTCGGGTTATCCGCTATATAAGATAAGAGGAATATTCAAATGCCAAACTAGTTTCAAAAATCACATAACCATGTAAAAAGTCCCAGGCCAGCAAAAAACTCATCGTAGGATAGACCAAACACTACTAGAAAATTGGCTATTTGCTACAAAAGTTTTCTTACGAAAAAAAATGCGTCACAAATTTTGACAAAGTTGCTATGCATTTGTGACGACAAAAAAACTTTAATTTTTTTAACAAATTTGCTACACAATAGAGACAAATACTTAGGAATTTGCATAAGAAATGGCGTAGGAAATGCGTCACAAATTTCCTACACCATATATTTGTAGGAAATGCGTTGAAAATTGCGTAGTAAATGTGTAGTAAATGGTTTCCGACAAGGCTTTTTACAACATCAAGATTTGGTTGTAAATGCGTAGCAAATCAAAGTTGCTACGCATTTACAACGAAATCTTGATGTTGTAAAAAGCCTCATCGGAAACCATTTACTACACATTTACTACGCAATTTTCAACACATTTCCTACGAATATATGGTGTAGGAAATTTGTGATTCCTACGCCATTTCCTATGCAAATTCCTAAGTATTTGTCTCTATTGTGTAGCAAATTTGTTAATAAAATTAAAGTTTTTTTCCGTAGAAAAACTTTTGTAGCAAATAGCCAATTTTCTAGTAGTGAAAGACTGAAAGGTTTGCCATGATCTTGCCCTTCCTAGAATCTATCAGTGTATGAAACGGATTTTACTGTGCACATTTCATGGTTTGTTTAATTTTACTCATTATATGTGTCATGTATGTTTTGTATCAACTGATTTTATAAATTATATGCACTTTAAAGAGGTGCACTAGGAAGTAGCTAGAGGTGGAAACAAGATTACAGAAGTGAAATAAAAAACAAGCATGGAATTACACCACTACTCGGTCTAGTTAATCATACAACTATTTGAGTCTATGATTACTAGTCTCAACATAAAGATATTCAATAAAACTAGAGCTTGGAGTCTAAAGTTTAAAATGACCATCTCCAATTGAACCTTTCTAATGATTTGTTATTACAGATGGACAAGGCTACGGTACTGGAAGATGCGAGTAAATACATTAAGGATCTTGTAAACCGAGTGAAGGAACTTGAAGAAACATCAATTGTTTGTAAAAATGTCATTCAGGAATCAACTATTTCAATTAGCAAATCCATGTCTCATGGTGATCATGAACTAGAGGTATCTTCGTTTGATGAGACAAGCTCTTTACATTGTAATGCCGCCTTTAGTCCTGGGATTAAAGTAAGAACAATAAAAAGCAACATTCTCGTAAGAATTTACTGCCACAACAATTCATCACTTGCAATGAAAACACTCAATGAAATGGAGAGACTCCATTTCACGGTCATGTGTAATAGCGTTCTTCCAATTTCTAGCACGGCTGCTGTGATAACCGTTATAGCTCAGGTATGCAAGTCGGTTTTCAGTTATTAGAAAATATGGTCGATAGAAATTAATTATACTTTGTGATGAACATGTTTTGTTAATTTCTTTATAGTGTCGTTATATTTGGCTAAAAGTTTGTGCTACTTTTTTATATTTTATATATTTTTTTTATTTTGTGTAGATGAGTGAAGAGTTCGCCATGACTGCCAAGGATATTGTAAAATGCTTGCGATTATCGCTTTCAGAATTTCGATGACATGTTGATCTGAGGATTGAAAAGCTAGTGGATTTATTTGTTTTTTCAACAGGGTGCTATCTTTTTCATCCTAATCTATCTTTTTCATTGTAGTTTATTTAATATAGGAAATATTATTAAAACATTGTGTGTTCACATCTCTACTTAGTTGAATTTCATTGTAATTCGTTTTTTCTAACGAATAGTTTTTGACTCTTTTGGAATTAAACACATCTAGTATTAGTTATTTCTTACTATTATAGATCAAACTAGTTGATAACCCGGGAGCTTCCTGGGAATCCAGGATAGACAAATTGAATATGAAGTGATAAAATGTGTGTTACGATGTAGTATAGAAATTAACGTACTATAATATGAGAAAACAACAATTTTAATTATATGAATAAGAATGAGAATCTATATTAAAAAATGTTTGACAACGAAAATAGAAATACAAAGCAACTATTAGAAGATCTAACACAAATTATTTTGCAACTTTTAACCCAACTGAATGTTGCGAACTCGTGAACTAAATTATTTGAATCCCTATATTTTAAAAATAATGATATTATAAACACAATTAACAAATCAAATATTTAGAAAAAAAAAATAAAGATGATATAGAGATTAACTAAAGCTAGCATGTTGCTACCAATTTTTTTTTCATATATCACCCCATTTATAGCCTTCCTTCCTTCTGCAAGAATATTTATACCACTTTGTTCATTAACTCTATTCATGTCTGGGTAATCGTTAACCATGTCATTCTTAATACAAAGCTATTGACATGCATTGAATTTGTTAGTACTTGTTCATTATGATGCCCCTAGTATTGGTGTTTGTATGTTGTTTTAGTTGTTTGCAGCTCGTTTGTATGATTAAGTGTAGTTTGGTAATTGTGTTGTGTTATTCGTGGGTGTTTTTTTGAGAATGAAGTATAACAAATTAGTTAGTGAGAAGATGTTAAACAAGGCTCACGTTTGTGCAAGCTATAAGTGTCTGTTTCTTGTGGTAATTCAGTGTTTGGTACTAAGAAGAGCTGGTTTTGACAAGATTAGGGAGACAATTTCTTTAGCGGTGCCAGCTCTTATTTGAACAAACCATTCAACTTTTCAGCAATGATTATGCATCATGTGAAGGAAATGGTTACTACACGCTCAACTGATACACAATTCCTGATGTATCTGCGCTTCCTATAGATGTTCTTTGACAAGCAGCATCCTGTTTTATCTAAACACTCTCCGAATATTATCCCATTGGACCACATGAAAGAGAACGTATTGAACAGAATGAAGACACTTAGAGGTTAACCAAAAGATGAAAGACCAAAGATTAGAAGACTATTCGGTCATTTGATCAATCTAGGTTATCAAGCACCAAGAAACAATAGATGGAGAAATGATGATAGTGATTCAGAAGATGATAGACTGATTATGGATCGAACCTTCAAGGAAGGAGATGATATAGGTTATGGTACTGATGCTAATTGTAGTGGAGAAGTTGGTAGTAGTTCTCAAGCAGTAGCTACTACTACTACAACTACTAAAACAACAACACACGATGACATGTTAGATGCAGATGTTCTTGATGCTCCATCTGTACAAGTCTTTTCAGCAGACCCTAGTTCTTCGCATCAAGTTAAGGGAAAATCCAAAGTTTTTGAAACAGAAGAGGGCGATGTTGAAATTGAAGATGTTTCCGAAGGAGAAGGTGAAGGTGCTGGTGGTTCCGATAATGAAAATGATTTTCCTAGAACCAAAACAAAGAAAGAAGCAGCTTTGAAACTATCTTTAGAATACGAGTGAACTCAAAGAGACGATCCTGATTATGTTGCTAAAGAGGGACCACAAGTTGCCAGACTTGATTTTGAGTTAGGTTCTCCTTTGTCTATAAAAAGAAGATCGAGAATCAAAGAATTTAAATGGAAGTTGAAACCTACTAGTTCTAAACCATAGAAGAATGGAAGAATTGGACGTCATGCAACAACTCCCTCTAAAGTTGCAAAAACAACTACAATAACTACAATATCAAAAACAACAGTAGCGGTAAAATTGATAGCAGCAATGCCTGCAAGGGTAACTAGGCTAATGCAAACCTCCGTAATCTTCACTAAGTCCATCTAAGTTACCGAAGCATCGGCCCCAAGATTCTCATCAGAAATTTCAGCTACTGTGTCTGTGAAAAGTATTGGTAGGAATCTTCATGCACAACTCCGCAAACCAGTTACCGTGTTTCAATCTAGTTCAGGTGCTGAAAGTTCATCATCAAGCACAATCTTACGTGAATCAAATGACTATATCTTTCATGCATGCTTATCTGTGGAAAATGCATAAATGAAGAGAAGATTATCTACAATTGACGTAAGAGAAAGACAGATTCTAGATATGCTTGCACCGAGCATTCAATTAAATTAGAAAATTTAGTTGTTAAATGAACAACTGACTCTGTCTAATCAAATGACCGTTTGGAAATTGACAGATGTTGAATCCAAGAATCAACAGTTGTTGCTCGCCAATGTTATTAATGAAACATGAATGGTTGAGTTTCAAGCTAAAAACTGTCGACTCAAGGAACACATTGATAAACTCTTTGAAGATAGTCCACGTACTAAAAATGTTACTAGTGGCGATGATGATGAGGTAAATCGAGATGGATCTGATGATGTTACAAATTCACGCCCGCATGGTAGGGGTGGAGACGACGATGAAGGTGGTGTTGGTTCTACTGCTCATAATCAAAGAACAGCTGGTAGGAAAGAACCACGTACTAAGCAAAAGAATGAAAGAAGCAATGATCCTCAAAGTGGTTCGCTCGCTCAGGGGAAGTTTGAAGGAACTGGTCATCAATTAATGAATTAGTACATCGTGACAGGATCGGTTCCTATTGAAGTCACTTATCCGTTTCTAAATTTCTTCTTCTATGAAGACAATGGAAATATGGTTACTGTTCCTCAACATGAGGATCTTGAGGAAGGTGTGGTCTCACCTGAAATGCACGATCGAAGAGCAATTCATTCTGGTATATGCACGATCTTGTTAGAAATCAGCCTTTATACATGGAGAAGTGTTCAGGTTTTGACTGTTATTTCAATGTTTGAAGAGAAAAAGTGAAGATGGGTGGCATACTTTCACGCCACAATATCTGAAGTCTTAAAAGTCTAAGGAATTACATCCAAATACTGGTAAATCAATCTGGGTTCACAAGATAAAGCCTCCTCAAAGCATGTTGAAGATTCCTATAGATCCAATTGAACATAATTTTTACTCTACGTTCTTATTATAGTACTATGACTACTGAAGTGGTGATTGTTCTAGCCAATGAGGCAAAGATCTGCAGGAAGCTTAAAGTGTGATAAGTTTATGTTTTTCATTCAAAATCAACGCTGGATGCGATTGGTCAAAGTTGAGCCAAGTTTGTATTTCTATAGACTGATTAAAGATCAAGCTGTTGTGTTGCTGATGAAGACACATGTTTTGAAGAGATACTAGCTAGTTACAATGGGGAGTCTGTTTGTACATGTTCATTATGATGTCCCTAGCCTAGTATAAGTGTTTGTACATTGTTTTAGTTGTTTATAGCTCGCTTATATGATCAAGGGTAGTTTGGTAATTATGTTGGGCCAATGAGTCTTAATACATGAATGGCTTAGCCATTCGTGTGGTGGTTTAGATGAATAAGTTGTAACCTATTCGCCCACCCATTCGTGTGACACAAGCCATTCACCCCAAGGCCTTGGGCGATTGGCAACAAGTACAAACACTTATACTAGTTTTCCATTTTATGTGTTTTGGTGTGTTAGAATAACTGATTTTTGATTTGTTATCACCCAAGCTCTATGTTTAATATGATATTTGTTACAAAACCGAAACCCGAGGATTCCGCAGTCAAGTTTTTCCCAAACCCGTGATATCCAAATTAAGTCCAATGGTCCTACAAAACATTCGTTTTTATAGTGTTTTTTTAAAGAAATAATCTATGAAAAAGTTATGGTTGTTTAAAAATTATAAGGGTAGTTAATGTAAAATAAGGGGAAAAGTATAATAAATTTTTAAATAAAGTGTCAATTGGTAAAGATGAGGGAATTAAAATGTAAGTAGTTTTAAAAGACCAATTTACTCTTATTTTATAATTATACCTTATGCATTAAATTCTATAAAATCTTTGCCGCACTCAAATCTAAATCTAGATCTAGATCTTCAGTATATATATATATATATATATTAATAAAAGAAAACACATATGGGACACTTTTTTTTTGAAACTATAACTTCATTAACACGCAAAAACGGAGAAGGCCCCCAAATTAGGCCTGCTCACAAACCAGTTACACTATATACAACGGATATAAAACCCACTCTTTCCACTCTAAACTAGTCCTAGTTAAACGATATTTCAACCACAAAAACGACATAGACTTTGGAACCGCCACAACCTCCACCACCTTAGGTTCGGAATTATGAAAAAACTTCTTGTTTCGCTCCTTCCATAAAGCCCAACATGTCGCCATGATAATTCCTCGAACAATCTTCTTGCCCCGCGAAGATCCCGCATATGAGTTATGCCACTGCAGCAGATCTTCAATACAGTCAAAATAAGAAGGAGTTAGTTTGCACCACCTCCATATCTTACTCCAAACTCCAAAAGCAAAGCCGCCAGTCACAAACAGATGTCTGGCAGATTCCTCATCTGTGCTGCATAACGGACAGAACCTGTCAGGAAGCTGAATACCTCTTTTGACCAGCTGCATACGGGTTGGTAACCTGTCTTTCTCTTGCCTCCACATCATAATGTTCACCTTAATCGGGACCCAACTTAGCCAGACCATATTCTGCTGCGACTGTGAGTACAAACCT
The DNA here is from genome assembly GCA_032199755.1 of Ambrosia artemisiifolia. Lineage (NCBI taxonomy): Eukaryota > Viridiplantae > Streptophyta > Magnoliopsida > Asterales > Asteraceae > Ambrosia > Ambrosia artemisiifolia. Next base: position 31,544,032 of record CM063529.1, on the reverse strand, counting down.
TTTCGCAACGTGTCTTTGACTGCAGCAACCGAAAAATCATTTGACATATTGGAATCCCATCCCCAAATATCTTTATGATCTCTGAGCACAACCTGAGATAGAATCCAATCCACATCTTGAACCTCAGAAATACCTTCAACATTTGTAACATTCAAATTCCAGTTGCAATCAGCCACCATTCTATTCCCAACCTGTTTTATACGCTGCTTCACGAGAACATTTTTATGTTTTTCCAAGGAATATAAAATCGGCCATCTAACGCACAGAGGAGAATTGCCGAGTCACTTGTCTTTGCAGAAGCTTATCCTCTCTCCATCCCCAAATCTGCACGTAATTAAATTATCAATCGACAAACCATTTAGGCGAGTCTTTTCCAACAGCGAGACTAACGATTTCCATATCCCAGGAACAACTTTATTCACCGGCAGAAATCCCCATCTATTCCGACCCCCATGAATACTAATGATAGCTTTCCTCCACAGACCATCAACATCAGTTTTAAACCGCCACGCCCACTTGCCAAGTTAACCCTAGTCAGCTTTGATATACCCAAACCCCCAAGATGTTTCGGCCGTGTCACAATATCCCAAGATACCCAATGAATACCTCTACTATCCTTCCCTCCAATCCACAGGAACTTCCTCATCATCTTCTCTATGTTCTCCATCACCATAATAGGAGCTTTATATAGCGAAAGATAATAAACCGGAAGGCTTGCGAGCACCGATCTAATTAAAGTAAGACGGCCCCCAATCGACAATACCTTAGCCTTCCATGACTGAAGACGATGTCTAATTGTCTCCAAGACTGGTTCCCAATGCGAGTGACGATTCATATTCGCCCATACTTTAAGCCCAAGGTAAGTAAAAGGAAACACACCCACTTTACAACCCACAATATCAGCCAAACCATTCACCTCCATACTCGTAACTCCCAACCCAAATAAGTGAGATTTATAAACATTAATTTTCAGACCTGAACATAAATAGAAAATGCGAAGCACCCTAGTAGCCGTAACAATGTTATTTCTATTCCATTTCCCCATAATGAGCGCGTCAGCAGCATACAACAAGTGGGTAATATTCGGCCCTTCCTCCGACACTTTAATCCCCTCCAGGTCACCCAAACTACAAGCTCGGGATATCATACAAGCAAGAGCTTCCATAACAATAAGGAACAAAAAAGGAGATAACGGGTCACCTTGTCTAAGCCCTTTCTTACAATCGAACTCAAAAGTAGGCGAGCCATTAACTAGAACCGCGGACCGAGCCAATTGAACAATACCTTTAATCCACCGACACCACCTCTCCGGAAACCCCATCTGTTCCATGATAGAAATTAAAAATGCCCAACTTACATTGTCATATGCTTTTTCAAAATCAATCTTCAACAAAAAGACCTGTTTCTTGTTCTTTTTTAACCACCCAATCAGTTCATTTAAGACAAGAGGACCATCCAAAATAAACCTATCTTTAACAAAAGCAGTCTGAGAATCCGAAATCACATCCCCCATAACCTTTTTGATTCTGCCAGCAATAACCTTCGATATGACTTTACTAATCACCCCCACTAGATTAATCGGCCTATAATCCTTTAATCCCATAGGAGTCTTAACTTTTGCAACCAAAGTTATATAAGACGTACTGCATTGTTTGCTAATGGACCCCGACTCATAAAAATCCTCAAACATCCGGACGAAATCTTCCTCCAAATACTCCCAAAAATGTTTAACAAACCAAAAATTAAAACCATCTGGACCTGGCGCCTTATCAGACCCACAATCAAACACAGCTTCTTTAATTTCTTCCTTAGAAAAGGTAGAAATCAACCCGTCAATCTTATCCACTGACACCTGCTTCAAACTATCACACAAAAAAACCGGTCTGCTATCAAAGTCCTCACGAAAGTGATTCCTATAATATCGGAGCACCTCTCTTTTAACTAACTTTGGATTTGAAACCCAAACCCCATCTACCATAATCCCCGGAATATCATTCGACGCTTTCCTGCCATTAATTTACCTATGAAAAAAAGCCGAATTCTCATCCCCCACAGCCGCCCATTTAACCCTAGCTTTTTGCTTTAAATCTTTATTTTTTAACCAAGCCAATCTTTCCAACTCTTTTTCACTTTCTTCCCAACCCCACACCTCCTCCTCCTCTAACTCCCGGATTTCCAAAATTTTTTCAAATCGAGTAATATCATTTTTTAGCACATCCTGTTCCTCACCTTCCTTTTTAGAACACGACCTCCACCACCCCCTTAAAGCCGAACTAGCAGCCAATAATTTCTTAGAAATACACACATCAGACGGCCCATCACAATGAAAATTATTCCAAACATTCAAGACCACCTTTTCGCAACCATCCCTCTCTAACCAAGAGTTAAACCATTTGAATGGTATTGGCCCAAAGTTAGACTCATACACTGTTAACACTAAAGGACAATGATCAGATAACTCCTTAGGTAATGCTGTTAAGCACGCCCTCGGCCAACGATTAAAAAAATCTTGACATACCAACACCCGGTCAATTTTGCTCATCTTTACTAAATTACCTGTACCTGATAAGTAAGTAAACCTGTTACCTTGCATAACATATTCCTGGAGACAAGCATCGTCAATGAACGAGTTAAACACCAACGCCTCCCGACTATTAAATTTAGAATTCTTTCGTTCCTCCGGCCACCTAACAGAGTTAAAATCCCCAATGAAAATCCACAACCCCGCCATACCCTGCATTAAAACCAATAAACAATCCCACAAAATTCTTTTCTCCCCAAATTTTTGCGGAGCGTACACATTAACGATATTGATAATCGTCCCATCTTTAACCAAACTCCTCGTTGTAAGAATAAAATTCTGATCCTTCACTGTACTGACTTTTTTAAACTTTCTAAGGTTCCATATATTCACCAACCCTCCGGACTTCCCTCTAGGTTCGACATAATCGACCCCAAACCCTTTATTTCCCCAAACCAAAGACCAATCAAATCGATCCCCATCAGAAATCAACGTTTCTTGCAAACCCAAAAGATCGACCTTATTTTTACCCACAATAATTTTCACCCACGAGGCTTTACCAACAGCCCCAACACTTCGAATATTTAGTGAAAGAAAATTCATTTGAAACCTACTTGTAACCCTTCACCGTCGATAGTTTCTGAAATCATCCTATCAAAGCCTTGTAGATGAGCGCCTAATCGGACACCCAGCTCCACAGTGTCAGCCACTTCTGTTTCGTTAGGCAGCCTATTAGGAACCTCACTCTCTTCATCTTGATCAGTACCTTCATTTGTTTCTTCTTGTTCATCCAAAAGAGCTTGGAAAGAATTGGATAAATTAATTGGGTCCGAACCTCTTTCTTTTGCCACATTTTGATCCAAGCCTAAGATTATTGGATCTAAATCGAACGGATCATCACTTGCGACTTTGGGCTCCTTATTGGGCCTATCATTGCTGCTAAGACACGCACTGCCTGAAGCTTGGCCCACTGACTTAAGTTTACCCTTTTTACGTTTTTGACTTTTAGCCACTGATTGCTGACCTTGTTGACCATTACAATAAATACCTTCCATATTTCCAACACATTTCTCCTCAGAATCCGAACGTAACTCCTCCCCATTAACTGGCAAATTAACTGTTCCCTGATTTTCCTCCCTTTCCAAATTACCATTTGCCGGAGCAAATTCGGAACTACCAGCCGGAATCTGATCTACATCCACCACGAATTCCGGCATCCAATCCGTTTCAACCTCCTCAACCCAGATCTTGTACATCTTTCCACGCCATTTGATAAAGATACTATCGTGAATACGAGACCCATGATTAACCATAACGCCGATATGCTGGGATGAATAATCAATCCCCAAGTTTTCAACCGGCATCAACTTGACCACTGCACCAAAGTGACTCCCAATACTATCCAGCAACTTATCATCAACAAGATGAAAAGGTGACCCAATCACCTTCAGCCACGCAACACGTTCAAACGGCAATTCCTGTCCATCCTAAACAATTACCGATGAGAACTGGTCAGGCCTTCCTACTAACTCGTCCTTAGCCATAATCGCATGATCCTTTTTCTTAAAAGAAATTAACACAGAAAAACCACCCAAACACCGAACAACACCTTATCCTAGACCCATCTCCTTAACAATGATCTTTATCTTCATTAGCACCTCCTAAGACACCACTCTAACCACCAGTGAACACCCTTCAAGGTCACCAAAAGCACAAACGGTGTCATCAACTTGTATAGTTTTTCCTTGTGCAACTCCAGAAAATGCATCCTTAAAAGACACAGAATTCGCTGGAAAGGCCTTGTTAGACCCATGCTAAGGGTTGCCACCCTCATTCCTATTCTGTTGATTACGAGACTGCTCCTTGGAAGGAAAAGTAGGTTTACGAGTATCAACCTCCCCTTCCTCCATAATGAACCTAGCCACATTAGCCTTCAATCTATACTCCCCCAATCTGATAGATGATAAAACTTTCTCCATTTCACGTTTATCTTTGACATCAATCAGAGTAACAAACAAAAATCTTCTTCCCACTCTATCCCTCTTGCGTGCTGAATAAATATCAAAGATGATACCAAAATTCCTTACTTCCTTCGCCAGATCTTCCCCACTGCATCTCTCTGGAAGATTGGATACGTAAAATTTCGTTAATCTTGCCTGTAATTGATCCGAAATTGGTTTCCGGCGTGTCGTCATTGTCGAATTACATATGGGACACTTGACATTCATTCATGAATTCTCTCATTTTATATTCAAAACAATAAAATTATTTTAATTTGTTTCTTTATTTAGTAACCCGAATTCATTCCATTTTAAATCATTTCTGTTACAACTATGATTATTAATATACATTCCAAAATTCAGTTTAATATATTTATTATATGTTTTTATAAATCAACTAATGTAATTATATTTTAATACAAAATTAGAAATAAATTATTGGACATACCTTGAATATGTTTATTAACTTACAAAGTAAAAATTATTAAAAAAATTATTGATTCTTTTTAAATAACATATTTATATGTTATTAAATTGAAATTGTGAATCTTAAATTAATCCATTATATTAATAACATCTACAATGTATGACAAATGATTATTAAGTTTTATTATTACTAGTTTTTGTTATTATTTTTAGATGTAAAATATGCTCAATAATATAAATTTATTTAGATGTTAACATTAGTTCAAAAGTAAAAATAAACAATTTAGTAGTAACACTATGTAATTAGTTAAGCTTTTATGAGACTTTCATATTTCTAAACGATTGAAATAAAATGAATCAACCCACGTTCGTTTTTAACATTTGATTTAACAACAAATTGAATATGTTTGTTGTAGGATTGATAAGAATTGATTATCGTGCGCGTAATGGATCAAAGGCGGAATCAATGATCCGGTTAGTTGTTATAGGTGTTTGGTAAAGGATTAGAATGATATGGAAATGTCAGAGAACACAAACACAATATCACATACAAAATGGGCAGTACTTTGTTAAGAAATTGCAAAAGTTACAAAGGTGTTCAACAAGTGCGGTATTTATAGGGCTTCTGTCATACGCCTGACATGTTCCAGGCATATAATTCTCATATGCCTAGGGTCCCAGGTAGATGACACACTCATATGCCTGACCCAGTTCTAATATTCACAAAATACCCCTAAACACATAGAATGTTATCCGAACACCTCTAAAACATACATATATGATCCAAACACTTTATCTAAGCTAGGGACATAGCCGTAGGATGACCTAACAGACTGCCCCTTGGACCTAGCTATGTATCTTCAAAACTCCCAAAAGCAACCCCAATCAGCAATCTTCCATCAGCAACTCTTCAAGCTTCAGGAATAGGCAACTTCGACCAGTCACATCCCGAATGAATATTCTTTGCTACGCAGTATCTGACCATCTACTGGAAGCGTACAACTTGATCTGCATCTTGATACTGGAAATGAATATGATTCTGATTCAATGTCTTCATATCAGCTTCAAATAGATTCACTAGCCACATCGGATCAAACGCTCTGAGCTTGCGGCAAATCTTTGGGTCATTCCTCAATAAGATCACAACTTCAGTAGTAAGATAGTCATAATACCAGAAAAGGAACTTGTCTGAGAAATCCTGTTCCATCGGCACAAGTGGTATCTTGGTCAAAATATCAGTTGGTTTAATCTTGTGTTTCGGCTTCCTAGTGATATGATGAATATCTGTCGACTGGTAGCTTTTCGGATATTGTGAAGTCACCTACTCGCATCTTGTGTTGCTCTCTTTCTCAATCAAGCTTCAGAACATGTCTAACGTCTTGTTCGACTTAAAGATCACGAACATACCAGTTTAGCAGGGACATGATCTTGTATACACTTTCAAAGTATAGAATGTCGCTCTCAAACTTGATCCCAATTGAATTTGCCCAAGCCACGTACATCCAACTGACAATATTACCAGACATGAGATTCCATTTCTAGTTCACCTTATTCATTGGATGTGTCAATCGGAAGTTCACCGGTCGGTTAAGGTCTAGTGAGATTCCCCTAAGTGCCTTGACCATCCATAATACCTCCTTCATCTCCTTAATCATCATCATCATCATCACTTTCACCTTCATCTGATACAAGATCCTCCTCTTTAACATCAGAGTCACTATCGGCATTTTGCCATTTATCTCTTGGTGGTTCCGGATAGTCAACTCTTGCAATGTGACCTATCATCCTCCTAGATGGAGGTTCTTTCCCCTTATTGTAAGATTTCATTCAAGACATGCCCAAGTCATTCTTATACTACAAGATTATTACAGCATTATTATCCTATGGAAGATTTGGAACTTGAGCATCAAAGGTTATTTGGAGAAACCTTGGATACATAAGAGATTTCTTTGTTTTGCACTTGGTAGTAACATTTTCCTTTAGATGGTGGAAGATCATACATGAGAAATTGAACGGTTTGTTCAAGATTAAGGCCACCATAGCTGAAACAATCGTCTCTTTGGCTGCATCAAAATTAAGACCTTCCCGGATACTTTGTTGCAAAACCACCACTTCGTGTCCATAAATTTTGCCCATGATCGCAATTGGATTACGATTGTCACACAACACTGTCGTATCCTAAAATTGGCATTGATGGCTGAGATATGGCACCTACGGTGTGGAAATGGCATAGAAGATACTTGATCGTCGAAAGAAATTGATGATATCCACATAAGCCGTCGCGTTCTTGGAATTTGGATCAAGATGCGCGCATATGTTATGTTTAGGGCCTAGATTTAGATCCATATCTGCAAATACTCATACACAACACATAAGAGCATTGAAAATAACATGAAAATGATCAATACGACAAAATTGCCAAACTTTCTAGTGTATAGGCGTATGAGGGGTCATACATGTGGGAATCCACACGTAGGACTCAGATACGTGTGACTTGGTCAGGCGTATGACACGTCATGCGCGTGCTAAAAATTAGAAAATAAAAAATGTTTGTTTGGTCAATTTTGATCATAAAATTTTGTAGATATGATCATATGTAGCCAATAAAGAAACCCTAATAACCAATTTCTATAAACATTGTGGTTTCAATAGTGTTTTGTACGGTTTGTTATCGGGTTTCATATAGAACATTAATTCAATCGTATCCACTTATTTAACTGATGAAAATGAACGATTGTTAGATCAATAAACTCACCTTCCGATTCTAATTATACGAAAACAAACAAAAATACAGAGTGATGTTAAGATCGACAGTCAAAACGTCAAAGTTGAGAGGGTTTTAGGGTAAGACGTATGAGGGTTTTGGGTAAAAACAATGAACTATTGCATTTATACCCTTCGTCCTACATGTGACAAAGGTTCACCCGTATGAACCTTTCAGACGTATGAAACTATAAGTCATTAATCAGCCACACGTATGACAAACAACCCCTCCTACGCCTTCCTTAACACACGTATGAGTTCATACGTGTATGATTGAATACCTATGACAATTTAACCCCTTGAACTTTCAAAATTAACAAAAATAGCACCTGGGATGACCTCCTATGCCTGGCTATAGATACGTGTAAGCTTGAACATGTATGACCTTCATACATGTACACTTAACCCAGGCGTATGAGATATTAAAAATTTCAGAAAGTTACCATTTTGCCCTTAATCATTCAAAACTTCAATTCAACACACGAACACTCGGTTTCAAGCTTGGGGATTGATTTTAATCATTCATAAAGGACAAAATTACCATTGAAACCCGAAAATGTGAGGATCTATCATCCCTCGAAACATTATCCCTTGAAAATTTTGTCAAACTTTGAGTAAATTGTCAGTTTCACCGATTGATGATTAGATATTCACTCATAACTGAAACCAACATTTGTACAAAGGTCTAATATTTTACATCATAACTTACTTGGGCCAACGTCTAACTTACATTACTCACCTTGGATTTTGAAAAATTGTCAATTTTAGCATAAATCCGTTAGTTTGACCTGTTTGAATTTCAAAGATCCACTTAGCTGTTCATTTGACTCCGATGTTTTTGAAAGGGAGATAAAACAATTGTTTCAAGGACATCCTACATCGGTTCTTCAAAAAGAAAGCAGAAATGGAAAATCTTTTTGGAATTTTTGATATTTTGACGAAATAGAAAAAAAAATCAAACAAAGATATGGAATGAAATATTCACTAAGTAATATTTTTGTGAGATTGGAGGGAAGAGAATCATATCAGTTTATGGACATGTCATGATAACCACTGTTTAGTTATTTCATATTAAAATTGTCAGTAAACAGGCGATTACCAATATGAGGGTCCACTAAAACCTAGAAATCAGGATTATTCGCAGGCACTTTGGATACAATTAGGGTAAGATTTATACTTGTGGTCAATGGTCCCCATGCACACGACACATTCCCGTAGCAGGCATTGCGCAAAGCTTCGTCGTAGTGGGTGAGTAAGCCATGACCATCCGTTAGCAAGACAAGCGATTAATTAAATCTCGGTCAGGGAGGGGGCAGATACCGGAAACCATTTTTTATGTAATACTTTACTTAGTGGGCGTATACAATCCGAGTCACTATCCCGGTGCACAGTCACCATAGGGTCCGTATTTATTGCCTTATAGTACCTATGGCTGATTTAAGAAACTTAGCTTAGCAGGTGTGGTCATTCCAGGTCATTATCCCAGTGAACAATCACCATAAGCTTCAGAATTAGATATATTACACTCCACAACGCACGATGGTTTACTATTACAAGTAGGTGGAGACGAAAGGTGCTCACACTCCTCAGCTAGAATTCTCTTATTTTTGTATGAGAATTAGGGTTTGGCTTATGATGGATCTTTTAGCACATTTCGTGCCAACATTGAAATGATTTTTAGGCCTACTGGTATATCACTTGTAAGACTGATTATCATTCGCAATTTAGGTTTTGAGAAATCAGACAGTCCAATGACGTACTATCATTTTCTCTTTTCCACACGATAAAAACTCAATTTTGTTTTGATTTTCTAATGTTTTTGGGTTTGTTGGTTTTTCAAATGTTTTTGTATTTTTTATAAGAAAAACTATTTACAGATATCGAAGTACCGATGTGGACTAATCTTGTTATTCTTTGACACCATTTACGATAAGCAAATACTCAAAGCGAGATTTGTTGAAGGCTTTCATAAATAGGTCAGCACGTTTTTGGCTGGTGTGAATCTTAACAACATCAATGAGCTTCTTTTTATAGCAATCGCGTATGAAATGATAGCGAACATGGATGTGTTTGACCTTGGAGTGGTTAACCGGGTCCTTAGTGATGGCTATAGCTGCTTCATTATCAACATAAATAACGGTAGTATGAAATTTCAAATTGCAATCCCGTATCTGCTATTGAATCCAGATCACCTGTGGGCAGCATGAAAAGCGGGGACATAATCAGCATCACAAGTGGAAACAGCTATCGATGTCTGTTTGTTGCACTACGCGTCTACTCCCTAAGAATTGGCATCCAACCATCGTGAATTTAGCATCGAGCTTGCAACCTGCATAGTCAGCATCACTATAGGTAGTGAAATTGAAGGTACCATCACAGGGGTACGATAGACCTTTGGTCGGACAACCCTTCAGATAGACAAAGATTCGCTTAACCGCGGTTAGATGAGAAACCTTTGTCTCATACTGTTATCGTGCACATAGGCATGTTGTGAACGTGATATCAGGACGAGAAGCAGTCAGATACATGAGAGAGACTATCATTGCGTGATAGAAGGAATGGTCGACATTGATCCCCATCTCATCTGGTCCAAATCCCGTGATTGATTTGAATAGGAGTCGAAGCAGGTGAAGCGTCATCCATTAAGAATTGACCTAAGGTGTATACTACGTAGTTGGTCTGATGAATATAAATTCCTATAGGCTAATGTTTAACCTGTAGACCCAGAAGAACTGTGTCTCCCCCATCGCACTCATCTCGAAGTTAGTTTGCATAAGTTTCTCAATGTCCCTTCACAAACTATCGTTAGTTGAGCCAAATATGATATCAACAAATACCTGTACTAGTAGAAGGTCACCATCTTTCTCCAGGGTGAAGAGTGTATAATCAATGAGTCCTCATGTGAACCCATGAGAGATATGGTATCGAGAGAGTATCTCGTACCATGCTCTTGGAGCTTGATGAAGTTCATAGAGAGCCTTATTTAAGAGATAATCACGGTCTCTGTGTATATGATCTTCAATACCCGGTGGTTGCCCCACATACACTTGTTCCTTCACTTTACCATACAGAAACGCACTTTTTATGTCCATCTGGTCTACCGTGAATCACTTGTAGGATACAAACGTGAGAAACATGCGCATTGCTTCCATATGGGCTACCCAAACGTAGATTTCATTGTAATCAACCCCTTCAATCTGCCAGAACCCTTGAACCACTAAGTGGGCTTTGTTTCTGACAATAACGCCTTGGTCGTCTTTCTTGCACTTGTGGCCCCACATAGTTCCGATCTTCTTCTAACCTTTGGGAAGATCGACTAGGTCCCAAACACCTAGTCTGCTAAACTAAAGGAGTTATTCCTGCATTGCCTTGATCCATGGTTCTTCCTTTAATGCCTCATTGATGCTTCGTGTTTTGGTTTGTGAGACATATAAAGCAAAGGACCAATCGTTCTGTTCACCAGATTCAGTAATCTTTGAAAATGGATCTATAGCACTTGCATGAAGCTGCCCACGAGTAGTCACCCCACTTTCTGGATTTCCAATGATGTTTTACTGAGGGTGTATGTCATGGATCCTAGATTCAGGGTGAGGTGGGACAGGGAGACCCCCCCCTGCATGTTGTACATTGAAAGATCAATCTTGAGGTTCAATACGGGAGCACCAGAGGAAGAAAACGGACCGACTAAAGATGTTGCCACATTTCCACTTGTACTTACAGAAACATTGTTAGTATTAACAGTGGTATTGACATCACCTGTTGGATTGGAAGTATTTGTCGGATCCGCTGGTTGATCCATAAGAATATCCAAAGAATCATCAAATTCATCATCATTTGATGAAGTTAAATCATTTTCTTCAGAAGCTTCCACGAAATCCTCTTCTTCTTCATTGTTCCCAGCTGCTGCAAAGGACTTGTTTTAGAAGGAATCGCTGCTGGAGACATGGTGATAGGGCGCACCAGTGAAGAACTAGTGGCACTCTCACTTTCAAAATTCATCTTGGAAACTGCTTCTTCTACAACATTATCCAAACCGAATTCCTCAAATTGGCTTGAGTAATTGAACATTCTATCGGGTCATGTACCTTGAGGATTAGCTATGTATCTTTGGACATCAACTTTAATCCATTCTTCAAAACACTTTGTGCAAGTATTCCAAACCCTCTTTTTGGGAGTGGCATACCTAACAAAGAATCCTTCATCGACTTTCTCTCCAAATTTCATGTTATCGATCATCATGGTACAATGAGCACCAAAGGGTTCATGGAATTCAAGATTAGGTTTGTGAAGGTTGACGAGCTGATAGCTGGTCTTCCCAAACTTCTTCACTGTTAGGACTCTGTTCAGTGTATAATAAGCACAATGTATGTCTTCATTCTAGAACATCACGGGGAGTTTCAAGTCAACCAACATAGCCCTAGCAGCCTCAATCAAGGTCTGGTTCTTCCTCTCTGCTACACCATTCTATTGCAGTGTGAATGGCACACTGAATTCTTATGTAAACCTCTTTCAAAACGAAAAGATTCCATGTGTTGGTTCTTGAATCAGTCTCGTTGTCACTTCGAATTCTTTATCTTCAATTTGTATAGAGATTCGAGTTTCGGGAGTAGAAATTACAGATTCCCAAACGTCTTACTCTTTTGTTGCATACAGACCACCCATGAAAATCAAGAATAATCATCAGTGAATGAAGAAAATCAAGAATAATCATCAGTGAAATCTAAACAATAAAGATCTCCACAATAGCTCTTCCTTTTCACGGGACCGAACAGATCTATTTGAAGTCTTTCTAGTGGAATTGTTACTAAGTTGATCTTCTTCTTGGGATGGGAATTATTATTATTCTTCTTCTTCTTCTTCTATTTACCCTTCTTGCAATTGGCACATACGTCATTGAGATGAAAATGTTTGACCTGGACACCCTCCACCAACCCGTTTTGAACTAACTGATTCATTTTCCTGAGGTGGATGTGTCCCATATGTCTTTGCCACGTAATTGACTCTTTCTTACTAGCTTTTGACAAAAAGCAGGTGACCTAGGAAGACTTGGTAATAGCTTGACTCATATCCAAAACATATAAGTTGTTTACCTTCAAAGCTGGCATAATAATCCACTCCTCCGGTAGCACGACTTCCGATATCAGAATGAAACATGCAGTGTCATTGAAGATCACAGAAAATATTTCTCACAAATCTACGACACACTCTACAGATTGTGGTCGATTTGCTTCACATAGTTACTACAATCAAAACTCAATATTCCATTCGACATACATCCTTTATTTCCAGCAAAGGCAACATATCCTCCATTGAAGTTCTATAAGTTAAATAAGAGCGACAAGTCACCTGTCGTGTGCCCGGATGCCTCATTACCAACAATCTAAAGACTGCTAATATGCCTTATAGAAACACCATGTATGAAACATTTAAGATTAGTTGGAAAGGGGGACCCAAGCCTTTACGGTCCTAGTTTATCCACTAGCATCAAGCATTGGAACCTTGATCCAACTGCCTGACTCTGTGAGAGTTTTACATCGCCTTCTTTTGTGGCTTTGATTAGCTACTGGAACTCTCAGCTTTTGATTACTCGCCTTCTGCCTCCAAACTAGTTAAGGCTTAACCTTTTGAGGCTTTGGATTGGCGACTTAGGATGGAGTATTCGGTTGACCTCTTGGACTTACCAGTTTGTATTCCTGTCTAGTCACATTTGGCTTACCCTTAGGCTCCTCCTTAGACGATGAAGTCTTTAGGTTTTGATCTTGCTGGGTTTTGATGGTGCAGCCTCATAGACCTTTTGCTTACCTTTGTCAACCTTATGAATCACCTTAGCAACTTGCTTTAGTGATTCAAGAGCTTTGTCAAATGAAGGTTTAGAGTTCACAGTAGCATGTCCCCTGCAAGGTCTCAAATTTGGACAAGTCGATACTATATGTCCGACCTCTTGGCACTCAAAACATGTTCTCCATTCATTTTGGTTCCGAGAGACATGTTTTGGCTGCTCGGGAGCTCTCACATCAGACTTGCAACCGGAACTTTTGGAATTTGAGGAACTAGCCTCATGATCATGTCACCCAGGTGGCAACTTCCTTTGATCCTTTTGTTTGATGTAAGCAAGATTTGAAGTGTTTCAAAGTGTTGCACCTTATCAGTTCCAGTTGACCTGACAAATTCTACTGCCTTTTGTAGTTGACCAGGTCTTGTCCAGCAGATATCTCGGTGGTTAGGATAATGAGGAATCCTGATTTTCTTTTTTGAAACAAGTGGTGGATGTCTTACCTGAGTAGCTTGACCACCCTGACTTCTGGTCTGTTTTGACTCAGTTTCAATACCATTTGTGGCTTTAAAAAGTTTTGTGATTAAAGACTTGACTACTTTTTTACTGGAAATTTCTTATCTAAATAAACTTTTGTGTAATCTTTAACCATGTAATACAAACCAGATTCACCAGATGACTCCTCTTCATCCTCACCTGAATCAGACTCATAATTAGGATCACACGCAATATGATTCTCAAGCGGTATCCTATGCTTCTGTTTATGATCACGAAGACCTGGTTTGGTGTCCTCATCATCATTTTCCTCATTATAAGTTTCAATTAAGTAGTAGTTGTCATCTTTAACAACTTCTGCTTTCTTAATTTCAGTAGGGTCAGCAACTAAAGGTGTTGTGACTTGAAACTGTGTGACTTCAGTTTCATCTGGTGCCTTAAGTAATTGGCACGCAGAGGAGGAGGAACATCTTTATAACCAAAACCACTCACGCTCTGTTCAATTATTTGATTTTCAATTATGTGATCAATCACATACTTGGACTTTGAATAACTGTCAAGATTTTTCTTGATGGCCTCGTAATCACATTGTGCCACTGCCAATGCCTTTTTAGTTTTGGTTAAATCAGTAATGTAGTTGTTGATTGCGTCTTGTTTGTTAAGAATGGCCCGTTTTAGTTCACTTACATCCTTTTTCAACAATACTACAATTTCCTTAAAATCTTTCTCATTGGATTTCAAGGCAGTGTTCGCATCAGTGCACGATCGAAGATCACATACCAAACTAGTAGTGTGTTCTTTAATCGATTCAATACGGGCTTCTAATTCAATGCACTTAGAACATTTTGGTGTTTTAGAAGAACTGACATGGTTGTCTTGAATGGTGGCCATAAAAGCATAATGAGAAGACGAACCATCTATAGAGAAATATTAGGAGTAATCCACAGTCAAGAAATCAGCTTCCGCTTGCAACCTATCAACATCATCATCCAGTGAATCTGCATTGCTCTCTAAAGATCCGCACTGTTGACTAAAAGCCTCTTCTAAACTCTTATCATCACTAGAGCTCTCTTCTAAAGAAGATGAACCTCTTCCCTCTTGTTGTATATCCTTGATAATTTTAGTATAACATGTTGTACCTCCTACATTCTCTTCACCATTACCTCCCAACTAAAGATTACGGTTGACCACTTCATCAGCTTGCACTACCCTAGCCCGAGCCCGATTGTTGGGTTGTGGTGCGGGCTATGGCAATTGGTTGCTAACAGGCACGATAGCATGTTCCTGATTTGGCTTATCACACTCCCTCTAGAAGTGTCCCCGTACTCCATAGTTGAAGCACGCGACCTTCTATTAGTTGAAGTCGTATTTTGTATCCTTGGTCGTCTTCTAGTCAGTGCGACCCGTTCTCTCCATGAAGTCTTCTGATCTTCTCACTACACTTGCAAAATGCCACTATATGTCCATTAATTCCATTTCATCCTTGTCTACCTGATCATAATCTTCCTTTGTCAGGTTGACATTTTTTATGTTCCCCACCACCAGATCATAATAGGATGTGACAAATGCAGATAATAAAGCAACATGCTCCTTAGCAGCCTCCAATGTCACGTTCTCAAAATTGTTTATATAGGGTTATGCCATCATGGTGTTTGAGGAGACATACGCTGATTTTCGGGAAGTGGATGTATTAGGGTGAACATAAGTGTTTGTTGTAAGTGGTGGAGTTGGGCAGTAGGTTGTAGAAGTGGATGGAGGTGGTGTGTAATGATAAGTACTTGAGTAGTTCACCACGGGAATGAGAGTTGGAACTTGAACTACTTGTAGTGGTGGATTATAAGCAAATGGGTCATTGATAACAGACGAAACAAATGCTTTGTGAGGTTGGGAATTGGTGGTGATAGCAGAAGTTGCATGAGTAGTTGCCTCGTATTACTCCGGATTCTGTGGTAATGAAATCATCTTTGCTTTCCTAGACTCCTCAATTTCTCTGTTTTCTAACTTCATCATAATATCACCAATATTCAAGGTTTCATACTGACCCATCTCTTTAATCACATCCACGTAATACATCCATTGCGGTGGAAGAGCATCTACAAAACGTTCTATTAGCTGAAAAGAAGTATAATTATGTTCAAACTCACGCAATTCACTCATGAGATGATAGTATCGTGATTGCATGTCTCTGAGTGACTATTGTACAATTTGGGAAAAGGCTTTATACTCCTTTAGTTGCTCCTGCCTGATCTTAAATTTGTATTCATCTCCTTCACACATCCTCTTCAATAAAGCTCATAGATCATAAGCATTCTCACGTACATCATAGTGGTGCAAGATGGCTTTCGGTAGTGCTTGTGTTAGAATGGAGAACACCTTTCTCTCATTCTTATAATTCTTCTTTTCATAATCATTCATCTGTGAAATATCCACGAGTATATGTGAGTTCTGCAATAAAGATCTGGAGATGTTCCTACCAGATCTCCGCATCAATCCCTTCTTTATGTCTCTGGATTCTCCCCTTCCAAGTTGGATATTCGTTAAGATGTTTCATCTTGGGAGCCTTGTTGCTCCTACCCATTTCATTCTCACTCTTCATCATCTGATGCATGCTCTAAACTTGGCTTGTCACTGAAACCATAGCCCAGGAATTAGCCGACACGACATTTGCTGCTGAGGTGGGGTAGAAAACGAACAGTAAGGTGTAACAGCGTTTGCTTGCTTTGGGGGGTTCATGGCGTTAGCAACTTGAGTCAGATAATTCCATCTAATGGTGATTAGAATGATATTAGATGTATAAACGACGTTTTGGATGAAGAACGGACAAAGTCAAACTTGAAAATAGTCAAGATTATCACACATATGAGAGGTTAACACACGTAGGACATGTTCATACGTATGAGACTATACATGTATCAAAGGTACATGTATGAAGTCCAAGGCGTATGAAAATAGACACACGTATGATAAGGCAGACGTATAACAGGCTAGACGTGTGAAAGAGGAGACGTATGAGGAAAGACACGTATGAAGGGTCGATACGTGTGTAGATGGACGCGCATGACATTCTACAAGGGTATGACTGTTCTTCATCATGGTTTCGACGATTTTTGGTGAAAATGAATGTTTGGATGATCAGACGGTTAGATTATGTGCGGGATATGATTTCTAACAAGATTCCAATCCCCAAATCAATCCAAAAACGACAATTATAATCCAAAATGATAAATAACTATGAAGAACACAAACTTATGGGTTTTTATCAAAAACTAAGATCTGATATAATTCAACGTTGTTTAACATAGAATTTTTTTTTCAAATGGTTTCCAAAACAACTTTAGAACATAAAACAATAACCAGATCATTAAA
The DNA here is from genome assembly GCA_032199755.1 of Ambrosia artemisiifolia. Taxonomy (NCBI): domain Eukaryota; kingdom Viridiplantae; phylum Streptophyta; class Magnoliopsida; order Asterales; family Asteraceae; genus Ambrosia; species Ambrosia artemisiifolia. The sequence goes on along the minus strand of CM063529.1, from coordinate 31,526,688 downwards.
ATCAATCCATGATAAGGAATTCAAGCCATAAACCATGAAGAACACATGTAAGAAATTTTAACTAAAATTCTAGATCTGAGTTGTTTTGATGAAAATTAGATTTTAATATTATCAAAAATAGTTTCTAAACACGTTTTTCAAAACAACAAACTCAATAAAAAAATCCTCAAAAAACATGTTTATAATCAAAATGGGTCAAAAATGGGATTTTAATGAACAATTGCAAAACAAACAAAAATCTGATGCTACTCACTATAACAACATGCGTGATATGAGCCCTTGGCCCTCACTGGTAGGATAGAAATGAATTAATTATCATGCGCATAATGGATCAAAAGCGAAATTAATGATCTAGTTAGTTGTTATAGGTTTTTGATAAAGGATTAGAATGATATGCAAATGACAAAGAACACATACAATATCACACACAAAATGGGTAGCAGCTTGTTATGAAATTGCAAAAGTTACAAAGTTGTTCAACAAGTGGGGTATTTATAGGCCTTCTATCATATGTCGGGCATGTTCTAGGTGTATGACTCTCATACGCCTGTGTCCCAGGCGCATAAGCCTGACCTAGTTCTAATATTCCCAAAATACCCCTAAACACATAGAATGCTATTCGAACACCTGTAGAACATACATATATCATCCAAACACTATATCTAAAGGAGGATCATACACATAGGGTTTACTAACACTTGGTTACTTCCGTATTATGTGATTATACACTTAAGGCAAAATATTTAAGCTTTGGAACAAACCTAATGTCAAGCTCTAAAATGAATAATACTCGATTGAGATGATTTTAATGGATTAGGATGTACTTTTAAGTTAATTTCATTTTTATATCTTAACCTAAAAATCACTAGTCTTAATACTTTTGATTTATTTGTTTTTTGTTATCTGCAATCTGAAAGGTACGAGCCACGGTATTGATTATTTATGTCGAAAAGTTTGAAAAAAGTATTACATAAAAATGATTTTCTACAAGAAATTGTGAGGTTGATGAATAATTTATATTTTTTTCAATTTGTTACTAGAAATTACTTTTAATATAATATGTCATTAAATTGTCTTAATTATATTTATCCATATTAAATTTAAATTGTTTAACCCGTATATCACATAGGTACATAAACTAGTACTATAAAATAAAATATATCTTATTCAAACACGTGTCATTCATTAAGATCGTCAATTTTTTCCATAAACCACCTAAAAGGTTTTTCTTTTAATGTTTTACTTTAAAATATTAGATGTAAGTTGAATTTCGTTTAAAGAATAATTTCCTAATATGATTGCAATAATTTAAATTATTTGAACTACTATATTGTAATTAATAAGATTTATAGGTGTATCCTTTTGGATTTAAAATTTTGAATTTTATTATATAATTTTTTCACGTATGCTAAGACCATGATTGTAAAAATCTCGTTTAGATAATGATTACTTAACGACCAAACCCTGAGTACTCCTCGCCATGGATGATTACTCAATACGACACATACACACACATATGTATATATATGCCTTATAATAAGAATAATGAATGACACGTGTTAACTTTGTAAGCCACTTAAAATTTGGTTTTTTCTCCTCTATGTGTCAAATTTTAATGAGCTAGATATTTTTTAGAAATATATGATGTTATTTAAAATAAATAACTTTAAAATGCATTCTTTTCAACCTAGTGTATAAGACATAGTTGTCTAGTACAACAAAATTAATTAAGCTTATAATAAATAGCTTATTAACTTTTATTTAGCTAATTTGAAAAAACAAAACTATGATAATGGACTTTACTAAAAGGATATTTACTATAATTAAAATAAAAAACAATCAAATAATAAAAAAATAAGTGGGAATTCTCGCACATTACGACAGGAAATTGGTCTGTATCGGTTAGGTTTTATAAAGTACCATTATGATACTAGCACACAGTATAGCACTCGAAAGAAAAACATGCAATATGATATCGACACATGTTTTACATCCACTGAAAACCATAAAAACACATTCCGGTACCGATTTCGATAACACTAATACCAGTATCGATACTACTTAATCAAAATTAGTTTGGTTCCTCACAACATTGGTACCATAGTAGCATTGGTGTACCTTATAAAACCAAAAAAAAAAAAAACTCTACATTAAATACAACTAAGTTTTTAGCAAAATTTATATTGAAATGTCGAAAAAAACAAAGTAAACATAATTATGTGTTTTTTTTAAGTTAACGACACCAGTATTTAGAGAAAAATCAAAAAAAAAAGTAAAAATAAATAAATATGGGTGAATTGAAAGTTTAAAAATTGGTATCTTTTATAGGATAATTATATGATACCGGCACTTGGTATAGCAATTAAAAGAAAACCCAAAAAACGAAGTTGTTAAATACCAAAATGATATCATCACATATATTACGTTGATCGAAAACCATTGAAAAAAAGGAAACTGGTACACTCATTTCGATAATACCTATGTGCATTCGCTATAGCTTATAATACCAAAAAATGCTCTATTTTGATTAAGATTCTATTTTTTATCAAATTTATACTAGAGGGTATAGGAAAGAAAATAAACACACCCGCACATTATTTTTGTTTTAGATTTTTTTTTAACGGCAAATTGGGGTCACTAATGGATCAATGGAGTATCATCGTGTCACCAGTGGAACCACACGATCATGTCCATCTGCACTAGGCAATAATGTCTATACACCAATTCAGGAGAAAACCCAATAAATCTAAGAAAAACTCTTTGTGAGAATTGAACCCAGAACTAAATGGTCCTTAAGTTTTATCCGAACCTAAGATGACGCTAGCTATAATGCCATGGGCTTTATTTAGAAGTTAACTAATCTAATTTATAAGAGAGCAAATTATAAATTATGATGTCTCCTTTTTGCCTACGGGTTTCGTGTCACCTCCCCTGAATTCGGCAGATTCATAAATATGTATTTGTTCGTAAAAGCATGTTTAACACAAAATAGCAACCTTAGGTCAGAAACTCATGATGAATACATTAACCATTGACCTTGTGATTGAAGCTTTTTAAATTTACTTGGGACCATGGTCCATGCGTTCATCACATGTATTAATATTCTGAAGTAGCACATTGTCAGTATGTATTTGCTTTATAATGCTTTTCAAGGAGATAACAATTTAAATTTGTATATTCAAAGTGATCGCATCAAAGCTGGAGTCAAGGGTAATGATCGTACCTAATATTTTGATGTTAGACAAAATATATGTGCGTTTTTGTATTTAGACACCTTTTTTATTATTTTGATATCATATGATTCGTATTAGCCTATACGGATCGTATACGCTTTTTTCTTTTAAGTTCTATGGATTTGGATTATGTAAATTTTCGATCGTTTTTTGTAAAAAGTTGTAAGAATATGATTTTTTTATTTATTTGAAAAATTGTAATATTTGTTGATTTTTCTAAAAAGATTGATTTTAAATTGAGTAATTAGCATTATTAGAATAAGGTTATTTATTTGTTTATTTTATAAAAAGATGTTTGTTCAAACTCGATAATTAGCATTATTATTAAAACATGGTCGTTTTGTCTCTAATTCATCATATGAAAGTTCACTAGCTATCTTGCTAGTTCAATAACAACATCAAACCATGGAGAAGCACAAAGACTGATCACGATAAAAGCACTTGTGTATAACATTACTTTTTAACATAATCCTGGATTGTCTAAATAGTGTTTTTATCATGTCTCATATGTAAGTCAGATAGCTTTTTGACTTTCTCTTAGTACCAAAACACCAATGTCAAAGGAGGGTTCTTTGATCTCGGTATCTTGCAGACACAACTCCACCCTTCTCAACTACATAGGTTTCAAGAGCATCTGGTGTAAATTGCTATAAGATACCGAGACCGAAGAACCCTATGCTCCCTTCTATTAGCCTTCCAGATTCTACCAAGTTAATTCACCAATAGTGAAACTATAACAAAAACAAGTACATGACATTTTGACTTGATATAAAATGAATGATTGTTCTACTTATGCTACTCCTCTACCACTGAATAATGGACTTCATCCTGATGCTGAAAGCGACAAAAAAGTGGATCTGTTTCAGTATCGCGCCATGATAGGTTCGCTTAGGTATGATACTACTTCTCGACTTAATATTATGTTTGTAGTTTGTCTTTGTGCCAGGTTTCAGGCTAAACCAAAGGAGTAACACATGATCAATGTGAAAAGGAATCTTAGATACATAAATGGGAAACCCAAATTGGGAATCCGGTATCCAGCTGATGGCGAGATGGATCTTGTTGCTTATACAGATTCAGACTACGAAGGATGTAGCAGGTGGTTGTCCATTTTTAGGAGGAAGACTCGTATCCTGGCAGTGCAAAAAAGCAGACTTCGGTGGCAGTTTCCACATGTGAAGCAAAATACGCTGCTTCAGGTAGTTGTTGTTCATAGGTTTTGTGGATACAAAAACAAATGCACGGTTACGGTGTGAATTTTACTCATACTCCTATACTTATTGATAATCAAGCTACCATTTCAATCATGGAAAATCCCAAAAACTTTTCCAAAACAAAACTTATTGCAATAAGGCAGACTGTTTTGAGAAAAGGATGATTTATTTGAAAAGGTTGATACTTTGGATAACCCAGCTGATTTGTTCACTAAAGCTTTTGATTGAGCTCGATTTGAACTGTTAGTGCAGCTAAACCAGATGAGAAACCCTAAATAATCTTCCTTTTCTCATTAGTTCTGAAGCTTTTGGTTTTTAAGTTTTTAGTTAGTTTTTTCTTTGTTTTTATTTTCTTCTGCGTGGTTTCGCGTAAAAAAGAGACGCTGAAAACTAATTGAAAATGATAGTACATTAGCTTTTGTTTGTGTTTAATAAATTTGAGCAGAAAAAGTAAAGCTAAGTGTGACTGCATCTTCATTATATGATGTATTGGTAGGTAATTGACATGCGAATCCGGTCTATTAATTGAAATAATACAATAATTGACTGTTAATTTTGTGGGATAGCTCACCAAAATCTGATGTTTCAGGTTGTTAAATTGTTAAATTTATCCAGGATGCTCTGGCTGGTCTTCTACTGCATCCAAATATGTGTTGACCAAGACATAGTCAGAACATCTTAAAAGAGCATATGATATATGCCAAAACCTTCATAAGCTAAATGGCAAAACATTAAAATTGCCAATTCCTAACATATAAAATGGTATTTCTCTTAACCCTGGTTGAGTACACGTTTGGTCTCTTTTTTGAAACAAAAAATATGCAGACCTGTTCACCTACGTGACTCTTCCTTGTAAAAATACGAATAATGGCAATTTACTCACTTGTTATGATGAACGTTTGTGAATGACTTGATTGCGGGGGTATGTCTTGTCATGGGTAACATAGATGATTTAGTATAATACTCTTAAATGCATAAATAGATTTGGAAACGTTAAGTATCGTATTGTTTATGTGCATAAATAATATTGGTAACCATTTTAGAATGCAGTCTTACACTAAGAAGTTTGTTAAAGAACATTAACTTAGTGAATTTAGCTGATATGATCCTTTTAACCAGTGTTTGCTAACCAAAAATAAAGTGTTTTTATGTTTGTAAATAGTTTACTTTATTTGTCTTTTAAATTCATTTACATTACTTGTAAAAAAAATTCGAAAATCCAAAAAGATTATCCTTTTGCTTCAGGATTTAACGCACGAGAAACGGTTGTTCTGAGGTGCATCTGATTGTCTAGAAAATTTTGAAAGTTGTTTTTCTAAAACACATGGAAAATTTTGCAAAATAGATAATAGTTTAAATCTCTAATTTTCTAACCGCAAAAGTTACTGTGAGCTTGATTTTGAATGTTTGAAAAGCTCAAGTGGTTTATGTCTTGTAAGTTTAAGTGAGTTATGATGGTTTACTTACAAGTGGTTCAGTGTGACAGGTATGATGATAATTGATGGACATAATGTGGTCTAAATCTCCTTCTAGACAAATTCATGGTAATTCAAGAAATTTTTTGAAGACTGAGACAAAACGACGATAAAACATTTAAGATCTACAACAACAGCCGGAGATTTTAGAAGATCTTAGCAGCTCAGGGGGAGATATATCCTTATGTGTTTATGGGAGAGTAAAAGACTTCTAAAGTTTATAATAATCCAAGATTTTTTTAATCCAAATGTCATTTCCTTTTATAAATACCAATAAGAATTACAGGTGAGCGGTGGGTAAACGGGCAACAAGTTGCGCCGCCACCCCTTTTTGAATAGTAAACCCTACTCTATTAAAAATAAAGCTTGTGTCCTTGGCCGTAGGAGAGTTACTCTTTACCACCCTTTGCACTCGATCTAAAAACCGGATTGCTTCGGGAGCAAGGCCCCCAAATGTGTCAAAGGCGAAGGGCACAAATACGTGTTGGTTTTCCAGACAAGCAGCTTCATGTTTGTCAACTTTCTTCAATTCAGCTTTTAAGACTGCCTGCCCTGCTACAAACCCCGAATCCCGAAGTCCTCCGAAGTCCCACCAAAGGAGACACCCCTGTGAGATCTCAGGGGGAAGTTACATTATTCTCAAGAGATGTTGAACACAAGAGAGCCGTTCAAGACTCAAGATCACAAGTTGAAGATGATAGTTGATTTGCCAATTTTTCTAAATTACTTTGGTAGATTATGTCAAGATCAGACTGTTGAAGATTAAAGAATTCAACCGGACGACATTGAAGATACTTTGAGCTTTGAAACATAATCTTATAGAGCATCTGTCAAGGGGGAGTTTGTTGGTTCATGTTTGTGACAGAAGCTCGAACAGACGCTCGGGTTACTTGATAGAGGATTGTTTATTGTCCATTTTGTTAGAAAAACTTGTATATTTAGTTCGTGAAGATATAATAAGCTAGCATTGTAAAAGCCCAATAAAGTCCAGCTCAATAGCCTTGTAGATGTACATATATAAACATATGAAACAAGAGTTTTGTGGTTAGAGTTTTCGTTGTGTGTGTGTGTTTGTGCGAGATAGAGAAAGGTCGTGAGACAGACAGAGAGAATCATGAACTTATACACAGTTTGAATCTCTTAGGTGCTAGCATGATTACAAGTTTGGTGTTAGGTCTTATTAATTGTTATCAGTTATTCAATTAATAAGATAAAACAGTTAAAAGTAATCTTTTTTGTTTTTATTTGAGTTCCATTGGTGTAAGATATTCCATGTCTTGTGTTCATGTTAGTTTGATTGTTATTATGAAGATCCTCAAGGACAGGGACCTATAAAGATGCGCACAGATGTTGTGTTTATCACGCGGTCTTAACTCCACGTCTATAAACGATCATAAAAAAATACATCAGCAGCTTGAAAACGGCACAAAACAGGTCAAAAAGACAAAATCGCCAATTTTTCAAACTTGCAGGCGTAGGAGAGTCCTACGCGTGAGTTATCCTACGTATATGAGGTCATACGCCTTACTTGGTTCAATCGTAGGTCTCGTCCTACATGTGACAGATTTCAAAATTTCAAATTCTTCGTTTGGTCGATTATAAAACCCAAAACAAAAATTTTGATTATAAATAGCATTTTGATGTTGTATTGGTGCATTTATATTAGGGTTTTGTCGAACACCAAAAGTCGACCCTGCATAACGTGCGAGTTAGTGGATTAAATTAAAAGATTTTTCGATCCAAGTAATCACCTTTCAATTCTGATTGTAATAGACCAAAAAAAATTACAGGGTAAGATCTGATTTGAAAGTCAAAATCAGTCAAACACGATCGGTATATGTTGAGCCGTATGAGGGTTTTTAAAGGTTGTGTCAAGGACTATTTATGTCATCCAATTGTCACTGCTTCATGTTTCATTTTCGCTCACAATGATACTTTTGACACTCTGCGATTGATTTACGAACGTAGCGAGTCCCAATGGATCTGTTATATTGATCTTTTGTTGATGTGGAGTTTGAAAGAACGGATCCCATGATATAGATGTATTGGTCCTTGCATATATGTCTTCAGCACAGATGATTTGGTTCAAATAGTTCAATGATTTATATGGAATCACCATTTTAGGGATATAGTCAATAAGTCAACTCCGGTCAACAAAATTCAAACTTTCATCAATTCGGATTTTTTATTTTAACCGAGAAGTCAACCTTGGTAAATGAGAGTAAAACTTGGTCAACGAAAGTCAAACTTGGTAATAAAAGTCAAATTTGGTCAATGAAAGTCAAATTCAATCAAAGAAAGTCAAACTTGATCCAAGAAAGTCAAACTTGGATAATAAAAGTCAAACTCGGTCAATGACAATCAACTCGATCAAAGAAAGATAACTTGGTCAATGAAAGTCAACTATTGTCAAGATAGTCAACTTTCGTCAAAGAAAGTCAACTAGGTGTAAAAAGGTAAGGTGCATTAAAATTTTCACAAGTATGAGTCTCTTACACCTGAATGTGTTCACATATACGAGCTCATCAGCATGAAGTTTCACAAGTACGAGTCATAACCTTGAAAGTTTCACAAGTATGAGTCATACGCCTGAAACTTTCACAAGTATGAGTTCCTACGTTTGAAAGTTTTCACATGTATGAGCTCCTACGCCTAAAAATGTTCACACATATGCGTCTCTTACGCCTGAAAGATTCTCCTACACCTGAAAGATACTCATACGCTGATAAGATGCTCATACACCTTAACTGCTGATTTTCCTTGTTTTGACGTAAATGAAGGTTTCCAAAGCTTGAACAGGTTTTTTCAATCTGGACTTGTTAAATGATCAGGTTTTGTGCGGGATTGAGTTCTGAACACGTATATGCTACAAAAAATACATCAAAACAAGAATTTTAATCCAAATCTATCAAAAACCATAAAGAGCAACTTAAGAGTTCTTCACCAAAAATCTCAGATCAGATCCGTTTTGTTGAAATTTGATACATATTTATCCAAATCAGTAACTAAACATGTTTATGCAATCAAATCAACAATCAAAACATCAAAATCAATCCAAATTCAACAAAAACCTTATTTAAAGCTTGAAATAGGTCAAAATGGGTTTTCAATAAAAAAAACATGAACAATTACTTCCAAAACTCAAATCCGATGCTACACTAATGTAACAACATGCGATGTATGAGCCTAAGCTCTGATATCACTTGTAGGATCAACAAGATTTAAAACGATTCACTAAAAAACATTTTGTTTTCTTTAAAAAAATTTGGCGAGATTTATTTTCTTCTTCGGGAAAACAAGGATCAACAAAACAATTATATGATTTTGACTTGATTAAATTTTTGTATTCAATATATCTTTAGACGTTAAAGGGCGGGATATATAACCATTTAAAATATGATTCAGTCATGTTAATTGTTGTCTCAGTCTCACTGAAATTTGCCGGATTCTCCTTTTCCGGTTTGCTTTCTTTTGTATGGTTATAATCTTCACAAGTAATGATCCTTTTGTTTGTTTGTTCTTAGACAATGATCCTTTGATTTGGTAAAATCGTTCCGGTGCTTGTCTCTATTTTTTTTCGAAAAACTGGAGTGATTGACTCTTGTTTCTTTGATCGAATGACTCGATCTGTTTCTTCTTTCGGTTCTTCACAAACAGTTACTTTTCTTCACAATCGAATCACTAGATCTTCTACAACGACTCGCTCGGTTTTCTTCTTTTTACAGGTCTTCGGCGTGAGGCCTTAACCATCATAACCCTTCAAACACCTGTAACTGCCAATAACTTCTTGATGGACCGGGGTGTCACACTAACCGATTATACAACTTCCTAAACTTATGTTAACATTAATAATTACACATACACAATAAGACACACTTATATATAACACATATTTATATTGATATTTATGATTAAGGTCCAACATTGCCTCCCCTAATCGTAAAACATCAACCTTCATCGCTCTGATAACATGTTAAGAATCGACTTCGTATGCATAATGTGTTTGATTTTTTGCGGATAAAAAAGTTTGGAGGAGAAGGTTTAGAAGGAAATTTGAAAAGTAGTTATAAACTTAACTTTTCTTATATATAAAATGACTATTACAAGTCCTATTTATACATGATGAACTGATGTGCTTATTATCATCATCACCGTTCATTTATAACTAACATTCATTAAGCGGTTGCAACCTATAACCGCTTGATAACTAACTTGTGAATCGGTGTATTATGCACAACCGAAACCAACTTCCTAAATACTTATGTTGTGTGTCGAATAAGACAATATTTACATGACATTATATTATTTGTAGCATAAGTCCTAGATTAATGTTTAAGATTATGGTTCTAACAGTGTTCGACGGGTTGATTCTAACGCTAGTGTAATAAGTTCAATAAGAGTTTTTTTAATCCGGTTCCTCTCCGATTTCACAATTTTTTGGAGTTCCCCAATATGTATAAAATGATATTTATCATTATTTTATCGTGTTCTTAGTGTTTATGGTGTCTTCATGTTTTAGGTGTTCTATTGCGATGAACAAACCTAATGAACATATTTTAATAAAAATCACCACTAATCGTTTGTGAATATTGAACCTTCAAATATTTCATTATCATTGGCCTCTTCGCGTTCTTCATGTTCATTGTTTTCTTCGTGTTGATGAAATCATTGGAATATTGGCTCAAGAAAAAACCTTACAGATGCCTTGCATATCATACCTTGAATCATTGTACAGTTGGAAGAACACGATAGATTGATGATGGTGAAATGACGGATTAATGATTGATCAAATGAGGAATAGAATGGAAAGAAAAAGTGATTAATATGAATAGAAGATAAAGGAATTCAAATCTTAAGATTTAAATACCAAATATAGATGGTGATCAAATGAGGAACAAAATGGAAAGAAAAAGTAATTAATATGAATAGAAGATAAAGAATTCAAATCTTAAGATTTAAATACCATATATAGATGGTTTATTGGGGGTGTTTGAGATTGATTATTCAAAACAGATTATGCGTTTTGAAAAAACAGGGTTATAGCTGCTTATAGATTATTGCGTTTTGGTAGCCTAAAAAGCTAATTATCTGTGTTTTCAAAACGCAATCCAAACACTAAAAACTGCTTATCTGCGTTTTCGAAACGCAATAATCTAAAAATCAGATTCAAAACGCAATAATCTTAAAATCAGATTTAAAACACAATCCCCAAACACTTCCATGTACAAATTATGCGATCATTGAAGAATGGGTTAATTTCCTTGCAATTTAAGTTTTCATTTCCACACTTCCATGTACATATAAACCCCAGACATTAACATTTTAACAAAAGTCAAGAAAAACACAGGTCTTTGTTTTTCAAAGGTACTTCATCTCTCTCTCTCTTAGAGAAGGTTGATTCTCAATATTATATATCACATCGAATCATGAACATCTAGTTATAAACTTGATCTAATGGGTTATTATTTCTTTTAATATATATCAAGCTAGTAGCTGTGATATTGAAGTTAACACTTTCAGTCTGAATGTAAGAAGTTTTTGAGTAGTCAAAAAGAAGATCTTAGTGACATATGTTCCAGTATTTTAGAGGCTACGTCCCATGAAACCTTTTTTTTTTTTTTTTTTTTTTTTTTGCCTCTTCGAAATTCAGTTTCCATCATCAAAAGATTTTGTACACAATATAACGCCAAATTTCTAGTTGCACACCATTTTTTCATCATTAATCTTTCAGAAAAGTGTGGCATACGCATGTCCATCTTATGTGTACTAACACTGACATATTTAAACTGATGTAAACTGTTTGACGACTTTCAGCAAACTAAATACTGACAAACGTCTTGGACTATGGATATTCCTTCATCTTGGATACAGGAACTTGTAAGTAAATCATAACACTAGTGTGTTTATCTATATGTATACTTTTTTATTAATTTGTTTGTTGTGTCCAAATTTTAGGAAATGCAAGACCAAGAGTTGATGAATCAATATCAGATAAACAACCCTAATTATTATTATTATCCAACGGATGATTTCAATTTTGATTCAATTTTATCAGTTGATTGCTACACCGAAACACCATTTTCTATTGATCAATCTTTTCGAACTCACAAGTGCCTTGAAGAACCATTCAACAAGAAATTGCCTTCAATCGAAAATCCTAAGACGAAGCTAGTATCTAATACTCCTAACTCTTTCACCATATCTTTTGGAGATACGAAGCCTAAAGATGAGTTCCCTTCATTTAGTGATTCATATGGTTACGCGGCAGCGGGTAAGAAAAACGTTCCGACCACGGTTAGGAATCCAATTCAGGTTCAAGATCATGTCTTGGCTGAGAGGAAGAGAAGACAAAAGCTGGCTCAGCGATTTAATTCTTTGTCTTCACTAGTTCCAAACCTCAAAAAGGTAGTAATGCAAACTTCCTAGCGTAAACCCTACAAATTAATAAGTTAGTTATTTTAATTATTTAGTTACTTTTTTACCAAGGGCATCTTGGTCTAATGGTAACATGTTTTTATTTCTACCATAGTAGTGTGGTTCATGCCCCACAACATGCACAATAGATGGATTTTAGCAGTAAATATAAGGAATTTTTTTATAAGTAATGGACTTGGAAGATGCAAGCTAGAGTGCTATCAGGTGCTTGGGTGGCATGTAAATAAAACTAGGTAGTCTCCAATCTCGGATTGCAGAATTGGAATGAATAAACTCTTAAGAAATTCATGAAGTTCGCGATCAAAGATTGCGTACTTCTGCAATTTTCTGAAAAGCTTTTTCACCTAACATGTTCATCGTCAATGAGGCGTCAAATATGCAAAACGAGACGGAGACTAGGTGGTTTCAGTTACATGCCACTCAACCAAATAAGAGCACTCTTGGATCTTAAAAATTAAATAAATAAATAAATAACTATTTATTTTTTCTTGTGATCTCACCCTTTGGTGGCAGATGGATAAAGCAACTGTGCTAGAAGGTGCAACTAATTACATCCAAGAACTTGAAAATCGCGTGAAGGAACTTGAGAGAAAGAAAATGCAAGAATCGGTTATACCTAGTATGAGACCAAGGTTTAGTAGTAGTAATGATCATGGCTCGTCTTCTAATGAAGCAAACTTTGAAGATAATTGTATCCCTTACACTCCAGTGATTGAAGTGATGACATGTGGGTGCAATTTACTTGTAGAAATCTACAGCGAGAAGAAGTGCATATCATTAGTGAAATTGCTATGTGAGATGCAGAAGTTTGGTTTATCTATCATTAGTAGCAGCACCATGCCGTTTGCTGGTACTACTCATCTTGTCACGGTTGTAGCCAAGGTTAGCTTATATGAATGAATTTATCTTTTAGGTTCTTTATTTTTAATATATAAGATACATGCGAACACAGTTCTCATTCATTTTCAAATGGTTTTGGCAGAAAAATGATGACTTCGTTATGTCAATAGCGGATCTTGTGAAGAATCTGCAAGTAGTTGTTTGAAGTTTGGAAACTAACTCAATGTATCATGCTAGTGAATGTTGTAATGCTATTGTTAGTGGCGCTAAGGGTCATGGATGTGTGTTCATGTTTGTTATCTATGTTATGTGGTTTACTTATGTTCTAGTTGTAGTTTGCTAGATATTTAAGCATAAGCAATTATCAATAAAAGTATCAACCATTCCAATGTTATTTATAGAGTTTATGCTTTGATAATCCCAACATTGTGGTATCAGAGCTTAGGTTTAAGGGTGAGAGAAAACACGTAGTAAAGATGGTAGTTCACTATAGAGTGAACTCTTGGCAAAAGAGTTAGTGTGACAGTAGTTGCTTCAACATAAAGAGACACCACTTTGAAGGTGTAAAAAACGCAGATGAAGATTCTGAGACAGTAGCGCCACATGGAACAATAGATGTGATAAGTGTCTCCAGTGTTGTTACTATCAATGGTGTTGAGGTTGTAACTTTAAAAAAATTAACAACTACTTATGTTGTTGTTTCTGTTGTTATTGTTGTTGTAGGCTTGTAGCTTCTAGTGATATCACTGACACTTCGGGTGCTTCAGTAGCTTCCCGTTCAGTCCCACGTGACTTGGTCATCTTACATCTTACTTTTCTTGGTTCAAACTATAGCCTGACGCATCATCATCATCATCATCTTATATCTTCAGTGTGATCTGGTTGGTAAGGTGTATCATCTAACTTTCTTTTAACACTTGAAGATTCAGAAGAAGGTCCTGAATTCTTCAATCATGTCATAGAATCAATAACTACATACTTCTTAAAATGTCAAGTTTTAATATCAACATCATCAGATTTTCTTTCACTGTCATGATCTGAATTTGAACCCTATATATCCACATCTTCTCAGAAACAACTGCAATAGAACTAGAGGTGAGCATACAAAAACCCATAACCGAAAAAACTCAAAGCCGAACCAAAAATAACGCAAACCAAACTAAGAGATCGGGTGCGGTTAAGATATGGCCAAAACCTATTCATTTGGTTACGGTTACGATTTCTCCTTTATCTATAAGAAACTGAAATGCTATTTATATATCTGTGTTTTTCATGTATATCCATGTATTTGAAACATATTTTCATGCACATATTTTCTATGTATTTCATGTATATCTATGTATTTGAAACATGTTTTATCTATTTCCTAGGTATTTCATTTATTTTTTACGTGTTATCATGTATTTGTATTCTTGAAAAAGGGTCAAAACACTCGACTAACTATTTTAACTTTATAATTTTGCACAAGTTTTATTTTTGGTAGTTAACCTAAAGTTACTGAAACCGAACCTATAACCGGAAGCGAACTGCCTTAACCAATCGCTTTCGGTTGTGTTTTTTCGTAAAACCAAACTTCGGTTCTCGGTTTCGGTTATGTGTAAAAACCAAACTGAACCGAAATTTGCTCACACCTTACTTAGAACCCCCGGAAGGTGCAACACCCTCTAAAGCTACATCAAGATTTTGATGTTTAAACCGTAGCCTACGGTTTAGAACCGTAGGTTACAGTAAATACCTGCTGTTGTGGCCTCATTTTCATGTTCAAACTAGCTTGGTTTCACCGTTGTATCCCCCTATGACTTACCCAACACAAGGGCATTTACCCAAAGCTAATACGCCTTAATTTCATCATTGCCAAGCTCATCAAAACACGTTTAAACCATTCGATTATCTGTCCTCGTAATCTATTGTCACATAAGTGCTCTATTTTGACACGTTAAGCCAGCATCATACTAGAAGCACGATTCGGGTGAGGTCCTACAACTTTGTAGTCTACCGTTTGGTTCAATGAATTTGTTCGCTGAAGTAAAGTAGAGTAGGAACTAGAATCTAAGACAAGCTCTCATCTATCAAAATATAAGCTTGGTTGGCGACTTTGGCTATTAACGAAAGTGTGTAACTATGCATGATTCCCAAGTCTCATGTCGTATGTTATGCCTTCCCAATCAAGTTTTGATTCCAGGAGGATGCACATCCTTTTATACTATCCTACCATTGTGGCTATGCCTCGCGTTCGCGACCACATTTGTCACTTATGTGGTCAATGTTCGCCTGGTCCGAATAATTTGTAAGGCATTTCCTTGGAAAATTATGAATCACTTAGGAACCACCATTTCAATTTGATTGTTAAGACACTTCCGACAATATGAAATGTAGCATGATTGCAATAGAGTTTGGGTCGTAGAACGACTTACCTTAATCATGGCCTATCAACCTCAAATGTTTCACCGCGCTTGGCTTCCTGACGCCTAGTGATTGAATTACACATGACATTCATGTAAATTGTGATTAGACATGTCTTCAAGCATTCATACGAGTTTACCAAATGTATCAATACAATGTCTATGATCCAATTAAGTCGAGCTTCATTGTGGCTTTTTATCAAAACATGATTGGCAGGATTTTACAACATTTGATTAGTTTATATCATAAATAGTTTATGTACTCGTGTGATACACGGATGAACAATTTAAATTATATATATAAATTTATAAGTATAATAAAGACAAATTAGATTACATATTATATTGAAAATAAAAAAATGTATTTACAACTGAACAAATATAAAATATTGATCATCCTCTTAATAATTTATTGTAAAAAACATTCATATTCACGTACAACTATTTTCAGACTTTCCAAAATATATATTCCATATCGTGGTTGTTACCTTGTAGACTACACGTACAACCAACAAAAAAGGCAAAAGTAATAAGAATAAATCTATTTAGGCTAATATATAAAAAACCGAAATTAATTTAAAAGTACGTCTTAATCCGTTAAACCATGTCAATCGAGCATCATTCACTTTGGAATTTGAAATCAAGTTTCCCCCAAAGCCATTGTATTTCAAACCTTGAATGTATAATCATTTTTTTCTAAGATCAAGGAAGTTAAACACAAGGGGTCGAATGGGTTTTGGTAGGCGAGTGGGTTTGAGGGTGGCGGAGAATAACTTCCCTAGCAAATTCGTAAGCTATTCGTGTGAAATTGGTATACTCTTGATATAGTAGGCACGAACGGTAGAGCTACCGGTGTTTCTTCAAACTATTCACTAGAACTATTCATATCTTTCAAAAACTATTCACCTGCAACATAGCTTATAGCTTGTTCTTCACGAAAATCCACACTTTGGCTCAAATCTCTTTCAAAATTGATGTGTTTGATGATCAAATGATTAGGAAAGTTTCCAAAACAATTTTGGAGCGAAACCAAATCAAAAAATCACTTTTTTAACAACAAAACACCATCCAAATCTAAGAAAAACATGGCTTTTTTATCAAAAATAGGGTTGTTCATGAACCGAACCGAGCCGAGCCAGGCCAAGCTTGCGCTCGGCTTGGTTATAAACCGAGCCAGCTCGGCTCGGATTTGAAACCGAGCTGAAAATCAAAGCTCGAGCTCGGCTTGGTTTTAAACCGAGCCGACTCGGCTTGGTTTTAAACCGAGCCGACTCAGCTCGGCTCGGCTCGGCTTGGTTTGGCTCGAATTTAAAAACAAAAAAGAAAAATGGCTTTCAAAATTCAATAGTTAAAAATAACACAATTAAAATAAATTCAACCTTATACATTGCACGTTAAAATCAAGTTCAAGTAAGTACAAAACTAGTCTTAAATTTTAACGGAATACAGTATAAGTTCATCAACATACGAATTAACTTGATTACTTGGATCAAAAGTAGTATTGAGTTTATTTAAATAACTTGATTAGCTATAACTTCAAATCCCAAGAAAAGAATCTCCATGCCACTGTTACCAAATATTAAATTTGTAGCATATTCTCCATCTTGTTTTACATTTTGGTAATATATTATATGTATATAAAAAAATATATATTAGAAATTAGAATAATTCGAGCCAAACCGAGTCAGCTCGGCTCATTACGAACCGAGCCGAACTAGGCTCACTTTCTAACTGATACGAGCTGGTTCGGCTCAGTTTCAAACCAAGCCATATCGAGCGAGCTTTTTTCGAGCTAAATCCGAGCGAGCTTCGAACCACGAGCTTTTTGGACAGCCCTAATCAAAAATGGGATTTCAAAGTTCAAAACACATTCACATCTGAAGACACGACATTGTTTGCTAGTTTTTGTTACAAAAACACTCATGATACGAGGCTCAACTCTGATAGCACTTTTAGGACTGTTACGGATGATCTGGATATCACGGGTTTGTGCGAGACGGTAGGGCGGAATCCTGGTTTTCGGTTTTACTAACAAATATATAACAAACAAACACACAAGAGTTGTCGGATATGGTTTAAATGGTTATTCGATTAGAATCAAAGCTCAGGTGATAACAGACTCAAATCAGACCATCAAACACCTCAAAAATACTCAAAATGGACATAATGATTATGGCAATCAACTTTGGCTTATATAGTTGATGCCACCTGCCCTAGGCCCTAGGGGCGAATGGCATGCATGGACGACTCAGGAGGAGTAGGTTAATACCTACTCGCTTGAAATTCCACACGAATGGCAAAGCTGTTCATGTCTAGGCATACCTAATCGACCCTGTAGATTTCTAAAATGCCCTTACATATCAAAACGAGCTATAAACAACTAATACAACGTACAAACACCTATACTAGGCTAGAGACATGAAAATAATAATAATTTACTAACACATTGGTTTTCGTGAATCAAGAATCTCCATTATTCAAACAAATAGCTTTTCCTAATCTGATCACTCGTGGATTCAACTAGTATGAATGTATGGCTATACTCAAACTAGGAGTAGTTTGTTAGACCACTATGAATCTGGGACATGATAGAAATCATTGAACAACATATGAGAATGAATTTCATGTTCAATAAAGTTTTAAGATAACATAAAGGATATTAGATAAGGTTATCATATGGCTATAAGCTTGGTTAAGTAAGGAGTTATTTAAGCACAAAGAAATAGTTGACAAAAGTAAGTCGTTATACATTGATAAGGACGATGTGATGCAACTAGGCGTCCAACCCTGTCAAGCATTAAATTTTATAATCGTGATTTATCCAAGTTGGAGACTGTAGTAAATAGATGTCTAATTATTGATTATTTAATGCGACTACCAAAGTACGATCCAAAGATTTACACTTTTGATTGTGAAAAAAGGAATGATATTTAATCGTTAAATATTACCAATCACAAAATGTGACACCCGGCAAACTCAGATTGATAACATTGTTTGGGTCAAAGTCTACCTTAGCGAGTCACGCGTATATTATACTTAACTAGGTCGGTTGAGTCGTGTTATGGTTCGGGAGTCGTTACTACAGCCTAGAGGGTCGTTAGATGCCAGTCATTAACCAGGTATGCAAGTCTGGAGTCCCGGGAATTGGTGAACGAGTGTGAACGTGTTTGTTTACATGTATTATGTGTTCATAATCATTATGTGACTTGTCGGTATGTGAAAACATGTTAACGTATGATAAAATAGTGTTTAACGCGCCAAAAATAGGAAGTAAGCTGCAGGGGGCGAGTAGGGGGCTACTCGTGTGTATCAGGGGGCGAGTAGGGGGCTACTCGTGTGTAAAAGGGGGCGATTAGGCCTATCCGTGTGGCCTAATCGTGTGCTGCTAATCCCTAATCGCCTGTTGCAGCCCTGACGACTAGAAACGCCTATAAATACCACCCTTGTGTTGCAAAACATCATTTTAGAAACCCTAGCACACCCCAAAGCCATTACACACTATACCCAACTTCTGTAACACGTTTTTGATCAAGAAACCACCTTTACAAGATCTTACACCAATCTTTGCTAAAATCTAAGGTTTGTTCATCTTCTTAAACCTTGTTAATGATAAAGTTTTACTCCCTAGAGGTCCAGACCTGGTTTCTAAGTATTTGTGTCTTTGAAAACTTGTTAAAAACAGATTATAAACAAACCCACACCATCATGCTTGTTCTATGTTATGCTATCATGCAAAGATGAGATTTTTGATATTAAAACGTGTTTGTTTCCATGTGTTTGATATGTTTCTGACTTAAATGAATCATTAGGATGATTGTCTATGAATTTGGGAGCATATAGTTGTGTTTTGATGATATTTGATATTTTGACCCGTTTGGGTGATTTTGGGAGACTTAGTGTGATTTAATATGTTTTGATGATTCTAGAGGATTAGGGTTTGCTCTAGGATGATGCTAGAACAATAGGAAAGGATTGGACAACGTTGTTATGTGATGAAATCTGAGTATTTGCTATTTAGGGTAAGTTTTACATGATGATGTGATGTTTACATGATGAATATGCTATTTTGGGAAAACGCTTGCATTCGGGACTGTTAGAACCATGATAACTTAGGGGTTTTGCTTGAAATATGTTTGTTAATGTGTTATGATTGATATTGGGTGTTCCCACTTGTTTCGGATCTGATCTGAAGGGTTAAACGCGCGAAAAAGTGGCACAACCCTGCAGGGAGCGATTAGGAATCCTAATCGCCTGTTGCATGGGGCGAGTAGGAGGAATTGGGTGCGAGTAGGCCCTAATCGCCTGCTGTGTCAGGCAATTAGCCTCCTAATGGCTAGTTGACTTTTCCTAATGGCTAGTTGACTTTCCTAATGGCTAGTTGACTTTCCTAATGGCATGATTAGCTGATTTAAGCATAGTTTGACATGCCGAACACGAAATGACACCTAAGAACATGCTAGGAACCCCGTGGGATGTCCGATAACCCGGCAATACACGTGTGGGATCGTATATGCGATATATGAACTATATGTGGACTTTGGTGAACTGTTATGCGTATTAGGTGCATGTTTGCTTGTGATTGCATGATTTCCCACTCTTAGCTAACACGTGAGTCGTCGGGTCACCAATGGGACGTCGGGTCTTGTACAGTTGGTTAGTCTAACAGTCAACGTGTTTTCAAACGAACCTGGTTATGGTCTGGACATTTAGGGACTAACTAACCTACGGGTTATTAGTCTAAGCACTTGTAACTGTCATATGTTAGGTCGCCGCTTTACGGGGCTAGCATAGCTTGCTGAATTTAATCATATTCGAAGTAACGCAACCTATGGTGAGTTCACGGCCACACTTTAACTGGTTTTACTTTTGGGGGAGAAAACATGCGTTAAACTTGTGATTGGTAACAACTGTCATACTATGGGTTACTTGGGGTTACTATACGATCTTTGGAAGTCCCGGGGGAAACCATGAATGTGCGGTGTAGCACAACGGGGAAATGTGGATAGATCTATTGGGCGTGACCTGCCCCACTCGTCGGCTTGGAGCCGGACGGGTGCATATTGTCTCAAACAGGAACGGTACATTATTCGGGCAATGCTTCTGGGTTTGCGAGTTAGTAATGGTTTTCCAATCGTAGTAGTGACAAAACATACGCCTAGCTAGCGTACTTTGGTTTACATATTTGCTTAGTATGGACAGGGTGAACTTGGTACTTTTATTACAAACCTGTGAACTCACCGGCATTTTGTGCTGACGTAATTTTTGGCATGTTTTTCTCATGTCGCTAAGGTAGCATTCCAGGACTAGGGCGCAGCGTCTGCACGGCGTCTAGTTTAGGATTCATGTTTTCATATGTTGAACGATTTGGATTACTTTTGGATTTTGGTTTGTAAACAAAGCTTCCGCTACTGTTTAATGGTTTTAAACTTATGTTTTTAAATATGCATGTGTTCATATAGTGTTGTTTATTGTGACCGTTGACTTGGATCCTGGTTTGTCACGCGCCTCGCGGTAAAACCCTGCAGGTGGAATTTGAGGGTGTGACACAAAATAAGTCCATCGAGATAATTAACATTTGGTGAAATATTTTTTGGATAGATTATTTGGAATACTCGGTAATGAATGTTTAGAGAAACAGTTGAAGGAGATTTGGATTAATTATTTGAAATAATTAATTGGATCATTTAAGGCGTTGAATGATAGGTTGATCATCATTTGATAATGACAATAAACGAAAGTGGAATTATTATCGGATAATAAAAATGTTGTGTGTGTATAAGAAAAATTGTCATTTAGTTGTTAAATAATAATAGGTTTTTATTATTGGATAATAAAAATAAACCTATATAGGTAATAGTTAATTATATAGAAGTTAAGAGTAAAGATTAATTAATTGTTAATTAATTAAGGCAAACTAGTAGGGATTCGCCTAATCCTCAAACAAAGTTGAAAAACTCTAGCCACCTTGGAGACTAAGGAGTTAATCATAACCACCCCCTCACCATAATATCACCACCCGTTCGCCCAACCCTACCTGTGGCCGGACCCTACATCGCCGACCACCACCCCACCCCACCTCACGCTTGGCGACACCCCCCGTCTGCGCCCCCTTCCCCTCGCGTGGACTCCACTAGCCGCTGTCACCAAGCCATGCATCGTTCCTTATGAGTGGGGTGCCTCGGTTAGCGTGGGAATAAAATCTGTCTTTGAGTTTACACGCTTCCATCTTATAGATTAATAAAATGTTATTAAAGCTTGTTTAACTATACAAAATACCGATTTTATATAAATTTTGATAAATGGATCCGGACAATTCCCAACACTTTCTAATTTTGTTTTCAACTATCTGTCAACATTAGGGTTTTGAAAACAATGTTGCCAACCTCCTCCACCCTCTCTCTCTCTCTCTCTCTCTCTCTCTCTCTCTCTCTCGACTTTTGAAGGTGGGTACTAGTGGGCATGGTGTTGGTCGGGTTGAAATCGTACCCTGGCCAACCTCCTCCACACTCTCTCCATCCCACTCTCGCTCTCTCTCCCCCTCTCCTTTTCCCCCTCTCTCTCTCTCTCTCATTCTCTCTCTCCCTCTCTCCCTCTCTCTCTCTCTTTCTCTCTCTCTCTCTGTCTCTCCCTCACTTTCTCCTTATCTCTCTGTCTCTCCCTCTCTCTCTCTCAACTTTTGAAGGTGGGTACCGATGGATCGTGTTTGAATGAGCTGAAATGCTTGTTGAGGGTTGGTAATAACAGTTAAGGACTGGTGGTTGTAGTATAATAATTAGTGGTTGTCGGTGGGCGGAGTGATGAACAATCTTGGTTAGACGCAATGGTTAGATGACATTGCAGTTGTTCGAGTGGTGGGTTGATGGTGGTTGTGAGTGATGGATGAGGGAGTGACACAGATGAATGGCAACAACAAAACACATGGAAGCAGAAAATAAGAGAACAAGGGCCATAATTGTCTTTTCAGTTGAGGGACTCGATTGACCAATGTCGAAAATCACAAGAACTCAGAGTACCTAAATTGAGATTTAGGTCTCAACCATCATATTAGGGATAACCATCAAGACAATTTTACTCAACTCTCGAAATTATAGGAGGGAAATCAAACTAAAATGATATACTGTTCTAAATTCCATTTGACTCTCTAAAAACGAATTATTGTAAAAGTACGCGGAAAAATTATTAAATTTACCTTTTGTTGAATTACATCTTGCTACAAGCGAAGGTTGTTCCACAAATCAAATCAAATAACATTTTATAATTAATAACATGAGTAAGTGATTTTTTTTTCCTATAACGAAACCATTGTAGAGAGGAATCCTACACGTCCTAATTAAATTTTATATCTAAACCGCAATGACTTGTTGATTTGGGAGTCTTGACTGGTTCAAGATCATTTTCAATTATAAAAGGCAAAATATCTATTAATAGCTTTCTGGAAGTACATTGGGCCTACACCATTGTGTGAAAGGCGTGCCATGTGGGCGTATTGGGATATAGTATTTAGGGTTTAGTATTAAGCCCAAGGGCCTGATGTGTCTCTATATATTGTAACCCTTTACTCAATGGAATGCAAGGAATATTACCTTCTTACAGGGCGCCACACAAGGGAGGGGTGGTGACACACACTGGCCAAATATTCAAATACTCACTATCACGTAACAGATATTCAAATGTTACTCCTCTACTTTTCTATCAATATTATTCAAATACCCACTATCACGTAACATTTGTTACGGTTATTTAAAGGTTATATTGGGTGATAGTGAGTCCAACGAGCATAACAATGGTCACGGTGATCCCTTTCACGGCCACTCACCAGAGTGTGACCCGGTGTTTGTGTGATAGTGAGTCCAACGTTGCAACGCCCGGTCTCACAAACACTATATACATAACACATGGTCTTCCAAGGGAGAAAAAATCATTTTCTACGTACTGTAAAGCTATAAGTTAAACTGTTAAAGTATCTGTGCTTCCAGAGAATGGCAGTATTGTTTCTAGTAGTCTCAAAGAGGTTCTGCCACCTCTACTTCCATTTCAGGACAGTTTTCTGTACAGCACATGATTTACTTTTGTCCGCTTTATTTTGTCAGTACCTTATGATCGATTGGGGTTATATTTGCTGTCAAGGTCAGTGTGGATGATAGTAGTTATACATACCTATACATACCTATTAGTTGTCTCTAGTACTTTAATTGAAGATAACATGCTTCTTTGTCCACCTATAGAGTTGCGGGTCGCTTTTTTCATTTCATTACAGATTTATTCCGGTACATAATTTAGTTTGTCCACTATATTTGGTTAATACATTTGACTTAAAGTTGTTATTTATTTCCAAGGTAAATTAGGATGATAGTGGTCTTAATTGATGCTTCATCCTTCAAAAGCTGAGGATCCCAAAGCTAAAGGCACATTATAAAGAGAGCTATATATCAACATTGGATTTTCTCCAATAATTTATGTGTTTACATTATAGCTATCCATAAACTAGTAGAATTCTTGAGTGCTGCACTACCTGAGTATGGAACACAACATAATTAAACTAGTAAATAAACTAGTAAATGTCTTTAATAAACGGACCTATTTAATTATGGAATGGGTTGCCACTATGGCTGGTAATTCCTCACACGACATAAAAACAAAGGGTATTGGATTTAAATAATCCAAAGTTTAGGTCATTGGTCAATAATAATCCGAACTTTATGCTTGGATCAGGATAATCCCAAGTGAACATTTGGATATCAAAAATGAACCTCCGTTAACTCGGAACTAACTGAGTTAGTTCAAGATGATGTGGCAGCTGAGAATTGGGTTAAAGTTGATGCTTTGGTAGTTTGACAAATTTTGGTCGTATATGTTTGCCATCTAAATGTTGTAAAGTTTAGTTTTATTATGTTGGTAATTTGCGGATTAGATTAATGTTTGATGCTTTGGTAGTTTGGTAAATGTTGGTCGTATATGTTTAGTATATAAATGTTGTAAATTTAGTTTATTATGTTGGTAGTTTGCGGATTAGATTAATGTTTGATGCTTTGATAATTTGGTAAATGTTGGTCCTATATGTTTGGTATATAAATGTTGTAAATTTAGATTATTATGTTGGTAGTTTGCGAATTCGGTTGATGTTGATTCTTTGGTAGTTTGGTAATTGTTGGTTGTATATGTTTTGCCATATAAATGTTATAAATTTAGTTTTATTATGTTGGTAGTATGCGAATTCGGTTAATGTTGGTATTATGTTAATTTGGATTATTTTCATGTTTTAATAGGGTTATTTTAAAAGTTTCATTGAAATGCGGAATTTCCGGAGGAACTTGCTAGGTATTTGGCTTCGAACCCAAGTTTAGACTCCACCAAGGTTCCAAATGAAGATGCCAATGATGAAGACGCCAATGATGTAGAGTTGATGTAAAACAACAATTTGTGGTTGTAACGATATGGATTATGACTTATTAGGATGTAAACTATTTATGTTTATGTTCGTTTGGATTGTGACGTAAAATATTTATGTTTATGTTCGTTTTGTTGTGTCGTGAAACTGGAAATGAGCAGGTTTGAAACTGGAATACGCGGGTTCGAAACTGAAAAAAATAAGGAAAAAAAAAAGAAACAGGCTTTAGCAACGACTAATGTCGTCGCTAAAGGTACTTTACACACACGCAATGGTCTTTTTAGCGACAAAAAATATCGTCGCTAATGATCATTAGGGACGACGGAAGGGCTTTAGCGACGAAAAGCAATGGCGACGAAAAAAAGGGCAATAAAAACCATTTAATAGCCACGACAAAATAGCGACGATTTGTCGTCGCTAATACCAATAGCGATGACTTTTGCCATTATCAGCGACGACAAATGTTGTCGCTAAAGCCTCCATTTCTTGTAGTGTAAATTATTGTATGATGCAAAACTTTCGATTAGAAAATAGCAACGGACACTTCATAAGTTTTAACATTATCTGTGAATCTACCCAGACTAGCTCTTTTTGTTTTCTGTTCTTATATCAAAGCTTACTTTATCTTCATCTTACGTTAATCTATGAAGTCTTTATTTAAGAAGCAATATGTTGATGTGTAATCTATCATTGCAGGAGAGACAAGTTAAAAACTAAATCTTATGTGAGTAGCGACAAAATAATCGGTTCTGATGGTGAATTGGTTGAAAAACAAAACTGGCTACCAAAGGGCCAGTCACAACTGTTGTCACATGTGCTGCATCTACCGCCGATAAGGTAAATTTTGTCACTCGAAAGTATATGTAATACATGTCGGGTTAGCAATACACATCAGTGAGTTGATTGGACGGGCTGGAAGAGAGGGTCACCATTAAAGATGTATATAGTTTTGAATCATCCACGTACGTACCATAAAATTATAGAAAATGAAATAAAATGTTTTTTTTTATTATAAATATAGGTTATATTTAGAAAATGAACTGGTGGTTGTGTAACAACACTCCTCCAACCAACCACCATTCCTTTTATCCATTATTGTTATCTCTTCAAATTTGTCTTACCTTTGCTACTTAGGTAATCTTCACCCGTTCTCCATTCCATTTTTTTATAAATTTCATTCAACAACTACTGAATATTGTGTCTTAACTTATATTTTCGGTTTGTTAACAATTGTGACAAGATAATAATGGACTGTTCTTGCCGACGCAAGTGGCGAGCAACCTAAATAAGAGTCTGATTAGTAAAAGCTGTAATTTAGAAGTTATGTTTGTAACATCTTGAAATACAACTAGTTAGTTCTAACTATCATTCTCCAATTCTTTCCATTATTTTCTTTTAACATTGAGCTAGATATTTACACCCAAATTTGTTAAATGTGAATGAGAGTTAAATAAACAAAAACAAATTAAAGGAAACTAGTTACAAAAAAGGGAAGAGATAACATATAAAGTTTCTTAACGTAGGAAGCGTAAAAAACAATCTCAGCCATTAGATTAACAACTTGTCTAGATGCAGATTAAAAACCCTAATCATACTTGGGTTAAACTAACCAAGGGTAAAATAGGAAAAAAACCGTCTATTTTTTTTTTCAAATCGTAACAGACCTAAATGAACCCTGATTTTTCATCGTTTTCAGATCGATTCATGTTCAGAATGATTACACAATTTAAAAACAAAAAAAAAATCGATTACAATGAACGAAAACGTAAGATCAGTATTTGAATCTAAAAATAATAAAAAACAGAGGATTAAACTAATCATATAAACAATTATGAATTGTAATAGTTGTCGAATACTCTGGATTTTGTTTCATTGAGGATGATTAAACATAAAAAATTAGGTTAAAAAAAGTTGCAGAGGAAGAAGATGAAGTTGGTGAAAAACAGAGCCTTTTTAAAATCTCAGACGCACTTATCAAATTTTCAGACGCACTCATCAAAAATTTTCACACACACTCATCAAAATTCAGACGCACTGATCAAAATTTCAGACGCACTCATTAAAAGTTTGGAAGCACTCATTGAAAATTTTGGACGCACTCATCAAAACCCAACAAAAATTCAAACGCACCTTTACCAAAAAATCAAACGCACCTTACTTTGAGTTGTTAAGTTATGTCTTTATCCAAAACTTGAAGGGTGCGTCAGAACAATTCTTTTGAGTTAAAAAAGTCAGACGCACTCATCGTTATCCAAGCCATTTTCACTCCTGTCATAGGGTGCGTCTCTCTCTCTCTACCCTCTCTCTCTAAACCTCTATGTCCCCTCGTTGTCTCTCATCCTTCACCGTATTCCCTCTCCCTCACTCCTGTCACAACGAAAGTCGGCCACCACCAAGCTCAGGTGGTGGTGGCGCTGGTGTATAGTCCCGAAAAATCAATAGAAGCGGCAGAAGTGGGTTTTGGTTTTGTGTTTGTTTCAGGTGTTGGTGGTGCACGTTGGTGTCGGGTGAGAGTTGAAGGAGGTGACGGGTTTGATGGGTTTTGGTAAGTGGTGGTTTCTGGTTGGGGTCCGATCAGGTTATGGTTTTGGTGGTCGGCCGAAATAGTGGAGATGATGAAGATGGTGGTTTGGTCTCAGGTAAGTGGTTCTGTTGGTTTTTCATCGGGTACCGGGTCAGACCCGAGTTATGGTTTTTGGGGTTTGAAGCTGCAGGTAGCAATCATTGGCACGAGGGTGACGGGTCAGGTTGTTTCCGGTGTCGGGTGATGGTGGTTCTTAGCTAATGGTGGTCATGGTTTGTTTCAAAATGAGGATGGGTTATAACAGGGAAGATAGGTTTAATTGTGGTTTAACTGTGGTTAGGTTAAACTGACAGGTGTCAATCTCTGGTAGCTTCTTACACTTCTTATTTTAAGGGACTTTATATTATATATTTTCTCTAAAAAGAAAATTATATTTTAGTTTGAAGTAATATATTTTTTTAAGTCAAATATACAATAAAGTCATGTAAATTAATAGTGTTGGAACCAAACTATTTTATTAATTTAGTGAGATATTATTATATCGATAAATTAATAACTTATTAATTGAAAGAGTTGGAGTATATTCGTCGTGAGTAACAATCAAATTAATTCAACGACTTTCAAAATTTCCATGTTCGTTCAATTTATCTATTTGATTAAAATAAAAACAAGGACCTTCAAATTCTCATGTACATTCACATATTAATGAACTTGTCAAGTTCAATGTACATTGGGATCAATATCTATTCTACATTATAAAGGAGGAGGCATGGGCAAATATGTCGAAAGTTAAGATGGCATACCAAGGGTTTTTCTATAATTTTCTAAATTTTACCACTTTTCTTCCCTAAATGCTTCTAAAGATAATTAACTTTTATATGAAAATGCAACTCACCCAAACTAAATAAATACGCGGAATAGCAATATTTTTTAACAAATTTCATATAATGACGATGAAATATAATAATTTATGTTACCACACTAAATAATCTTATCTGAGCTAAACTTGTATGAATTTTAAAACTGTCATAATAATACTTATATTATAAACCATTTTCATATATATGCGTCTACCTAGCGGCAAAGTGGACGGATGGTTCAGCTCACTGGCTACATTGGCCATTTTTTTAGCTGTTGGATCAAGTTGGGTAAGTCTATTACAAACTTATAAATCACAACTTTTAATTTCTAAATAGACAATCACCTTCATATGATAGTGTATACAATATCATATTATTACTACATGTTTTTGTCATGTAAATGAACTTTATCATTTAGTAAGGTGTCTTCAATGGCACGGTTATGTAGATATGCAATGACCGGACAAGTTACACAAGTGTGATGTTTATGTTCATATTGGTATGTTACAGTAGCATACCTTTGGTTTATTAAAATTTGTTCAATAATGAGTACATGGTTTTTGTGGTGAATTGCAATCAGTTGTAAGTGGCGGTGCACATTTCTTTTCTTTTCTTTCTAAGAATACATGTTAAAACATAGTATGCACATTTCTATTCTTTTCGCGTAACTTGCGGCAAAAAACCTAAGTATCATAATGTTGTATTGCAACCCATTTGTGGATCCCGCTGCAACGTGCGGGTAAACCCACTAGTATTTACTAGACAATCATAGAATTTTGAAATATTTTAGTAATTATTAATTTATAGTTTCACTAAGACCAATATATTTACATTGTTTTTTTTAACGGAAATATATTTACATTGTGATTTCAAAAAGTTTATTATCTTAGGGAGGAAGGGGCACAAGCCCTATGTAGCATGGGTGCACCAATCACACCACGTGACATCATTTCAACCCCAAACTAACATAAAAATCGGAAACGACAAGTATAAAGTAGCCTGAAACTAAGGAACCCACCACATTACTGTACCCACCAATCAGACACAGCCCATGAGATGGTCCCAACCCAAAAACCAATTTTTTTCTTCTCTTTCTTCGGCCTTCTCTCCGTTCTCTCTTCGGCTTGCCTATACCGATTTACATAGCCGATTTCTGAAGCCTCCTTGGTCGGAACAGTGTATCCGATCGGCTACCCAAACCGATCACCTCTAGCCGAGGGTGCCCCGTCTCCTCTTATTATTTTATAGATCGGGTCCAATTTTGTACTTGTTTTAAGTTGTGACCGAACAAATTATTAATTTTACCGAGGTTATTAACTTATCAAGTATTAAATTATGGAGGTTCTACTATATCTATAACTTATAATAAAAGAATTGACTTATGATGATGTGGCATTCAATGGAGGTCTCAACCTCCTATTGAATGTGCCACGTGGCACGTTGAGGTGAGAGTGTTTAATTTTATTTATTTATTTTTATTATTATTAAATCTAATTAAAACCCTACACAAGATATGCATATCTTAGAATTTAAAATAAAAGATTTATTTTACCAATTAAAAACAAAATTGGATTTTTATACTCTCATGTTTCATCCCATGATTTTTAAACATTGGTATCTTTTATATACGAGAGTTTTTAAAGAAAAAAATTACACCAAATTAACGAACGTTTTATTATCTTTTCAACGAATACCATAGTGCTATATAAAAAACGGAGAAAAAAATAACTATTTTTGTGGGGTTTTGTTCATACATGAAAAAAACACAAAGTGTTAAGGTTATTCATTAATCATGTATAGGTAAGTCATTAATTAAGTTCAAACCAGTAAATATGAATTCTATAATATTAGACTTATACATTGTTTAAAGTTAGGCGTTAACATTGGAGATACATTGTTAATTGTTTTATGTCATATTAGATTTTTCAACATCGGGACGCTCCCGGGATATAAATCTAGTGGATATATATTACTTAGTTCTATGCCTACATAATTATTTTACTCAGTGGTATGTTTAAGTTATTTACTCTTTTCGTTTGTTTACTAATATTAGATTTTCAACCCCGGGACGCTCCCGGGATAAAAGCTAGTTTACTAATAAACTAAACAGGTTTGCCTAAAATACAACTCGAATCCAACGTGTCACGCTAATTGCATGTATTATATTCGGCAGTAAACTCTTTAACATAATTCTATATTTACTAATAAACTAAACAGGTTTGCCTAAAATACAACTCGAATCCAACGTGTCACGCTAATTGCATGTATTATATTCGGCAGTAACCTCTTTAACATTATTCTTTTTTGTCTATTTTTTGTTTCAATTACATAATTTTGTTTTTAATAGACAGATGCAGTTCATATATCGGCCGTTATATTTTGCTAGGTAGCCGTAAAAAGAACGGGTAAATACTTATAAATTTACTCATAAAAATCATACAAACTAACACAAAATATTCTACAAAAATACATGGGTCTTTTATCGGTTTTTTTTTTTTAACGACAAATACATGGGTCTATTATCGTTATTAAATGAATGTATCCACACTTACTTTTCGGTACATGCAACAGAAACTTTTAGGAAGCATGAACAGTAAATAATATCAATTATGAATAGGCTTTTTGCATGTTCAGACAAATTAAATGAAACTTCCATAGAGTTGCAAGCGACAAGCTGACAAAGACGCGTCCATTTTCTCAACTTTGATATGCTGATATATCCCTTAGTGTTTCTTTGTATATAATATTGGCTGATGTTAAATATTTCAAGTAACAGGATTAATTTATCAATTTAGTCAACTTATAATGATAAAGACCACACAATCTTTTGATGGAATAGTATAGGGGATTAATGATAGGTGATTTGGGACTTAATACTTAGAGGGAAAGGGGCGCTCAACTGGTTTGTTTTTCACTTCACTGATTTCTACCAATCCTGCACTGCCACATCACTTCACTGATTTCTTTTACCGAAACACATTTTTGTAGGCAACACTCCACGGATTCTTTACCCAACAATAATATAATAATAATACTAATAATAATAATTGTTATTAAATAAAAAGAGAAAACAACAATAAAATAATTGTTGACGGCAAACAAAAAAAACAAAGAGTACATTAATAATAAAATATTAATTTTTAATTCTTTTCTTCCTTCTTCTTCTACACTCTCTATTCTTTTTTTTTCATTCCTTCTTTTATCTTCCCTGTTTTTTTCTTTCTTTCCTTCTTTTTTTCTAAACCAACCATTTCACATAATAACAAGGATGAAGAAAAGTTTGATAATATATAGTTGATATATATTATTGAGGATGAAGAGAAAATATGAAAGAGAGAGAGAAATCACAGTTACCAGCACGGTAACTAGAACCAGATTTTGGTTCACGGGATCACTACTAGCATGGGTGGCGACGGTGTTACTGTTGATGCATGATGTCCCTAGGCTAGTATACATTGTTATTGGACGGTTTCGAGGGTGTTTGGGGGCATTTATGTGTCGTTTTTGGGATTGAGATCCTTATGGACGGTTAGGAGTTTCCTAGGGGCGATTAGGCTGCTATCCGTCTATAGCCAGGGACTAGTAGGCCCTATCCGTGTCCTTGTGCATACGGGATAGCATTCCTATCCGTCTGATGTCTTGCACACGAGTTGTGGGACTATATAAGGACCTAATGATTGCCCTAATCATTAGAGGTCACATCACACAGCCCCCAAACACCCTTCCCAAGGTCTGAGAGATTGTATTTCGTGTCTTTAAACACCCGAGCTCTGTTTTAGTAATCGAATCAATCTTTTGACTATTTGTTGTGTGTGTTATCATCTCGTTACCATTGTTTCATTATCGTTTTGACCATTTAGACCTGTTTGGAGGATTCCGCACTCCAAACAAGCAAGCTCGTGATTGTCGGTTGACCCGAGTGTCGATCCTACAAGTGGTATCAGAGCCGAGGCTTTTATCACGAGTGTTTAGATATCAAAACGAGTCTAAACAGGTGGTTTTTGTTACAAAAAAGTTTGGATTTTTATCAAAAATCTGTTAGAAAACTTTGAAACTTTGGGTTTTTCATAAAAACATAGTTTTTCAAAATCTAAATGTGTTTTTACGGATTAAAACGTGTGTTTTTTATTGGGTTTTGTTCTAAAAGTGTTTTGGAATCATTTCTAATCATTTTGGGTATAAACACAACGTTTTTGGTAAGATTTTGAAGCTAAAATGGGTGTTTTTATGAAAAAGTTCGTCTCAGACCTGCAGGTAGCGATTAGCAGACATTAGAGACGGATAGCCACCTACTCGCTAGTGAATAGTACACGGATAGCCCTACTCGTGTGTTTTTGCATACAGGATAGCCCTAATCGTGTGTTTCATTCCTACTCGTGTCCTATCTTTCCTACTCGTGTGTTTTTGAATCCTACTCGTCTGTTAGTAACCTAATCGTGTCTAATACTCACCTAATCGTGTACAAGAACCCTACTCGTCCCAAAAACACACCATTACAGTTTGTACTCGTGAGTTAAGTGCTGTTAACCAAATTTTGACCATTCGTTGACCGTTTTTCAAAACCAAGACTTATGCAAATCCGTGGGGACATCTGAGTCAACCGAGACCTCAGTATAACCAGCAAATGAACAATCAATCTAACATACCCACGAACCCTTGGCAGTTCTCAGCTGAACGCAACGCGTAACGGATGCAGCAATCGCAAATGCAGGCGAATGTTGCCAGAATCAATCTGTGGGCGCTAGCTGCTCAACAGCAAGCAATGAATGCGAATCCTTGGGCACTCGCAGCTGCTGCAAACTCTCAGACAAACCATCTGTCTTCCGCTCTTATCAATGACTTAGAGACAGGTAGTTCTAACAGGGCACCGAAACCGCAGTATATGTCAGACTACCATGGATGGAAGGGCAGATTTCAGTCGCATGTTGAGGGTATCGATGGCTTAGTATGGTCAGCTATCGAGAATGGGTACACACGGCCGTTGGTTGAGAATTCTACTACTCCGATCTCACTGGAAGACATGACTGAAGATCAGAGGAAGAAGTATAATTATGAGAAGAAGGCGATGGCAGCGTTGAAGCAGGCACTTCCCAAAGACATCCTTCATCAGTTTGCGCAGTGTACTACTTCGCAGATGCTTTGGTTAGCGCTTGCTGAGCGTAATGAGGGTAATCAGAAGACGCGAAAGGTGAAAGTGGATCAGTTGAGGAAAGAGTTCGAGAATTTCAACGCGATGGGGAATGAATCGCTAAGAGATCTGACGGCTAGATATTAAACCTGATGTCCGAGATGTATCAGTATGGGGTTATCTACACTTCTGCAGAGCTCGTTGAAAGACTAGCAGAGGCGCTTCCTTCACACTGGCATCAATGGCTGGACATTCAGAAATCCAACAATGTTTATTAGATACTCTCCATAAATGAGTTCGTGGCAGAGCTGGAGAACAAGGAGATCGAGGAGATCAGGAGAGCTAACAAGCCGCCCGTTGTTCAAAATCCCAGTATCTACTACGGGAATCCAGTTCAGGATATCAGTGTGGGTGGATCTAAACCTCAGACTGCGTTCATGGTTAATCTTGATCCAGTCTTTGCGTTTGACAACTATGGTCCCCCATCTGATGTTCCTCCACCAGTCTTTCCTTGGGGTCAAGGAAACCAGTATCCTTCTAATTATAATACTAACCAATTTGGTGTTAATCCGTTTGCTCATCTTGCAGCACCAGCTCAGGCAACTTCCAACTTTGGTGGACCTTCTTCGTCAGGGTTTGGTGGTGCTCCATCTACTAACTATGGTGGATATGGAGGTGCTTCTACTTCAAATCAAGGTGGCTATCGGACCAATCCTGTTGCAGAACAGCTGAACACTGCGGGTTTTGAAAAGGTGACTGTAGAGTTAGCCCAAGAACACATGGCTCTGCTGTCAACCTTGGTCAATTCCTATAGTGGATTAGTTGCAGGGCAGATCGGGAATCCTTATCTCACTCAAGAAGATTATGCCCAGATCGACAAGGATGACATGGATCTGATAGACATCCAGTGGCACTACGCTAGTGTGGTGAGACGTGCAAAGGATTACATGGATAGAACTGGAAGGAGAGATGTGCTGATCAACAACAACACTAAGTTTGGGTTTGATAAAACGAAGGTCACCTGCTACAACTGTGGCAACAGAGGACACTTTGCCAGAGAATGTGACCGACCAAGGCAACAGGGAAATCAGAATCCTTTCAACAACAATAGAGGCAATCAAAATAATCAGAGGCAACCAGCTCAGACACAACCAAACCAAAATGCTGAACGAGCTCTTGTCCCAGTAAACAACCAGAACCAGAGGCCTCATGCAAACAACAATCAAGCCCTGGTAATTCAAGAAGATGAAGTATTTAACTGGAATCACCTCATCACTGGTGAACAAGCTCCTCAGGGTGGTGCAGCATGTTTTGCCCAAATTATGTCTGATACTCAAGAAGAAGTTGAAGAGTGTCCAAGCCAGTCTGAAGCAGTTATTCCTGAAGTTGAAGCTTTGGACTGTGACTCTGACTGTGATTCTGATGAGGGGATGGATTTGGAGGATCAGCAGACGCCTTAATCAGCAAAAGGTCGATTCTTGTGGATGCTGACTGTACAAAGAACAACCTTGCTGATTTCTTCGGATCAGTGAAGATGGCTGCTCATTATGCTTTGATGGCTATTACAGAATCGTCCGATAAGGTATGTTCTTCTTCCAATCCTAAACCTGATTGTGTTGAATGTGGCAAGCTTAAGTACAGAATTGATGTCTTAACAGACGAAAATCTGAACTTGAAAGCAGACTTAAGTCAATGCCAACAGAGCAATGAGGTTTTGAGAGCTAATGAGAAAGCCCTCAAAATCACCAATGATACTCTTAAGAAAGATTCCACTGAGTGTGATCAGCTTAAATTCAGAATCAAAGAATTAACTGATGAGAATCTGAATTTAAAAGCTGATGTAGGTCCGTTACAAAGGTCAAATGATTCCTTAAAACAAAAGGAGAAAAGTTTTCTTAAGACTGTTGAAAACTATAAGAAGGATGTTTCTGAACTGTCTAAAACTCTAGCTAACAAGCAAATTGCTATCAATAATTACATTAATGAGGTAGAAGACACTAAGAAACATTTGGCCATTGTTAACTGTGACTATGAGAAGATCAAGAAGAAACTTGAAAGTTATCTGAACTGCAAGTATGTTCTTGATCATATCATTGAACACTCAGATAAAGATAGCAACTCCACCAGTCCAAGATATGCTCAGTGTCCTCCTCCGGTGCGATTCGAAAATCATCACTATGATATTTTACCGAAGGAAGAGTTTTGTTGGGTCAGCTGACCTGGAGAAGAACAGATGATTGAAAAGCCAAAATATACTAAGTGTTGATCCAAGAAATAAAACAGTTGTTATAAAGAAACTTTCCCCAAAAGACTGTTGATTCCTAACTGTTGCTGCTTCAATCAACTGTTAAAGACAACTGCTGTTGATGAAAGGTCTGATGAACAAACGTCGGAAGAATAAAGGTCTGATGAAGAACAACTGCTGATCAAAGAACTGAAGAACAAAGGTCTGTTGAACCAACAACACTTTGGTTCAACAGATGATAGAAGACATCAGAGTTTTACTTTACAGAGTTTTGTATTATCAGTGTTTTCAATGTAACAGTAGTTAGAGTTAGCAGATGTTAGAAGTTGTTAGTCAGTTAGAGGTCGCTGTCTTAGGTGACGTCAGCACTGATCATCAGAGGTTTGATCCTGTCTATAAATAGAACAGTACTTGCACTGTTCTATTCATCACTCGTCATTCTCTTTCAGACAAACATTCTCTGAGTGATCAGGCTGAGGGGGAGTTTACTTGTACAATTGTAATCTTTCAATTAATGAAAGCTTTCGATTAAAAACAATTATTCTCCATGTTTTGATTTATAGTTTATTCCGCTGCACTTTCCATTTATAATTCATTCCATTTATTCATACTTAATCAAACAAATCAAAACAACCAGAACTCAGATCCTAACAATTGGTATCAGAGCTTGGTCAATTAAATTCGATCTAATCAATCAATTTAATACACAGATCAGCTCATAATTATTGATATCGTTTGTTTGTCGGATTTAAAACAGAGTAATAGTTTATTTTCGTTTCAACAGTTAGTAAACAGACTTTGTTTTTGAAAAATCAAGAGAATGACTTCACTCAATCAAGATCCACACAACACTGGCACAAGTAACAAGCCTCCGATGCTTGTCAGGTCAGAATACAACATCTGGCAGCGTCGGGTGGCTCATGTGTTAGCACAACAGAACACAGGGTGCTGGAAATCGGTAGTATTTGGACCACATGTTCCAATGGTACCGAGTGCCGAGGATCCAAAGATCCAAGTACCAAAGAGTGTTGAGAACTACTCAGAGCAAGATTTTCAAAAAATCGAGCTAGATGCCAAGGCTTTCAGCATAGTAGCCATAGCACTGCCGAATGATATCTATGCCGGTCTCTTGCACTGCAATAGTGCTAAAGAACTGTGGGATGCTCTTAAAGAGCAGTTCGGGGGAACTGAAGATGTGATTGAAAACAACCGTGAAATACTTAACCAACAATATGAAACGTTTAGTCACATAAAAGGGGAGTCGTTAACACAACAGTTTGAAAGGTTTAATTGTCTTATTAGTGAACTAAAACTGGTTGGTCTAACTTTTGCTAATTCAACACTGAATCATAGGTTTCTTAGATCACTTCAGGACAAATGGGACACTATAGCTATAGTCATGAGAAACTCTATCGGATTCAAAGACCTGACCCTGACCCAGCTTCATGGTAAGCTCCTGACTTATGAAAGGGAGCTTAACCAGAAAAAGAAGCTCCAGGACTCTGGCAAAGTGTCAGATGACTACTTATTTGGGAATACTGCACTGTTGGGTCAGGAGGAGGGTTCTGGAAGTAGTAAGGATCAGAGTTATGATCATTACATTGACATAACCACTAGTTTTAACAATGATCCTTACTCATCACCAAACAACTATGCTTTCACAACTAGTGGTGATATCCTGGCTTCTGATAATTCATCTTTTGTGTACAATGACCTTCAATACATTGACCCTTTGGACTTAGAAGAAATGGACATCTTACATCATGTTGCCCTGCTCAATATTAGAACCAATAACTTCTATAAGAAAACTGGCAGGAGGTACCCAGGTTTACATGGTGGGTCAAAGGTGGGGTTGGATAAATCAAAGATAAAGTGTTACAAGTGTCATAGAATGGGTCACTTTGCTAGGGAATGTAGGAGTCAAAATGGAGTTCCTATGATTACCTATCCAAACCAAAGACCACAGACCAACACTTATCAAACCATCCCTAATGTACCTAATGTGCAAAACACTGCTCACTTTGCACAAACCCAAACCACTGTTCCTGTGCACTATGTCCAAACCACTGTTCTTCAGTATCACTATGTCCAAACACCTGTTGCTCAGGCACCAGTGCCAATGACTGCTGCTCCATCCTCTGCTCCTACAGTAACAGAGTTTCTTTACTCAAGGCTTTGTTGATTGGAGCAGTCTACCAGATGAGATAACAGATGATAACATTGCCTTAGTTGCCAACTCTGAAAATGACTTTTGTTTTATGGCACTAGAGACAATTGTTGAAGAGACTGATTCTGAGGGAGTGGTGTCTGTGTCTGAAAAGGTGACTGATCGTGTTGCTGGTGAAGTTGTTTCGCTGAAGAATCTGAAGTGGAGGTTGTGAATCTCTCAGACCACTGGGGTAGTGATGATTGTGATTGCCAGTGTAACTATGCCTTGATGGCTGCTGCTAAGGTATCTCCTCAAATCTTAAATGACTTATGCTCAGACAAATGTATTGTGGCATTTGCTAAGATAAAAGAGGTGAATGAAAACTTTAGAAAGAAAATTTTGGAAGATGAAATTCAGTTTGAAAAACTCACTAAAGAGTTAAAATCAAAAATAACTGAAAAAGAATCTGAAATCAGCAGTTTAAAACATGAAGCAAGCATAACCAAAGACCAGCTTCAGACTATGATAACAAATTATCATAGTTGTAAAAAGGAGCTTGAGTCCACCCAAGTTGAATGTCAGAAATGGGTGGAATCATCTAAAGGTTTTGAGATGATTGTCAACCAACAATCTAAAAGTCATGTGAAATTTGGGTTTGGTTTTCAAGAAACCACTGCCCAAAGTTCACAAACCACTGACAAAAAGGAACCACAGTTGGTTGAAGTCATCCCTACCAATTCAAAAGGTCAAGAAATCAAGGTTACTGAACCCAATGGCAAGAAAATCATTCTTGAAAAGTTGGAAGGTACACCCTCATTTGATGAAATTGAGAAATATCAATTCAAACCAACATGGTCAGATGAGTGTGAAGTCCTTGAAAACTTCAAACTAATGACCTTTAAAACCCCTGATAGTAAAATGGCACCACAGGCCAAAGTTATTCCTTTGAAAGATCTTCCAACAGATGATCAAACATCTGTTGAAAAGAAGAAAGAAAAAGGGAAAGCCAAAAACAACTTGTTTTGTGATTTTTGTGAAAAGAAGAACCATGTCACCAAAAACTGTTTTCTTCTAAAAGCATATGACATCAACAAAACAACAAGTTTAAATGATTCTAAAACAAATGAATGTTCAATTTGTAAGAAAAAGATTCACAAAACAAAAGAGTGCCTGTATCTCAAAAATTTTGATGAAAAGATAAAAGAGTACAAGGCTAAAACTCTTGAAAGTCAAGTGGTGAGTACTTCAAAAGGAAAACCTAAACAGACTTTTGAACCAGTCCAAACAGCTGTTACCAAAAGTCTGAACAAAAACTCTGCTCCCAGAGATGTTCAGGTAACAGATGTTCCACCAGCTACCAGATTACCAATAGGATATGGACAACCCACTTGTCATCGTCTGCCACATATTTATGAAGAGCCCAAAAGGCCTTCAAAACCAAAAGTGAACAGACATCCTCATGGTTTTCAGCATCTGACAGGAAATGATCAAACATCTGTTGGACCAAGTGTTGACATTCAAGCACTAGCAAATGGTCAATTACAGCTGTTGAACTTAGTCCAAAAGCTAGTTCAAACCACTGATCATTCTCCTCAACTTAAGGCTGAGACATCTAAGAACCCATCCAAAGCCAATTTGGCTTTGGACACTGACCAAAACTAAAATCTTTACTGATTTGCAGGGAGCTTCTGCTTGCTTAGATAGTTTATGGTATGTAGATAGTGGAGGCTCCAGGCACATGACTGGATGTAGAGCCCTTCTTCTGGACTTTCTTGCACATGGAGGGGGTGATATATCCTTTGGTAATGATTCTAAAGGTAAAGTGTTGGGTTCTGGTACTGTCAAAGCAGGGAGGCTTAAGTTTGAAAATGTTAATCTGATAGACAATCTAAAATTTAATCTACTTAGTGTGTCTCAAATGAGTGACAAAGGATTTGGGTCATTTTTCACTAAGCAAACATGTAAGATTGTTGGCCCAGAGGCTGTTGAAAACATTAACACCATCATTGCTGAGAGCAAAGCACAACTTGTTGCTCATAGAAGTGGCAATGTGTATGTAGTTGATATGTTGAAGGATAACCCTATGGCAAATGTCTGTCTGTTCTCTGCTGCCTCTACCAAGGTAAAATTGATAAAACCTTGTTTTTAAAATGGAAAGGAAAAGATTTAATGATTGTACAAATATATGTCACTACAACAAAAATGGGGTTTTAGTACGCACAAAAGCGTCATAAAATGTTATTTTATAGGACCTTTTATTTAATAGGACCAATGGTAAAAGCGTTTCATGTAAGGGGGTCGTAATAAGTCACAAAACTTAAAAAGCGTCCTAATATCTCAAATAAGATTATGAAACTAATTTTATGGTCGCATAATATGTCCCAAAAAAACTCCTAATAAAACATATTAGGACACTTTTTCAATGTTTTAACATGTGCTTACATACTTTTAATCTTTTAATACGCATACAAGAGTCCTAAAAAATAATTTATAGGACCCTTATGATGTAACATTATAGGAGCCTTAGTACCAAAAAAAGGGTCCTAATATCTCAAATAAGATTATGAAACCAATTTTATGGTCGCATAATATGTCAATGAACAAACAATATAGTGTCCTAAGAAAAGCATATTCGGACACTTTTACTATGCTCTAACAAGTTTAATAGGACAAAATTTTAAAGTCCTAACAAGTCATATGATACAACGTTTTTTTAAACATACACACATAATTTTATGATATAGCGTATATAATATCAACTAATGAAATAAAAAAAAACTTTATTATATTTCAAATAAGCATATTCATAACAAAAACACGAAACATAAATAAGTTATAGCATTATCCAACATAAAGTCTTGTAACATTTAATAAATAAATTAAAAGCAATGAAAGAACAAGTAGCATAGAATCCTGAGTCATCATGCGTCCTCAATCCTCACAGACTACCTACAAATAAAACCCATGTATAAGCATTAAGTTCCAGATTATTAAAATTATTCGTATTACAAGATTAATAAATACATACCGAGATGAAAGGACAAGGACATGCAATGGAGGCACCAATACAATCTTGAATTGTGGAAAATAACCCATATGGTCTCACCAACTTTTCATCTATTTTTATTGCTACTTGAACGTTTACCTCACACCATTCTGGTCCAATCTCTGTACCACCAACTAGCTCATTTTGGGTCCAATCTCTTTCATGAGTTTCATCACATGAAAGTTTGCATCTTAAGTTGTCTAAAGGCCAAAAAAAAGTATTCATGTAGGCTGGAGATTCAATGTTAACAACCATTAAAGTTATTAATGCCCAACTGTATATTATAAATGAATACAACCTAAATTGTTCTACTCAAAGATTTAGATTATTATAGTTTTCTAAATCATATTCTTTGATGAGCAAAATAGTCTATGCAAGTCATCAACCCAACCTGGCCTTAGCCCCTTGTGACGAGTACAAAAATTGACCCATTACCCAAGTTGTCCATCTTGCCACCTCAATGAAAATAAATCACTTTGAACTTTACCTTGTTGCAACTGGGATAAGCTCTTCTAAAGGCCTCGTTCTTTCTGTAATTCTTTCGCAGCGTAGCCGCAAATTAGATTCACACCCCGTTTAAAGCTAACACACACTGACATCAACCACCTTTACATTGTAATACACATACATACATAATATACACACACATATAACGCTGGTGGATTGCCTTA
The DNA here is from genome assembly GCA_032199755.1 of Ambrosia artemisiifolia. Taxonomy (NCBI): domain Eukaryota; kingdom Viridiplantae; phylum Streptophyta; class Magnoliopsida; order Asterales; family Asteraceae; genus Ambrosia; species Ambrosia artemisiifolia. The sequence continues at coordinate 31,485,078 of CM063529.1, read as the reverse complement.
CACGCTCAGCTATGCTATGAGAATCTGTCGCATTTCCTCTTCGCACTCGTACCCTGTGATTTCAACAAATACCGTAAAAATAAAAAACCACCGCATATGCAAGGAGGCATGTACATGAAAAAAAACATTCAAGAGTAATTACAAATTGACAATGCCAAAGGCACCTATAACTATATCGCACATACATAATATTATCCACCTGATTACCAAAGTGCATATTTTCAAACTGTGGAAACAAATCACTCATGCCCATGCTCCCTCCTCTCTCCTGCACATCAATTAAACATTACTTAACAATAAAGACTTCATATCAAACAATAATTAACCTGGTACAATAACAAAATAAACACTTAATATTAAACCAATTTCTAATTTACTTCTTAAGAGTTTCAACAATAATATCAATGGAGTTTATATAAGTGTTAAAACAAAATAAATTTGACTCCATATTCTTTTCACATACTACAATCCAAAGAACAAACATGAGTCTCCAAACAAACATTCAGATATAAAAAACATGACAAATAATTCCAAAACATGCATAATATTATTATAAACCCCCAAAAGGAAATTTGAAGCGGTGGGTTTTGGATTATTTTACAAGAAAAGAAAAGAAGCAGAGCGACAAAAGGGATTTTAGTTTTTTTTTTATAAATCCATTTTCTTCTGTATTGATCTTAATTAAAAATGGAGGAAGAATGCTCTCTCGTTAATATTTATAAATAATATATATCAACAGCAAGCAATACCTTTGTTGAGCCGCCATCACATTCGACGGAGCCACCACCGTCTCTGGCTCTGCCACCGCTGCAAAACTCCACACCTGTACGAAATCCGCCCTCCCTGTCAACGCCCAAAACCATCCTCTTTCTTCTTCACTTGCATTCACAGGCATCTAATCCCGTCGCCTAAAAAGTGCGGTTTCAAAACCCTAGCCTCATAACAGCGCCTAATCCTCCGACTAACTTACGCCTCATGACTATATACTGAGGCGGTTTCAAAACCCTAGCCTCAAAACAACGCATAATACCGTCGCCTAAAAAGTGTGGCTCTGCTCCGAGGATATGATGGAGTAGTGGTGCTGGTGGTTAGATCTGGGGTAGGGAGAGAGATGTTGGGTTGTGTTTTGTTGGTTTGGTGAAGAACAAGCAGATGTGGTACGGTAATTTTGAAAGAGAGGGTTGTGGGTTCTATTTGAACCCTAGCTTTTCAGTGGGAATAAAAAAAATAAAAAAAGCTTAAAAACCGGAGCATAAGGAATTTGAACCAGTGACCTATTTGTTATAAACAAGGGGGATTAGCACTACACAAATTTCCATCTTAGTATAATGGGGTCCTTAAAAAAATTTACGGGGTCCTTAAAAAAATTATTATATCGCTTCTAGTAAAAAAAAATTAAACATTGATGTCCGGGGACCTCGATCCACTCTACGTGGGTTCGCCCCTGGTTTCAATGGTGGTTGTGGATGTCTAGGGAGAGGAGTGGTGGTGGTTGTGTTCTTTTTTAACTTCGGGACCAAGAGGTGAATCAATTATAGCTGGTACCTGTTCTACATTTTGATTTTGTTGGGGAATTATAATAACACCACTATGATTAAGCGTCCTATAAATGTTAAAGTCATAAGACCCAAGTGTTAAGTGTCTTATTAAGTTATGTTATAATAAAAATCTAGCGAATAAGCGTCCTATAAAACTGATGTTTTATGACTCAAATATCATGTGTCCTATTACGGTGTATTATAATAACATCACAATGATTAAGCGTCCTATAAAGGTTAAAGGTATAAGACTTATGTGTAAGGTGTCATATTAAGTTATGTTCTAATATGACTTCGACTAGAAAGGGTCCTATAACATTGAACATTTATGACTTAACTACAAAGTGTTGTATTAAGTTATATTATAATAGGACCCCCGGTGATCAAGTGTCCTATTACATTACCACATAATGGGACACCAACAACTAAATGTCATATAAATTACTTTATTAGGATCTACATTTTAAGTGTCCTATTAAGTTATATGATAATAGGACCCCAAAGAATCATCCGTCCTATTAGTTAGCTTTTTAGGACACCGGTTTAGTAGCATCTATTATAAAAGGACCCCAAAAGTTCATTCGTCCTATTAAATAATTTTTTAGGACTCCATTTTACAAGCGTCCCACACAAAAGGTCCTTAAAAGCCCTTTTTGTTGTAGTGTGTGGATGACATCATTTTTGGATCCACATGTAACAAAATGTGTGAAGAGTTTAGGGAACTCATGACAGCAGAGTTTGAAATGAGTGCTATGGGTGAACTTCAGTGCTTCCTTGGTCTCCAAGTGAAGCAACTGCAAAATGGCACATTCATTCATCAAAACAAATATGTGAAAAACTTGTTAACAAAATTTGAGATGAATGATTGTAAGCCATGTAGTACACCCATGAGCACTGTCAAGCCACTCACTGATGATGACAAGGATGAACTGGTTGATCAGACACACTATAGATGCATGATTGGGTCCTTATTGTACTTAACAGCATCCAGGCCAGACATTATGTTTGCAACCTGTGTATGTGCAAGATCCCAGGCTTCACCTAGAAAGTCAAACCTTATTGCTGCGAAAAGGATATTCAGATACCTAAAAGGTGCTCCCACACTTGGTATCTGGTATCTTGCTAATGGAAACATTGAGCTTTCAGGTTATTCAGATAGTGATTTTGCTGGCTGTCACAACACAAGGAAGTCCACATCTGGAGGGTGCCAGTTTCTAGGAAATGCCTTAGTCTCCTGGCAAAGCAAAAAGCAAGCAGCTGTTTCAACTTCCACAACTGAGGCTGAGTACATTGCTGCTGCAAGCTGTACAACCCAACTCATGTGGCTTCAAAATCAACTACTGGATTTTGGGATAACTGCACTGAGGACTCCACTCATGTTTGATAGTCAAGCTGCTGAAAATATCATCAAGAATCCAGTTTCTCATTCCACCACAAAGCACATAGATATCAGACATCATTTTGTCAGAGATAGCTATGAAAAAGGTTTGATTACTCTGCACCATGTTCCAACAGAGGATCAGTTGGCAGATGTGTTGACAAAAGCTTTAGACACATCTACCTTCACAAATCTGATCTCTCGAATTGGTATGTTAAACATGGATTAAACAACAAAAATGTTTTCAATAAAAACATTAAAATGTTTTCAGAAAATCAAATTTTGCTTAAAATGACACTTTGGTTGAAAAATCTGTTCTAAAACCACTGATTAGATAAAACAACCACTGTTTCATTCAAACCACTGTTAGTTGAAAAATCTGTTTCAAACATCTGATCAGATAAAACAACCACTGTTGGTTGAAAAATCTGTTTCAAACATCTGATCAGATAAAACAATTGTTTTTTTTATCAGTCTTTTGGTTTAACAACAGAGGTTGGCAACAGATGTTTAACAAAACAGCTGTATGCCACCAGATGTTTAAACCATCAGATGTTTGCCACGTCTGCTCTCAAAAGCAGAGTTTTGCCACATCAACAGTTTCACCAGAGGCTATAAAACCCGGTTTTCCCCCAACAGCAGTTTTACTGTCTCATTGTATTCAAAATACTAAAACCGCCTTCGTCTTCCTCAAAACCCTTACTCAAAGTTCAGAACTTTCATACCTGAAATCCATTACAATGGATCTTCAAAAAAAAGCCACCCACAATTTCCTTCCATATTTGGTTAAAACCAAAGATAACGTTCCATTTCTTTCCACTATTGACATAATCACCAATTCCAAATACAAAAACATCTTAACTGCTGATGCTCCCATCCATTTAGAAACACTCCAAGAATTTTGGGCAAGTGCTGAAGTCTTGTTTCAAGATAAAAAGCCCACTTCCATAATTTCAAAAATTAGAGCCACCAGTATCGCCATAACTCCTGAACTCATATCCACAACCTTCTCACTGAATGACTTGACAGGTATGGAATCATTTCCTAAAACAGAGCTTCACACAGAGTTTCAGGAAAGAGGGTATGATGCACAAATGACTGGATCAACTTTATACAAAAAGTTTTTTCCTCCAGTCATGAAATTTTTCTTCCATACCCTTCTTCTCTGTGCCTCGGCCATGACCACATCCTTCAATGAAATCCCATTAAGGATTCAATACTTGGGATATGCTATGTTGTCAGATTCTGACTCCAATCTTTCCCAGGGATTGTTTTTGGACTTGGTTTCAAATGTGAAAGCCATAAAATCTGGCTCAAACAATGCTTTTCTACTCTACCCTAGAATCTTGAGTGTAATTCTACAAAAGATTTTACCAGAAAATGATTTTCAAAAGGGAGAGTCCTTAAAATGAAAAGTTTAACTGATGAAACTTTCACAAGAATGCTGGGTTCTTCAACCCAAGAAAAAGTGTCAAAAGTGACAAAAGTTTCTAAAACACAACCAAAGAGGACAAAAACAACAACTGTTGTTGAAACCTCTGTTGGTGAGCCCACTGCTCCTGGTGATCATGGCACTTCATCCAGTGCTGTGAAACCCACACCAGCCACCAAAAGAAAACGTCCATCCTCCAAAACCACCTCTACACCCAAAAAGGAACTTCTGGAAGATGAGATACCAGAAGCTAACCCTGTTGCATCACCAAAGCAACATGAAACCACTGTTGTTACTTCCTCACAACAGTTAGAGATATCTCAACCCAAACAAACTCCTCAAGAATCCTCACAAAAGGATCTTGTTGTAAGCCAAAGGGAACCTCATACTGAGGCATATGAGTCACTTGACCATATGTTTACAAGTCCATCTCCCAGGGCTAATCAGCTTCTTACTCCACCCACATCACCACCACATGTTCCACAAACCATGAAACCTCTGTTTGAGGCAATTGACAAAACTCAGGAGAACCCCAGTTCCTCTCCTTCACCTGTCACAGAGAGTATACCTCCACAAGTGACTGGGTCTGAGAAAAGTCAATCTGCTATCCCACAAACAGAAGAGGAGGCTACACTCCCAGAGTTCAATGTAACTCCTGGTGAGGATTCAAGAGAAGCAGCCACTACTGTTGTAGAGACCATTGTCTCACAACAGGACAGTGGTTCCATAGATGAGACTTCCTTGAAGGCAACAACTGATGAGGCCACCATTGTGTCCCCAAAATCAGTTGGAAGTCCCCAGAACCAAGACAAAGGGGCATCTGGTTCTCATTCCATGGACTCACCTCCTAGGACTGACCCAGTTAAAACTACCACTGGTAGGGATTCAGATGATCCTATTAACTTAGGTGATGATTCAAAACTACAAGAATTGACGGCTAAAGTTCAATCACTTGAATCCTCTGTTGCTGACATCAAAACTGATGTCAAGACAATATTGGAAACATTGGGCAACTTTACAAAGAGTTAACCATCCACCTCTGATATTGCTAATGAGCTATGGAAATCTGTTTCCCCCATCATCATAGCTCACAGAAAATTAGCAGATCAGACACAAGAGACATACATGACATTGATCAGAAACATTGTGGATGCCAGATTTAATGATACAAAGGCTGACATCAAGGTGATCAAGGACCATCTGCTGAAGACTACTGGCTCTGCCCCTACCACCATTCTCAGAGATGAAGATGATGATGAATTCACTGCTGATGATGCCAAAAAGGGGGAGAGTGGCAGAGATAGGCTGCCAAAGCTAAATCCATTTGGTACACCACCCTCTCAAAAGGGTAAGCCAGCTGCTGACAAACCAGAGTCTACAAAATCAGCACCACAACACCAACAACAACCAAGTGTTCAAACCCCTGTTGCTGAACCAGCTAAAACCAGCAAGGCAAAGGAAGTTGATACCTCTGCCAATGAAAAGGCTGATAAAGCTGCTGAAGACAAACTGAAAAGGGCTGACACATTGGAAGCTAAAGCAGAGTTGTTGGTTCAGAGCAAAAAGGAACAACAGCAAGAAGTGGAAGATGCGAGTTCCTCAAAAAGAAAGAATATGCCAGCTAAACATACAAGGAAACCACCATCCAAGCTATCTTCTGAAACCTCTGATGCTGAAACCCCTGTTACCACAACCACTGCTACTAAAACCACTGAAACCACAACCACTGCTACCAAAACCAAAACCACTGCCACCAAAACACCTGTTCCAACCAAACCAATCACCACACAATCAACTATCCAACCTACCACAACAAAAACAACAACCAAAAACCCAAACACCTGCTGGTTCTACAAAAGGACCAACAGAGGTTAACCAAACCACTGCTTCATCCTCACCTTCACCAAAAATTATGTATAGCAGAAAAAGGAAATCCACCTTTGTTATACAAGATGAAAACATTCACACCACACCACCTAACACCCCAATCACACAATCCACACCTGTCCCAACCATTCTACTTTCATCATACTCACCTCACACATCACAATTCAGATCCCACAGACCACCCCTAACCATCACACCATTGGCTGAGAAGTATCCTCTTGAGCTTGATTTACTCAAGGGGGAACTTCAATCCTTCTATAATACTGATCAGCCATCAGATAGATCCTTCCCTTCTCTTAAAGGTTTCCCTGTTCCTCTCAACATTGATACTTATCTAAAATACATGAGTGAACATGCAGATGCTGTCATCAAAGAGAAGTGTAAAGGGAAGGATGACAGGACTGCTCAGGGCATCCATTCAGCAGAACTTAGCAAGTTGAGAAGGATTGAGGATTTTGCAAAGACCCTGAGCAATTCCATGTCTACCATGCCTCTCAGCAAAGATATGGAGATGGAGGTTAGGGATTCTCTTCTAGAACAGATCTTGGCCACCAAGCCTTATAAAGCAAACAAAAACCAATTCACAGGCTGGACCACACATGCTCTTAGAGAAGAACTTATAAGAATTGAGAGCATGGCCAAGAATCCTCCTACAAAGGCCTCTGCCCCTGATTTCAGTAAAGGGAGAGATCAAGCTAGAGCTCTAAAATTCAAAAGAATGAGATAAGAGCTAGTAGCTGCCAAGTATGGAGAGATGAGATCTGTTGCTAGATGGTCAGAAATTAGACTGATTGAAACTTCCAAGAAATTGGAAGAAGAAAGAAAGACTAACCATAGCCTACCAAGAAAACCTATCTATGATGATGTACCAAAGAGACCTCTACAGGTCTTTACACTTGACAGTTTACTGGAAACCTCTGATCTCTCCATTGCTGCAAGAAGACAGTTCAAGAAGCAGAAGGAGATGACAGAAGAGGAACAAAAACAGTTTGCTGACACATTTGTAAAAGAGTGTCTTATAAACCAAATTCGATCTTTCACTGATCCTGTCTCAGACAGACTCAGGGAACTCATTGGCAGGCCTCCATCACCCAACTCATCAAGAATAAGGATGCATCCCAGTCACTCCTCTGATTCTAAAATTCTAAAATGGAAGTCAAACAAAGACACCCATGAATTGACATTGCTCAGATCAGATGGTAGTATTCAGAAGCTAAGCATGGATGATGCACCTGGCCTATGTGCTGAAGACCTCCAAACTCTTCTGAATTTGACACTGGAAAGAGATGCTGAAGACCTCTACTCTTTGAGCTTTGAGTTACAACTCAAAGGCCAAATAAGAGAAAGTCTGATGAGGAATAAAGATCAATAATAAAGCTGAGTTTTGGCATCATCTGTTTTAGGGGGAGATTGTTGGGTCTGCTGACCTGGAGAAGAACAGATGATTGAAAAACCAAAATATACTAAGTGTTGATCCAAGAAATAAAACAGTTGTTATAAAGAAACTTTCCCCAAAAGACTGTTGATTCCTAACTGTTGCTGCTTCAATCAACTGTTAAAGACAACTGTTGTTGATGAAAGGTCTGATGAACAAACGTCTGAAGAATAAAGGTCTGATGAAGAACAACTGCTGATCAAAGAACTGAAGAACAAAGGTCTGTTGAACCAACAGCACTTTGGTTCAACAGATGATAGAAGACATCAGAGTTTTACTTTACAGAGTTTTGTATTATCAGTGTTTTCAATGTAACAGTAGTTAGAGTTAGCAGATGTTAGAAGTTGTTAGTCAGTTAGAGGTCGCTGTCTTAGGTGACGTCAGCACTGATCATCAGAGGTTTGAGTCTGTCTATAAATAGAACAGTACTTGCACTGTTCTATTCATCACTCGTCATTCTCTTTCAGACAAACATTCTCTGAGTGATCAGGCTGAGGGGGAGTTTACTTGTACAATTGTAATCTTTCAATTAATGAAAACTTTTGATTAAAAACAATTATTCTCCATGTTTTGATTTATAGTTTATTCCGCTGCACTTTCCATTTATAATTCATTCCATTTATTCATACTTAATCAAACAAATCAAAACAACCAGAACTCAGATCCTACAAGTTTGTGGACTTGCCAGCAGAAGCAGCTAAAGCTGCAGAAGCGCCTAAAGTGATGGAAGCAGTTAAACCTGCCAAAGTCACTAAGGTTGCTCCTCCTGCGCCTAAAGTGATGGAAGCAGCTAAACCTGCTGAAGTTACTAAGGCGGCAACCACTGCTGTTGCTGCCAAATCTGGTGAGATTGCTGATGATGCTAGTGTCTGCGAGATAGACTGTTCTGATGATGAGCTTGATGAACCAGAGAGGTATGCACCGGTGAAGAATACAGATATTCCTGTCCAAAATCACATCATGTGTGATCCTGAACCGAAAGTGCAAGCCCCTGTTGGTAAAACAATCAAAGTGTTCTATCAATTAAAAGGGTCTGATAAAATCTATGCTGATGAGGAATTTCCTTATAAGCATCTCGCACCTGGTCTTGTTGGTAAAATCTGGCAAGAATCCACCATTACTATTGAAAAAGAAAAATGGGGACACGGGAAACAGGGTCAGGGTAATCAGTCCAAAAGAAACAAAAATAAAAATCAAAAGAAGAACACTTTGAACCCCAAGAATCAAGCTCAAGAGAGATCTCCTAAGAAGCATGTTACTCAGTTTGTTGGATCTTCGGGCAATGAGTATTGTTGGATCAGTGGCTTAGTTTTATGAACACTTATGTGTTATCAGATTTATATATGAGTTATTAAGCAGCGGAAAGACAAGTGTTCAAAGGTCTAAAAGATCACTTTGATGAGGAGTTATTACTCCCCCTTGACTGAACAATAAATGAGAAACAATAAATGCAGTTAAGTGTAAAGCAGTAAGAACAATTTATGTTTCTCAAATGTGAAATGGAATTATAAGTTTAAAGCCGAAGGATTTCAATTTATATCAAAGGAATTACACAAAATCACATATTGAAATAGATGAACAAACTCATCTATTTATAGACCAATGGACTAAACCATTGTCTGAAGTAACCTAAGATATTTCGGCTAAAAGATAAGGTTACAGAAGTCTTTACATCGAAACTTGTAATCAAGACTTTAACAAAACAATATAATAATAAAACTAAAACTGCTGATCTTCAGTCGGTTAGAAGCTTCTGAATACAAAGTGCTGATGAGTGACAAACTACTGATGAGCAGTTTGTCTTCAGCAGTTCTTCAGTGAAATGTCTGGTTAGACTTCAGAACTTCTAATGAGTTTACTCTTCAGTACTTTGGTGTTTGTTCTTCAGTACTTCTTCATTTGTTCTTCAGCAGTTCTATACTTAGGCAGATATGAATTGGACTAAGGTTATCAAAAGGTGGTTTCTTCAATCCTCTTTGTCCCAACAATCTCCCCCTGGATTGATGAAGCCAAAACCTTATCCAATCTTTATTGTTCATCTTTTCTCCCTTCTAATATCCTCCAGATCTCTGCTGTCATCCGGGTAGTAAGGGTACATCTTTGTTGCTCAGTGAGAGGACCAAGTTCAGGTGTAAATTGCTAAATGGTAAGAAGGTCTTTGGACGATAAAACACTCAACTCCTTTGAGTTTTTGTAGACCTTACTTGAATGGTCTCTCCTGGTCACAAGTACTGAGTTGGATTCAGTAAAGGACCACTTGATAATATTTACCTTTGACCTGTCAAAGTCAGAGGCATAGGAAACCAAGCCTGTTTCCTTAGGTTGACCTGATTGAGGAATGTCTTCTATTTCAGTGACTCTCAGGTGAGATTCTTGACTACCTTGAAGTTCAGCACTACCTTGGATAGGCATGTTGGGCAGGTGATGCTCTATAACAACCCTTGTATGTGTCTTTTCTTGGATGGATTGTTGTAACTGATAAGCTTAAGTAGCCTTGTCTCTGAATTGTGTTAAGAGGGGTTTCTCTTCAACATCAAAATCACCATGTACTAACTGATCTCCTTCTAAGAGTATCATCTTGAAGTCAGTCTTGACAATGGGTTCACCCTCTGCTTTTCTCTTGGTGGCTGGCTTCCTTAGTGCACCAGATGATCTCCTTATAATAGAAGTTGTTTGGACTTCTGGAGTTTCAAACCTCTCTGGCTCTGCAGCTTTCTTGGCCTTGAATTTCTTGTAAGTCTCATAAAGTGTTTGTTCTTTCCATTTGGAGACTGAGGCCTTTGAACCATAGCCATTTGCCACTAATTCTTCTATCACTTCAGCTCTTTTGGCTTTCCTCTCATCTTCTGTTGCTATTCTATCTGATAGCATTTGAGCTCTTCTGGTCAGTTCTTGTGTTGAGAGTCTTTTGAGAGCCACTTGTTTTGATTTGGAGTTCTTTGTGATGAATGCTATAAGCTGTGCTCTTTTATCTTCTTCTGCAGCAGCTTCAAGTGCTCTCTCTTCAGCCTCAAGCTCATCAAGTTTTTCTTGATACTTGATTAACTTTTCTTGAAAATTCAAATCATCTCTAGCCTCTAGGCTGTTCCATACTCTGTCTTCTTTTGCCTTCTTTGCAGCCTCTTTCAAACTCTTCTCCAATAGATCTTTAGACATGTTGATGGGAGTAGGGTTCAAAACAGTTGTTGAAGTTGTTGTAGGCAAAGGAATGGGAGCAGGTTCTCTTCTGGTGCCTTAGGAACTTCTGATGTTGGTTTTGGAGGTGAAACTGCTGATGAGGTAAATGGAGGCACAACTGCTGAAGGATTGTCTTCAGTAGTTTGAGAAATGGGATCAGCAGTTTCCTCTGATGCCTTAGACAATTTGAATTCTGGTGCTACTTCTTTTCCTGGTCTTTGGGATGGTCTTTCAGCTTCAGGATCAGGAGTTTGTCTTTGTGTAGCAACTTCAGTAGTTGGTTCCTTAATCTTCTCCCCCTTTTTGGCTTCATCCACTTCTGGAAGCCTAATAGAGTGAGAAGTTGCAGCAGACAACCTTGCCAGTTGATCTTGTGTTTGGTCCATTTTCTTGTTCAATTCAGCAAGTCTCGAGTTGATCAACCCAAACTGATTGTTAGCTTTTAACTCCCAAGCAGTTGTGAAGGGTTTGAGTTGATCAGTTATGATTTGTTTGAGTGCCTTATACAGGGGACCATCTGGGCTGCATAGGTGGTTCACGTCTATGCTTGTGAGCCCAGGGAATTGGGTAGGTTGTTTTGGTGAAGGGGTGCTTTTTGGGTGATCCTCAGATTGCTCTGAAGATGCCACTTTTGGGGAACTTTGGGCTAAGTGGTCTTTAACCTGATCCTTGGTGACCAGCTTCTTGAGCTTGGATACCTTAGATGCAGGACCTTCAATATCAACCGTCAATTCTTTCTGTGGAATGTTTGATTCATCAACCAAATTAATGGAATCATCTGAATCCCTGATAATGTCCTCAGAGAGGGCAGGATCAGTTATATCATGAGCTAGACCCAAACTAGTAGTCTCATTAACCTCTTTGTCTTGGTACTGAGGTTTTCCTACTTCTGGCCTTAGGCCTTCATCAGTAGTTGCCAAGTTTGAGGTCTTAGCTATGTTACTACTGTCCTCAGGTTCACCACTGGGTGATAAGTGAGTAGTAGCAGCCTCAAAAGTATCAAAAGTTTGTAAGTTTGGGCTTATAAACTCTTGTTCATCCTCATCTCTCTGGGTTGGGCTAATAGGATCCACATTCATGTCAACTTCTGAAGGCATCTCCCCAATTTGATGTGTTGCTGGGGGAGTGACATGTGGTGAATGGGTTCCTTTTAGTCCTGAGAGAAGTTGGGCAATTTCTATTGTTGTGTGGGAAGGTTCAGGTTCAGTAGTTTTGAGGGGTTGGTGTTCAGGAGTTTGGATAGGTTCAGGGTTGGTTTCAGTAGTTTCAAAGGCTGGGTCAACAGTTATTGGTTTCTTAATTTTCTTTCTTTGAAAAATAACTGTGACTGGTTTTCTTTTGGTGGGTGGAGAAGGAGTGTGCTGAGAGGATGTTTCAGCCACTTCCTTATCAAGTGCAGATTGCACATCAGTAGTTTCAGGTTTCTCCACTTCCTGAACTTTCTTTTTCAGTGATTTGGTTTGTTTTGGTTTTTGTTGTTTAGGCTTTTTGGTTTTCTTTTTGGGTTTGGAAGATGTGGGTTCCTTGGGGATGGGTTGTTCTTCCCCTTGGTCATCTTCTAGCACAAGTGCTGGTTTGTTGTGCCTAGAGAATACTTGAGAAGTTAATGGGTTTAAAGTAGTTGGTTCACCCTCAAGTACTCCCTCTCCAAGCTCCTTTATTATGCATTGCATAATAAATCTTGGATACAACAAAAATTTCTTTTTATCATTTTCATGATGTAAAACCAGTTCATTGAAAAATAATTTTGATGCCTTAAAAGGTGTTTCATTTATGATGGAATGAAAAATAGGTTGAAAAGTAGAAGGCATCTGATCTATTGACCCAGTTTTTGGACTTAGACACATAATAATATAATGAAATAACAGTTTATATTGTGGGTCAAAATATTTCTTATAAACTGTTGCTTGTGCCAAAGTACCTTGATAACCACACTCTGTCATGGTTAGATGAATGTCTGAGTTTGGAATATGCTCAGGTGCCTCAGAATCCTTCAAACCAAGCCTGATGCTTAGTGTTTCCGGTGATATGGCCATCATTTTCCCTTTTATTGAAGATTTGAGGGAAATCACTTGATTATTTACTGTCACCGTCTCTGTGTTAGCCCAGAACTCATTGAGTGTTTCTTCATGAATGGGTGGATCGATGGTGAAAGCTTCATAGTATTGGGATTTCATGATGAGATCAATCATCTCATCATACTGGGACCAGGCTTCATCTTTAACAAAGTAGCCTCTTTGATTGTGTCCCTGTTTTAACACGAGAGCCATGGTTGTTTTTGATCGAACAGTAATTTTTAGGTTAGAGAAGGGGTTTTGCTTTGAATTTGAGAGAGAGAGAGAGAGGGAATTTTTGCTTTTTGAATGGATAAGTGTTTGAAAAGGGTATTTATCAGAAGTTTTTAACCGACTAGGTCAAACTTCTGATGAGTGAAAAGTCTGTTTTACCCTTTTTAGTCAAACTGCTGATGAAGAAGGTTTCTTCATCAGTGGTTTTAGTCATCTCTTCGGCAGTTTCAACTGCTGATGCAAAATGACTTTTAAAAACACTATACTAACTTCTGATTTTCATCAGTAGTTATATCCACTTTGAAAATATCCCATTTTTTATGTTTATCAGTAGTTTTCAAAAATTGTTCATCAGTACTTTCTCTTTCTCAAATTTTTGGTCTTCACAGGTTTGTGACAGATAAGTATGTAAGTGAAAAATAAAATATGTGCAGAACTAAAAAGTGAAACACTTACAGACTTTCTTCCAAATTTAACATCCCAAGCATGGATACTAACCTCTGAAAAGTTGTAGAATCAAGGGGTTTGGTGAAAATGTCAGCTATTTGATTAGCTGTTGTGACATGCTTTACCTTAATCTTGCCTTTTTCATAGCAATCTCTTATGAAATGATACCTGATGTCAATGTGTTTAGTCTTTGAAAACTGAACAGGATTTTGAATGATGCTAATGGCGGATTTGCTGTCTACTAAAAGTGGAGTCTTGGTCTCTTTGATTCCATAATTAAGCAGTTGATATTGGAGCCATTGTATCTGTGAAGTACAGCTTGCAGCAGCAATGTATTCAGCTTCAGCTGTTGAAGTTGCCACAGATGTTTGTTTCTTTGATTGCCAGGACACCAGACAGTTTCCTAAGAATTGACAACCACCAGATGTTGATTTTCTTGACATCTTGCAGCCTGCATAGTCACTATCTGAAAAAGCAAGTAACTTGGTATTGCTTGAAGCAGGATACCAAATTCCTAAAGTAGGGGTTCCTTTCAGATATCTGAAGATTCTTTTGACTGCAATTAGGTGTGATTCTCTTGGTGCAGATTGGTATCTAGCACAGACACAAGTTGAAAACATGATATCTGGTCTAGAAGCAGTTAAATACAAAAGAGAACCTATCATACATCTATACATGGTTTGATCAATGTGTTTCCCTTGATCATCTGGTTCAACTTGTGTGATTGGTGTCATGGGAGTGGAACATGTTTTACAGTCTTGTAAAGAAAATTTGTTCAATAATTCTTTAACATATTTTGATTGATGTATAAATGTTCCATTTGATTGTTGCTTGATTTGCAGTCCCAAAAAGTACTGCAATTCTCCCATTGTACTCATTTCAAATTTTGATTGCATGAGTTTCTTAAAATCCTCACACAGTTTTGAGTTTGTTGAACCAAATATGATATCATCAACATAAATTTGAACAAGTAAGACATGATTTCCAACATGTTTTATGAAAAGAGTTTTATCAATGGATCCCCTTGAGAAGTGATTCTTAAGTAAAAAGTTTGAAAGTGTTTCATACCAGGCTCTTGGAGCCTGTTTTAGCCCATAAAGAGCTTTGTCAAGTCTGTAAACCCAATCAGGATGAGAAGGATCCTCAAACCCTGGAGGTTGACAGACATACACTTCCTCTTTTATTTTTCCATACAAAAATGCACTTTTGACATCCATTTGATAAACTTTAATGTTGTTGGAAATTGCATAAGCTAAAAATAACCTGATAGCTTCAAGTCTTGCAACTGGTGCAAAGGTTTCATCATAATCAATTCCTTCCTCTTGGGAATAACCTTGTACCACTAGTCTTGCTTTGTTCTTGATGATCATACCAGCTTCATCTGATTTGTTTCTGAAGACCCATCTTGTTCCAATTGGTTGCTTGTTTTCAGGTAAGGGACAGATTTCCCAAACCTGTTGTTTCTTGAATTGAAGCAATTCTTCTTGCATTGCTTGCACCCAATTGTTGTCTTTGAGGGCTTCTTGATACTTCTTTGGTTCCAACTGAGAAATGAATGCTGAGAAGAGGCAAAAGTTGGAAAGCTGGTTTCTTGTGAGTACCCCTGATGCAATATCACCCATGATTTGATCCAATGGATGATCTTTGTGTTCAATCAGTTTTTGCAAACCTGTACTGGATGATGGCTCTACAGGTTCTTCAAATAAACCACTGAGATTGATAATATCTGGTTCAGCTGTTATTTGAACTTCAGGAGTTTTAGGTTCAGCTGAATCGGTAGTTTCAAAATGTTCATCAGTAGTTCCTGAAGTTGAAGCTATTGAAACTTCTGAAGGTTTGATAGTTGATCTTCTGACTGTGTTTGGAGTCCATGGTGCAGGACTATCATCTTCAAATCCTTGAAAACCATTTTGAGGAGGTTTGGATGATTCAACAGTCTTCTCAGGTTCGAAATAAAATTTGTCAAGATCAAATAATTCAGCAGGATTTGCTGGAATAAGAGTGTGTTTTGATTCATTGAACTTGACATTCAGTGTTTCTTCCACTATCTTGGTTCTTGAATTGAAAACTTTGTAAGCTTTTCTCAAAGAAGAATAACCAAGAAAATAACCTGTATCAACTTTTGCAGCAAACTTAGAAATAGAGTCTTTGATGTTGAGGATATAACATTGACATCCAAAAGCCCTGAAGAAGGAGATAAGGGGCTTTATGCCATGAAGAATTTCATAGGCAGTCTTGGTATGTCTCTTGTTGATAAGAACTCTATTCTGAACATAACATGCAGTGTTGACTGCTTCAGCCCAAAAATACAAAGGTAGGCCTGAATCAGCTAACATTGTTCTGGCTGCTTCAATTAAGGTTCTGTTCTTCCTTTCTACCACACCATTTTGTTCAGGAGTTCTGGGAATGCTGAACTGTCTAACAATCCCTTTAGACAGACAGAATTCATCCAGAGTTTTGTTCCTGAACTCTGTCCCATTGTCACTCCTGATGACTTTGACAGATAGAGAATATTGCTTCTCAACTTGTAGAATGAAGAACTTGATGATTTCAGCTGCCTCATCCTTGGAATATAAGAAGAAGACCCATGTGAATCTTGAGTAGTCATCAATGATGACCAAGCAGTACTTCTTCTTACCAAGGCTCATTATCTTGACTGGTCCAAATAAGTCCATATGGAGTAGTTGAAGACATGCAGTTGTTTTTGATTCTTCAATAGACTTATAGGAGGACTTATGCTGTTTACCTTTAAGACAGGAAACACAGTGTTCTTTGCACTGATATTCCTTCAAAGGTAGACCCCTGACCAAGCCCATTTTTGTGACTTTATTGATGGTTTTAAAGTTCACATGGCCAAGTCTCCTATGCCAGAGATCATTTTCTGAAGTTGATGCCTTTGAGAAGAAACAGGCAGTTTTGTTCAATACTTTGTCTTTTTCAATGTCCACTGCATAGACATTGCCACACCTTTTGGCAATCAGCAAAGTATGATCTTCAATAATCTTCTCTATCAACTTCTGGCCTTCTGGTGATATGATCTTGCATGCTGTCTTGGTGAAAAAGGAAGAATATCCTTTGTCACACATTTGTGAGACACTCAGCAAGTTGTACTCAAGGTTTTCAACCAGATTGACCTTGTCAAACTGCATTCTGCCTGAGGATACATTGCCATATCCTAGCACATATCCCTTGGCATTGTTCCCAAAGGACACAGATCCTTCTCTTTGGCTGATAAAATTGTTTATCAGGTATCTGCATCCAGTCATGTGCATTGAGCCTCCACTATCCACATACCATATGCTGTTCAACCCTCTGGAGACCCTCTGCACAAGATAGCAAATTAGTTAGATTTGGCAACCCAAGCCAATTTGGCTTTGGGTTAGCTCTTGAGAACATGTGCAGCTTGTTGTGGACCAATTTTAGAAATCCATGTCTTTTTGGCAATGGATTTGTCATTAAGAACAATGGTGGGTTCTTTTTGGTTTCCACCATCAACTTTGGTCATCAGAAGTCTAACCAGGTTTATCAAATCTTTAACTTCAGCAATTTGTGAAACTGCTGATGAGTTAGGTAAAACTTCTGAAGTTGAACTTTGAGAAGATGACCTTTGTTGAGATAAAGACCTCTTCTTAGAAAGGGTTTTGTTTTTTGTTGGGAAAAAAGGTATTTTCAAAATCTTGTTTTATATGTTTTCCCACAATCAGTTGTTGTCTTTGTTTGTTTAACTGATTTACCTTTCTATATCTACAAAGTTCAGTTATGTGGTTAAACAGACCACATACTTCACATGCTTTTGCCTTCTCTTTCTTTTTAGATAAATCAAGAGAGCTGGAAGGCAATTTACTGACAAAATCAGATTTTTGAAATAGGTCATCAGCAGTTTTCAGGGTCTCAACTCCTGATGTAGTTGAAACTGCTGATGGCTTATTGTCAGTAGTTTTAACTTCTGCAGTACTTCCCTTTTTGAGAAAGTTCTGATGGTAGGATGTGCATTCCTCCATATCAGAAGTTTGAATCAATTTCTTCCCATCATTATCAGTTTTGTGGGTGAAATCTGTTGGTGATTCAGTGTGGGTATATCCAATGCCAAACTTAACATTGGCTGCAGTTTGTTTGTTAAGCAACATTTGATACCCTTTACAAGACTCAACCCATTTTTCACAATCAACCTTGGTGTCAGCAAGCTCTTGTCTGACATTTCCTAGGCTGTCTATCATTGTTTTAATTTGTGCTTCTGTTTCAATGGCTTTATCATTCAGTTTGGAAATTTCTTTGTTTTTCAAAACAATTTTTCTTTCCAAATCACACTTCATTTGTGTGTATTTTCTTTCCATGTCAATGGATTTGCCTTGTAAATGCACATTAGTTTCTCTAATTAAAGCAAAAGATTCTTTGCAAGATTTAGAGCAAAGCTTTCACAGAGATTGTTATGATACCTGTGTAAGAGCAGAATTTGAAGAGTATCCTTCAAAAGCCATTAAGGCAAAGTTCTTTCTGCCATTATCAGGTTCTCCCCAGTTGACATCATAGACCTTATTGTCTGCATCCTGACTGCATTCTGATGTGTCATAAGGAAGACTGCTCCAGTCAACATACCCTGAGGTAAATAAGCTTTGTTGCTGGGGGGGTTGTTGAGTTTGTGCAGGTTGTTAAGCAGTTGGAAAAGGAGGCATGAGCTGCTGTTGTTGTTGAGCAGGCATCTGAACATATTGTACTTGTGGCACATATTGAACATGTGGAGCTTGTGCCTGTACAAAATGAGCACTCCCTTGAGTTCCATTATTCCTATTATATGAGGGGTTAAATTGATTTCCAGACATTGGTTGGTTGTAGCTAGAGCTTCTACATTCTCTAGCAAAGTGTCCCGACTTTTGACACTTATGACATCTAAGTTTAGATTTGTCAAAACCAACTTTGGTTGAGTTGTTTAGTCCTGGAAATTTCCTTCCTGACCTTTTATAAAATTTGTTAGTTTTTAAGCTTAACAAGGCCAGTTGGTGCAATATTTCCATTTCTTCTAAGTCATCACTGCTGAAATATTTTAAATCATCCATGATGAAACACATGTTGTCAGCAGTTTGACTCAGTTCTTCATTGTCATAAGCTGGGAAAGATCCATCTGATGAGATCCCAGCTGTTATGTCAATGTGGTCAAAAGAACCAAAATTATTAGAACAGGATGGTGATTCTTGTCCTAATAAGGCTGTGCTACCAGGAGTATAGTCATCAGCAGTTTTACCAGATTCTTGTAACTTCTTCTTTTGATTAATTTCTCTTTCAAAAGTTAACAATTTACCATGTAACCTAGTTAGGTTTAAGGTGTTAAAATCTGAACTTGTTCTGAGGACTATAGAGTAAGTTTCCCATTTAGAAGGTAGAGATCTTAAAAATCTATGTAACATAGATTCATTTGAATAGATCTGATTATTAATTTTTAACTCAGAAATAAGTGAAGAAAATCTTTCAAACTGTTGAGTTAAAGTTTCTCCTTCTATGTAAGTAAAAGTTTCATATTGTTGAGCCAATATTTCTCTGATGTTGGCTATCACCTCAGCAGTTCCTGCAAACTGCTCTTTTAGGCAATCCCATAGCTCTTTGGCACTTTCACAATGTAAAAAGCCAGCATATATTTCGTTTGGGAGAGCCATAGCCAACATGGAGAAAGCTTTTGCATCAAGCTCAAACTTTTGGAAATCTTCCTCCGTGTATTCTTTTGGATCTTTTGGTCTTTCAGTCTTTCCCTCTGGATCACTTACAACTGGTTTGTGAGGTCCAAAAACTACAGACCTCCAACATCCAGTGTTTGTTTGGGAAATAGTATGTGCCAACCTTTTAGACCATATGTTATATTCATTTCTGACTAACATAGGAGGTTTGTTGGCAGATCCAGTATTGTAGGGGTCCATTTTTAAGAAGTTTGGATTTGTCAATACTTCTTTAAAGTGATGGATTAAAAAGTGAGCCTTTTATCCTTTATTGAATATCAATATTGAGCCTGTGTCTGAATCTCAATTTGTTAGATTGATTGTGATCAGATTAACCAGTGCTCTGATACCAATTGTTGGATCAGTGGCTTAGTTTTATGAACACTTATGTGTTATCAGATTTATATATGAGTTATTAAGCAGCGGAAAGACAAGTGTTCAAAGGTCTAAAAGATCACTTTGATGAGGAGTTATTACTCCCCCTTGACTGAACAATAAATGAGAAACAATAAATGCAGTTAAGTGTAAAGCAGTAAGAACAATTTATGTTTCTCAAATGTGAAATGGAATTATAAGTTTAAAGCCGAAGGATTTCAATTTATATCAAAGGAATTACACAAAATCACATATTGAAATAGATGAACAAACTCATCTATTTATAGACCAATGGACTAAACCATTGTCTGAAGTAACCTAAGATATTTCGGCTAAAAGATAAGGTTACAGAAGTCTTTACATCGAAACTTGAAATCAAGACTTTAACAAAACAATATAATAATAAAACTAAAACTGCTGATCTTCAGTCGGTTAGAAGCTTTTGAATACAAAGTGCTGATGAGTGACAAACTGCTGATGAGCAGTTTGTCTTCAGCAGTTCTTCAGTGAAATGTCTGGTTAGACTTCAGAACTTCTGATGAGTTTACTCTTCAGTACTTTGGTGTTTGTTCTTCAGTACTTCTTCATTTGTTCTTCAGCAGTTCTATACTTAGGCAGATATGAATTGGACTAAGGTTATCAAAAGGTGGTTTCTTCAATCCTCTTTGTCCCAACAAGTATGATAATTATCCTAAAACAGACTGGCAAAAGGAATGTTTTAAGGATTTAAAACACAAAAACACTTTTCCCACGAAGTCCAACAAAAGGAGTAAGGATGGTAATGCTCCACCTTTTGAGGAGTATAGATCCTGTCACAAGTGCGGGGTTCATGGGCATTTAGTTGTTGCTTGCCCCGAATTGAGACGTAAAAGGATCGAGACAAATGATGCTCCAAGTTCTAGCAACTCTAAATCGCCTGTTTCTCCTAAACTTTCTGAGAAACAACAAGGTAAGCAGGCAGTCTATGACACCCGCAACAAGATTGCTATGAACCAAAAGCCAGTTGATGGCAGGGGTCCGCAGTCGAGGGGGAGCCAAGTTCCCATGAAGGTTCAAGCAGCGCCTAAGCCACAAGCACAGGCTGCAGCTAAACCTCAAGGCAACCCTAATACTGCTCCACGTGCAGTTAAGTCTGAAGTGGATCCAAAGACTGTTCCCCCAAAGGAATCTGAGGCTGGACCTTCTAGCCCCAAGGCAAAGAAGAAGCCCAAGCCAAAGAGACCGGGAAAGACCTGGAGACCCAAGTCACCGACTAAGAACGGAGAATCATCTTCTAGTGCTGAAACTGCCGGACCATCGGAAGCAACACCAACTCCTAACGGAAAGTGGGTTGACTTTCCGACTTTTGATGTAGATGGTAGACCCAAGACCATCAAGGCTTGGGACCCCCTTAACCACTAAACTTTGAATGTCGTGCAGGGAGTTCCACAGGGCCTTATCAGCAGCCTCTGGATTGTTGATAGTGGAGCTTCTGGGCACATGACAGGCGACTTATCCCTGCTATTTGACATCAAGAATATCAACGGGGGATATGTTGCTTTTGCTGGTAATAAAGAGGGATACATCACAAAAGAAGGCAGTATGGGAAATGGAATAGTAAGCTTTGAGAAGATAAGATTCGTGAAAAAGATAGACCACAACTTGCTGAGTGTCTCACAGATCTGTGACAAGAAATACACAGTGTTCTTTGATGACAATGCTTGCTTCATTCTGAAGCCTGGCTTTAAGATCCCGAAACAATGGATTATGATTTGAGCTCCAAGAGTTAACAATTTGTATGTTCTGGATATGAGTCAAGCCGTAACAGCTAAGGGGGAGGTCACTTGTTTTCTGTCTAAAGCTACAGAGAAGGAATCTATCATGTGGCACAGACGAATGGGGCACATTCACTTGAGGAAGATGAATCATCTGGTTCAGAATCAGCTTGTGGAAGGTGTCTCAGTAAAAAATTTTCATTTAAATAAAGTCTGTGTGTCATGTAAGAAAGGGAAGCAGAAGAAGAAATCTCACAAACCTAAGAAGGTCAACTCAGTCAGTATGCCTCTCGAGCGGTTGCACATGGATCTGTTCGGCCCAGTCAATCGTAAAAGCAAGTATGGAGACTTATACTGTCTGGTTGTCACAGATGACTATTCAAGGTTCTCTTGGGTTGTATGCATGCAGCATAAAAGTGAGACATTTGAGTTTTTGAAAGATCTGTTCACCAAACTAGAAAATATCTATGGGCTGAAGATCCGCAGGATTCGAAGCGACAATGGAACAGAATTCAAGAACAATGCTATGGAGTCACTATGTGCAGAAAAGGGTATTCATCATGAATTCACAGCGCCATACACTCCTCAGCAAAACGGGGTTGCAGAAAGAAAGAACAGAACTCTTATTGAGGCAACCAGGACAATGCTCGCAGATTCAAACTTGCCTGTCATGTTTTGGAATGAGGCAGTTTACTGCGCGTGTTATAGTCTAAATAGGGTTCTTACGGTTAAGTGGTTCGGCAAGACTTCTTACTAACTTCTAATCCGGAGGAAGCCGAACTTAGAGTTTCTGGAACCTTTCGGTGCTCCTTGCACAATGTTACATCCCGATGGGAAGTTTGGTGCAAAGGCAGAGGAAGGTTTCTTTGTTGGATACAGTACTCCTAACAAGAGGGTATACAACAAAAGAACCAATAACGTTGAGGATTGGCTTAATGTCGATGTTCAGCGTTACACTGTCAATGCGCCCGGTGCTGGACCCGATTGGTTGTTCGACTATAAGAGTTTGTTCGATTCTTTCAACCTGGATAATGTGGTAGATGATGTTGTAGCGCAAATGTATTACGAGTGTGAAAACGCAGCTAGCTCACCGCTAATGCGTCCGATCGTGGTTAATGCACCTGCGCCTGCCGCATCTGATGCTTCTACATCCATGGGTCCCCCTAATAAAGCCGCAGCAGTTGAAGTTGAGGAAGTCTTTCAGGAAGCGTCAGAGGTTATGGAATCTTCTTCAGATGAGGAATATACTGAATCTCGTGAAATTCTTACTGAAGAACTGGCTGGAAATGGTGAATCTGCCAATACAGCTCTAGTTCCTCCTACTAGGAATGATCAAGCTGGTCCTTCTTCTTCAGCAGCTCCTGGAATTGGTCTACAGATCGATTTCTCCGGTTTTAATTTGCAACCCGCTGCTCCCTCTAGGTCAAGTGCCGCTAAAACGAATATCTCTCAGGGACTTGAAAATCTCAATCTGCGTTCGAATGATCCAGTGCCGGCACATCCGGAATCTCGGATTCACGACACTCATCCACTGCAGAATGTGATTGGTGATCCGACTGGTAGAGTGATGACACGTAGTCAGCTCAGGAATGCCAGTTCAAGTGACAACTCAGCAACCCTAGCTCTTTATTCGGAGATCTGAAAAGCAGGTCATCAGAACGATTGGTCTTTTGCTCTATATGTGTCTCAGGTGGAACCACGAACCGTCCAAGAGGCTTTGAGAGAAGAACCATGGATTGACGCAATGCAGACAGAGCTTCAGTAGTTCCAAAAGCTAGGAGTGTGGGACTTAGTTGACTTACCTCCAGGCGCAAAGAAGATTGGAACAAAGTGGGTCTACAAGTGTAAACGGGATGACCGCGGGGTAATTATAAGAAACAAGGCTCGATTAGTTGTCCTCGGCTTCCGTCAAATCGAAGGAATAGATTACAACGAAGTATACGCTCCAGTTGCGCGCCTTGAAGCTATCCGGATGTTCTTAGCTTACGCTTCGTACAAACGGTTTAAGGTGTATCAAATGGACGTGAAAAGTGCTTTTCTGTATGGTGTCGTGAAGGAAGAGGTGTATGTTTCACAACCTCCGGGGTTTGAAGATCCGCTGCATCGGGAAAAGGTTTACAAACTGAATAAAGCGTTGTACGGTCTTCATCAGGCTCCGAGAGAATGGTATCAAATGCTCAGCAGCTATTTGATTTCCAATGGGTTCAACCGTGGACTCGTAGATTGCACCTTATTCACCAAGGAAAAAGATGGTGACCGTCTGCTGGTACAGGTTTATGTTGATGATATTATATTTGGGTCAACTAATGAGGTTTTGTGCAGGGAATTTGAAAAATTAATGCAGGATAAGTTCGAGATGAGCTCGATGGGGGAAATGCAATTTTTCCTTGGCCTACAAGTAGATCAACTTGAGTCGGGGATCTTCATCCACCAGACAAAATATGTTGCTGACATCTTGAGCCGGTTCCAGATGGAAGACTCTACTGCTGTAGCCACCCCTATCCAAACCAATCACGGGATTGGTCCGGATGAGAAAGGACAAGCCGTTGATTCCTTTCTTTATCGAGCAATGATTGGCTCGTTGATGTACCTCACAGCTTCAAGACCCGATATTATGTTCGCAACCTGCCTGCTGTCAAGATACCAGTCCAGGCCGAAACAGTCCCATCTGATTGCTGTGAAGAGGATCTTACGTTATCTAAAGGGTTGTCCGACCAAAGGTCTATGGTACCCTAATGACGATAAGTTTGACCTCGTCGCTTTTAGTGATGCTGACTATGGCGGATGCAAGAAAGACGCAAAATCCACATCGGCTGGATGCCAGTTCTTGGGAGGTCGACTAGTCTCGTGGCAGTGCAAGAAGCAAGCCTCTGTGTCCTTATCAACTTGCGAGTCGGAATGCATAGCTGCGTCCAGCTGTTGCTCACAGGTTCTATGGATACAACAACAAATGAGAGACTACGGTTTGAAATTTCTTAACACTCCTAGTTACTGTGATAATGAGTCTGCCATAGCGCTTGCTAAAGACGCAGTAAATCATTCCACGGCGAAGCATATCTATGTTCGGTATCATTTCATACGCGATTGCTATGAAAAGAAACTGATAGATATGATCAAAATCCACACGGACTACCAACGTGCCGATTTATACACCAAAGCTTTTGATAAACCTCGTTTCGAGTATCTTTTGGTTTTAAATGGCATTAAGGAAAAGCAGGATTAGATCCTCATTGGCAATCGTTTTTGTAAATATTTTCTTCAAAAACAGAAAAATCCAAAAATATTGTCTTTTTGCAAATTTTTAGATTTTTAGGGGGAGAAAATTCAGAAAAATACAAGAACATCAGAAAATGCAAAAATCAAAAAAATGAGAAAAAGCAAAAATCAAAAAAATGAAAAATGCAAAAATGAGTTTCTTTGGTGAAAATAGGGAAGATGATATTAACCAATCAGTCGGACTGTCTGGACCTTTATCATCTTAAAAATATTGGATCTGATAAGTAGCCTCTACAATGATGTGTTGGTAGGCTCGAAATCATTTCCAAGCTCGGCACGGTGATATAAACCTAAATCAACTGAGGATTGTGTGGATTAACGCCGCGTTGGCATATGGTCTAAAACCTAAATCTTGTTGATAGAATGCCGAAATCCGAGGTTTCTTGTCTTTAAGAGGTTGGTACATCCGGGGTGAACTGGACGTCTCTCAGAATAAATCGGGGTGGCATAAGTGGCGTACGTTGGGTTCGCAGCCTACAACTGAGACACCCCTTTGCCATTCCCAGTAAAAGAAAAGAAAAACAAAAAATAGAATAAATTCTGATATGGAGACGTCTGGGAATCCTGTAAGAGCAAAAAGATCGTGAATGCCAAAACCCTATTCTCGAAGAGAATCGCTCTAAGGTATCAAATCAATCATATACCTAAAGCATCGTACCGTGAAAAATAAAAAATATACGGTATTTGACTTGAACCCTGGTCTGGATCTCACTGGTCTCTCTGCTGCAGCGTTCTTGCAGACCTGATCACCACTGAGTCCATTCCTTTTAAATACGGATGACAACAGCTTATTCACCGGTTACGAGGAAGCTTTGTGCATGCTTTGACGCGGGAATATGTCGCGTGTGCGGGGAACACCTTTAATCAGCTTTAATATTACTTTAACGTATCTAAAGTGCCTAGCGATAAAACTTGATTTTGAGTTTAGGTGGACAACAATACTGACAGTTGTTGTACAATGCTTATTGGTAATTTTAATCAAAAACTGAAAGTATAAGGGTTCTAGTATAGTCCGTACACTGATTTGATATCTTAACTACTGAAACTCGCAAAAATAGAATAGTGTACAGTTAATTGTTTTCGTGTTTTCACTTATTACCTATTTAAACTTTAGTAGATTAGCTATTCTTGATTGCCGATGATGGAAACCTAATCCATTGTAATCTTACTTCTTCGAGAATAAAACGCCGAAAAATAAAAGGACAACTAATTGGAAACTTGTGTTTTTGCCGGGTCAAAACCGTACTTTCTCTTAAGTACCGGATGTTTGAAACTGAAAATTTCATGAGTCACGAGTCGTAAACCGAGTCACTTAATGTTTCGGGGCTTAAAATGCGAAAACGAACATGTTTCGGGTCAAAAATAATCAAATTGGTGTTGCAGGGGCAGTTTGGTAAATATGTGGAAAACTAGTTGGGTGTACCCGTGTGGCTATAGACGAGTAGAAGGATAATTGTCTGGTATCATGGACGGATAGGGTCTACTCGCTACAAAAGGAACACGGGTAGGACAATACTGTTCCTACTCGTCTGTCTCTACCCGCTTGTTTATCCCAGACGATTGCCTACACGTCTGTTTCTAATCGCGTGCCCAATCAGACGATTAGATCCTATCCGTTCCTAGCTATAGACGGTTAGATCCTATCCGTTCCAGCAGCCACACGGTTACAATCTTATATATAAGCAACACTTAACAATTTTTCCCCATTATTTCAAAAACTCTTAACTGTTACCCCGGTTTCCTCTATACCTGAATATAAACAAACTCTGCCCGTGTTATTTTGATCTTGGAAATTTGTTCTACATCATAAAGGTAACATCATCTCATAATTTCAGCTTGTTTTTCGTTCTTTTGATGGGTTAAAATTGGGGTTTTATGTGTGAAACCCTTGAACTCAAAGAACCGATCGTATGGGCATTTTTGGTGTATGTTTGGGTTGATTCTTGGTTGGGGTTTCTTAGTCGCTAATGTTAGAGGGTCTACAAACAAGTTTTGTAACTTATAACACCTTAAATTGAAAAGCCCCAAATTCAAATCCCTATGAACCCTAGTTTTCAAGAATGGTTTAATTGCGTCCGTTTTTGAACTAAAACTGAAAATGATTCATAGGGGTTTTATTAGCCGCTTAGTATAGGCCCTAATGTGACAAGAATTGCAACCCAAAACGACCCATATGAAAATTTGACAAGTCTTGGTGCTTAAAGAACACAAGGGACGGATAGGAAACTACTCGTCCGTCTTTATGAGCGGATAGGAGGCTACTCGTCCCTCTTTATGAGTGGATAGGAGGCTACTCGTCCCTCTTTATGAGCGGATAGGAGGCTACTCGTCCCTCTTTATGAGCGGATAGGAGGCTACTCGTCCCTATTTACTGGCGAGTAGAGCTACTCGTCCCTGTTCACTAGCGGTTAGGAATCCTAACCGTGTGTTACTGCTGGTTCACCAAAATTGTCGAATTTTTGTCCGTTTTTGATGGTTTTGAGTGTTTTCTTGACCTAATAGCTTGTGTGTGTGCAGAAACATGGATTGGGAGACGTCTAAGGAAAACAACTGCTGTGCATTCCTTGGTCCTATCAAGAAGGACAAAAACCAAGTGTTCGAGGGAATCATAGAGTTTCTAAAACGATCCAGAGTGTTTCATGCTATCTCTCAACCACACGCTGTTTACAGAGACATTCTTCGCGAATTCTACGAGCTAGCAGAGGTTGATTATGATGTAACACCAGCTATTATTAGAAGTCGGGTTCAAGGAAAATCAGTTCTCATCACAGAAGCACTAATTAGAGAAGAACTTCAGTTCAAAGATTCACCTGAGGATCCCTTTGTGTTTGATTCTATTCTTATTCGGGGTGCATTTATGAGGATGAAGTATGCTGGAGACGTGAGGAAACAAAAGATGCTAACAAAAGGGAATCTATGTCCTCCCTTGAAGTATCTAGTTCATGTTGTGCTTAAGTGTCTGGGTCTTAGAAAGAAGTCTTTTGATGAAATCAGAGACACGCTTGCTTCAGCCGTCGTTGCTTTGGCACTGAACAAGCCATTCAACTTTTCTAGGATGATTTTGGAACATCTGATTGAGGTGTTAGAGACAAAGACAACAACCAGCCCCTTCATTGTGTACCCAAGATTCCTACAGATGATCATTGATCGACAAGTTCTCAATCTAATCAAGAATGAAAATGAGAGATATACACTTGTGCACATGGATGAAACTGAAATGGGCCATATGCTAACTTATAAGGGGAAGACAAAAGAACAAAGACCGCAGAACAGACGTCTATTTGGTCTTCTCAGCAATTCTGAGTATAATCCTCCTCCAGGCAACAAATGGAGGAATTATGACAGTGAGTCTGAGCCTGATATTGAAGTACAAAGGCGTACTTTTATTGGTGATGATTTGATCGGACGTAGTAGAGCTGAATTGGGAGGGCACAATCCCGGTGATCAGGGATCCTCCCAGGGTGAAAATGATAAAGGTGCAGCAGTTGAAGATGCACCTGTTGATGTTACCAGTGAAACTGAAAGTGATGACTCAGATGACGACTCTCCGGGTACTCGTGCACTTAAAGAGGCAGAGAGAAAGAGAATATGGGAGGAGAGGAAGGCTCTTGAAGTAGATCCTACTTATGTTGTTGAAACTGATCCGGGTCTTGCTGAGATTGATTTAGAACTGAGCACTCCTCCCTCTGGTAAGAAAAAGACAGTTCCAAGAAGAAAGAGTCAGAAGAGGATGGCTAAGCGAGCTCCTGAGAAGGGTAGGAAGAAAGCAAGATATGCTAAGCTTCCTCAGGGCTTTCTTGCAGGTTTTTCAACCTTTTCAGCAGCAACAACTACAACAACCACAACAGCAACAACAACCACAGCAAAAACAACAACCACTGCAGCAGGTGTCACCAAGTCTGTTCCTGCATCTGTAATCGTCACTGAGCCTGCCTCAGTTACAGGTACAGCCACAGTTTCTCTATTAGCTGCAAATCCTATTGGTGACTTGTTACGAAAAATCAAAGAACAAGCCCATCCATCTTCGTCTGCTCCAACTAGTCAACCTACTTCATCTTCTGCTCCTGGCTCGATTGAACGTCTACAGAGTCAGGTAAATGATTTAACTGCTACAGTTACTGCTCAAGCACGGGAAAATGCAGAGATGAAAAACAAGATGGCAACTATGGAAGAGAATGAAAGAGCCATGCTTGAACTAATAGCTGAGACAATTCGGGTGAATAAAGAACTGCAAGCGTCAAACAGATTACTTCTTGTGTCGAATCAGCAGCTCACAGAATCAAACCAACAGACTGTAGCAAGATTAACAGCTGTTGAGTCTCAGTACAGCCAGCTGCAGCTCGCTAATGTTAACAACGAGCGTCGTATTGAAGAATATAAGGCTGAAAATCAACAATTGAGAGAAAGGGTTGACAAGTTAGCTGAGGATCTTCCCAGAATCACAGGTGCATCCGGTTCTGGTGGGGATTCAGGTGATGATGAGAAGGAAGATGATGATGAAGAGGATGAGGATGATGAGGACGATGATGGTGATGATGATAATGATGGTGATGATGGTGGAAATGAGGGTGGTGGAGATCCAGGTGCCACAGGTGGTGGCGGATCGACTTCTGGGTCTGAGAGACATCAGAAGAGATCCCACGATCAATCAGGCAAGGATCCTGAAGCAGGTTCTTCTGCTAAGGGGGGGTCTGTTCGTGAAGCCATTCAGAAACTTCAGGAATTCATCAAGCATGGGGTGGTTCCTATAGATGTGATGGAACCAGTGAAGAATCTGTTCTTGTATGATGATTTTGGGAACCCAGCTCAGTTAACAAAGTTTCTGGAAGCTGAGTTGGAGGAGGGTGAAATACCTCCTGAGTTTACTGATGCAGATCTCAAAGAAATGTATGGCACTGATATCGGAGAATCTTCCGATCAACAAGCATCAGGCATTCCAGAAATTGATCCTGAAAACATTGAGGTCGAGATGGATGAAGGAACACAAATACCAACTTCAGAATATCTTACATCTGATCCAAATGTTCGTGTTCCCGACAGCAATGCTGAGATGCTGAATGAAGCTGAAGCAAAGCTCAAAGAGAATTCCACTCCTATCCCCGATGAGGTACTTGAACGAACTGAACGTATTAAAAGATTATGTGCACAATGGTTCAAGTCTACTGAGGAGATGAGAAAGAAGAAAGGTCCTACGCAGGCATCTGCCTTCAAGCGCAGGTTAACCAGTATGAAGGGCAAAGTGATTAGCTGGATCTATGTTGAGCATGCTCGTATGTTGGGTGTGAAGTGGGAGCAGGGAATCTTATACTTCAAGCCTTACAGGAAATTCCTCACTCTTCCATTCTGGTACATTCGTGACCTGATTCGGCTTGACTTTCCTCTGTACTGAGAAAGGAGCGATGCTATATGCACCTTCTGCAGGACTTTGGAAAGAGAAAACAGGGGTGAATGGAATTTTTACCGACCTTATTATCCAAAATCGTATAAGACAGATAAACTTCACCCAATCACCAAATCACCAATCTGGGAGCACAAGATTATTCCTCCAGAGACAGTAACCAAGATCCCTATCCCTCCTATCGAGCAGGACTTCACACCAAAGTTCTATTTCTAGCACTATGACGCAGCTACAACTGAAGCTGTGATCTGTCTCAACAATTCTCCCAAGATGCGCAGAAAGATTCGAGTGTGGGATCCGATGTGGCTTGTGAACCTCTCAGAGAAAGACGTGGAGACACTATTCTTATATCCCATCATTCACCTCAAATAAGAAGTCGATCAAGCGATAAAGTTTCAGCAGGTTGTTCGCTTCTGTTATGCTAACAAGGTTCACGTAGGATGCGACTGGTCGAGAATCTCAAGGATCAGGATGGCATAATCTCAAGTTCAACACTGCTGGTGGAAGACTTTTGTGTCTGTTTGTTTTTGTTTGCTTTCGTAATTTCTATTTTGGTTTGTAACGTTTGTTGCAACTCTATACACTTGGTCTTATGTCTTTTTGTACGTATCCTAGCCTGGTCCAAGGGGGAGTCTGTTGATGCATGATGTCCCTAGGCTAGTATACATTGTTATTGGACGGTTTCGAGGGTGTTTGGGGGTATTTATGTGTCGTTTTTGGGGTTGAGATCCTTATGGACGGTTAGGAGTTTTCTAGGGGCGATTAGGCTGCTATCCGTCTATAGCCAGGGACGAGTAGGCCCTATCCGTGTCCTGGTGCATACGGGATAGCATTCCTATCCGTCTGATGTCTTGCACACGAGTTGTGGGACTATATAAGGACCTAATGATTGCCCTAATCATTAGAGGTCACATCACACAGCCCCCAAACACCCTTCCCAAGGTCTGAGAGATTGTATTTCGTGTCTGTAAACACCCGAGCTCTGTTTTAGTAATCGAATCAATCTTTTGACTATTTGTTGTGTGTGTTATCATCTCGTTACCATTGTTTCATTATCATTTTGATCATTTAGACCTGTTTGGAGGATTCCGCACTCCAAACAAGCAAGCTCGTGATTGTCGGTTGACCCGAGTGTCGATCCTACAGTTACCGTGCTGGCAGTGGGGTACCCGTGACCAATTCTGGTAAGCGCCCCGTCCCCCTTTATAATTTCGAGTCTTGAAGGATACCAGGTTTTACTGATTGTAAGTGCATTATTTGTATTTCCACAGTTAGTGATAGGCCGTTATATGTCATTGGCTTGGTTAAAAGAGTTGATGATAGCTTGTTTAGAGGTGTAAGGGCATTTTTGTAATTAGTTCACACGAGTAGGATTGTTACAAACGACTAGCCTTACTAGTCGTGTGGATTCTAGGCGAGTAGCCTTGCTAGTCGTGTGACGAATTGCTAGTCACCCCGTGGGCCTGTGCCGACTAGTTGGTCCTATAAATAGACTCAATGATTGCCCTAATCATCTTAGTTATTCATTTCGTTTATTTAGAAAGAAAACTTAGTGTTTGATGATCAGATTGTATTTGTTACACTCGAGCTATATTTAATATAATCTTTATCACTGAAAACAAGATCTGAGCAACTCGTCTTTGTGTGTGTTTGATATATTTGTTTCTTAAACCGCGAACTGAGGATTCCGCACTCGCTTCGTGTCATACCCGTGATATCCAGATCATCCGAGACAGTCCAACAAATGGTATCAGAGCTTTGGCGCGTATCATGGCTATTTCTGCAACAAAAATCGATTGAAAACGTCAGAATTTGAAAAGATTTGAGTTGGTTTTTGAAGGTTGAAAACCCATTTTCCTTAGATTTGGTTGATGTTTTGTTAATAAAAACAAGTATTTTTTTAGTGGGTTTTGTTCCTAAAGTGTTTTTGAAGCTTTCCTAATCATCAGATCATCAAACACATCAGTATTGAGTTAGATTTGAGCAAATACGTTGATTTTCGTCAAAACCAATGCAAATGTTCGTAACAGCTCTGCGGGACATGACTAGCTCATTTACACACGAGTAGCTTAGTTAGTCGCCCTATTTTCACATGAGTAGCTTAGCTAGTCACCCTACTATTCACACGAGTAGCTTTCATAATAACACTACTATTTACACGAGTAGCTTTCATAGTAGCACTATTATTCACACGGTGTGACAACCGGCAACTTCCGATCTAATACTGATATGGTTTCTATTATTTTAAATAACTATTTATTATAAATATTGTTAATTATTAAGTTTCAGAAGTTAACAAGATCGTTTTAACAAAGGAAACCGTGATTGAATCTTTTAACACGATTTAAACGCATATTCGGAAAGCACGCGTCGGACAACGAAAGTATTTATATTTTTGCTCGGTTTATTATTATTTTTAATTCCGAACAAAACCGACTAACTTTTCTAATTTATTTTTGAACCAAATATAATACCGAGCCTTAAAACGTTTAATCGAGTTTGAATACGCTGTACACATCTATCTAACCCTAACTATTTAAGCTCACAACCCTCCTCTCTTCCTTATTTTCTCAGCCACCTCTCTCTCTCTCTTTACTCTCTCTCTCTAGAAAACCCTAGCATCATCTCTGCTCTCTTTCTCTAAACCTCTCTCATCGATCCTTCTATCTATCATTCCTCTCTCTCAATAATTGACTGACCACCACTACCGTGATGGCAGAGCTCGGTGGCGACGTGGTGTTTTGAACTCGGTCAGGAGACCGTTGTGATAGGACGAGATGATGGCTCATGATGGTTATGGTTTTAAGTGGGATTTACAAACCGGTGGGTTATGGTGGCTGGTTTGGTGGTTGTACTGTTGTAGAGGACGACCGATGGTGGTCTGCATTGGTTGTGTCAATAGGATCGTAAATGGTAGGGATTAGTGGTGTTTTGGTACCGGATGAACATGGGTTTCAGTCCGATGATGGTGGTTGTTTCGGGTTATGGTTTTTGTTTTCTGGTGGCCGATTGAAGACGGGATTGTGATGGTTTGTGGTGTAGGGTCGTAGAAAGGTTATGTCGGGTCTTGGTTCGAGTCAGGTTCAACCCGGGACGGATCTGGATTGGAAGTGGTTGTTGTTTCAAGTTCGACTGGTGCTATCGTTTTGGTCTTTGGCCCTTGGTTTGGGTTAATTTTTTTTTGGATGTTTCGGTGCACGGCTCTGGTTCGGCTTGGGACGTTGGTTATGAGTCAGATTTGGTTTGATCAACACATGGTCAACTGGACAAGCATTCGGTCAACACTTTGTTCGAGACACGCAGATCGAGAAACGCACATACGAGTCAGTATACCTAAATTCGTATTTATAATTTTTATAGATATTATATATATTTATATATATTGTATATTTGTAAATATTATATATTTATGAATATTATATATTTATGAATATTATATATTTATAAATATATTAATTCGAACGAAATAGTTTTGACTCGCGAACGAACCGAATAAAAATAATTAACGGTAATTTTATATTATATATCGGACGATTTGATAAATGGTTAAATTGACGTGACTTATGATATCGAACCTCGGACTATATTGTCGGACTATATTTTATATATATTGATATATATATATATATAAGTATATATAGGTGTCGAAATGTATAGTCTCATGAATCGGAATTGTGGTTAAAAGGATTTGATAACTTGTGTTTGGAAGTTGATTTTGGGGAATAATTGTAGACAACGGGTGTTGTCTGGTTTTTACAAAAACAGAGGAAACTCTGTCCATTTTTTTATAAAAATCAAAGCGTAACGAACTGCTATTTATATAAATAAATTCCCCTAAGTGTTTTGGACAAGTGCATTATATAAAAAATCGAAATGTTTTGAAAGACTAACTATTTGTAACAAATAATGATGATTTTCAAACAATATTTGGGAAAAAGTAACAAATGTTATTAATCAGTTTTAATAACTAAACTTGTATTTCTTTAAAGAGTATTTTCCTAAAAGTAATTATACTAGACAGACACATTTATCCGGATTACGAGACGATCTTCGGCTAAGGATAGTTATACGTTTCGGGGTATTAGTCCAACAAGGTTTACACACGAATAGTTGTATGTAACTTATGAATTGAGATAAGTCATGATCGGATCGTCGAGTTGAAACATATTAAGACTCGTGTTGGTACACACGAGTCTAGACAGTCGGATTGACTATCTTTTAAGCGGTTAATAAGCTAGGCTTATGTGTAATAGACTGTTAAGGTGTCCTTTGTTGGTATTAGGACACAAGGAAGTCGTTCGAGGCTTTGAACTTATTTGCTAGCTAAGAAAGGAAATTAAGGGCCATTGGGGTTGGTGGCCCAATGGTAGAAGCAAAGCTTCTAGGAACACCTAAGGGAGAGGTCATGGGTTCAAGTCCCACAAGGAGAAGAAATTTGTCGTTCAAAAAAAAAAAGGAAATTAAGGTGAGTTCATGACCCCACTCTTTACTATTTTTATAAATGTTTTCGGGGGGAAGCCATGCTTCTTTTATGAAAGCCTAATGAATTCGAAGCGTAACAAAGTTTTACTGTTTTCATATTTGGGGGAGAAATATGCGGTACAAACTTACGAACTTGTAGACCAACATATTAAATTATATCACATGGATACTTAGTGACATTTCTTCATCATTAAAGTCCTCTCAAACATTTAGTGAACCATTAATATGTGGGTACTGATGTGCCGAGAAATTGATATGTTTTCACTTATGATTATCACCCGTTTTACACCTTAAATCATGCTTTTATCTTTGTTTTATCTGGATTTATCTTTCTTTGCTGATAATTGCAGGTTCGGAAGTCCGGCGATGAAAAGAAGTGAAAAACGGCACAAAACGGACGAAGATTTGAAGACTTTGAAGACCTTCCAGACATGGCATGGCCGTGCCCAGGGTCATGCCACCCTCCCAGGTCAACAAGTCAACATTTCCAAGTCAAACGAGGTCAATTTTAGTGTTTCAGAATGTGCACGGGCGTGCTCAGGTTTATGGCACAGTCGTGCTTTACTCCAGCGTGTTCTCCAAGGCAAAAACCGACCATGACTGACAAGACGGTTGCATTTCTGAAAGTGCACGGGCGTGCCATAGTTGTTGGCACGGGCATGCTTGCCCCAGGACAGAGAACACTGCATGAAAGGACTCTGCATCAGTACCCGTTGTCTGGCATGGGCGTGCCAGGACGTTGTCGAGGGTGTGCTTGAGCTGAAATGCCTATAAATAGAGGCCTCCACCCCAAATTTTGGAAACATCCCTTCTCACTCGAAACCCCACACTTCTCCAGAGTGTTTCTGCCTTCCTTGAGGATCTTTGGTGTCCTTTGGAGCCTGGGATCACTCCATAAACACCTTAAGAGAGAGAGAAATCACCAAAACCACCCAAATCCTTTAGAAATCGTCATAACACCTTCATGATGTCTTGTACAAAAACCCAACCTTATGAGCTTGTTGTATCAACCATGCTAGGCTAGATTTCTGTTGGTGTTGTTATGGTGATGATGGAAACTTGGTATGAATTAATACAGTTTATCTTTTTATTTTCAAGTGGTGTTTTGTGTTCTTAATAACTCTAACTAATTTAAACTTTGTTTAATGGTCTAATTAATAAATCATCTAGTCTTTGTTCTTGTGGGTGTTTTGATAGGAAGTGGGAGGACTCATGAGTGTACCTATGGTGTGTAACAACCCATGCACTTTTGAGCTAACCTCATCCCGCGAGTAGTGATTAGCCTATTTGTGGGTAGAAATACACACACTTTGTGGCTTAATCCTCTACTATCAAAATCTCATTTAGGGTCGGTACGGATATACTTGGTCCTAGTGATAAGTCAAAGTTTATTCTTGTGACTTGGCTTCATTGTCTATGTGATTAGGGCTGGCAAATCGTGTATACCTGACCTGTTAAGACACGAACCTGTTAAGACACGATACACGAAACTTGACTACCTGTACACGACACGAAAATTTTTCGTGTCTATTTTTTGATACACGAACCTGTTAATTTTTTTAACAGGTATACACGAAAAGTACCTGTTAATACCTGTTTGTGACCATTATATTAATCGCATGTTTACGAACCTATTTAGTAAGAGAAAATTTCCAAAAGTTCACCAAAGACCTAGAAAATACCTGTTTGCGTACCTGTTAATACCTGTTTGTGTACCTGTTAATACCTGTTTGCGTACCTGTTAGTACCTATTTGTGAACATTATACTTAGAGATGACAAATCGTGTATACCTAACCTGTTAATACACGAACCTGTTAAGACACGATACACAAAACCTAACTACCTGTACACGACACGAAAATTAACAAGTAAATTCGTGTCTACCTGTTTAGGACACGAAACCTGTTAAAGCTATACCTGTACCTGTTAAGATCATTCAGGTTCGTGTCAGGTAATCGTGTTCGTATACAAAATTGCCGGCCCTATATGTGATAGCCTTGGCACAGTTTAAGCTTTGATGAACCCATGTTGAGAGAAAACAGTCTTTATTTTCTTTTATTATAATGCTGCCACACAGTTAATAATAGAACACTCACTTTTTGATAAATTAATTAAATCAAGTAAAAGGTGCAGGCGTGCCGGTTGGTCACGACCCTTTTATGATATTAAGTGGTAATTTATTCGGTCATGCTCCGGCCACCGTTAAATTAT
This sequence comes from Ambrosia artemisiifolia, assembly GCA_032199755.1. Lineage (NCBI taxonomy): Eukaryota > Viridiplantae > Streptophyta > Magnoliopsida > Asterales > Asteraceae > Ambrosia > Ambrosia artemisiifolia. The sequence continues at coordinate 31,448,294 of CM063529.1, read as the reverse complement.
TCATAAAAGTTTAAATGGTTAGATGTCAATATCGCAACATTGGGAGGCGGGTAATTCGGGGTTGAGTCGACACAGTCTCGAGTCACTTTATTTTCAGTGTGGAGATGTGAGCTTACCAGGTCGGGAGACCCTCAAAATAACCTTAAGAACACAGTTGTTTGTACAACTTTTGCGATAACAATCACCTCTAGAAGTAGCAATTCTAAGTTAAGCATAAGTGCGCAGCTCTAACACACCACTTAAAACAAAGATAACTATTATTCATACCAGGTTCCATCTGATCCCGAAGCAACACCATTGTTTTGTAATTGATTTTTTCTAAAAATTTACATCTCTCTCTTTACTTTACTTTTTCTCCACGTTATTAAAGTCTTTTTAGAAAGTAATTTTAGGAAGCTGAGTAGGAAAAATCGTGTCCACGGATTCGATACTCGGTACTTGCACATTTCTATACTATACACGGTAGGTACGCTTGCCTGTTGTGATGGGTCTAGAACGTTGAGCAACTATCATTTTAAACTATAAATTTAAAACTTTTGTAGTGGCTAACTGTTTTCCCAACTTACTCGCCTTTTCATCACCATTCTTAGCATACCTCTCGGGATTTGCTCTTTTTGAAAAGAAGTAAAGTTTTTATTGAAAACCAGCACGCATCAAGGTTTTTGGCGCCGTTGCCGGGGACATGACTGTTTTAAAGAAATGTTTTCTTAAAATTGCTTTTTCAAATTTGTAAAGTGTTTTTGCAAAAATTCCATCAAAAAGTTCTTCACTAGTGTATGAACTTGCGTCCCTCGCGAAGTCTTACACCTCCTCTTGAAGAACCCGAAAGATATTTTCGAGCTAGAAGAAAAGAACAAAGATTAAAAATGGCACAAGTTGATAGAACCATCTCAGATTTTGCTAGACCTTCCATCAATGCCTTGGGCCCTAGCATCGCTAGACCCAACGTTGATGCTGACCATTTTGAAATCACGTCCCATGTCATCCACATGATACAACAAAATTGCACTTTTCATGGTCTTCCCAATGAAGATCCCCATGCTCACATCGCAAATTTCCTCAAAATTTGTCACACTTTTAAGTTGCCTAACGTCATTCCTGACGCTATCCGACTTCGCATGTTTCCTTTCTCAATAAAAGATCGTGCCAAAGCATGGTTAAACTCACAGCCCGCAGGTTCCAATACCACCTGGAATGACCTTTCCCAAAAGTTTCTCTCAAAATATTTTCCCTTAGCCAAAACCGCAAAGTTAAGAAATTACATCACCACCTTTTGTCAAGAAGAGGGAGAGTCACTCTATGAAGCCTGGGAGAGATTCAAATATATGCTGAGAAAATGCCCACACCATGGTCTTGAAGTTTGGCTACAAGTCTCATCCTTCTACAATGGGCTGACAAACCAAGTAAGGCAGACGCTAGACGCAACTGCAGGAGGTATGTTCGGGAACAAAAGACCGCAGGAAGCTTATGATCTCATCGAAGAAATTGCAGTTAACAGCTATCAGTGGTACAACCCTCGGAGCCGGCCATCCAAGACCGGCCTCTATCATGTCGATTCCACCACTTCTTTGCAAGCTCAAATTGAGGCACTCTCAACTCGCCTAAACCAGCTGAGCAAAGCACAAGTCAATGCCATCACCACAACAGCGTTGCAGCCTCAAGACGGGAGTCTTCCTCAAACCACCGTAGAATAAGTTGACTTCATTGGTACGAGTCGCTCGCCAAACAATCCTTACAGCAACACATACAATCCTAGCTGGCGTGATCATCCAAACTTCGGGTGGAAAAACAACAACAACACCATGCAACCACCCAGATTCAGTCAACAGAACAACCATCAACGCCCTCCAAACAATGGTTACCCATTCGTAGATGAAAGACTTGCAAAGCTTGAAGCTCGATCAGCAGCACGAATGGACGAGAAGTTCAACAACACCGACAAGAGACTTCAAGGACTCGAGTCCACCATCGGAAACTTAGAGGTCCAGCTGGGCGTAATGGCCAAGTCTCCCGTAGAAAGACCCGTCGGAAGCCTTCCAAGCAACACTGAAACCAACCCAAAAGCCAATGTTAGTTCCATAACTCTTCGAAGCAGCTGCGTTTATCCTGAACCAGCGGTACCTGCCAACGAAGGAGTTACACCACCCATCCCACCACCAGTTGAGCCCACTCCAACCATAACAGTTCCCAATGTCACCGCACCAGAAAACTTGACCGCCAGTTAACCAATGCCAATCAATGAAGCACCCCCAGTCAACCAGAACCCTCCAGTTGCTCCGCCACCTGAACCACCATCAAAGACAGTACGAAGGGAATATCGGCCCAATATACCTTATCCAGGGCGATTGATGAGGCAGAAGACGGACGAGCAGTACCAGAAATTAACCGAACTCCAAAGTCAGATCCATGTCAACTTGCCTTTCATAGAAGTCATGCCCAAGTATTCCAAATTCCTGAAGAACTTCTTGAGCAACAAAAAGAATCTCGAGGCAGCAGTCAAGGGAAACGCACTATAGTGCGCTATACTACTCCAGCAACATCTTCCTCTAAAGCTGACTGATCCTGGGAAGTTTTCTTTGCCAAGCTCTATAGGAAACTTTCCTACGAATTATGCCTTAGCAGGTCTGGGTGTGAGTGTGAATGTTATGCCCACTTACATCTACAAGCAGCTCAATCTGGGAGAACCGTGACCGTTGACAGCTACGATCGAGTTGGCGGATGGCTCCATAAAGAAGCCTGAGGGAGTCATTGAAAACCTGCTCATCAAGATAGGAAAATTCATCTTTCCAGTCGAATTCGTCATCCTCAACATGGGCGAGAGTCACGCGCCCATCATTCTCGGTCAACCGTTCTTGGCCACTGCACGAGCTACCATAGACATGAGTGAGGGGATTCTGACACTTCGGGTTGGGATTAACAAATTGCACTACACGGCCGCTGGAAGAGAATATGCGCCTGAAGATCCATTTGATGTGTCCTATTTCATAGATAGAGAACTTGATTATCAACTGAAGAAAGCCAAAGGTGCACCAGTGATACCACCAGAAGAATCAACAGTAGGGCTTTACAACACCAAGTGGATAGATGAGTACCGGGACAACCGTCAGAAAAGAAGGTACTGACAAAAGAAAAATCCCATGAGTACCCTAGGGGCGGGAAAGGCAATAGTCTGAGTATCACGCGTTTTGTACAACCAAAGACGTGAAACGTGGCGCTACCTTGGAGGCAACCCGGATTCAGTAGACTAGGACGAATAAGTTGTGAGGTTGGTGCATACGGTAGATGAGTCAGTTAAGAACCATCAGGTATGGTCGTTCACTCTTGATACTTTCTATCACCCAGGTATGCCCTCTCGGCATTAGGACCAGTAGCTTGTTTTTATTTTTATTTTTATTTTAGTACTAATAAACTATTGAAGTTCATGCCGAGTGATTTCTCCCGAGCACGTATCCATGTAGAGGCAGCTGCAGGGATCGACCGCACGTGAAGTGTTGGAAGACAAAAAGAGGAGATACTTGTTCCTTTTTACTTGGCCGCTTTTTCTTTACACACACATACATTATTATCATAAATTTAAAATGTGTAAAAGAATTAAGTGTGAGGTGTATAAAATTCTTGCAAAATTTAAAACACCTCAAAGCAGTCAATAAACCGTAACAAAAAGGCAATGTTTTTTTAAAAAAAGAGTTTTTGAAAACGAAAACATTTTCAAACCCTTTGAGTCAGCCCAATGACTTTGCGGGAGATTAGGGAGGTTTTTGGTAGACAACAGGACAGCCTGAGGTGTTCCTAAAATTCCTTAAATAACTCCTACCCTTACATGTGAGTATTGAGCCTTATCGAGCACACCATCACTTATATACTATACATGCTCGTTCATTTGACTTGAGAGATATTCCCCGATTGGCATGACCCGATTAGAACTTGTGTGACTTATCCGTGGCGAGACCACATCAGAGGGGAGTGTGTGAAAATGATATAGGCACCTAGGACTTACCCCTTCTGTTATCATTAGCCTACCAGATATTTCCCACACACCTAGTCACCCACTTTTGAGCCTTAGCCTTTTTCATTTCCTTACATCCATTTAGCCCCTGCCATGACGAAACTAGGGAGGTGTTGAGGTATTGAAGAAGCTCTTTGGCAATTTGGGGACTTTGAAGCATAGGCCGCACATCAAGAAATCAGAATTGAGATCGTGAAAAGGGCTACAAAAGAAAGCCGTTAAAAAAGAGCATACCAAGAATCAAGAAATCATCCAGCCAGCATCACGTGAAATCTGTGTTTAGTTTCTCTTTTTATTTTCAAAAAAAAAAGTGTGAATAAAGATGCTAAATCAATAAAGGGATCAAGAGAACTTCAAAAGAGAAGCTTTGCAACACTTTCCGGAAAGACCGAAGTGACTGACACAGCCTAGTGGAGGCTATTAGGCGGCCCTCGTGCCGAACGATTCACAAGAGGATCGCCAGAAGATTCTAGCCAATGCCTTAAGCACTAAACCCGAAGTTAGTCATGGTGGTAGACTCTATTCCTACCCTATTTTCCACTATCCCACCAAAAATAAACCCATGAAAGTCCTTTTGATTCACACACTCTACCTCAATAAAAGTGGTGGAGTTGCGATTTGCACCCAAGCCTATGATTCGAGTCAATCATCGGGTACAATTTGAGCGTTCACCCCAAAATAAAAGCCGAGTGAATGAGAAGCGTGAGGAAAAAGGAAAAAGAGGGCGCCTTAAGAATTACTTGATGAATTTACGTTAATGAAATAATTGATTATTAAATTCGAGTATTATATCAAAAACACATACTAAACACTCATTCAGATCCAATAATTGGTATCAGAGCCACGGATATCTTAATTGATTTTAAAGCAGAGCTCAAATAATAATCAAATTGTAAGAAGTCAAATTAATCAAAAGAGAACACGACCACTATGTGTTCTCAAACTCAATATTCAGGGAAGATGTCACTCTTTAATGATCCTCATAACACAGGATCAATAACAAAGCCACCAATCTTTGTTTGTAATGAATTTAAAATTTGGCAATGAAGGATGACCCACTAATCACCACCTATCCCAATAGAACACTAGTTATTGGAGCCCAGTTGTGTTTGGACCTCATGTCCCTATGGTAGTATGTGCTGACAAACCAGATGTTAAAGTAGCAAAAAAATCCCACGAATTACTCAGAGCAGATTTTTCAAAAAATGGAACTAGATGCCAAGGCATTTGGAATTTTGGCTATGGCCTTCGAATGAAATGTATGCCAGATTACTCCATTGTGAAAACACCAAAGAATTATGGGATGCACTAAATGAACAATTTGAGGGAACATAGGAAGTTTTGGAAAACAATAGGTAGATTTTAAATCAACAATAAGAAACATTCTCACATGGAAGTTTAGGAAGACAATAGTTTCAAACTATCTAAACTAGCAGAAAATCAGTCTAAAAAGTTTTTGGTTTGGAGCTCTATTTTCCTGAGAATCACAAATATGGATTATGTAGAATTTCCAACCAATTTTAGCTCAAATACGTCCTATTTTTAGATCAACTATGCGCATAAAATATGTGTAATTGATGACACATCATAATACCCCCCACTTAGATTGTTGGCTGTCCTCAAGCAGCCTAAACAAGAATAAACAGAGGGTAAAAGCAATATGTGATTTGACTCTTTGTTTGAAGATACCGTGTGTGTCCCGACAACGACGCAAAAACTTGATGTGTCTATTTTAGTTAATAAAAGTATATCATTATCCGATGCCAAATGAAAGTATGTAGTGTATATTATGTGTGTATGTAATATTTATATGTAATGTGACTTGATGCTTTAACCACCAAAAATGTTGCTTTGGAAAAAGATGACTTTACTAAAACGTGATCGAGTTTTAAATTTAAAAGTAAACGATAGTTACTTTAAAACTAAAGCTAACACACATGCAGAGAACCTGACATGTATAACATAGATTTTAACGTAAGTAGCGGATATCATATCCAAAGGATACCTTTCCCATTCTCAAGTCTTCGTCACATAACTAATCGTTTTTTAAAAGAGAAAATAAAATGAAGGGTTCTAGAAAAACATAATTTTGGGGTTTTGATAATGGTTTTAATAAAAAGATAAGTAGTAGGTTAGAAAATTTGGAAGTCTTAAGTATTCTTTATATTAGTAGGCTAGATATATTAAAAGTAGTAGTGGCTAGATATATTAAAAGTAGTAGTAAGTTTAGTTATTGATGTGGATAACATATTTGAATGGTCCATTCAGAGTTAGAGATGAGAAATAAATAAATAAGGGATAACGTTTTGATGACTAGATGGGTCATGGGCAGTTTGCGGAGTCCCCATGAAGGTGTTTTTGAATTGCTCGCTTGTATGTCGGTCTTCTCTCGATGAACAAGTGTCGGTTATACTAATGCACACAAGTTGTACAGTTTATTGAAAACAATGGGACTTGCTTTTAAACACTTCCTAGACCACCACAAAACCGCTCATTTAAGCACATGGATTTCTAATTTATCTTTCTAAATTTAATTAGAGGATAGTTCCAGCTAGGATTACTTCTTCCTCCATTAATTCTAACTTTCCATATCGAAAGATTAGTTGTGGTAAGAAATCCCTAAAGTAGTAACTAGCATTGTACTAGTAACAATTTGATAATGTATTCTTATTGTATTCATCGTTATATAATATTTGTAGTTCATATCATTTACCAACTCCAAGCCACTTCCTAAACTTCGACGATTGAAAAAGATACTACTATATAAATATTATTGACCACTTAAATATTTATTGTGCGCCAATAAATATATGTCCGGTTTAGTAATTATTTAAGTGACTTAACAATGACTACCCATAACCCCCAAACCTTGTCAATGATGTTCATTAAGGAAGGAAGAACATATTCCTAAGGGTAGGTGGCTTAAGACCCTGGGTTAACCTTTAAGGATCCAACCTTTCCCAAGGAATCATTTACGCATCGCATCTGGTGTGATACCATAAACTTGTCACCCAGATCTGGTCCATTTTAGAAGACTTTATTTGGATATCAGAAACCCGAATGATCAGTCTCACTATTAGAAACCTCATTTTGGATCTAGGTTAGGACTACTAGAAGCCGTAAGAACCCATGATAATTTTAGGTCAATTTTAATAGTGTTAAGTGATGTGTTGCAAAAAACATGCTTTATTCTTTGTTTTTTTATATTATTTTGTCAGTTTTTTTATTAGTTTCTAGTCGTTTTTATTATGATCTATTTATTATACTATATTAATTTACAAACCTTTTGAACAGTAAATTAATAATGGTACAATTGTAATTTTTACATCTTTTAGGGTCTTTTATTTTCCAATTAGCTGCCAGTTGTTAGCTCTGCAAGATGCTACCACCTCCTGCTCTTTTCTTTTTCCCCTTCTCTCTGTAACAAAACCTCTTCAATTTGATTATTGTATAGGTGTTTGTGAAGAGATCAAGCAAGGGATTATAAAAGTTTATTATTATCATTATTGAAAGAAAATAAATAAATGTTAAAAGGCTCGTGGCCTTTAAGGTCATGGAGCTAAATCCATTTTGGCCAAAGAAAAAATTAACAGAAAAACAGAAGGTCTTGAATCTAGATTAATAAAATGAAAGAAGGTGTTGAACAATAATTGATTTTGGGCTGCTTTCTCTTCTTGGGCCGTTAAAAGTCCAATAAATAATTAAGAAGTGAATTACTATTGAGTGACGAAACGAAGATTATTTTTATTTTTCTGGACGGGAGCAATAGGAGAACTCGACGACAACAGCAGCTTCCATTCGACTTTTATGGAGTTTTAGGTGAACTTTGGCTTTGATTTGTAGGAAAGAAAGGCCGGGAATTAAAGCACGGTTTGAGTTTTACAAGTATTTTGGTTAATATTTTATAACTTAGTGTTATAGAAATATTTCTTCCATGACTGTGTTTTTATTTGAACCCATGTTTTATTGATTTCTTGTACTGTATGTTTGGCTAAAACGTTAGTAGCTACATGTGTTTAGATGATGATTACTTGACTTTCGTTTTGTTTTTGTTTCGGATTTTGGATTGTCGGTTTATATATTAAAATAGAGACATTAAATATTGGTATGATTTGTGTGCGCACTTTCGAATGATTTACAATCTTTTATTGCTTCATAATATCTTTAGTGTATATCTTTTGTGTTTAGATAATTATTAGAGTTGCATGCTCCATGCTAGTAATTTATATTATATATGGTTTTGTCGACAAAATCCATAGGAGCATTAATAGGGAGCCTAGAAGCAGTTAGTGTTCTTCCTAGTTTAGTTGAGGTTTTTTATATTATAGGTGTCTAGGTTAGGTAGTTATTTATAGACCTCATTTAGCACATCATTAAGTTACCTAGCTAATTGAACTTGTCACAAATGATAAATAAAAAAGAATTAGTAAGAAGATAAGCACATCAAATAACTAGAAATAAACTACTAGTAATATATAAAGACTAACAAATCCAAGAGTTTAGTGAATATTGAATGGAACTACCATTTAAAGATGACAACATAGAACATAGAAGCCTTCCACTCATAAATAAGCTTCTAACCACCATGATCTAATACATATTAAGTGATTCTCGTAACCTTCAACTTATTATGCAATTAAACTAAACCTATGATGCCATTTACAGGTTTTGAAAACAAGATAGAAAAGTTTCTATCTTTTAGAGAGGAAAGGAAGTCATAAACAATTTTGATATCATTAGCAAAGCTATTCAATTTTATATTATTTATTTCCACTAGATAACAAAAACAAAAAAAAAAAGTTATAATATTAAATTATTAAACATTTTATGTCAATGAAATTATTTGTCTCCCTCCGTCCTTCTAGAAACCGTTATAGACTATATTGTAATATTTTTCAAACTATAAATCAATTATTTTATCTAAAAAATTATTAGTTGTAAAAATTATTAGTTGTGACATCATAAAAGTGTGTGCCGGTGGGGTTCGTATATTATGAAACCATGGTTGATTTATGAAATTGTAAATGTTTTAGGGCACGCAATAAATATATTTAAACGTCAATGTCAATATGGAATGTGGTTGTAGATCATTCAACTATAGAATACAAAAAAGTATATTATTTTATAATTTCAATTACTTCTAGATACCGAAGGTTCCATTATAAAAGTATAATTATATTATTTTTTTGACCCGGGTAAACTCAATGTTAAAAGGTCACCCACGCCTACAAACACAGTAGTTTTGATGACCCGCTTGCCACCATTTCAGATGAAACTCACCGCTCAAAAGCCATTGTGATAAAACATCTGACTCAACCTAGAATAAATTTGCTCTAGCTTTTAGACTCCAACCCATAACCTCCATATTAGAAGGTACTGGGGCTACCACTCCACCATAAGGTGATTGGCTACAATTAAATTAGATGGCGAGATATTCTATAAAACTAAGTAAATAATTATTTTTATCTTTATATCTCAATTTTTTACCATTTTAAGTACTTTTTTATACATTTAACTAGTAAAATTCACAATAGGATGAAAGGTAAATAGATGATAAGCTGCGTCACAACCCTTTTAAATAGCAAACCGTATTTTATTGAAAACAAAACTTTGGTTCGTAGAGGTCGAGAAATTGTTGCGCAGTACCCTCTGTACTATGTCTTGGAACTCGATAGATTCGGGAGCCAAATAGTCAAAAAGCAAAAGGAACCAAAGCATGTTGATTATCAACGCAAGCCCTTTCATGCTTCATAACTTTCTTCGATTCTGACTTCAGCACCACCTGTCTAGCCACAAACCCGTTATCCCTGAGGTCAACAAAGAGGGACACTTTGGTAAGATCCACGCAAGCATGTTTCTTATCCCCCCCCCCCCCCCCCCAACATAAAAACATCTGCTAGGCGCAGAGTAAATCTCCCTTTTAGCGATACCATTATAAAATCTCCTCTTCACGAATTATAATACTATTAACGTTTTTGTATAATTCCTCAACTAGTTACTTTGATTCTTAACTAGAGCACTAGTTACCTGCGTGTTTCCGCGGTACGCGTGACGCTATTTACACCGTTGCGTTGTTGCTGGACGCGGTTTGAACTCCATATATATTGAAACAGAAATGCTAACGTTACCAAATAAATGTTTTGTTGCTAAGATAATTTCATTATCAATGGATTTTATACCGTCACGTTGACAAACTATAAAAATCAATACGGTATTGTTACCGATATTAAGACAGAATTGGTTGAATCTCCATGATAAAAAGATATCACTATACTGGTACCTAATCCGTACCAAAAGTACCGATTCGATATAAGTACAAAACACCAAATGTTGATCCCTATAAAAGAAAACAAAAACCAGTACCCAGTACCAAACAAAAAGAGGTTTTACAAAATAAATAAATAAATAAATAAAAATCTAGTGCACGTTAGCAAATCCGCGGGACACGTTTTAAAATTTGTATGTATCGAAAGAGAAAAGATAACGCAGCTAAATAAAAACGAATACGGTACCTGTACCAATACTAAGACGGTACTACAAGGTAAGTCAAATAAAGGTTTGGTATTGTATGTAGTCGTTACGGTTACCGAAATACCGATCTTGAATATTTCGAAAAATGGGTATTGATACCGAAAATAATCAGTACAGTATGATTACTAAGCCCACCACAAAAAAAAAAAAAAAAAAAAACTTGATTAAAGTGAAGCAGGTAAAAAACAATTTAATAAAAATAATGGACTGGGGGACGTTAGCGGCGTGACACTATTAACGTCTCGCTCCCTTAATATATAGAAGTGGTGCACGTTAGCGGTTAATGTACGGAAGGGTGCATGTAGCGAAGTGTAATATATAGAAGAAGTGTGTATATGTGCAATCCATGGGTTTTAGCATAGTGGGCTTTGAGACGGTGAGTTTTCCCTGGTATTAGTGACGGGTCGAGATATCAACGCGGTATGTGATCATAGACGTAGTAACCTTTTGTCTATCTGTGTACACAGTTATCAAACTTTGTTAAAAAAAAAAGATAACATTACCGCATATACATTTCTATTTCTTTCTGTGATGCGGCAATGATGGAAACATATTTCAATAATAAGACGGATCAAATAACAAATGTTTAATCACACCTTGACACCTTTGATGTAAAGGACACCTAGCCCAATTACATATTATGTGTTGGCATAAGTCCACAGAGTGCATATTAGAATCCATTCACTATTCAACTATTACAGAATTAATATAAAGATATATATAATATTGTTATAGAATTAATATAGGTTATAGAATTAATATAGATATATATATAATATAATTATCACTGAAAAATAATATATACAAAATAAGTGATATACGTACCTACATAGCATGTAATTATTTGATCAACAACTAATTCTCTTTTTCCTCTTAAATGTTTTTATGAGTCGTAAATATTAGTTAAAAAAACATTTTCTTAGTCCAAAATAGGACTAGAGAAATAGGATTGTCCTTCTAGTCTCTACTTTTAACCACCTTGAAAATCACCTATTCGTTTACTTGTTCTCACCGATGAACATAATATTGCTAATGTTCTGTAAATTTTCTCTACCGAGTTCTCAGTGTTATAAAAAAGATACAAAGATATCGCAACACAATCGTATAAATATATACTACATCATTGTTTAATAACAAACTGAATAAATAAAGCCATAAATAGGAGTTAATTCCACACAACGTACAATAGGTTTCTCCCTTGAAACTTGTTAATGTCAAATAGTTATGGGTATAACTTGTTCATCTTTTTCTTGTACTCCTAAGTGGCTTCCGACTAGGGGTGTAAATGACACGTAGCGGCTCGGGATCGGCTCGGTAAAAAGCTCGAACAAGCCGAGCCTTAACGAGCCCGAGCTTGAAATATGTCTCGTTTAGTTATTGAGCCCGAGCTCGAGCCCTAGATACAAAGCTCGATTGGGCTCGCGAGCCTAATCGAGCCTTAACGAGCTAGAGCCCGAACCCGAGCCCGAGCCTAAGTTACAGCCGAGCCTAAGTTATAGCCTTAACGATTGGGCTCGCGAGCCTAAGTTATAGCCGAGCTTTAGCGAGCTCGAGCCGAGCTTTTGAGCTCGTTTGAGATTCTCAAATCACCTCGAGCCGAGCCGAGCTCGAGCTTTGGATTTTGCTAGCGAGCCGAGCTCGAGCTCGAGCTCAAGATTGTAGGTCTCGAGCTCCACAAAACCTTAACGAGCCCGAGCCGAGCCCAGTCAGGCTCGGGCTCGGCTCGGCTCGTTTACATCCCTACTTCCGACCTCTTTCTGTATTTTTCCATTGTACATTTACTTGTCGTGTCACTTTATTTTGGAGTTTCCTTTCTTTGCGGTAAAGAATTGCTATATTCTCTTTAACATAGTTAAGCCTTTCATCAACTTCAATATCGTTGAGCGGTACTTGCGCTTCTTGCTCAACTAAACACTTCCTCAAATGTGAAACATGAAAAGTAGGTATATTCCATTCAACTCATTAGATAATTCCAATCTATAAGTCACCTCTCTGATTTGTGTTATTATGTGGAACGGTTTGATGAAACTTAAGTTTATCATCCATCTCGTGCGGAAGCTAATAATTATCTTCCATAGAGACACCTTTAGAATTTCATTATCTCCAACCTAAATTCAAGAGGTCCACATCACTTGTTTGCTTAACACTTTTGGCTATTATAACCACTTTGATGTCTAATTTAAATTCAAGAGGCCTGCATCTCTTGTTTGCATAAGGCTTTTGGCTAAATTTAAGAAGACTCTTACTTTCTTTGATACCACCCTAACATATGGGTGTCCTGCATCCCAATATATAGATCTCATGTCCTACCATTCTTTGCTTTTTGACCGTATCTTCTTTTAGCGCTTCGACGTAGGAGTCAATCATTTGTTTGAAAACATATGGAGTCGCAATAAATTGACGAGCTTTCTCTCCTATCCGTTTTTCTCTTTTTTGTATATCTTAAGTGGTCGGATATGACATCAGCTTTCCCTAAATGACACAAGACCTCACAATTGTAATCCTTTATTAATTTGATGTGTCGCTTATATTGATTATAAAAATACTTTAGACGTACTTTTATGATCCGTGAGCACATTTGATCCAACACAAGTAGTGTCACCAAATCTTTAGGGCAAATACCACAGGTACGAGCTCCAAATTGTGGGTGGGATAATTGGCATCTTGAGGTATTAGTTGACGTGAATCTCCTTACCTCATTGTGTCAGCACGCTCCAAACGCTTGATAAAAAGCATCAAAATAGCAACTAAGTCATACTTATTTTTTGGTAAGATCAACTCACCATAAGCAAACCTTGCCTATTTTCTTATTAGTTTAGTTTTACAGTGTTGCTATATTTGAGAAGTCCTGAATGAATCTCCTATAATATCGTACTAAATCGAGGAAGATGCAAACTTTTGATGGCGTTTTAGGAAGATTTCATGGCAGAACTACTTCAACAATTTCTAGCTCTACCATTATTCCATCTGGGTTAATAACATGACGGGTTAAATGCCAATTTCGTCCCTGAGGTTTGGCCACTTTTGCGAGTTTTATCCAAGGTTTATTTTTTCTCATCTGGGTCCTCAACGTTTTCAAATCTTGCTGGTTTCGTCCAACTCGTTAACTCCATCCATATTTTATGTTAACTTTTTACAAAAAGACTAAAATACCCTTCTTTATATAATTCTATAATAATATCTATAACATATAATATATATAAATATAGAGGAAAGATCCGGTACAAATAGCTTTTTTGGTAAGAACTGTGAGAATCAAAGGAGGGTATTTTTTTTTAATTTTTTTTTTCAAATTTTTTTTCCCCATATTGTTAAACATGTATTATAGTATTGAAAACTAAAAAAAAAAAAAAAAAAAAATTTGGTGTAGAGTAATTACGTGTAGAGTAATTACATAATTACTCTAGTGTAAACTAATGTATTTACCTTAATGACGTAATTACACTAAAAAAATTTTTTTTTTTAATTTTTTTTTGTATTATTCATCTAGAAAGAATGTTTAAGCACATGGGAAAAAAAAATTCTAAAAAAATAAATAAATTTTTTTTACCCCCTTTGATTCTCACAGTTCTTACAAAAAAAACTATATGTATTTGATCTTTACTCTATAAATATAAAACTCTTATTTATCCTCTTCATTCTCTCTCCCTCTCCTTCTTTCTGTAACAGACCACCATGACCAAACAAATAGACCACATTCAACCACCACTACCAGCTCTCTCTCTCTCTCTCTCTCTCTCTCTCTCTCTCTCTCTCTCTGTAACAGACCTCCACCATGACGAAACGAACAAACAGCCCACATCCCACCACCACGTGATATCCCCTTTATCACCAAACACACAACCCACATCCCACCACCACCACGTGTCGGTGAGGAAACAGGATAGGTTCATGTCGATTGCTAAAGTCAGCCGGATAAGGAAAAAGGCGTTACCAGCAAACGCGAACAAGTGTCAAAGATAGAAGCGGAGGACGATCAATGGCGATGATTTGCTGTGGGCGATGACAATGTTAGGAATCAATTGATGTGGTGTCGTATTTCTGTTGATCTGTGTGTTTTTTGGCCAATTCTAAGGTTTTAATGAAAGAACCCGTTTAATCATTGATTCAGATGCTTCCGAAGCTATGAGGTGTTGATTTACGGTTGAATTATAGAATTTTAGTGAGAGAATTGATTTAATTGTTGTTTCGAATGTTTTTTAAAGCTGTGAGGTGTTGAATTTGTTCAGTTAACCCAAGTTTAAAGGTGCTTTGTACAGATATTGTGTTGATCTGTGTGTTTTTAGTGGTAGAATCTGTTTAATTGTTTAAGTTTAGGGTTTCGTTACGAGATCTGTGTTGAGAGTCGATGTCATGGTGGAGGTGGGAAGAAGATGAATTGGGGGGTTTTGGTTGATTAGGGTTTCATGACATTTGAAGGTGGGAAGAAGATGAATTGGGGTGAGTGATTAAAAAATAAACAAATTGACAAATTTACCCCTAACTTAACTAACATTAACTAACGGGGTTAACGAGTTGGACTAAACCAGCAAGATTTTGAAATCTTGAGGACCCAGATGAGAAAAAATAAACCTTTGGATGAAACTCGCAAAAATGGTCAGACCTCAGGGACGAAAATGGCATTTAACTCTAACATGACCCATAAAACTGTACTCCACTTAACTCATCTGCTAATTCCAATCCATATGTCACCTCTCTAATTCGTGTTATAATGTATAAAAGTTAGATGAAACTTAAGCTCATCTTCCCTCTTGCGTGGAATCTTAGTAGTTCCATTCCATGGAGACACCTTTAGCATTGCATTATCTCCAACCTAAATTCGATAGGCTTATTTCTTGTCTAACTAAGACTTTTGGCAATTTATACCTCCTCATGTGCAATTTAATCTTATCAGATTTTCGATCTTGGTTGTAACAACAACCAAGCTTCCTAGTTCACTTTGTTTGATACTACCCCGACATATGGGTACCCTGCACCCCAACATTTGGATCTCATGTCCTAATATTCTTTGATTTTTGGTCGTATCTTATTTAGCCTTTTCCACATGAGAGTCATTGATTTGTTTGAGAACATCTGGAGTCACAATAAATTAACAAGCTTTGTCTCAAATCTATTTTTATCTTTCTTTATAGCTAATTAAGCTAACCAGCTGGGCTAGCCCAGTTGGCCACCTCAATAAGGTTTCGGAATCGTGGCCTAATGGTCGCGGGTTCGATTCTGAGGGGGGGAGGGTTTACCCACATTTTGTGGGGTTCCCGCCCGGGTAGTCCCCGGTTCGACTCGCAGCTCCAGCAGACCGGCTCTTGTAAGTCCTACGGGCAAGGGTATCAAACGGCTGTTGGTCGGGTTCGAACTCGGGTGGATCAGGGTTTCACACAAAGGATTTCCCATCTGATCTACGCTTCTAAAAAAAAAAGCTAATTAAGGTGTCGACATGACATTACCCTTACTTATAAATTCTCATTGTTTATATAAACACTTTAGACTTTTATGATCCATGTATATAGTACCATTGATCCCATACAAGAAATGTCTCCAAATCTTTAGAGCAAATACTACATGTGCCAACTCAAATGATGGGTGAGATAATTGGTTTCTTGAGGTATCAGCTAACGTGAATAATACACTATCACCTAGCCTCGTTGTGTCAGCACGTGCCCAACCCTTGATAAAGAAAAAAACATTAAAATAACAACTAGAGCTTCACTATTATCCGGTAAGGTCAACACGGAGCATGCGTTAACTCACCATAAGCAAACCTTACCTCTTTTCTTATCAATTTGGTTTATGGTGTTGCTATCTTTGAGAAGTCTTGAATGAATCTTGTATAATATCCTACTAGAATGCAGAAGCTATGAATTTAGTTGGAGTTTTAGGAGGATTCCATGGTAGAACTACTTCAACAATTTCTAGCTCTACCATTAGTTATTCCATCTAGGTTAATAACATGACCCAAAAAAAATGTACTTCGCTATGTTTCCAATACTTCCTATATATGCATTCAAACCGTGCTCACTATTATTCTTTCAATATATTAGCACATCATCAATAAACATGATCATTGATCTCTTCAACATTAGTTGACATACCAATTAATCAAACCCATGAATGATGCAGGAGCATTAGTTAGTATAAATGACATCATAAGAAACTCATAACATATGCAACATGTTCTGAAAGTAGTCTATTATGATGCATTGTTCCTTAACCATCAACTAATGTATCTGAACTAAGATCAATTCTGAAAATCCAACTTGTTCGTTGCATGGTAAAACACATCACCAATCCTAGGTAGAAGGTACTTATTCTTCACCATGATTTTATACAACTCTTGTTAGTCGATACACAATTGCATCCATCTATTTTATTTTTTTTTTAACAAAATCCAACCCCTGTTCCATTTTTCAGTGTTATGTATCATGGAAATGGAATTTCAAGAAATTAATGAATCCGAGTTTAACAAATACCATGTTATATATAATGCGTGTTAGTTTTGAAAACGAAATTTCTTACAAAGCAGGATCCACTATATATAATGGGAATTGTTCATTGACTCTACTTCCTAATGTTCCCTTATGTAAAAGTATCGTACAACATGTCTATATAAACAACAAACAGTTTGAAAAGACTTTCCGTTAATTTGTAAGTTTATTTCATGTGTTGCTTTCACCCTTTTTTTAACTAACAGCCTAATTAAACAAAAGGAATTATACATTTTACCAGAAGAAATTAACCAACCGTTGGGTGTATTTATCCATTAATTATTTCCCATGCTTGAACCATCAAATGAAAGATAAATTAAAAAATTAAGGAAAAAGGCAACTTTTTGAATGCGATATAACGAGAGAATCAATTATAGACGGAAATACTTTTGTATCACGTGTCTCAGCAAAAGAGTAAACACTATTCAACTGTCAAAAATTAACAAAACAAATACAAACGCTATAAGTATTTATTCTCTGGTTATACTCTAGAACATAAATAATATTCCATAAAAAAAACTGAAAATAATAGTTTTTTTTTTCTTTTTCAAAGGTAAGTCTGACTGATCATGATTTTTTACATCAAATCATGAACATATATCGTCTATCCTAATTATCTGATGTTGATTTTCAAACTAATGTCCATCTTATGTGAATATGTGTGATGTATATTTAATTAAAAGTCGTCTATATATATTGGAACTAACATTCTACAATTATATATTAAAGCAATGGATATGCCTTCATCTTGGCTAACGGAACTAGTAAGTGAAAGCATAATATTTTATATATACTCATGATTTGTTATTTACATATTTTTTTGTTAATTTGTGTGTTGAATCTATGTTTTAGGAAATGCAAGATCAAGGGTTCATGCATGAATATCAGATGAACAAATCTTATCCCAATCTAATGGAGGATTTAAGTGTTGATTCATTCTCATCAGATAGCTACACCGAAACACCGCCTTTTATTGATCAATCTTTTCAAACTCATAAGTATTTTCAAGAGCCAGCCCATATGAAACAACCACTTAATTACAAAAAGTGTGACAATATTAACAAGAAATTACATACAACTACAAAAGCTAAGACACATGCAGTTTCTGATACTCCTAACACTTTCACTATATCTTTTGGTGATGTACAACCTAAAGATGAGTTCCTTTCATTTGGTGATTCCTACGCTATGAAAAATGTTGCGACGTCTAGCAGGAATCCGATTCAGGTTCAAGATCATGTGTTGGCTGAGAGGAAGAGAAGAGAAAAGTTGGCTCAGCGGTTTGTTTCTTTATCTACGCTCCTTCCTGACCTGAAAAAGGTACTAATACCGACTTCCTAGCTTAAACCCTAGAAATTCGTAATTAAATTAGGGGTTAGCTAAATGCACACGCACCCCGTATTTGTTGATCGAGGGTTATTTATTTCATGAATTATATTTATTATTATGTATTAGTATTGCTAGTTATGCATCTTGTATGTAATGAAAATCTTATGAATTTTATAGGTAGTTAAACTGTCAATCAAACAACTGCATAACGGTTGTTTTTTTAACCGTCTAGCTACCAGTATGTATTTGTACCACTCGAAGATGTTGTAATCTATAACAAGTTATTCGACAATTATTTGTTCGTTTAACCTTTGATTATTCTACATTCAATTCATTTGGGTTAAATTATCATATGGATCTTTCTGTCTTTTAGGATATAAACTACAAAGGGAGAATATTAGTGACTTAACCTTAAATTGTTCTAATGATCTTAGTGGGAAATATTCATATGTAGTCTCATAATAATCTAGCTAACTCTTTTGATGATAGATGGATAAGGCAACTGTGTTAGAAGACGCAGCGAATTACATCCAAGAACTTCAAAATCGTGTGAAGGAACTCGAGGAATCACCAGGCACAAGGAGAAATAACATGCAAGAATCAGTTACAACAGGGAAGAGATCAAGGCTTAGCAGTAGCGCTGATGATGGCTCGTCTTCATATGAAGCAAACTTTGAAGAGAGTAGCAGCTCTTGCAATCCAGAGATCGAAGTGCGTACATCCGAATGCAGTCTACTTGTCGAAATCTACAGCCGGAAAAACAACATATCATTAGTGAAAGTGCTATGTGAGATGCAGAAACTTGGTTTATCTATTATTAGTTGCAGCACACTGCCATTTGCTGATACAACTCTTCTTGTCACTATTGTTGCTCAGGTAAATATCAATATTAAATTCATCTTTATAATCTAGAAATTTATGTAAATTTTTTAAAGTATCTAATTCATATACTCTCTATTTCTGCAGAAGAATGATGAATTCATGATGACATCACCGGATCTTGTGAAGAACCTGCAACAAGTTGTTTGAATCTCTAACCGAAGCACAAATAGATATTCAATATTTAGATCAACCATTTTCTATTTTCAAAGGAAGAGGTGATTAGAGGATTAAGTGAAAGGAGGAGATAAAGTTGAAGTTTAATTTAAACATATTAGTAGATTTTATTTGTTTACTTAAAATAAAGTTTGAGTTACGTTAGGATTAGTATAAATATAAGGTCATTGTAATCGTTTATTTTTTCGGGTTGAGTTCATTAATATAAGAGTCGTTTACTGGAGTGGTAATCAAAATATTTGCTTTGTTCTTGCTTCTTGATTGATAACCTAGACCAACAATTTGGGGTACAAGGGCAGATTTGGCTTTAAGTCAGGAGTGACACCCGTTACCACTCGATTTTCTGGGTGTAGTGAAATTTTTTTTTACGTTTTTTTAAATGTTACCTCTCAAATAACTTTTATGTTACCCCTTAAATAAATTATACATAAGTTTAAACCCGAACCAAAATTTTAATAAATTTTCTATAATTATCGAAATCGACTACAATAAACAATACCCAATGCATAAACCCAAGGTCAAAACCTTATAACAAAAATAAAAGACCAAGGCCCAAAGCCCAATTCTCAAACCCTCCATTCTTTTCCCTCTTTCCTCCACTCATCCCCTGCTGACTTTTAACGACAAAAAAAGGCCACCGAGATAGACTGCAGTGCACTAACCCCCTACCGTCCTTCAGCCCTGCCATTGTCGCCCCCAGCCTTGTAAGATTTTCTTTTAGTTACTAATTTAGGGTTTTTTTATAATTAAAATTTTAAAAGGGCTTTTGTAATTTTATAGTTTTAAGGGTGTTTAGGTTGGTTTGGATGGGAATATGGAATTATTATTTTTTAATAATTGCAAGTTTGGTATTTGTGATTTGTAATTTTGCCTAAATCCTAATTTCCTTTTTATTAATATGTTAGTAACTTGATATGTTATGATTAGGTTTGTGGCTGTGTATGATTGTGAAAATGAAACCACGTTCTAATCCTAAACAAGCTCTTATTAACTAAAAAAAACTTGTGAAAAAGAAACCACGTTCTAAATCCTAATTGCCTTTTTTTAGTAATATGATTAGGTTTGTGGCTTTCGCTTACATTATATGAAACTACGACAAAAAAAAATATTGATGTTACCACTAATTTATTTTCCCGATCCGCCACTATTTTGTTATTAGAGTGTTGGGTGAAGAGTCATATAAGAAGTAAGCGACCTATTTATATAAATTTAAAGGTACCAAACAACAACATGACAACGACCACAACCATCGATCCAGTGAGAGATCCGACTACAATGTGATGGAATAACTATAGCACGAGAACACAAGATTTTGTGATCATCTACATTATGACTCTTTTGGGGTTTTTTTATATACTTGAATGAAAAACCGAACCACTGGATACAAGATACATACGTCCTAACAATTTGGTGGTAGCTCACTTGGTAGAGCCACATGTCACTTAGAAGGGAGACATCATGTTTAAACTTGGATGAATGGGGAACATTTTGGATTATTTGCGTAAAAATAGAGTAAAAGTAACATTTGTCATTTAGAAAGAATTGTATACTAATATACTTGAAGCACAAGCAACCTAGTTTGATTCAAATTACAAACCAAAACCAAAATCAAATTCCAAACTAACTGGAACCAATTTAGAATTAAGTATTACTTTGTTTTTGTTAGAACATTAATCTTGTTTAGTAATGATAAGATCTATGTTAATATTAATGATTATGTAAGTATGTAAATATCATAAGTTTAGGTAGCTATGGACGGTTATGTATCAAACCGGTTCATAATTAAAGTTAGTTAATGGTAGTTATGGTAATATTGAATGGTTGTGTTGATTAGATACAAAGCGGTTCAAGAACTATATAAGGGTTGTACATATGTAATTGTAAAGTGTTTTAAATTTGTGTTTTATATAACTAACTTATAAAATTCCCTCTCTACTTTTCCCTCCATATTCTTATAACCGAAACCATCCAAATCTAGTGCAAACAAAAGTGTAGAAATCAAACATGGCATCAGAGCCGGAGATCCAAAAGACCTATGGAATATTCGATTACGAGAGCGATATAGAAGATGTGAAACTTCTCCGTTATTCCCAGTTTATTGTCATGACCATGAGAGTCAGAAGAAGAAGCCCACGACGACAATTTATGAAGATCAAGAGGGTGTTAAAGGCCCATTACACATCAAGTTTGGAAAGTTTAATATTGGGTCCTCATTTGTAAAACCTGTGATAGGAAAATAACTAAGGAAGAAGGTGGGCCAAGAAGAGTTTAATCGGCAAATAAAGAAAAAGGAGGCGAGTTTCGAATATCCGAATAACATGTGTTGCAACCTATCCAAGGAACTATTCCACTACCGAAGAGATTGTCCCAAGAAGATACGGAAAGTGGAATTCATGGTTAAGGGCACAAATAATCAAGGATGGGGAGACATATGGTATGCGAGTCTCACAAGGAAAGAACACGGTTGTAGTAGCAAATGGTGGTTCATCATTTTGAACAATTCGTTTGGAGTGGAAGGCTGTCCAAAGGGGTACCAAAAGAAGTATTTCCTAGGGAGAGGAGGTGTGATCATAACAAGTGCCGGACAAATTCATGAAAATCAAGTCGGTTTTTTATATTCCTACACTTAGAAGAAACACGTCGAATATTAAGATACTCATGGCTATGAAATAAACTTTGAGGGTGATGTTTGTTACATTACCAAACCAAAACCTGCAGAAGTGAAGAAAGTTAAGATTCTTACATGCCGAAATTGTAAAGGAGAGGATCAGTTTACATTTAAATGTCCACAAGGCAAAGGGAAGGAGGCCTTAGGCACGGGAGGCGCGACTGAGGCGCATCAGGTGAACGAAGAAAGAAACAAAGAAGGATATGATCACATGACAAAGGATGACAAAGAGAGAGCATCCTTATTTAAGCACTTTGAAGAATTCTCCATCAACAAAGACAAAGAGGGGACCGAATCATTTATAGAGAAAGGATCGATTGTATATCCAACCGAGGATTCAAAGTTGCAAGATTGCATAGTTTTTATGGATTTAATCCATATTAGGACCATGATTGAAAGATATAAGAGGAAGTTCGAGATTGAATTTGAAAGAACCATTGATTGGTTTATGAAGGATTTCCTAAAGATAAGGATCAATGCTCCAATACCACCAAGTGATAACAACGGATATCCAATAAGTTTGTTGGATTTATACATGACAGTGTAGCGTTTTGGTGGTTATGACAAGGACGATATTGGGTTGTGGTTGTTATGTCCATGGAATATGGTAGAGGGAATGAGGGATGCCGAGTATTGTAAAGAAAGAAGAAACTGCACATATACTTAGTCAAGTGTATGTACGTTACTTAGAGATGATGGAGTGGTACCATTTGAAGTACAAAGGCTGAGAATTGATCATAGAAGTCGAAGTCGAGAGCAGCAACCATGGAAAGAAGAAGAAAGTGTGGAATGATGAGGAACTTCCACCTAAGAATCGCTCAAGATCGTCCAGAGAAGAATAGAGGCTGCAAAAGAAGATCAAGAAGATTAATAAAAACATATTAGGGGAGGCAATGTTAGAATATTAATCTTGTTTATTAATCCAAAGATCTATGTTTATATTAATGATAATGTAATTATGTAAATATCCTAAGTTTAGGTAGTTATGGACGGTTATGTATCAAACCGGTTCATAAAGTTAGTTAATGGTAGTTATGGTAATATTGAATGGTTGTGTCAATTAGATATATATACAAACCGGTTCAAGAACTATATAAGGGTCGTACATATGTATTTGTAAAATGTCTTAAGTTTGTGTTTATATAACCAACTTATAAAATTCCCTCTCAACTTTTCCCTTCATATTCTTATAACCGAAACCATCCAAATCTAGTGCAAGCAAAAGTGCATAAATCAAACAGTTTTATCCCTAACTTAGAATAAAAGACTCAAATATGTTTATTGTATTTTTCTTAACGCAGAATTAACTCAGGCACCATTATGTATCAATGTCAAATGCTTACGTCCTCAAACTATGCAATTTAGACTATCAAGATCTAAGCTATTTTGGGATGAAGGGGTTTGGGAGACCATGTCCTATTATGTATACCTTCATGAGAACTGGACCTTTGATCTGCTACATCATTGATATTATTCACCAAATGATTCATTCTAGCTAGAAAGAAAGAAACTCTAGTACTGTGGATCAGCTTATCATGATCATTGTTTAGGTGCATATGCATGTTTCACGCACTTGTCCTTTTACCTTCATAAGAACCGAATCTTTGAATTACAACATCATCAGTATCATTTACCTAATAGTTCACATCTTTAAAACAAATCACCCTATCTGTATATATAATTTTTGGGATCAAAGAGACAAAATACAGATTCATATATATGAAATTTAGTAGTCTTTAATTGTTCTATATACATATTTATACTGAACAAAAAGACACCTCTGACTGTCACGCCTTTTCAAGAGGTGGTTAAATTACTAACTTAATAATAGAACTTAGGATATAATAACACATAGGATAAAACTATAATAATAATAATAATAACAATAGAAAATTACACCGGTTGTCCTTTAGTTATTAGCGAAATTGCACTCTTCGCCATTTATGTTAATTTTTCACCCCCTGTCCTTTCTTTTTTAAATTTGATATATCATCTATCCTTTAGGCTAACTTCTGTTAAAAAGCCTGGTTAACTTTGAAACTAATTTACACTTTTAGCCCTTATAAAATAATGACTGAATTACAAATTTTGTCCTTTATGTTTATGCCTAATTATTACAAAGTTTGTCCTTTACGTTTAAAATTGATTGGTTATGTACTTTATGTTTAAAAATTTTACACATTTTGTCCTTTAACACTAACCTAGTTAGTTTTCTCGTTAAATCAGATCATGTGCAAGACACATGAGGTATAATCGTCTTTTAACCCATATTTTTTAAGAAAAAAATAAATTATATATATCTGCACCATCCTCTCTCTTCATCTCCTTCCACCACCACATTCCACCAGCCATCACCTCCATCTCTGTCAAAATCCACAAACAATTAGAAACCCAAATATTCTATTCATCAATCCTACGCTGCTGCTGTAGATTCAAAACTTCAAAATCATCCCATCACTCTCACAATCTAACCTACCACCGTCATAGAAATCCATAAGAACACCTAAAAAAGCATACATATCTATTGAAACCCATAAGAACACCACCACTCATCCCCCCCCCCCCACCACCAGCA
Source organism: Ambrosia artemisiifolia (assembly GCA_032199755.1). Lineage (NCBI taxonomy): Eukaryota > Viridiplantae > Streptophyta > Magnoliopsida > Asterales > Asteraceae > Ambrosia > Ambrosia artemisiifolia. The sequence goes on along the minus strand of CM063529.1, from coordinate 31,423,647 downwards.
TCAACCATCACAATCTAACCTACCACCGTCATAGAAATCCATAAGAACACCACCATCATAACCTGACCTACCACTGTGCATCCACATCACATAAACCACTCCTGGACCATAGCAACCATCAGAAACAGGGTTGGGGTTGTTATTCGCAGATCTAAACGATGGTGGTTAGGGTTAATGTGGGAACTTTGGCGGAGGAGATTGTTCGTCAAGGATCTGAGTGATGGTTGTGGCTGTTGTAGATTTAACCAGAAATTGTGACCGGAGCAAGAAAGAGACAAGAAAGAAGGGGCGATTGTGGCTTGTGGTTACGATGGAGAACTCGTGAGGAGAGAGTAGAGGGGTTGTGGTGGGTTGGTGGGAGGTGGTAGTGGGTGACGGTTGACAGAGTGTAGGAGTGAGAGAGATGAGGGTAAGATAAATCTCTATTTTTTATATAATAAATAAATGGGTAAAAAGACTAAGATACCCCTGTTTGACCAAATTTAACGAGAAAAAATAACTGGGTTAGGGTCAAAGGACATACTATGCAAGATTTTAAAACATAAAGTACAAAACTCATCAATTTTAAAGGTAAAGGACATTCGTTGAATTTTCATATAAAGATAAAGGACACAAATTGTAATTCAATCTAAAATAATAATATGTCATTTTGCCTAATTATAGTTTCTATTAAACTAGTTATTATTTTATAAGAGCTAAAAGTGTAAATTAGTTATATATTATTAATGCATATAATCCGGTTACGGGAATGTAGGATCGGATTCGGACAAGAAACGATGCATCACGCGCGTATCGGATTGAAGGCGGAATCAACAATCCGGTTAGTTGTTATAGGTGAGTGTTTAGGAAGATGATAATAATAATAGCGAGAGTACACACACAAAAACACACACTTAAGAGTTGCACTTGTATAATATGGCAAAAGTCATAAAGTTTCTAAGGCATAGGGGTATTTATAGCCTAATCTCATACGCCTAAGGTTCAATACACGTATGGCTCCATATGTGATCCTCTGATACGCGTATGAGCCTCTCATGCGCGTATGAACCTTCTTAATTGACCAAAATACCCCTTAAGCACTATAAAACACCTCGATAACATTTGTTACATACATAAATCATGCCTACGACTAATATCGACCTATCACTAGCTGGGGACATACACGAAGTGCACTAACAGTCTCCCCCTTGGACCTAGCTAGTGATCTGCTGACTTAACCAGTCACTGATCTGGGGATGTCTTGAAAGACGTTCACAGACTCCCTAAGGTCTAGCTAATGGTCTTCAGTCTTCATATATGACAATCTTCAATCTGGGAAAACACATCGCAGTGCACTAACAATCTCCCCCTTGAAGACTTGAATACTTGCTGATTTGAGTTTTGGACGTGGCTTCATGAGATCTCGTCTTGCTCTTTGATCAGCTTCGATAACTTGGGAAGAATCAAGAAATCTCCACTGTTTTGATTGACGATTCTTTGACAAAGACAAAGATCAACAACAACTGCACTTTTATTTCTCAATTCTCACCTTCGGTTCTTGGAGCTCTACCACGGTCTGGTGTCTCTGAAGATGGAAAACCAGGTTCTTGTTGTTTAGGATCGGGTCTTGTTCAAATTGAAGCTTTGTCGTTTGAATCATGATGAGCACACTCATTGTATATGATCCTGTAGAAAAAATTAATAAAAACTGTACACAAACTACAACTTGTATTAGATACCATAAATAGTCCTGACGCAATCAAATTCTTGAAGTTTATCATTCGATAAACTTTCAAGATTTGTCCATTTTAACCATCACTTGGAGAAACAAATTGTGCTCCCCATGAACATTTGAATCCTTTCAATTTTCACCCTGAACTTTCAAACCTGTCAAATTAAACCCTTTAATTTATGAAAGTTGCATTTTGACTGTTGAATTTTGAAAGACTTTATTTTATTGTGTTTTGGCTTCGGATCTGATATTCTAATTGAAGAATTTAGTATTCCAACATCGGTTAATAAAAAATAAATCGAAAATAAAATCATTTTGTATTTATCGGATTCTGACAATAAACGATGTATGACCCGCGTATCGGATTGAAGGCGGAATAACAATTGGGTTAGTTGTTATAGGTGAATGTTTAAGAAGATAATAATAATATGGAGAGCACACATACAAAAACACACACTTAAGGGCTGCAATTGTATAATATGGAAAAAGTCATAAAGTTTCTAAGGCGTGGGGATATTTATAGGCTAAACTCATACGCCTAAGGTTCATTACACGTATGGCTCCATATGTGTTCCTCTGATATGCGTATGAGACTCTCATACAAGTATGAACCTTCTTAATTGACCAAAATACCCCTTAAGCACTACAAAACAGCCAAATAAATCTTTTACATACATAAATCTTGCCTACGACTAATATCGACCTATCACTAGCTTGGGACAAAAACGAAGTGCACTAACAGTCTCCCCCTTGGACCTAGCTAGTGATATGCAGACTTAACGAGTCACTAAGCTAGAGATGTATTAAAAGACGTTCACAGACTCCCCCTAAGATCTAGTTAATGGTCTTCTGTCTTTAAGTCTTCAAGTCTTCATATCTAACAATCTCCAATCTGGGAAGACACACTGCAGTGCACTAACAGGTAGAAATCTCCGACCAACCAAAGCATCACCATCGTCACCACCGGGAACCATTGTTGTCACGTACTCGTGACCACCAACCGGGCCAAGCCCATCTTCGACATCCGGTTTCTCGCATAAACTCGCTCACCGACTCACTCTTATTCGAGCTCTTTGTTCAACAGACCATTAATCGAATCCCATCTTAACAAATTCTAACTCTTAGCTTTATTAGTTAATTCCACCTCTTGTCTACACATACAAAGGTTGACCGTCAACGTTAAACATAAAAGAGGCTCAGGTAAAGAAAACCCAACCATCATTGACATCATTAAAAGAAACCCCCATATTTTTAACAGCAACACCGCTACCATAGATTGAACAATCAAACTCTCAGATGAGCAACGCTCATAATCATCGAGCATAAACCCATCTGCCGCCGCCAAACACAGCCGGAAAGCCGTCGGCAACAACAAAACCCCACCTCCCCCCACTCTATATATATATATACACACACAAAATGAACTGGAGCAAGCTATCGGAAAATTAAAGGTGTTTCCGCAGTGAATGGACTCCGGTTGGTTAAATTTTTTTTTTTGATCGGCAAACATCAAACTTTCCATTCATCACCAAAATATTTACAAGATTGTTCAAAGCGAGTCGCTAAATACAATCACATAGTCACCCGGTATACACCTACATATCTTAAATTATGTTATTGGAACATCAAACGATCTCCACGAATCCCCTGTCCACCCCGGTTGTTTACCTTTGTGTTTGACCCATGTAAACGCCAAAGCTTGAACTTTTCCAAACACACTCGAGGCATTCACCCTTTTACCATTGAAAATGAGTTCATTTCTTGCCTTTCACATTACCCAACACGCTGCTAGAATAATGATCCGAATTAGTTCCCGTTTCTCCTTTGATGTGTTCACCACCTTGTAAAGCTCCAATAGATCTTTGACATTAGAAGCATAACTCGGTTGAGACCCAATCCGGGAGCTGATTTTATTCCAGACAACCGACGCCACAATGCACGATGTAAAGAGATGATCCGCATCCTCGTCACCTTCACCACATATTTTGCACGTTGTCGACCCGTGAATAATCTTCCACTTCTTTAGCCCTACGAGCGTTGGAAGCCGATCTTGAATTGCCCTCCACCCATGTATCGAGACTTTCTGAGGTACCCCTTTAACCCACTCGAAAGGATAAAACGGAATGGCATTTCTAGTTAATAATTTTGTGCACGCAGCGGTAGTGAAAACGCCATCAAGGCTGTCCACCCACAGCCACTTATCTGAAACATTTGACAAATGAATGCCCTGCATCATCTGTTCGCATAATAGCAACTCATCAACTTCGTTCGAGGATAGCGGCTGCCGCTTCCATTCCCAACCCATCATTCTTTGACCCACATTAACATTCTTCTCAGCTTCTAAAACAAACAGAGCTGGAAATTTGTACATCAAAGGACAATCCCCAACCCAAAAGTCCACCCAGAATCGGATCTTCTCGCCATTTCCAAGGCTGCCTTTGATTAAACTTTTGATATCCAGATTGAGCTCCCATAACTCCTTTTGCACCTTGATGATTGAGTTCCAGGTACCTGCCCAGCCGGCTTTAACCGGTAAATACGTCCACGCGTTTGGATTCCAATGAATTGCCGATATCACCCGATGCCACAATGATCCGGTTTCAAGCTTGAATTTCCACCACCATTTTACTAGGAGACTATCATTCATTGTTTTCAAAGATCCCAAGCCCAAACCGCCTTTTTCCACCGGGCCGATTACCCTATCCCAAGCGATCCAATTTGTTTTTGCTTTCTCCTCGTCCCCGCCCCAAAAGAATCTCCGCCTAATTGCTTCTAGCTTCTCAAGTACGGTTTTTGGAGCTTTGAATAAAGAGAAAGAGTACAATGGTAGACTATCCAAGACGGCCTTCAAAAGGACCACACGACCACCAATGGAAAGCTTTTTCGTCTTCCATTTAGTTAGCGTATTTCTAACACAATCAATGACGCCATTCCAAAATCTTGCGTGATTCATGTTTACCCCAACCGACACCCCCAAATACTTACAAGGGAACCGCCCCGACTTAAGTCATGGAGAGTGAGAGATCGGTGGTTGTTGTTGAGGATTATACGAAACACAGATACATGAAATTAGAGACATGAAATTAGAGGGAGAATTTGTTGTTTGACAGACACTTATAGCCCTTATAAAATAATAACTAGTTTAATAGAAACTATAACTAGGCAAAATGACATATAATTTTGAAAGGGCTAAATGTGTAAATTACTTTCAAAGTTAAACTAGGTTTTTTTTAACATAAGTTAGCCTAAAGGACAGATGGTGTAGCAAATTTAGAAAAGAAAGGACAGAAGCAGTGAAAAATTAACATAAGGTGCAGAGAGTACAATTTTGCTAATAACTAAAGGACAATCTGTGTAATTTTCTCTAATAATAATAATAATAACAATAATAATATCAATATTAATAATAAACCAGCTTAATTTCCAATAATAATCATTGATAATCACTTGTTAAAAATAATATGACGTTCATATATCCATACCCAATGAAGATAGCGAAGAAAATCTTGATTTTTTTAATGAAATAAATCATATAAACCCACCTGAAAGAACCAATAAATTATTTATTTAAAACTAGCTAATTACCCCGGGAAGGTCCCGAGGTTGAAAAATCTAACATGACTTTATAAAAAATGATAAAAGAAGAAAACATACCAAACGTATTGAAAAAACCAATAATTTATATTATACCCCGGGAGCGTCCTGGGTTGTCAAATCTAAGTAAGATTAATAAAATATAAACAAAATAAGATTTGAGGATTTAAAGTATCACAATCAGTAAAAAAGAATGAAGGATTGACATACCTTCAAAAGGTCAAAAACCTTTTCACATATATACTTCTGCTGAATGCTTGCACCCCTGTGTTGCAGCTTATCAGGATGCACACATAGTGTTGCCTTCTGTAAGCTTTCTTAACCGCAGTGGTGGTTATGATCTTCGTCAATGACACAGGTTGCCAACCACTGTCGGGTCCAAGAATCTGCAACAAAATAAAGAATCGAGATAAATTTATCATATGTCTTGGTATGGAATAAATTAGCAACAGATTAGGTGCCCTTCAAAGATTGCATCCACGGTATTATAATATTTAAGAAAATTTAGGAGGTTGTACATACGTATTGCAGCATTGAAAACAGTGCACACAAGTTCCCTTCTTTCTCGATCGACCACCTTTTGATATCAGCATCGAGATATTCTGCTAACCACTGCAATTAAAAAAAAAGGATATCAAAATGTAAGGAACAAATTGTCTTTTGGTCCTGTTATTAAAGCAGAAACTATATAAGAAGATATTAGATAATAATAGAATGAATATACCATCACTATATTTATGCCTTACTTTAACATATTGCTCTAAAAATCAGACTTCTGCACATTCTCGTCTCCATTTAAAATTCTGAAGATGTTAATACTAAGGGATAGAGCTACCAAAGTTCATAAGTGGTAACTAGTGATTAGTGATAATTGTTATCGGCAACAACTAGCTTAATCAGTGGTAGCCAAACATCAATACCAAATGTGAGTTGTAAGAACCATAAGTTTGTGAGTGTACATGCCATTAGAAGTATGTATTAGTAGAAAGTTGGGTGATCAATAGTAGTTACCATTGGCATGCTAACCTTCAGCGGTAATTGAGTTACAACATAGGGAATCAAATAATTACTAACAGTTGTAATAGCTAAGTTACTTAAACTTTCATGATGAGCAGGGTCTTTCAACCTAAGTGTATAGTTATGATTCGATACCTAAAAAGGAAGCCTTTGGTGTGTTTGAATATACGTTCTACACAGACATCACATTCTCCTTCATTTGAACATTTTGAATTAACCAATTAAGATTTCATCCCCATAAACTAGTTTAATCTGAAAGTAAATTCTACGTTATTCGTAAAGCTCTCCAAAACATTTGTAAATTACAAAACCTATAATAACAATAGTTATAGTTTTACACGGGTGAATATGGAGAAATTATTACGACTTTAGTTAAAGCTTGGGAATTAGCATATCATTGATGGTTGCTTGAAGAATCGTAGATCAAGGCAATTAAATGATAAGGGAGCATATTCATTACTCATTAGTACTTAAAACGCTTTAACTAAAGGGGCTTGTAGTTCTGCCAATATCAAGTGGTGAAGGAAATTTATCTCTTACCACAAGACTAAAGGTTCATATCCTATAATGGAAATGTTGTTCGATGTATGATTAGAGGGTGTGATTGATCATTAAATGTAAATGCATATTTTGTATGTCTTTAGAAAAATGATAGGTTAGATGAGTCGTTTGCGTTGTATTTTGTGATGTAATAGAATAGGGGTAAAATGGTAATTTGTATTGCGGGAATGAGCCCTGGCGAATGGACCATTTGCTTAGGCTAATCAGGCATTTAAGACCAACCCATTCGCCTGTTACTCCCTATTTTCTAACCTTTTGTCATCATCTAAGTAACTAACCAGGCCGATATATCGGTGATATAGCACCGATATATCGGTTATCGGTAATCAACCGAGTTATCGGTACAAAATATCGGTCAAAATATCGGTACTGATAATATCGGTGATATTGACTGATATTTAACCAATATTTGACCGATATATCACCGATATTACCGATATTAGTACCTTTCTTCTTAATTCCACCATTCGTCTTTCTTCTTATTGCTTCTTTTAGTGTTTTAAGTCTTAATAAGTTCCCACTTACAACAATTGTTAGTGTTTTGCAAATTGTAAAAAGGTTATTTGTTAATGTTAGGATAGTATATTGTGTTGTTAGTGTTAAATTGCAATATATATAAATTTTACATAATATAAAAATTATCGATATCCCACCGATATTCACCGCAATAACCGATATCTTAAATATCGGTCCTTGACCGATATCCAATATTTTACCGCATTAAATACCTAGGTCATCATATTATTCTATGGCAAAATACTGCCGATGTTATCTTAGAAAAGTTTGTGTATGTTATCCTTTTACTATAATAGTTTTCTGTTCGACTATCAAACGTTCATGCTTTGTTTCCGCCATTGTAGGCGTTAAAACCCAAAATTTAAGTTATCGTGTCCTATTCGACATAAAACGGTCCTACATTAAAACCTGTTGAAACTTTTTGAGCATCAAAATGAGAACAACTTTACAGAAGAAGTCAAATTCACATTCTAGATGCTCTCCATGTGGTTAAAAGGCTTATCCTTATGAATGAAAGGAAAAAAACAAAACATTGATTTTAAAAATCGATTTTCAAAAAATATGAATGAGAGAAATGAATTACTTTTCCTTAGTTGACAAAAGATCAAATACAAACAAAATTAACGTGCGAAGCGTGCGAATTGAATGAAACAAAAAAATATGGCGGTAGCATTTTCGTAAATAATGACAAACACTTTTGTTATATAATTACTACAGTTATATAATTACTTAGAGTGATTTTATAATTACTCTAGTTATATAATTTACTCTAATTATATAAATTTTTCAATATTTATAGAAATGCCACCGCGTGTTTTTTTCTTCAGTTCGTACGATAACCCTATTTATACGTGAACTTAACTCTCCTTAGTTCTCGATGTTTTTACTTAACGATGGATTGAATCGGCTTGGTTAATTATACAACACATGGAATAAATATTATTGCTTTCTTGTTTATCTTAAAAATGGTAAAAGCTAAACAATAAGACCCAAAGCCAGTATCTTACAGCTGGACATCATTCAACGAAATAGCTTAAAAGATTTTATGTATTCTTAAAATAACGCAACGGAACAATCAAATAAAACATCTAAATGTTATACATACAAATCAAAACATCACAAAAAGTTAATCACGAATGCCTTTAACTATGGTCCACAAGTAGCTCCATCAATGGGCCAAGTGTCCCACGATCTCATCTATGTACTAACAAAGTAACAATGGACATACATGCAAAAGCAGCCACACTAAATGAGTTCTAACACTTAAGATTAAAATATTTAATCAACATTAAGTCGTCTTTATTTTCAGCACACAATTTGATTTTATATAAAAATAACAATGACCCCCATCATAGCTATTCCAATAACTAACCATTCAAGGATGCACGACCAACTCAGTATTTATTAAACACATCACCTCATTACGCATGACCCGCTCGCCCGCTGCTTAACATGCATGCAACAACGCATGCACCACTCAACAAGTTAGACTTCTGCCACACCATCAAATATATAGTACAAATTAACATCATAATCATAGCATATACACCTTAGTCTACTACGCTCAGCTATAGTAATTACATAAGTCATTCCATACAGAAAGCTACCACGTTACTCGGTCACATCAAGAAGATGGAACTTTGTCTCATCGCCATCCAAACACTTGGACTGCCTACAATCTTTAGACTCATTCTCGCCTACACGCAACAATTATCCACATCATCAGATCCATGGTTGCCTCAATGTAGCAACTACAAACATCATTACTCATTGTCACCTTGACGCAACAACGGCCTACCATCATCAACATCGCAAGGATGTTACTTCTCACATATAATCACATATGCATACTCAAACACTTAGGATCTCCACAATATCATATTATCGTGGATTAACCACGTGATGTGTGAAATCGTTTATCAAACGAAATTCGGTCAAGATTTAAAAATAGAAAAAAACCGCTTAACCACACACCAACGGCAAGTGCACCGGTCGCAATGTAACAAAGCAAGTAAGTCCAAAATATCGATACGTGGACATAATATGGTGACTCCTGATACTAAACCTCTATCAACTCCTATCCTAATAATTTGGATTTTTAAGAATTAATTTTAACTAAATGTAAATAAAATAAATAACACAAAAATGAAAATAGGAAACTAAGACATAAAGCTCGAAAAACTGGAGAGAAACTCAGTAGTTATGGAAAACAACTAGTTCTAGATTCCTACTCGCAAATCACAACTCCCACCAATGAATAATGGAATGGCTAATGGGTTCATAAGAATACATCTGGCTCAAGAAAGCAGTAAATAATGTTAGATCACCTTCCCGTCTCACTAGCACCTCTCGGAAAAACCTAAGGGATGTGTAAATCACCGGTTACTAGTTTGTATCACATCCCGGCCACACCTCCCATGGGAATGTTAAGGTAGTCAAATGACTCAACCCCCGGTCTCGCTAATCACAACACACCCGAAAGTGTGAAGAAGTAATCTAAGGTTGTTGGTAATAACTCGAATTTGCTAGGAAAACTAAGGTAAACAAGCAAGGATCTCATTTCGGTCTCACCTTCACACAAAACCTAAGATTTAGACAATCTCTCTCCTCCCTGTCCTAAGAGTGACAAAACACTAATTTCAAAGACTCGCAAGTTTGCTTATACGGTTATAAAAGACAAGAATCCTCTAAATTAAACCATTAACATAAAGTCTATTGAACACCACGCGAAACTCCAGATCTTGAAACTATCAAGGTAACAAACTAAAGAAATACGCTATGCAAGAATCATGCAAACCGATTACTAAAAGAATTCATGAACATTTTATCAACAACATAAAGATATTTTACCTAAACATGAAACCAAAATTATATTATTCAAAACCGAACGTCACAAGTCACGTAATATACATCAATATGGCCTAGGTAGCGTAAATGTTTACCTACTCATTATGTTCAACACGTCAAACACGTAAGAGTAAATAGTAAACATGGCGGAAATAAAAATATAAAACAAAATAACTATAGGTTAAGAACCTAAAAAAAATTTGAACCCATGGCTTTTCCTATATATATATATATATATAGGGGAAAGTTAATTTGAGAACACCTATATTTCGTGCGAACCGTGAGAACGGCATCTAAAACCATTCAAATTCAAAATTTCTTTTTACACTCGTCTTTATCACTAAAATACAATCTCAAAAACACAATTTACGCGTAAAAATTCAAACGTATATGAAAATAATTTGTTTTTACACATGTGTAAATTTACTGTTTATACATGTGTAAACTGTTTCATTTACACATGTGTAAAAAGTTAATTTGAAAGTGTTTTTGCAAGAAAAGATGAATTATTTGGAAAGAAAATTCATTTATTAATGTTGTATTTTGATTATAATGAGGTTTGTATTAAAAAAATTGATTTTGATTGATTTTTTTACTTGTTCTCACGGTTCTCACAATATTTAGCGTTCTCAAGATAACCCTCCCCTATATATATATATATATATATATATATATATATATATATATATATATATATATATATATATATATATATATATATATATTTTAACAGCCAACGGTACACACCCATAACGAAGCCTCACACCCTTCAGGTCCGGTCCCCGGGCCCCCACTAAGATCCAGCCCCTCATTTCAGAATAACCCTACTCTGAGTGGGATTCGAACCTGTGACCTCCCAGGACAGGAACCCCACAAAGTGGGTAAACCTTCCCACCTCCATTGCAACCATTGGGCTACAACATTATTGGCGCTTTTCCTATATTTAATCGCATGCTTCCACGCCTCATCATATGATCCACAATCTTCAAAACCCTCCGTATTTATACTGCCTCCTCGATAATATATAAATCCCAAGACATTGTGACTGGTGTCGAACTCCCTTTTTCTTTTTATGTCGAGAGGTTTTTTTTTTTTTTTTTTTTTTTGGGAATTCAAGACAATAGGTCAAAAACATGATTTGGGCTAAACAAAATCTGGGCCGCACTAAACAGGTTCAGGCCTGTCAAAGAGGTGAGCAGGCCTGGTCCATCTGATTGCGCTAGGCCTTTGTGTTTGGGCTCTCCTTCCCTTTCCTTCTTAATTCTGATTTTGGGCCATGCTTCTTTTTTTTCTTGTCACGTTGGGCTGTTTTCTAGCCTTCTTTATTTCTTTTTTTCTTTAATTTTAATTAATAAAATTTATGTTATTATTAGTATTATTTTACTATTAAACTCCAAGCTCCTTTCAGGTGCTCGCATCTTGATAGTATTCTTCTCCTACTTTAGCTCATCTCCACACAAATACCTATAAAATATAAAATAAATAAATGAATACTAAAAATATATAAAAACTAATAAAAATCTATAAAACTAAAAAATGATAAAATAATAAATAAATACCAAAAACTAATAACATCATTAACTAAGAGACTCATAAACAACAAAAATAAATGGGAAATTAGATGTGTTTTGCGACACATCACCACACAACCTCTAAATATCGCTCGTACCCGCCCTTTTTATTTTAAAAGGACACATCAATTCCCATATACACATAAAACATATCAATGTAATCTCACATAACTCGTGTTTAATTAGAATAAGGTAATAACTCTATTACCTATGCCCCCTAACACATCAACATCTAAACATGCAAGCGACTTTAGGGCGATCGACAATTAGTAACCTGCTCAATGTCGCTTACTCCAACATCAATTCTTTTATATTTACTCATACTACTTTCACTACCATTATTCATCCCACATACACCATCATACCAATACTGGCTCGGAACACATCAACACATAGTACCCACAATACTACCTATTTGTGTAACCTTGTTAAATATACAATATCATCGGAAGATGTTTAATAGATATCGCGAATATTAAACTCATCTTATATTGAAAACATCGTAAACACATGTATGCTACCCCAAAATACATGGTGGGGGGGGGGGCGGTTAGACCACACCGTAGTCTTAGCTATCGCGCTTGTTCCTTGTCCGCTCGTGCAACCGTTAAGCGTTTAATTGTAAACCATCATTCATCATACTAATTTCCACGAAATAATCTCATCATATCACTATCATTAAACTTACCACCCACAGACCTTAAACTACAGGCTTGGTTCAAGCCTCAACATTTGGTACATTACCCGCGTCCAAATGCTAAAAATAAAGCTACCAAGAAACTTCCCCAAACGTCATTCCCGAACACCTTCCTGCGTCCCAAAAATGTTTCCAATAATGAATAAAGGGTTTTATGGAACCATACCTTAGTGTATGCGTCGTTCTGGGCACATTTGTTCAAAATTAAGTAACAAACGTGAACCAAATCTTGTTTCGCCTATAACTTGACCATATGAACTTCGATTCAGGTGATCTACATACCCCACAAATTCGTCTTGACATGCCAAACCTTATAAAGTTATTGGTGTCTGCACTGCTATCGTCGCTAATATTAGAAGATAGATCTATTTTTCAATTCGTTCAATTTCACGTGTCAACATTCGAGTAGCCCGAAACTAACACAAACGAACTCTATATTGGACGATCCATATAATTTTGCGAGTATCTCAACTAACCCTAGTAGATCCATCGGTCTCAATCGTTGAAAACCGTTATTACAGTTTTCGGAAAACAGAACAGTGGTCGAAGCTCACTCTTGTGTGTGACTGACTGTCTTTGGTTGGCTCGAAACCCTATCAAATTAACAGACTCCGTTTTGAGCTTATAACATATCAATGTGACCACGTTGCCGCTAGGGCTGTTCAAAAAGCTCGTGACTCAGAGCTCGCTTGAAGCTCGATCGGAATTACCTCGCTCGATATGGCTTAGTTTGAAAGGAAACCGAGCTGGCTCGGCACCGTGAGAATGCAAGCGTAGCTCGGCTCGGTTCATGATGAGCCAAATTTGTGACACCCGGCATATTCGACTTAACATTTTACAAACATATAAGTCTACCTTAGCGAAAAATATTTATTAACATACTTAACTGGGTCAGTTGTGTCGGGTTATATTACGTATTGTCCAGGGTTCAATGATTCGGAGGATCATTGGGGTTATTTTATGTACACACTAGTCTTGAGTCCCATTGTTGGTGAATTACATGAATTGAATTAAGTGTTATACATACATTGATCCATATATGTTATATAACGTGCAAATACGTGTTTTAACGGTGTTTATACGATTATACATGATTATATATGCTTAACATATGTTAGGATTGCATGTTTATGTGTTAGGATGTGTTAAAACGCGTTTAATCGATAAAACTGGGAAATCAGGAAAAGACTGAAACTGGTTCGACCTTAAGGGGGGTCGAACCAAGTGAATGAGTCTTGAAAACAGTCCATTCGACCTCAATATAAACTCATTCGACCCCTGCAAGGGTCGAATGAACAGATAGTATAAATACCATACTTTGCAATTTTTCATCATTTCACAAACCCTAAACGGCTCAAAGTGCTCTCTCTCAACCTTAAACATCTGAGAAGGAGTTTTTGACCTTGTTTTTCATAATCTAACCTACAAACATCTTCCATATCATAAACAAGAGAAGATCTAAGGTGTGTTCTTTATCTAAAATCCTTTTTAAGCATTTTTTTGTCGTTTTTATTAAACCCCAAAGGTCCATATCTGTTCTAAGATGGTTTTCATGAATAAAAACCTTTCTAACATCTTTCTAAACAAAACCCTATCAATTATAATGAGTTTTTATACAAAATAATATGTGTTAATGGTGTTTAATGATGTGTTATGTGTTTTTTGATGATTGAATGTTGTTTAGATGTTATAGAAACGATCTAGGACTGTTATTGATGATGGGTTTTGATTATCTTAGGTTACAAATTGTTGGATGATGATGTTTTGCCTGTTTTGGGGATTTTTGTTAGATCTAGGGTTTGATTCATGATGTTAATGTTAATGAAATGATTAGGGGTTTTCATATACATACTAATCTAAGCATTTTGAGCTGAGTGTTAAGGGATTTCGACAAGTTTCCAAATTGGGTAAAGTTTACATGCATTGATGTGACATTTCCATAATTTTGCCATTTTGGGTAAGGTATAAAATGGACTAATTTTGGAGTAAAAATAGTAGGGTTTTGTGGGGATAGGTTAATAGTACTTGACTGCTGTGATTCGTGGTGTTTCGTGATGTTTTCGGACTGTTTAGATGCGATTTGGTGCGTTTTAGGAAGATTGCAGCTGAAAGGGTCGAAACTGGAACTCATTCAACCCATGTGGGGTCGAATGAAGACCTTAGAAAGTCGAACCAACATTAAACAGGGGCAAACGAACTTCAGTTTGGTCAAACGAACATGATTTAGGTTGAATTAACACGTGTTAGGGTTGAATTAACATGTGTTAGGATCGAATGAACATGTGTTAGGTTTAATGAACTTGTGTATAGGTCGAATGAACTTCATGAAGGTCGAACAAAGACTTATTTGGGTAGAACCAACTTCCATTCCATGCTGATTCGACCTTAATACTTGATATGTGCGATTTTTTATGCAAACCAAGTGCTTTATGCTTCAACCTTATGTGTAATCTATGTGTACCTGATCAGCTTATGTAATGGGTCATCAATGGGATGTCGAGTTAGTCTGGTGTGTCAGTTTAACAGTCAAACACGTTTTCGAACATACTTAGTCACGATCTAGACAATCGGGGACTAGATAACCTTAAGGTTATTAGTCAAAACACTTATACAAACTTTTATGATAGATCTCCGGTATTTGGGACTATCAAGGCGTCTCTTTTATTCTTTGTTTTGAAGACGCAACCTAAGATGAGTGTCATAGCCCAATTCTTTATTGTTTTCATACTTTTGGGGGAGAAACATGCGGTACGAACTTACATACTTTTAGGCCAACATATTACATTATATCACATGGATAGTTAGTGACTTTTATTCATCAGTAAAGACCTCTCAAACTTTAGTGTACCATTAATATGTGGATATATAGCGGGGAAAGTGTGAATAGATCTATTGGGCCTAGCAAGCCCCACTTGGGCCGACTGGAGGTCGGTGGCGGGTGCATATTTGTCCTACCAAACTTTACGGGACCAGGTGATGAACCTGTGATGGGTATTGAGGCATTCTAACGTTCAGCAGTGGTTCACAACACTATAGTATCATTTGATTCCGGAATTTCAACAATAAAAATTCTACAAACAGCCTTGGATAATTATAGTTTTTATTATTGATTGATGACTTATTATATTTTAAATTAAAAATATTTCCATGACAAACATTTTTAAAAAAATGAAGTCAAATTTAATAATTGTAACAAATATTTTAAGGAATAACTATCACAAAATTTAATATTCAAGTATTATAAAATACTCGAGACACTATTGTTTTAACAGATATTGCATAACAGAAGTTATAACAGATGAAATTAAAATAACATTACATCCACTGACAAAACAGATGTTAAACAATAGCTGTTAACAAAAATATATTCATTCAACCGAAAAAACTAAACAAACATCTGAATACGTTAATAATAAATTCTAAGTTTTGAATTAACAAAATCTTCAACAGTTCTTTTTCATTCTTTTGCTTGTACAAGTTTGGTCAGCAACATTTGCATTAACAAAATCTTCAACAGTTCTTTTTCCATTAGAACTTGTGGGAGTATTCACAACGGCATCAACAGATACAATATCCTTCAAACAAATAACGAAATAACTAATAAAATGTTACATGACATTTTCGACAAACCAACGTAGTAGCAGGAAATTTGAGAATCACTTCAGAAACTTCTTCAGCATTTTGCAAATACTCTGACTTGCTTAAAACTTTCTTGTTACACTTCCGGCAGGCAGCATAAAACCAACCATAGCTTTCTTCAATACTTTTTATGGTCGCAACCATAACATAAGACATCGGCTACAAAGACAGTATATATGTATGCAACATTAGTAGTTTTAAAGAATACAAACCTATAATAAACTAAAGACATATATAAGTTATGAATAAAATGTTTCAACCTCTTGAATATCAATGAGCTCATCAACACGCTTCTTCTATGTTCCAACTATGAATTCTTGACGGGTTGGATAAACAGTCTGGGACGAAAGAACAGTTTGAGAAGTACAACCAGACTCTTGTTCTTGTTTCAACATCAAGCTACATATATAAACACAAAAACAATTAAATCTCTTAGCTAAAAGAAACATAAATGTAAACTTTCGTATAGAAATATAAATAAATAGCACTTCGTCTTTAGGTCAGACACCTCATCTATAAGTTGATTGAGAAAGAGGCGAGATCCATACTTATCGGTTTGAACTGTAATTCTTTCTAAAAATTTGACAACACACATATCTTTACTTACATCATATTAATATGTTTTTAAAATAACTACACTGAAACACAAGTTACCGTTCCAGTCTCTAACCCTTCCATGCTGGATAACAGCCAGTAAATGCTCCTCAGTGATCTTTGAAATGAATTCCTAAAACTGTATTGCATAAGAGTTCCACAATGTATATCTTAAGGTCGTACCTCTGCAACAAAACAACAGAAACATAGATGTAAAACATTAATGCCGCTGTAATTTATTACATTAATAAATATGTTGCACATGAGATTCAAAACAGTCAGTTATAGAATAAGTTGTTGATAACATTTATTACACAAACTAAATTTCCAATATTAAACAATGATTGTTTACAAAACTGTCTAACAATTTTAAGGAATCCTTACTCTAAGTCCTGAATATCAAGATTCATTAGTTTGGTTTCGTTAGGACCTCGTCCAAAGACATCCAAGTCGCTACACCAGATGACGCTTCCAGCAACATCTGTAAAAAGAAAACAGACAAGTTAACCAAACCTCTGTTGAATATAAAGCAACAGTGTTCAACCAAACTGGATGAAAAAAAATTGTAGTAAGGTAAACAATAAAATACAAACCAACACTCAACAGACTCTTGGCTTCTCCGTTAAGTATTTGGTTAAAAGGTAAGAAGTTGAAACCATACTCCACACCTTCCCAACCCTTAACCTATTTCACAGTCGTACAACGATAAAAAATTATTTTGAAATGATGAGCTACAACTCTGTAGATGTCCTTGTTTTCACCTACACCGAACTTAGACAAGACAACCACACCGTCTTCTTCAATTTGACTGTCAAAAACCTGCATAAAAGGTGCCTTGGCAGAACCTTGAATCTTATCACCCTGCATATATCGTTTAACAGAACGTAAAAAGCATACAGAAAAGAACACGTTTTCATGAATAAACAAAGCTATAAAATTTACCTACTCGTCAATGAATATGACCTCCAAGTTATAGGCTGTCTTCCACTTCCTTATGACTCAGCCTTCATGTACCACATGTCTTTGGCTGGATTCAGATCACGAATGAAACTGACGTGCTTTTCTTCACCGTCCATTGACGCCGACAAGATTTGAAAGATATCTTTTAAGAGGGAAATTTGAAAATCTTTGTTTAGGTTTAAAAAATTGAAAGCTGATATTAGAACTGGCTGAATTTTTTGTGTTCTTATATATAAGGAGCTAATGAGGCATGTTTCCCTAGCTTAATTTAAATTTTCCCCCTTAAAATTCAAACTTAGGGCCTAAATGCTGCATAGTACGTGGCTAACATCTGCTGCTTGACGGCAGACCCTTTGGTTGGGAACCGCTGTTCATGACAGCAGCGGTGCTTTAACGTGGCCCACGTATTATTTGTGAATATTTTAAAGGGGTTTGTGACGTCAGGTTTTGCATCACGCAAGTATTGGTGGCCTGCCTAAGCTGTTGACACGTCAGCTTTCTGACGTCACTCACGACTCTCCTATTATTGAAAGTATAGATAGATATTAAGTCATGGTATACCTTGACATCAAGAGTGTTAATGATGATGTGATATTTTAACATTCATTGTGTATCACCCTCTTCTTTTGTTGAGGGGCGTTAAAGTAGCATTAAGTTAACATAAATCAAAAGAGAGAAAGTTAAGGGAATGAGATAAAGTTAAGGGCGTTAAACCATTTCCATGAAGTGGGGTAGTGTGAAAGGGGACAAAATAGAGAATGTGACATCTAGGTGGAATTAAAAATGGTTAGAGTATACATATGACCTTAGGGGCAACCTTTAAACGACGGTAAGGCTAATGCTATGTCAGATAATTTTCGTGTTGTTCTTGTTTAGGAATAATTGACCTGCTCCAATGGTCTAGTCAGAAAATTCTAACGCCTGGTTGTGAAAGCTCTGACTATAAAAAAGAGTAACTTCATAGGAAAAAAACTTTGGTATTCCCGTATGGTGTGTGGCGTGGCTTGATCTGTCACCCATCCATGCTATGGAACACCGCCCCCTGTGACGTGGACCATGCACGTGGTGTCTTAGAATGAAACCATTAATCAGTTCAAAAAGCTAATAAGTCAAGGATACCCGGCCACTTGGGTAGTGGACCTTCGGATGGACATTCTTTCGTGGATCTAAACGATGACGTGGATGAATCACTATACGAACCGAACCCCCCGATCGGGTGGGGCAACGGAAAGGCGAAACGAGTGGCTCGTTAGGGGAAATCTTCCGCTCATGATGAGAAATTGGATAAAGTGTTATAAACGTTGGTGCTTATTTCTACCGTATACAATGACATAAAAAAAGAACTAAAGAAGATGTGAACGACTATTTAACAATGAACACCGACTATGGTCATTACATGACGAACTATTACGGACAAAGATTATAAAAAAAAACCTCAGGTTGAATTTGTGAATCCTTTTTTAGTATTAGAGATAATTACACAAATTGTCCTTTAGTTATTACTGAAATGGCATCCTCTGTTCTTTATGGAAATTTTTCATTCCGTATATCCTTTATTTTATCAATTTGTTACTCCCTTTGTCCTTTAGCCTAACTTAGTTAAAAAACTTTGTCAACTTTATTTTCTAAGTTTACACTTTTAGCCCCAATAGTTTTGATCGATCCCTAACCCTTGATTGACCTCGAATTCGACCACGGAAATTAACGAAATCATAGGGCTATTATAGAACATCAAATTCCGATCAAAACCATGTAAAATAATCATACTAACCTGATTGTTTCCGAGGCTAAATTGAACGACTAAAATTGCGACTGATTGATCTTGTTCTTCAAATTGCGAACGATTTGGTGAGTGTTTATGATATATTTTTGCACAGAAACGGTCGACTAAGGCATAAGATGTTTAGCATGTTCCATAAACGTTTAAAAATGTATTTTGAGAAAATAAAGGTCTTCAAACGTTTAAAAACCCACTTGCAAACCGAGCCTCTATACTATAAAGTGAAACCTATTATAACATCTTATGCCATAGTAGACCATTTCTGTGCAAAAATATACTATAAACACCCATCAAAATGTTCGCAATTTGAAGAACAACATCAATCAGTCGCAATTTTAATCTTTCGATTTAGCCTCGAAAACGATCAAGTCAGTACGATTATTATACATGGTTTTGATTGGAATTTGATGTTCTATAATAGCCCTATGATTTCGTTAATTGCCGTGATCGAATTCGAGGTCAATCAAGGGTTAGGGACAGAGGATGCAATTTTAGAAAATAAAGTTAACCAAGTTTTTTTTTAACTAAGTTAGGCTAAAGGAGAAAGGGTGTAACAAATTGATAAAATAAAGGATATAAGGAGTGAAAATTTTCCATATAGGACAGAGGATGCAATTTCAGTATTAATTAAAGGACAATTTGTGTAATTCATGTAGTTTTTTTACATATTATTGTGCAATGTTTTTTAGTTATTATGTAATTAATGTTTCAATTATAATTATACAGTCTTTTTAGTTATTATATAGTTTGATTTTCCCAAATTTTAAAAATTAAATGTATCATTTGTATTTAAACCTCCTCATCTTAAGGTGGAGTGGCATCGAGAAATGAGGATAAGAGGTAATTGAGAGATTGTTTGGTATCAAGTTCGAATTCGATCTAAAAGGATTTTACTGTAATAGACTTTCAGGCGACGGATTTTACCCAAATTGGTGGCGTTGTAGACCTGGGCTGCCCGCCTAGTCGGCAGTAATTTATCCAGCAGTTCAAGTGATATTTAGTTGATTGTTAGAAAAAAAAAAGGAATTGAATTTTAATAACCTAAACTATTCGAAATTGGTCATTGACACCCCGAACTAACAAATTGCCCATATATAATCTATAGTTCTGTACTATTAACCTACTAGATTCTGGCATCCAATTTGGGTTAAGTCACCAACCCAATTAGTGTTTTGGCTGACGTTGAACCCCTAATCTGACGTGACACCTATAATCTAGCGTAGCATGCTGACGTGGCACCCCAAACTAACTGGGTTAGTGCATTAACCCAAATTGGGTGTTAAAATCCAATATGTTAATATTACATGTTATATATAGCCAGATTTTTAGTTTAGGGTGTTAATTACCAATTTTAAATAGTTTAAATTATTAAAATCTTATTCTCCTGTAAAAAAAGCATTTGTATTTAAACATATAAACAATTACGTTGCTCTTAAAGCCACGGTGGAGTGTGAAACATGCCCTCGGTAAAGTAGAAAAAAAAAACAGGAAATAGTGTGGAATGTGAAACATGACACTAACTTTGTTGTTTCCACTACAGTAAAAAGTGCAATTATGCCTCATTGTCTAACTAAAATACACTGGAACCGTTTCAAGAAAAAAACTAAAATACACTGCAAATATGCAACTATTATTGAAAATTAAAATAAATTTATAAGTTTTATTTTTACGTATGTGAATCAAATCTCATTATTCTAATTGTTTAATGATCAAAATAATAATTAAATATTTTTTTCAACCGATGCGTTAATTAAAATACATGTAGTGGTTTAACTAAAAAGTGAAATAAAAATGTTGTCACGTTATTGTCATGTAGAGAGTGGTTTTCAATCACTAAAAGTGTGTAGTGAACTTCACTAAGTGAAGCTAGCTTACTTGGTTAAAACTTTAATTTGCCACTTAGTGGGAGGTCTTGAATCCAATCTTAAATAATGAGTGTTTTATTCGTATATATGAGTTTGGATAGAGTAAGATGTAGCCGTTAAAAATAAACTAATTTTTGAATCATTTTCTAATCATTTGGTAATGATTGTTATTTAGTGATTTAAAATACTAAATCTTTAAAATGTTGATCATAATAAGAAAAAAAACATTTATAAATACTAAAAAATCAAAATATAAAATTTTTGTAGAAAAAAAAAACATTTATATATACTTAAAATCTACAATTATTAACCCTCATCAATATTGTGAATCATGCATAGATGTTCTACCAAGTCAAAGCGAAGATTAATATGCGTTTATGAAGTGTGTATTCCTATGAATAACCCGTTTCTCTTCAAAGTTTAGTAGTGCAGTTGTCGGTTGAAGCATACTCATCATCTTGACAAACATATTCCTAGAGTCCTGCAATGTCGTATTATGTAAAAATAAACAAACGTACACAGTTGTCTGTTGGATGTCATCATCATGTTCTACTAAGTCCGAAGCAACGATCAAGTTATCTTCTAAGTCCGGATCCGATGAATAGTTGGGTGACAAATCCATTTTAATAGGAAAAAACACAAGAGGATTAGAAAGTTTTTGAGAGAAAAATGAGAGAGTTACGGTTACAATTTGTACCCCTTCCTTTGGCATTCTGTTGGGTGAGGTGAGACACCCTTAATTCTCACTACATGGTCTTAGTAGGCACCGTTTCATTGCGTTTAGTATGTATGTATGTATTAGGGTTAAATGTACATCCATGATTGAAACAAATTCGGCGCCATGCTTACTTTATATTTTGATTTTACTCCATACTAATCTTTTGACTAAAGTTTTTTCATTGTCTTGTTGGGAATCCAAGGACGGATCTGTAACTTTTTAATCTTGATATGTACCAAAAAGTAGTATTCTTTTACTATTTTAATATTATAAGAATGTGCATGTGTATACCATGTTTAAACAAGATGTACCAGATGATACATGATTACATGCCTACAGACTACAGTAACACGTACGAATATCCAAGAGAAGTGTAACTGACTACGGAAAACTCTCCAACAACATTAGATTGAAGAATTGTGAGTCTTTTCATCTCTTTATTAGGAGGGACGGGGTGCTACCAGAATTGGTCACGGGTACCCCATTACCAGCACGGTAACACCGCCACCAACCATGCTAGTAGTGGTCCCGTGAACCAAATTCTGGTTCTAGTTAACGGGCTGGTACCCGTGATTTTTCTCTCTTTGTCTCTATCTCTTTCTCTCATTGATTGTGGGTAAATAATCAATGAAGTGTTGCCTCCAAAAAAATGTTTCAGTGAAGGAAATCAGTGAAGTGATGTGGCAGTGTAGGATTGGTTGAAATCAGTGAAGTTGAAAAAACTCACGGTTAGTGCCACGTCCCCCTTATTGGGTATTTTTACATTAATTTCACCATGCTAGTTTCTGTAACTGTCACAAGAAGTTAACTTTGGTAAAACAATTTTGCTGGTAATTGACTTTTCTATATGGGTACTGGTTAATTAATGATAACTAGCTAGTGTGATTCTTGCACGATTCGCTGCTGGCTTCCGGTCATTATCGCCTTACTGGTTTTGTTTAGTCGGTATCGGTTCGGTTTGTTACAACACCAGTATCATAGATATACTCGATATAGTTTACGGCATAAAAAAATACTTTACTGCAAATATAAATCTGTGTTCAACGAATTTTATATAGCACGTCGAGAAAACTGTAAAAAAGAATACGGTAGGTGTCAATGTTATTTCGGATTTGGTTAGTAAAAAAATCAACATATATGACCTATTTGAATAAACTTTTATCGAATCATACATAAGAATAAGCACATGACGACAATAGATATGGAATTTTTGAAACTATTACACTATATAAACAAGAAACGAAAAGGGCAAACGACACCATTATATAAAATAAAACAACAACGATGATATACGGTATCAGTACCGATGTTATTCGGACGGTATATAATAAAAATAATCATTAAAATTAAAACCTAAAAAAATATGTTAGGTTAAAATATACAAGTTAAAACGACATTTTATGTAAACCTTAAATGAAGCCTCATTAGATTTTGGAAGGCCGGTGTAGCTATTCTGTACATGGTGACACTAGTGTCAGACAAAGTGTTTCCTCACAAAGAGTTCCCAATAAAAAAGTTTAAGTAATCTAACGACTACCAAATTTAGAACATGAAAGAAGAAAACGGATTGTGAAACAACGCCAACCTATTCCTCCTGAAGAAGTCACAAAAGCAGTTTGGCCAAACAAATCAATTTAAACCTAAGGCCAACCACTATGTCAAACAACAATTAAACATAGATGGGAAAAAGCAATCTGGTCCCAAGATCAAAACGGTAAAGTTTATGAAGTTTAGTACAAATAATGCAAAACATTTTGAAAATAAGTTCAATTGTGACTATTTTCACTAAAAGGATTAAGGTAACTAACTATTCACTTAGATCATCTTATTTTGATTCATCCCATAGTACGTCTAAGTTTGGCAGTTCAAGCCAAAGGTCTTCTCAGTATTACTCAAGGTATTGACACCTTAAAGAAATGAATAGAGGTCGTGTATGAAAGCAATGAGGTTGGACATCTGAACTCATAGTGTCGTTATCTGAGAAAGATGAAAGACAAGATAGATCCCCCATATTACAACAGCAACAACAAACTTTGTTCAACTAAATTGAATGTGCAGGTGACACCAAAAAATTAACAAAGAAAACAGAAGATTGTTGTTGAAGATGCCAAGCCAAAATCTAAAAAGGTTATTAAACCTAATGCAAGCCCACAAACTTGCCCAAAGTCAAAGCCTCGGGCCCAACTCAAATCTGCTAAAACAAAACATGTTAAACCTAAACATGAGCAGATTTGGAAACCTAAATCAGATGTTCCAGTTGAGGGTTGATCATCATCAAGTGTTAGTGTTAAAACCAAAAACCCTTCTGGTAATCGGATTCAAAATCCAGTTATCAATGATCTAGGACAACCCAAGACCATCAAGGCTTGGGTCCCCATTTCCAACTACTCTTTAACTTTTTGTGTGGGGTTCTCTTGAAGGGCCTTTCAGCGGTCTCTGAATTGTTGATAGTTGCCTTTTCTGTCATATTTGACATCGGAAATATTAATAAGCTGCATTTGCTGGAAACAAAGTGGGTTATATTATGAAGGAGGTTAGTGTGTCGAACCGAATTTTGAGTTTTGACAAGATATGTTATGTCAAGCAAATATACCACAACTTGATGAGTGTCTCTCAAATATGTGACAAGAAGTTTAGAGTATTCTTCAATGACAAACCTTGCTTTGTTCTTAAACCAGGGTTTACCATTCCTAAATAGTGGATAATGTTGTCTGCTCCTAGGGTGAACAATGTTTATGTGTTAGATATGACTCAAGCAATTATAAGTTGGCTTACGTCACATGTTTTTTTTTATCTAAGGCTACCGAGAAAGAATCTATCATGTGGCACAAACAAATGGGTCACATCCACTTGAGTAATCAAACTAACTGGTGAATGATACTCCCTAGAGATAGTCAATTCGATAAATACTCCACTAGAACATCTTCACATGGACCTTTTTGAACCTGTGAAACGTAAAAGCTTATGTGGTGATTTATATTGCTTTGGTGGCAGTGTTGTAGAACTTGCTAGGCACTAGTCGGCCGATCAGGTACCAACTAAGGATTAATCAGATTGGATTTTTATATATATATTTTTCCAAATTTATACATATATAATGCTAATTTTTTACCTTATATGTATAAATTAGTGAATGTGGATGGGGGGTTAAATATTAAGATACCTAAACTTAAATAACCCTAATCACCTCCATCGTGACACTTTTGAGAATATGAAGATGTTATTTCTCAAGCTTGAATCTCTCTATAATTTGAAGATCAAGAGAATTTGTAGTGACAACAGAACAAAGTTCAAATCAAGTAATGGAGGGTTACTGTAACGAGACGGGTATTCATTATTAGTTTAGTGCTCCATACACTGCACATCAAAATGGTGTTGTTGAGCGTAAAAAAGAACGTTAATAGAGGTGGCTAGCACTGTGTTAGCAAATTTGAAGCTTCCGTTCCAGTTCTGAACATGGCTATCCACTTCGCTTGTTACACTCTATATAGAGTCTTGACAGTGAAGAAGAATGGAAAAACCAGTTACGAGTTATTGAACGGTCAAAAGCCAAATCTTGAATTCTTAGAAACTTTTAGTACACCTCGTTCCATGTTCCAACCGAATGATAAAACCAGAGCATAAGCTAATGATGGTTTGTTTATCGGGTACAACACTCCCAACAAACGAGTGTGGAATACTCATACAGGGAAAATTGAAGAATTGTTGAATGTGGATGTTTCGTGGTATACATCTAATGCTCTGGTTCAAGGGCTCGACTGGATGTTTGGTTATGTTTCTTTCTTCAAAGAATTTGGTCTTCAAAATGTTGTGGAAGAAGTTGTCACCAAAATGTATTACGAGTGTGAATACGCAGCTAGTTTACCATTAGTTCATCTTATCACCGTAACTACACCAGCAGCTTCTGACGCACTAGGTACCTCAGCAGCAACCGCCAACAACAACGAAGAAGAATACGTAGTTTAGGAAGCTTCAGTAGTTCAAGAAGAATCATCTTCAGACAACGAGCTTGCAAATTCAAATGAGGTACTTTCTGATCCGCCAATTGATACTACTACAACAGTTTCATTTCAAAATACAGATATTCAACAAACTGGTTCTTCAGCCCCTTCAAGTATTCCGAGAATTGTTTCGGCAGTTGATTTTAACAATTTCAGACTACAGGCGAATGTGCACTTCCTGCTCATCGCGAGTCTAGGGTCACAACACACACTTGATGTATAATATTATCAGAAAACCAAGTAGCAGGGTGACGACTCGTGGCCAGTATAGAAAATCCAACTGCCTGTACTCAAAGATCTGTGAATTCGATGCTTAAAAAATGACTGGTCATTCGCTTTATTTGTCTCACAGCATGATCCACAAATTATTAACGAGGCATTAAAGGAAGGGTCTGGGATTGAGGCAATGTAAACTGAGCATCGGCAGTCCCAAAAACTGGGTATGTGGGACCTCATTGATCTTCCACAAGGTGCTAGAAAATAGGAATGAAGTGGGTCTATAAATGCAAGAAAGATGGCATCACTTTGGTGGTCGGAAACAAAGCTAGATTAGTTTTTCAAGGCTTACAGCAGATTGCAAGAATTGATTACAATGAAGTTCATGCATCAATTGCACGTCTCCAAGCTATTAGGATTTTTCTTTCTTATGCTTCATTAAAAGTGTATCAAATGGACGTGAGGAGCGCATTTATTCATTAAAAGTGTATCAAATGGCAGTGGTGGGTGGTGGTTAGTAGCGGTGGTGGTGGGTGGTGATATGTGGCGGTAGGCGGTGGTGGATGGTAGGCCCGGTGGGTGGCAGCGACAATGGTGGGTGGTGGTGATGGTGGCGATGGTGGCGATAGTGGCAGGTGGCAACTACGGTGGATGGCGAAGATGGTGGGTGGGTGACAGTGGTGGGTAGTGAAAGTGACGATGATGGGTGGTGGTGGATGGCGGCAATGGTGGGTGGTAGTTAGTGGCGGTGGATGGTGCCAGTGGTGGGTGGCTGACGATGGTGGCGGTGGTGAAAGGTGGCGGCGGAGGTGGTGGTGAATGGCGACGGTGGTGGGTGGGTGAAGGTAATGGGTGGCGGTGGCGGGGATGTGTGGTGACGATGGTAGTGGGTGGTGGTGGTGGGTGGTGGGTTTTGGTGTTGTTAATTAATGGTGAAAAAAAAAGATGGAATTAAAAAAACATGGTAGGTGGATAGAATTGTTTTGAGGGAATGAAATGACTTTTGGGATGGGTGGCTCCATTCTATTGGCCAACCAAACACACAATCTTTCATTATCTCGTAATGGTCCATTCTATTCCAGCATACCAAATGCTACCTAAACTCCAACAAATCATGGCTATAGATATTCTTGTATCTTCAACCATATATGTGTTTGTGTGTTTGTTTGCATATATATAATACCTAACTTGGATAAATGGCAATACATGTGATTTAAAAACATGTTTTCAATATGGTGAATGCCTAACTTCTTGGTGCTACATGCGTTCTAATGTATGTGCTTTGTGTACGTTGCAGGTTAATGCTGAAAGCACTAAGGTTGTGGAGTAGCATTCATAAATCATGGAAATTAATCCTGCTACGAGTAGAATATATAAGCCTTAGAAATTGCAATGAATGGTAAGCAATCCACGTGGGACGGTTTCTAATTAAGTCATTTCAATGTTTATTGAATTTTGATTGCTCTTTTTGCATGTTCAGTCAACTTCATAAGTCATTACACAAGTCGGTGGATGGTGTCGTCGGAGAGTTATTGCACAGTTGTACCCCTCTGTTAGTTATTTTTGTGCTAGTCTTTTATTTTGTTACTTTATGTTGAATATCATGTCTTGTCCCTGATGTGATATTACCCATTCTGGAAGAGGCTCAATCCGCAGTGAAGCGAAGTTCTTATTAAAAGCCAAACGAGTGATTTTTAATAGTATTTTTATATTAATATTAAGTTTCAATTTAACCGTTTGTACTTAAACTAATATACGAATTTTACCCATTTAGTTTCATTTGATTTTTTCTTCTAATATACGTATTTTATACGTTTAGTTTCGTGTTTAACTTTTTCCAAAAATATCGAATACGCAAATGTGTTGAAAACGACAATATATTCAAAGTAAAATACTTTTTATGTATCGCAAGCTATGACAAGTGTTGATACCTATGTACGTTTTTATGGTTTTCAATCGATGTAAAATATGTGTAAATAACTTTTAAGATATATGACGACTTTATATGTATGTTTAAACTTTTGGTTGTTAGACTGTTCGGTGTGCATCCGGGGAGAGAGCCCGGGGTGCTGAGGTGTCTTCGGGGAACTCGGGGAACACCGCCCCCCCCCCCCCCCCCCCCGTAAAGTTTCCGGGGAAGAAGGGGAAAAACCACCGCAGGCACCGGATGATGTGATTGGCTTATTTATTTATTTATTTTTTTTAATCAAACTTTAATAATAAAAAAGAAGGGGGAAGAATGGGAATACCATTTCCAAACTTTGGGGGAGGAGAAGAGGGAAATGACGTGGCGCTGACGTGGCATTTGGGGGAGTTGGGGGAAAGGGGGGCACACCATATAGTCTTATACCAGTTGCCGTGACCATACGAGTAGCTAAACAAACTGAACTGACATTGTGTCAGTTTTTACCGCATCACACAAAAAACCCCTACTAGTTTTATTCAACTAATTAACTCACAACTATAATATATAAAAATTGCAGTAATAATTCCAGAAAATTAAAAATAAATGATAATCAATGATTTTGTTCTTTTATGATTGGAACCATTTTTTAAGAAGAATAATATATCCATCCCAGATTTCTTCATTGGAAAAGGACAATGAGTTGGATGATTCGGGCAATTTGACTATTTTAACTTATTTAATAAGTAAATAATATTGCTCAAACTTTTACCGGGGAGACAAACCAATTTCAATCATAAAAAGATAAAGCACCACCCATTCATGATTTTCTTCTAGTACATTGGCGGCATTATAACGGATACGAAATTATTTTCAATCATAACTCGCTAAAGTATTTATGCATGGTATTCTTCTAGACGTTATACTTTTTTACGTTTCTTAGCATTTGTAACTTTGTCATTTTGCTTGATGCTTGAATAGTAAAAACAGTGTGTTTATTTATATTATTCATATAAATCACGTGTGAATCTTGGATTTTTGCTTCATGGAATTTAGAACTGATATTATAATATTCTCAAAATTAATGAAGGAAATTATATATTACTAAACTTTTAGGAACTTTAGTTTGACACACCAAAAGTGAAAAACAAAAAGTTCTTGCACATTTACATTATCCCGTTAATTAAGAGCATTCACACTAAATTTATCCTTATCATTATAATTTAATTAAAAACTATCATTCAAAAAATAAAAATTGATCATTTTCTAAAGCATCCCACATCTCATTCATTAATTAACCTTATAATTTCAAGGATTAATTGAGGAATTGTAGGGATGAGTTATAACAGTCGATTTACACGAGCTACATTTCATGATATTGACATAGAGGGGTTTGAAAAAGCTCCTTTGGTGACTGCTGTATGAAAAAAGCAAACTTCTAGCATTTACATTCAATCTTACATCTTATATTAAGCAATTGAGTTCTTCGACAGTAGAACTAGAAAGAAAACCACCTTGATGACGAGTTTTCACCTTATTTTCTTTATTATAGGATAAACCTTATGAGCCTGACACATATCTTCCATCAAGCACGAAAGCAAGTCAGTCAAACAAAGCCCCAAGACAGGGGAAAGCAAGGAACTGATAGTCTTAAGGGCGAGTCTATGCTATTTCTCTATGAGATGAGGTGTAACATTCGATTGATATATGAGAAGGCATAGCATTATGCCACTAGACCAGAAGGAAAAAAGGCTCACAGAGGCCAGGTTAACATAGACTACCTTCCCACATTTTAGGGTCAGGAAGAAGAGAAGAGCACAAAGCAAAAGCAACTGAAGCAGGTTATACCGAGATGGATATTTTTCAACTACGAAATCAATTCGTTTTTGACTCGGGGCATCAAGTCGTATTTATTATTTCTATGGTTAGAGATTTTCCGTATCAAAATAAAAGTAAGATCTCAATGGTCGGGAAATTTCGACTTTCGACCTTTCGTTTACTGATGGATCGGGTAGCCCAGAGATGCTAGCTGCTAGGAAGAAGAAAAAGTTTACTTACTTGATGCTTTAAATAAGTTCAGAGAATAATGAAATACTGCACACTTATTCGTTTAGTAGATTCCTTGCTTTCCTTATCTTAACCGGAAGATAGATCGAAGAGTAGAATACGAACTATATCCGAGGGTATATGACTGAGCTTCACTCCTTTAGTAGACTCCTCTCTCGCTGCTGCTGAGCTACCGCATTCTCTTCCTGTTGAGGAAAATTATCTCTTGGTTGTCAATCAGTTTCGTTTGAAACCCCTGGTCGAGCTTCTTTCTTCTGCTTCTTCTATTGATTTCCTAGTGGTTGATTCTCTGGTATCTGGTCTTGCAGCTCTTCTTTTTCCGCTCTTTCCTTTTCATTTCATCTGTCCTTTATCTCTCATTCGATATAACTTCTCCTTTCGTCCTCGGAGTATACTCTCAATTGAAACTTTTTACGCCTCAAAAAAGGGCTAAGCTTCAGCGAAAGAGATTAGGCCTCAGGCGGCCAGTGGTCCATCTTTATTAAGATTAAGATCGGCTTCAATCCATTCTTTCATTACTTCCTACTTTCTTTGTCTTTATTAGATAGAATGCCATCAAATCATAGTAAGTCGGCTATCTCACTATGAAAGGCAACTCCTAGCTCTAAGAACCAATCTTACTCTTATATTTAAGATTTTACTACTAATTTCCATATAATTTTAGAGATAAGACTTAAGGAATGTAATGTAGGAGTCTTTGAACTCAAACTTTATTTTTTTAGTATAATTCAAGGATGTGGTATAAATCAATTCCGATGTTAATGCTCTAACAATGGTATATAAAATGCTACAATTTTTATACCAGTAGCAGATCAAATCGATTCATTTCAAATCCCGTATCACATTACAAAATAAAGGTTTTCTACTATATATACGGACTGATTCCTCTGAAAATCGTCAGTCATAGTGGACCTCATCGGTAATTCATTTGAGATTACCACAGATGTTACCAAGGGATCATCAACTGGCTTAATAGTGATGGACTGCCAAAGACAAATGTACTTAGTTAGGGAAGGGTCTTGGGACGGTGTTGGTCGTGACGGCAGTTTGATCCTATCTATTGTCCGCGCAACAATTATTTTATGGTCGTTCGGAGCAGTTTCTCGACGGCTTGACAGCCTCCATTTCTACTCTCTTCTCTAATTCTACAACGATAGTTGTACCGATGTTGCTGATAGGCTTTTAATTTTTGTCTACATAAGCCATTTCATTACCGGATAGTAATGATCTTTTTTTTGTTGGGTTTTGATTCTCTTTTTCTCGTTCATTGGTTTACCGATTGGAGATAATATGAAACGGGTTAAACATTGGAGGCCGACCTATGTGCTTGAAGTGGTCTATAAAATTAAACTACTTAAACACTCTAGTTAAATTCTAGACTTTCGTAAAACTAGACCACACGACACGCAAGTGTACCTATCAGCTATAGTAAGGCCTAGGCAAGTCTGGATATTGAACTCACAAGACACTACTGGCAACTAAACTAGACACAACTAAGGACTTAAATAAATTGGTTTTAATTGGATTTGGTTTTAATTAATTCACAAATAAAATTAAATTAAAGATGACTTAAACTAGTCGAAAGCAAATGAACACTTACGATAAATCTAAGGTGGAAAAAACACTACCTATATATAGAATCGTATTTGTGACACTTGGGTTTATCTTGGTTATTGAAGCTATGTGGAAACCCGGATTTAAAGATACTCCACCCTTAGCTAACCTAGTGGATCCCCGATTTGTCAGTGATGACCTAAGAGGCAACCTAAAGCTGTATAACCTCACTGGGTTGTTGGACTAACTCTCGTTCTCTCCAACTATACTAAAGTACCCAAAGACTAGCTTATCTTTCAAACACTCTAATAACAATACATCTTAAAGTACATGGATTACCCTAAAAACTCTTTCTATGACATGGGAAAACAAAGAATACTAGTGTCGAAACGGTTAGGAACCGAATCCATGGATCGATTAAACGGTTACAACTCGATTTCAGACGGAGATTGGAGACGAAACAGAAATAGATGAAAATCACGTCATCACAGATTCATATTACATCATAAACGGTTACAGACACTGTCATAAGTAGGATAAACATCTATTTCGGGGCCGGGGGAGGTCGGGCATGACCTCCCCCTTGAGAGCATTCTAAGCACAAACTCACAATCTTTATGAAACCAACACATGAGATTGCTATTTATAGACCACTATCAAGAAGTTTGTTCGACCCTTGTAGGGTGCGAACCAATTGGTTTGACCCTTGCAGGGTGCGAACCAAAATCTTATATCTTGGTCTACATAAACACATACATCAGATCCATAAAATGCCCTTATGGATCACCACAATCTCATGTTATACAACACACGACTCAATCCTAGTCTATTTGACAGCGACCACCACACATAAAGTGCATCAACAATCTCCCCCTTGGACGTTGCTGGCAAATCCTAAAACCTCTTGTACATCATCAGTCAATATCACAAGTCTCCCCCTTGGACCTAGCTAGTGATATATGATCTTCGAGTCTTCAGGTCTTCATAATCAACATTCTTCAACATTGGGTAACACCGCAGTGTATGACCTCTAAGGACTTGAATATATCAACTGATTTGAGCTTTAGTCGTTGCTTCATAAGATCTCGTCTTGGTCGTCGATTAGCTTCGATAATTTTGAGGAACAAAAAATTCTCCGCTATTATGATTGATGATTTTGTGACTTGGACGGAGATCAACATCATCTTCACTTTCATTTATTGATTCTCATCTTCTCCAGCTTCGATTACCGGAGCTCTACCACGATCTGGTTTCTCTGAAGATGAAATATCGGGTTCTTGCTGTTCAGGATGATTTTGGTGTTCAGGTTTTATTTTGTTCAGCTTCAAGCCTTGTCGTTTGAATCATGATATGCACACACGTTGTCTTTGATCCTGCAGAAAAATTAATAAAAACTGCAAACAAACTATAACTTGTATTAGATACGACAAATAATCCGGACTCAATCAAATTCTTGAAGTTTATCATTTGATGAACTTTCAAGATTTGTCCATTGTGACCACCAATTTGAGAAACGAATCATTCTCCCCTGAACATTTAGATCTTTTCAAATTTCACTCTGAACTCTCATGATTGACAATTTGTGACCCTGAAAGTGATATTTGACCCTTGAATTTTGTAAAATTTAGATTTAATTTGTGTTTCGGCTTTGGATCTGAGATTCCAATTGAAGAATACTAGTATTCCAACATTGGTCAATCAAAACATAAGGACAAAAGAGAAATCTTTTTGGGTTTTTGAAGATAATCAAACAGAAATTTAAAAATGCAGGAAATGTAAAAACTATTCACAAGAGTATTTTTGTTAGTTTCATCTGTTAGGGAAACATATCAGTGCACGTACTAAACTGGAACCCTTGTTTTTCTCAGTACATTACTCTTTTTACTAATAAGCATCCTATAACAACTTCCAATATTGTTTTCCACCTAAACTCAAAATCAAGTTTTTATCGTTAGGCACTTTAGATACGTTAAGGTAATATTAGGCAAGATTTTGAAGCCATTGAATCTGTGATTTACAGCTTGCAGCTGCAATATATTCTTCCTCAGCAGTTGATGTTGCCACAGAAGTTTTCTTCTTTAATTGCCAGGACACCAGACAGTTTCCTATGAATTGACATCCACCATATGTTGATTTTTTTGACATCTTGCACCCTGCATAGTCACTATCTGAAAAAGCTATTAATTTGGTATTGCTGGTAGCAGGATACCAAATCCATAATGTAGGAGTTCCTTTCAGATATCTGAAAATTCTTTTGACTGCAATGAGGTGTGATTCCCTTAGAGTTGATTGATATCTAGCATAAACACATGTTGAAAACATAATATCTGGTCTCGAAGCAGTTAAATAAAGTAGGGAACCAATCATACATATATACATGGTTTGGTTAACACATGTTTTCCTTGATCATCAGGTTCAACTTATGTGTTTGGGCTCATGGGAGTGAAACATGATTTACAGTCTTGTAAACAAAATTTGTTCAATAATTCTTTAACATATTTTGATTGATATATAAATGTCCCATTTGATTGTTGTCTAATCTGCAGTTCTCCCATGGTACTCATTTCAAATTTTGATTCCATGAGTTTCTTAAAATCATCACATGGTTTGGTGTTTGTTGAACCAAAAATGATATCATCAACATAAATTTGAACAAGAAGGATGCGATTTCCAACATGCTTTATAAAAAGTGTTTTGTCAATGGAACCTTTTGTGAAGTGATTTTTCAATAAAAATGTGGAAAGTGTGTCATACCAAGCTCTTGGAGCTTGTTTTAGCCCATATAGAGCCTTGTCAAGTTTGTACACCCAATCAGGATGAGAAGGATCCTCAAACCCAGGTGGTTGACAAACACACACTTCCTCTTTTATTTTTCCCAATAAAAATGCACTTTTAACATCATTTTGAAAAACTTTGATTTTGTTGGAAATTGCATAAGCCAAGAAAAACCTGATGGCTTCAAGCCTTGCTACTGGTGCAAAGGTTTCATTATAATCAATTCCCTCTTCTTGGGAAAAACTTTGAACCACCAGTCTTGCCTTGTTCTTAATGATTCGACCAGCTTCATCTTGTTTGTTTCTGAATATGCATCTTGTGCCAATTGGTAGTTATTAGGAGGTAGGGGAAAAATGAAGGCAGTGTAAAAACGGAACTTGGAAAGTTGGTTTCTTGTCAGCACCCCTGAAGCTATATCACCAAGAATTTGATCTAAAGGATGGTCTTTATCCTCCATTTACATGAGTAAAAGTTTAATATTGTTGAGCCAAAATTTCCCTGGTGTTGGCAATCACCTCATCAGTTCCTCCAAACTGTTCTTTAAGACAATCCCAGAGTTCTTTGGCACTCTCACAATGTAAGAGCCCAACATATATTTCATTTGGGAGAGCCGTTGCCAACATGGAAAAAGATTTAGCATCAAGCTCAAGTTTTAGGAAATCATTTTCTGTGTAGTCTTTTGGTTCTCTGATTTTTTCTATTTTAGTTTCTAGGTCTGTAATCACTGGTTTATGGGGTCCATACATGATAGACTTTCAACAGCCAGTGTTTGTTGTGACAAAGTATGTGCCATCTTTCTTTGCCAGATATTGTATTCATTTCTTACTAGCATGGGAGGCGTATTTGCAGATCCAGTATTATGAGGATCCATTTTTAAGAAGATTGTTTGATTAACAATTTCTCAAAGTGATGGATTGGATAATAAAATGAACTATAGACTTTAATTGAATATCAATAAGAGCCTGTGTTTGATTCTCAATTTATTAGATTGACATTTATCAGATAAACCAGAGCTCTGATACCAATTGTGGGATCTATAATTTCATATTTCTTTGAACAATTTAATACTTGAAGTAAACGAAGTGGAAAAGTAATTGTTCTAAGTTAATAGTTCACTTTTAGATATAGTAAATGCTCCCCGTCAATTAATAAACTAAATAGAACAAGTAAATATGAGAATCAAAACAGTAAATGATATACAGTTGTGAATACTCAAATGGTTCTCATATATTAGAAAGTGGTATTCTGTCTTTAAGTCTATGTAATAAATAGAAGGTGTGAACACATCTATTTATACACAAGCAAACGTACATAAGAATCATAAGTTTAATAGTATAATACTACAACAGGCTGTAGTATTGGAACTTGTACAAAATATCAACAAAACTAATATAATACAAAACTACTGAAGTTCAAGGGCGGTGGGAAATTGCCACTGGAACTGCTGAAGAGTAAGCAACATCTGATGAGTAAATCATCAAAGTTTTTCTTCAGATTTTTTTCTAGTTCATCTTTAGGACTTTAGTATTCAACACTTTGTTTCAACTTCTTTTTTCATTAGTACTTTTGTTTACTTCTTTAGCACTTTGTTCTACTAACAAAAACTTGCAGAGAGGACATTAGACTAAGGTTAAAATGCTTATCAATCCTCTTTGACCCAACATTATACAATGATAAAACGCAAGTTATCAACCTAGCAAAAATTTTCATTTGTTATAACTACGATGCAATGATTATCTGTATTTATACAATGTGTTTAGTAATTCGCCTCTGTTCGAATGGGGATCCTCTGTGGTGAGGTCATGACAGGTGTGGTGACCATGAAAGGCGATGGGTTGAACCGATGGGGTTGATGGTCACAATATGATGATGACATTCTAAATGTAGGTGGGGCTGGCATATCGACAAGACACAGAGCTGTTTATAAACGTTAACCATGAAATCGTCCACAAACATGTGAATGAGATACTAAGCGATGCCAGCGTTGAAAAGGAAGATGGGTGACGGCGGATAGGGACGTTGGACGGGTGCAGGCAACAGCGACGACACATGTGGATGGTGGAGTTGTGCTCTATGATTTGAAAATTGAAAATTAGGGTTCCTTCATTTTTAGTCCGCATATGTAAGCGATATACTCCCACCCCCCCCCACACACACACATATATATATATATATATATATATATATATATAAAATGTATTAACATGTCTTAACGAGTGCTTAACATTTTAACAAGTTTTTAACCTGGTTAGGCATGAAAATCAACAAGTCTTATTGTCTGGACTTGTTTAAGACACGAAAAATATGAAGTTCAGACACGAAACCTATTAAGTTCATGTCGTGTTATGGT
Source organism: Ambrosia artemisiifolia (assembly GCA_032199755.1). Lineage (NCBI taxonomy): Eukaryota > Viridiplantae > Streptophyta > Magnoliopsida > Asterales > Asteraceae > Ambrosia > Ambrosia artemisiifolia. Next base: position 31,386,711 of record CM063529.1, on the reverse strand, counting down.
GCCCATATATGAAATTTCCATCCCTAAATATAGGGTGGCATCGCAACTAAAGTGAAAGGTAAAGAAATCGACACCTTCACCAGCATCAAGTTAGACGCAAGAACTTGGGATAATGGCCTCAAATATAAACAACACCATTGGTCTAGAAACTAAGGACATTAAAAGGTATCGTGACGAGAAACCTTTGACCAAGGAAGAGATAAAAACAAAAATTCAAGTATTGTAAAAGAAATCTGCAGTGTTGGAGAAACAAAGGGAATAGTGGGAGTGACAACAAAAAAAACCGGATTTGACCATTTTCCTTGAATGTCAAGATCACTTGATGGGTACACAGTTGGTGTTTATGCTCGATTAAGAAATGGAGGTAACAACACGTTGGGGATGATAGTGGAGCTTATGGGCACATGACGTGTAACTTATCCCTGCTATTTGATGACATCAAGAATATCAAAGGGGGTTATGTTGCCTTTCCTGGTAATAAAGGGGGATATATCACAAAGGAAGGTAGTATGAGCAACGGAATCATTAGCTTTGAGAAGATAAGCTTCGTCAAGCAGATAGACCACAATTTGCTGAGTGTCTCACAAATCTGTGATAAGAAATACACAGTGTTCTTTGATGACAACGCATGCTTCATTCTAAAACCGGGCTTCAAGATTCCGAAAGAGTGGGTTATGATTTCTGCTCCAAGGGTCAACAATCTGTATGTTCTGGATACGAGTCACGCTATAACAGCACAGAGGCAGGTCACTTGTTTTGTGTCAAAGGCGATGGAGAAGGAGAATATTATGAATCACTTGGTTCGGAATCAGCTTGTGGACGGTGTCTCAGTCAAGAACTTTCATCTAAATGGCGTTTGTGTCTCATGTAAGAAAGGGAAGAAGAAGAAGAAGAAATCTCACAAACCCAAGAAGGTCAACTCAGTCAATGTTCCTCTCGAATGGAGAATTATACTGTCTGGTTGTCACTGATGATTATTCAAGATTCTCAAGGATAGTATGCATGCAGCACAATGATGAGACTTTCGACTACTTGAAGAATCTGTTCGCCAAACTTGAAAATATCTATCAGCTAAAGGTCCGTCGGATTCGCAGCGACAATGGAACATAATTCAAAAACCATGCTACGGAGGCGTTGTGTGCAGAAAAATGTATTCATCATGAGTTTACAGCTCCATACACTCCAAAACAAAATGGGGTTGCAGAAATAAAGAACCGGACTCTTATAGAAGCAGCTAGAACAATTCTCACAGACTCAAACCTTCCTGTATTCTTCTAAAATGAGGCGGTGCACTGCGCGTGTTATACTGTGAATAGGTATTCGATAACATTGGTTAAGATAAAGTCTACCTTAGCGAGTCACGTGTACATTATACTTAATTGGATCGGTTGAGTCGTGTTATGGTCCGGGAGTCGTTACTGCAGTCTAAAGGGTCATTAGATGTCGGTCCATAACCATGGGAACAAGAATTGACGATTCGTAGAATCGTCGGACCTTAGTAAACACACAAGACTCGAGTCTCGGGAATTGGTGAATGAATGTAAATGTGTTTGTTTTCATGAATTAGGTGTGCATAATTGCTATGTGACGTATCGGTATGTGAATACGTGTTTACATATGTTAAAACGGTGATTACACGTGATTGCATGACATTATAGGTGATTACGCAGTGCTGAAGGCGATTAGGATGTGCCTGAAGGCGATTGGCCCTGTAATCGCCTGATATGAGGGCGATTAGGGGGAAGATGAGGGTGATTAGGCCCTAATCGCATGGCACTGCTGCGTAATCGCCTGACGTGTTTTAAACGACTAGAAACGCCTATAAATACCACCCTTGACCTCTAAAACATCATTTGTGCAACCCTAGCCGTCCCATAACCTATCCCAACTCACAAACACCCTCTGGAACACGTTTTTGCATCAAAACACACATTTCCAAGCTTTACACATCATTTTCTCATAAATCCAAGGTGTGTTCTTCAATCCCAAACCTTTGTATGATTATGTTTTGTTCCCTAAAGGTCCAGACCTGATTTCTAAACTTTTGTGTCTTTGAAAATATATTAAAAACCGTTTCTAAACAAACCCAAACCTTTATGCATGTTACATGTGTTGTATTTGTATAAAGGTAGGATTTTTATGATTGAACCTGGTCATTCTTGTGTTATAAATGTGTTTCTGACTTAAATGGATTATGATAATGTTAACTTAGGAGTTTGGAGGTCCATGGTTGTGTATTATTGATGTTTGGTATTTTGACCCATTTGAATGGTTTTGAGTGATTAAGGATGATATGATGTTTTTTGTTGGTTATATGATGTTAGGGTTTGCTTTAGGATGATGCTAGAACAGTAGGATATTATCGGACAACGTTGTTACGTGATGAAACCGGGATAATTGCTGTTTAGGGTAAGTTTTTGCATGTTGATGTGATGTTTACATGATAAGTATGTTATTTTGGGAAAACGCTCGCATTCGGGACTGTTAGAATGATGATAACTTAGGGGTTTTGCTTAGAATATGTTTGATAATGTTTTGTGATTGACATTTGGTGTTTCCACACGTTCCGGATCTGATTTGGAGGGTTAAACGCGCGAAAAATTGGAACAGCAATACTGAAGGCGATTAGGGAGCCTAATCGCCTGGGTTGAAGGCAATTAGGAGCCTAATCGCCTATAGGGAGGGCGATTGGGGGCCTAATCGCCTTCACTGAGGGCGATTACGTTCCTAATCACTAGTTAAACCCTGAATTGCATGTCTTATAGCCCTAATCGCCTATAGTACACTAGAATAGGCCTAATCGCCTATGATTGAAGGCGATTAGAGCCTAATTGCCATCAGGGAAGGCGATTACACTGCCTAATCACTAGTTAACTTTTCCTAATTGCTAGTTGACTTTTCCTAATCGCATGCACTGCTGTTGTAAGTGTGTTTTGACATTCTGAAGCCCGATTTGACACCTAGGAACATGCTAGGAACCCCGTAACATGTCTAGTAACATGGTAACACGTGCTCGGACTTATTTATGCACTGATTGAACTATACATTAGACTTGTTGAACTTTAACACGTGTTAAGTGTTGTTTGCACGAATTGTATGTCAAAGTGTATGAGATTAACACGTGGAGTGTTGGGTCACCAATGGGATGTCGAGTCTTGCCTAAAATGGTCGGTTTATCAGTCAATACGTTTTCAAAGGAACTTGGTTATGGTCTGGACATCTAGGGACTAACTAACCTGCGGCTTATTAGTCTGAGTACTTATAACTATCATATGTTAGGTCGCCACTATGCGGGGCTAGCATAGCTTGCTGATTTTAATTACTTACAAGTAACGCAACCTAAGGTGAGTTCACGGCCCCACTTTCTTGGTTTTACTTTTGGGGGAGAAAACATGCGTCGAACTATGTTTTGAGAACTATTGTCATACTATGGGTTATTACGGGTTACTATGCGATCTTTTAAAGTCCCGGGGGAAACCATGAATGTGCGGGGTAGCACAACGGGGGAAATGTGGATAGATCTATTGGGTCTGACAAACCCCACTCGATGGCTTGTAGGGTCGGGCGGGTGCATATTGTCTCGAACTGGTAACATTGGCAACATGACGGAACTCTCACTCGGGCTGAACATTTGGTAACAGTCTAGTAATGGTTTTCCAATCGTAGTAGTAACAAAACATACGCCTAGCTAGCGTACTTTGGTTGAACTTATCATAGTATTGACAAATTGAACTTGGTACACTTTTGGAACTTGTTAACTTTTATTAACACCTGTGAACTCACCGGCATTTTGTGCTGACGTACTTTTGGCATGTTTTTCTCAGGTCGCTAAGGTAGCATCCCAGGGCTTAGGCGCACGCGTCTGCACGGCGTCTAATTTAGGGTTCATGGTTTTTGAATGTCGAACAAGTTTGAATACTTTTGGATTTTGAGTTGTAAACAAAGCTTCCGCTGTTATGTCATGGTTTAAACTTGCGTTTTAAATTTACATACGTTCATATAGTGTTGTTTATTGTGACCGTTGACTTGGATCCTGGTTTGTCACGCGCCTCGCGGTAAAACCCCGCAAGTGAAATTTGAGGGTGTGACAAGAGGTTTCTGGAACTATTCGGGGCTCCATGCACTATGATCTAACCACATGAAAATTTTAGAGCATGAACAGAAGAAGGGTTCTTTGTTGGTTATAGCACTCCAAATAAAAGAGTGTACAACAAATGAGCTCAACGCATTAAAGAGTGGCTAAATGTTGATGTTCAACGCTATACTGTCAATGTTGCTAGTGTTGGACCCGATTGGTTAACCACAAGAGTCTGTTTGATTCCTTCAACGTAGATAATGTGGTGGATGATGTTGTTGCACAAATGTATTATGAATGTGAAAACGCAACCAGTACACTACTGATGCGTCCGATTATCGTCAATACAATAGCAACATCTGATGCCTCAGCATCTACGGGTCCCCTAGCAAAATTGCAGCAGCAGAGGTAGAAGAAGTTTTTCAGGAAGAGTCGGCAAAGATTCACGACTCATCTTCTTCTGGCGAGGAGTTTGCAGAATCTCATAAAACCCTGACTGTTAAACAAGTTGGAAATGGTGAATCTACCACTACAGCTCCATTTATTCGTACAGGAAACAATCAGGCTGGTCCTTGTTCTTGTGCAGCACCAGGGATTGATCTGTGGATTGATCTTTACAGGTTTAATATGCAACCTGTTGCTCCCTCAAGTTCAAGCGCCGTAGAGACAAATCTTTTAGAAGGCCTGGAAAATATCAACTTGCAATCAGATGATCTAGTGCCGGCACATCCGGAATCTTGGATTCACGACACTCATGAATCTTGGATTCACGACACTCATCCATTGCAAAATGTGATTGGAAATCCAACTAGCAGAGTTATGACACGTGGTCGACTCAGAAATGCTAGTTCAAGTGATAATGCAGGTACCCTGGCTCTATATTCAGAAATCAGGAAGGCCGGACATCAGAACGATTGGTCCTTCACTCTTTATGTATCTTAACAGGAACCAAGAACTGTGTAGGAGGTACTGAGGGAGGAACCATGGTAGAAGCTATGCAAACTGAGCTTCAACAGTTCCTAAAGCTGGGGGTGTGGGACTTAGTTGACATACCTCCTGGTGCAAAGAAGATTGGAACAAAGTGGGTCTACAAGTGTAAACAGATGACCGTGGGGTGGTTATCAGAATCAAGGCTTGATTGGTTGTACTTGGCTTCAGACAAATAGAAGTAATAGATTACAACGAAGTATAAGCTCCAGTTGCACGCCTTGAAGCTATCCGGATGTTCTTAGCTTATGTTTCGTACATACGGTTCAAGGTTTATCAAATGGACATGAAAAGTGCTTTTCTATATGGTATAGTGAATGAGGAGGCGTATGTTGCACAGCCACCGGGTTTTGAGGATCCGTTTCATCGCGATAAAGTCTACAAGTTAAATAAAGCGTTGTACGGACTCCATTAAGCTCCGCGAGAATGGTATAAAATGCTTAACAACTATCTTATATCCAACGGGTTCAACCGTGGACTCGTGGATTGCACCTTGTTCACTAAGGAAAAGGGTGGCGACCGTCTTCCGGTACAAGTTTACGTTAATGGTATTATTTTTCTGTCTACTAATGATGAAATGTGCAGGGAATTTGAAAAGTCAATGTAGGAGAAGTTCGAGATGAGCTCGACGGGGGAGATGCAATTCTTTCTTACACTACAAGTAAAACAACAAGAATCGGGGATCTTCATCCACCAAACCAAATACGTGCTGACATCTAGAGCCGGTTCCAGATGGAAGACTCTACTCTAGTGTCCATCCCGATTCAAACCAATCACGGGATTAGTGTTGACGAGAAAGGACAAGCCGTTGATCCTTTCATCTATCGAGCGATGATTGGCTCATTGATGTATCTCACTGCTTCGAGACTCGACATAGTGTTTGCAACGTGTCTCTTATCCCGTTACCAGTCAAGGCCGAAACAGTCCCACGTGATTGCTGTGAAGAGGATCTTACGTTATCTAAAGGGTTGTCTGACCAAAGGTCTTTGGTACCCTAATGACGATAAGTTTGACCCCGTCTCTTTTACTGATGTTGACTATGGCGGATGCAAGACATATGCAAAATCCACATCGGCTGAATGCCAGTTTTTTGGTGCAAGACTAGTCTCATGGCAATGCAAGCAAGCCTCGGTGTCCTTATCAACTTGTGAGTTGGAATACGTAGCTGCGTCCAACTGCTTCTCCCAGGTTTTATGGATACAACAACAAATGAGAGACTACGGTTTGAAATTTCTTAATACTCCCATCTACTGTGATAATGAGTCCTCTATAGCGCTTGCTAAAGACTTAGTAAATCATTCCAAGGCGAAACACATCCTCGTTCGGTATCATTTCACACATGATTGCTATGAAAAGAAACTGATCGATGTTGTTAAAATCAATACTGATTACCAACGTGCCGATTTATTCCCCAAAGCTTTTGACAGAACTTGATTCGAGTATCTGTTAACCTTAAATGACATTAAAGAAAAGCAGGATTAGATTCTCATCGGTGGTCGTTTTTGTAAATATTTTTCTTCAAAAACAGAAAAATCCAAAAATTTTGTCTTTTCACAAATGTTTAGATTATTAGGGGAAGAAAATCAGAAAAATACAAAAACATCAGAAAATCCAAAAAAAAAAACATGAGAAAAACAAAAATTTGAGTTTCTTTGGTGAAAAGGGGAAAATGATATGGATTCATCAGTGGACTATATGAACCCTTTAAAGTTCTAAACGAATTGAAAACGATAAGCAACCTCTACAATGATGTGTCAGTATGCTCAAAATCATTCTAAGTTCGACACGGTGATATAAACTAAATCGATTGAAAATTGTGTGGGTTAACGTCTCGTTGGCATATGGTCTTATTAACGAAACCTCGTTTGATAGAATGCTAAAATCCTAGGTTTCTGGCCTTTAAGATGTTAGTACATCCGGAGTGAACTGGACGTCTCTCAGAATAAAGGAGTGGCATACGTGTCGTACGTTGGGTTCGAAACCGAACTGAGGCACCTCTATGTCAATTCCAAGCAAAAGAAAAATAGAATAAATTCTGATCAAGAGACGTCTGGGAATCCTTTAAGAGCAAAAAGATTCAAAAATGCCAAAACCCTAATTCTCATTGAGAATTTGCTCTAAGGTATCAAACCACATGCCTAAAGCATCGTACCGATAAATTAATTAACGGTATCTGACTTGAACCCGAGTCTGGAACTCACTGGTCTCTCTGTTGCATCGTTCATGCAGACTAGATCACCACTGAGTCCATTCCTTGTAAATAAGGATGACAACAGCTTATTCACCGGTTACGAGGAAGATTTGTGCATGCCTTGATACGGGAATGTGTCGCGTGCGCGGGGAACACCTATTAATCTGTATTAATCATTACTGTAACGTATCTAAAGTGCCTAACGATAAAACATGATTTTGGGTTTAGGTGGACAACAATATTGGCAGTTGTTGTAGGATGCTTATTGATAACTGATCTATGAATTGAACAAAATAGGGGTCCCAGTTTAGTCTGTGCACTGATATGATTCCCTAACTGATGAAACTCACAAAAATAAGCATATGAATAGTTATCTGCTTTCTAGTTGTTTTGATTTTTGTTTCTTATCATGAAAAACACAAATATCGGCATGACTGGGTGAGGGACGTTTTGTGGGATATCCTGAGAAGAGCTGGGATTTCTGCCAAAAAGGAGGCCCCTGTAAACTTCCTCACGGACCCTACAGAAGGGAGATCCACCCTGCGACCCGCAGATCTGCTTGTCTTTGGATGGGAGAGGGGGAAACATGCCTGCGTGGACCTCACCGGGGTATCTCCTTTGGTTGGGTTAAGGGAAACAGGCTTTGTAGCTGGGCAAGCATCTAGAAAGGCGGAATCAAAGAAAGTAGATAAGCACGCTAAAGCTTGTGCAGATAACCAACATGTCTTTATCCCTCTGGCCTTTGATACCTTTGGCTCCCTGGCGCCAGAAGCTATTCGTTTCTTAACCAGGGTCCAACGGGTCGTCCACAGCAATAGTTCATCTCCAGGAGGGCAAGGATTTGTCTTCAGTAGACTAGGGTTTGCAATTCAGAAAGGGGTGGCGGCGCAGCTTGTTGCCCGTCTACCTTCTATTATGATGTAACTTTCATATTTTGTTATATGTTTAATAATATTAATCCTATTCTTGATTGCCGATGTTGGAATTCTAATCCAATGTAATCATAATCTTTCAGAAATCGAAGCCGGAAAGTGAACTAATTGAAACTTGAAAATTGCCAGGTCAAAACCGTACTCTCTCAAATATCAAAGGGAAAAAGTTGAAAAATACAAATTTCTGAGTCCGAAAACGAATCATCTTCAAGAAAACGAGTAAAAATACATGTATTAACAGTTCAAGGGTTAAACATGTAAATTTGAAAGGTTCAGGGGCATTTTTGGTAATTCAGGGTAAATACACGACTAGCTAAGCCAATCGCCCTTTACAAGAGACGACTAGCTAGCTAATCGAGTGATAATAGGCTTAGTCGTGTGTTGGTAGGCACAACTAGCTTCTAATAAGGGGAAATGGCTAATCGTGTGGGAGAGACGACTAGGAAAGCTAGTCGGCTGAACAGTTAGGCGGCTAATCGTGTGGGAGAGACGACTAGCTATCCGAATCGTGTCTGTTGTAGCACAACTAGGGATTGCTATATAATGGAAAAGTTAGACGATTCTCTTTCATTTTCAAACATTACACACTATTCCTCTCGTATCCTCTCTAATACGATGACAAGACCCTATTTTGATCCTGGTTTTCTGATTATTGGATATTGTACAGGATTATATAGGTA